>OY829517.1:2697323-3318748 GCA_963691665.1 Clepsis dumicolana
AACCCTCCGCGGGCCCCTCGGGGCCCGCGGCCCCCACCCAAAATACTAGTTATAATATATATAGCTCGATACCCACTCACTGACTCACTGACTCACTGACATGCTGTTTTGAAGAACCCAAGAGGGGTAGGATCAAACTGTATACGTCGTCGTATCCGAAATGCCGCCACGACCTCAGGAAAAATACGAAATCCACCTGAACGTGGAAAGTGACCTGACTCTGGTAGCGGCTCTCTGCAACGGCTCGACCTACCGAGTTTGCCCGAAACTAGAGTCGCTCAGAACAGCCAGCCAATGGGTGAGCCGGTCAAAATCTTTTCAAAATGGCGAAAACAAGATGGCCGCCATACAAAATTGAAACGCGATTATCTCGCAAACCAATAGAGATTTATGACAGGTGCTCGACCAAATGTCATTCAGGGTGGGAGGGGTAATGTATCGGGATATTTTTTTTTCCAAGATGGCGGATTCAAAATGGCGGCCATTTTCTTTTTTGCTCTGATTCGATTGAAATTTTGCATCCAGGGCTCTTGAGGGCCACTGAATAAAACGCCGTAATTGGTTTTTCGATTTTTTAATTTTCCAAGATGGCCGCCATACGATGGAAAATCTGGCTCACTGACATGCTGTTCTGAACAACCCATGAAAGGTGGGGTACAACTCTCTACAACATCGCATCAAAAATGCCGCCTCGACCACTAAAAAAGTATGGAATTGACCTGAATGTGGAAATTGACCTGACACATGAGTAGTCCTCCGCGGCGACTTGACCTACCGAGTTTGCCCAGAACTAAAATCGCTCAGAACAGCCAGCCAATGGGTAAGCCGGTGAAAGTTTTTCAAAATGGCGAAAACAAGATGGCCGCCATACAAAATTGAAAAGCGAATATCTCAGAGGCCAGTCTAGATAGATACAAGGTGCTTGAACTAATGTTGTTCAAAATAGAAAGGGTAATCTAATGAAGCAAATTTTTTTTTTCCAAGATGGCTGATTCAAAATGGCGGCGAAATTTTTTTTTGTTTGATTCGATTGAAATTTTGCATCCAGGGCTCTTGAAGGCCACAATATTTAACGCCATAATTATTTTTTCGATTTCTCAATTTTCCAAAATGGCCGCCATACAATGTAATGTCTGACTCACTGTCTTACTGTTGTTTTGTAGCAGCCTTTAGAGGTTGGGTTCGACTCTATACACCATCACATCAGAAATGCCGCCACGACCAACAAAAAAATACTAAATTGACCTGAACTTGGAAACTGACCCGACACATGGGGTAGCTCTATGTATCGACTTGACCTACCGAGTTTGCCCGGAACTAAAGTCGCTCAGAACAGCGAACCAATGGGTGAGCCGATCAAAGTTTTTTCAAAATGGCGAAAACAAGATGGCCGCCATACAAAATTGATTGTTGGTTAGTTTGGTAGTTTGATAAGTTGATAGTTGGTTAGTTTGATAGTTTGATACTTGGTTAGTTGGTTAGTTTGGTAGTTTGATAGTTGGTTAGTTGATTAGTTTGGTAGTTTGATAGTTGGTTAGTTGGTTAGTTTGGTAGTTTGATAACTGGTTAGTTAATTAGTTTGGTAGTTGGATAGTTTGATACTTGGTTAGTTTGTTAGTTGGTTGGTTGATTGGTTGGTTGGTTGGTTAGTTGGTTAGTTTGTTGGTTGGTTGGTTGGTTGGTTGGTTGGTTGGATGGTTGGTTGGTTGGTTGGTTGGTTGGTTGGTTATTTGGTTAGTTGGTATGTTGGTTGGTTGGTTGGTAAGTTGGTAAGTTTGTTAGTTTTTTGGTTGGTTAGTTTGGTAGTTTGATAGTTGGTTAGTTATTTAGTTTGGTAGTTTGATAGTTTGATACTTGGTTAGTTTGTTAGTTGGTTGGTTGATTGGTTGGTTGGTTGGTTAGTTGGTTAGTTGGTTAGTTTGTTGGTTGGTTGGTTGGTTGGTTGGTTTGTTGGTTGGTTGGTTGAATAGTTGGTTAGTTTGATAGTTTGATACTTGATTAGTTGGTTAGTTTGATAGTTTGATACTTGGTTAATTGGTTAGTTTGGTAGTTTGATAGTTTGATAGTTGGTTAGTTTGACAGTTTGATACTTGGTTAGTTGGTTAGTTTGGTAGTTGGTTAGTTGGTTAGTTTGGTAGTTTGATAGTTTGATACTTGGTTAGTTTGGTAGTTTGATAGTTTGATACTTGGTTAGTTTGATAGTTGGTTAGTTGATTGGTTAGTTGGTAGGAAAGTTGGTTAGTTTGTTGGTTGGTTGGTTGGTTGGTTAGTTGGTTTGTTGGTTGTTTAGTTGGTTTATTGGTTGGTTGATTAGTTGGTTAGTTATTTGGTTAGTTGGTTTGTTGGTTGGTTGGTTGGTTGGTTAGTTCGTTAGTTTGTTAGTTTGTTAGTTTGTTGGTTGGTTAGTTGGTTAGTTTAAAAGTTGGTTAGTTTGGTAGTTTGATAGTTTGATACTTGGTTAGTTGGTTAGTTTGGTAGTTTGATACTTGGTTAGTTGGTTAGTTTGGTAGTTTGATAGTTTGATACTTGGTTAGTTGGTTAGTTTGGTAGTTTGATAGTTGGTTAGTTGGTTAGTTTGGTAGTTTGATAGTTTGATACTTGGTTAGTTGGTTAGTTTGGTAGTTTGATACTTGGTTAGTTGGTTAGTTTGGTAGTTTGATACTTGGTTAGTTGGTTAGTTTGGTAGTTTGATAGTTTGACAGTTGGTTAGTTTCATAATTTAATACTTGGTTAGTTGGTTAGTTTGGTAGTTTGATAGTTGGTTAGTTGGTTAGTTTGGTAGTTTGATAGTTTGATACTTGGTTAGTTGGTTAGTTTGGTAGTTTGATACTTGGTTAGTTGGTTAGTTTGGTAGTTTGATAGTTTGATACTTGGTTGGTTGGTTAGTTTGTTGGTTGGTTGGTTGGTTGGTTGGTTGGTTGGTTGGTTGGTTGGTTGGTTATTTGGTTAGTTTGTTGGTTGGTTGATTGGTTATTTGGTTGGTTGGTTGGTTAGTTGGTTAGTTTGATACTTTGTTAATTGGTTAGTTTGATAGTTCGATAGTTTGATAGTTGGTTAGTTTGATAGTTTGATACTTGGTTAGGTGGTTAGTTTGTTGGTTTGATACTTGGTTAGTTGGTTAGTTTGGTAGTTTGATAGTTGGTTAGTTTGTTAGTTTGGTAGTTTGATTGTTGGTTAGTTGGTTAGTTTGGTAGTTTGATAGTTGGTTAGTTGGTTAGTTTGGTAGTTAGATAGTTTGATACTTGGTTAGTTGGTTAGTTTGGTAGTTTGATACTTGGGTAGTTGGTTAGTTTGGTAGTTTGATAGTTGGTTAGTTGGTTAGTTTGGTAGTTTGATAGTTTGATACTTGGTTAGTTGGTTAGTTCCGTAGTTTGATAGTTGGTTAGTTTGTTAGTTTGGTAGTTTGATAGTTTGTTAGTTGGTTAGTTTGGTAGTTTGGTAGTTTGATAGTTTGATACTTGGTTAGTTGGTTAGTTTGGTAGTTTGATAGTTTGATACTTGGTTAAATGGTTAGTTTGGTAGTTTGATAGTTTGACAGTTGGTTAGTTTCATAATTTAATACTTGGTTAGTTGGTCAGTTTGGTAGTTTGATAGTTTGTCAGTTGGTTAGTTTGTTAGTTGGTTGGTTTATTGGTTGGTTGGTTGGTTAGTTGGTTAGTTTGTTGGTTGAATGGTTGGTTGGTTCATTAGTTGGTTGGTTGGTTGATTGGTTGGTTGGTTGATTGGTTGGTTGGTTGATTGGTTGGTTAGTTTGTTGGTTAGTTATTTGGTTAGTTTGTTAGTTGGTTGGTTGGTTGGTGTTTTGGTTGGTTGGTTGGTTGGTGTTTTGGTTGGTTGGTTGGTTTGTTTGTTGGTTGGTTGGTGTGTTAGTTGGTTATTTGGTTAGTTTGTTAGTTGGTTGGTTGGTTAGTTGATTGGTGTTTTGGTTGGTTGGTTGGTTTGTTTGTTGGTTGGTTGGTTGGTTGGTTGGTTGGTTGGTTGGTTGGTTAGTTGGTTAGTTGGTAAGTTGATTAATTTGTTAGTTTGATACTTGGTTAGTTGCTTAGTTTGTTAGTTTGATGATTGGTTAGGTTAAGGATATAAAAAAAACATGGTGGCAGGGAATCCTCCGCGGGCCCCTCGGGGCCCGCGGCCCCCACCCAAAATATTAGTTTATCTATATAAGTATGTTTATCCGTTGTCTAGTACCCATAGTGCAGGCTTTGCCTAGTTTGGGACTAGGTCAATTGGTGTCAATTTGTCCCATGATATTTATTTATTTTTTAAATGTTAAAAGGTTGGGAACATGTTTTTCGATAGTCTTGTGAGCATATGACGTATAACTTATAATATCATTGAGCACAGCCTGTGAAGCAATTCCAAGGTGTGCCAAAAAGCTCGTGATACAATACAATTGTAATTTGGCACAATATGTTGTGAAAAAATTAGTTCTAAGACTAATACAATACAATACAATACAATACAATACAAATATTCTTTATTGAAAACCACAAAATAGTATAAAGAGATTAAGAGATTAAGAGACTAATGTACATTTTTGTTGAATAAATGATGATGATGATGGTGATGATGATGATGAAAAATCCTCTGACTTCTGTGAGAGTCTAAGCTCGAACTTACAACCCTCCGCTCTGAAAGCCATAGGTCAAACTAGGCTACCACGGCTTTTAGTTAAATGCATATGTACAGTCAGCAGAAGTAGTTAAGCAACCGAAGCGCTCACAACGATATGCACAAGCTCTTATGTCTATAACAATAGAGCCGTGCTTAGATCATTGTGAACGCGTCGGTTGCTTACTTTTTCTGCTTTACGAATCTGTCAGCATTTCCTACGCTCTCTCAAAGTCTAATGATTTATCTTAGAGTGAAGTATACCTACTCATACGACAGCATTTCTTTCAACCAGTAGGTAATTCGGTTACCCTTCTGATGCGTTGTTATTCTTCGCTCAGAGGGGCCAATATTTTCGCAGCCCTAAACCAACAGGCGAAATTTTTACTGTTTTCGCGTGCGCTTCATTTTGTCGAAGCTATTATTGGAGGGTGGTGGGGGGGGGGGGGGGGGTGTATATTTTGGGAGTAAATGAACAAGCGGGTCACATTATGGTAAGTAATTACCACTACGCATCCGAGATCTCGTTGCGTTTAGGAAGCACTTGACAGCATCAACGGACTTTTTAACCGCAATACAAGAGGGGTTTATAAGTTGGACCCGTGTATCTGTCTGTGGCAACATAGCTCCCAAACGGATGGATCAAGTAAATAACCTTTCGCCCGCGGCTTCGCTACGTCATAAAAAGAGCCTATATGAAAAATTTCACCTTTCTGGATTCAATAGTTGGGTTGAATGATAATTCAGTCAGACAGGACTTTGTCTTACCTATACATTAATTAAGATTTCAGTTGAAACGGCTGATTAGCTTAGAGCCAGCGCTAGCCTGGAATTAAAAAAATAACTACGTCAATTGTCAATTTTGACATTGTCAAAAAATAATACCGCGGACATCTCACAAGTTATGTCATCTCGATCATTAAAAAAGTAAATAATGATAGGAAACAAAAATAAAAGAGCTGCAGTTCCTCGATCACTAACGGCCGTTCCCAATATTTAATCCACGGATAGTTTTCCTTTTCTGTTGATTCCTTTTTTGACAGATAACCCATAGAAAATGTGTCAAAATGTAACTATTGGTAAGGAAAACCCTCGGTGGATTGAATATTGGGAACGGCCGTAAGACGACGACTGTCGAAAAAAAAAATGCACCTCTTCAAAAAACTTTACTTAGCCAATTCGAAACACGATGGCCATGGGATATTAATACGTATACTATAATGGCACAGAAATACATGTCATACTACAGTACACATTAAAAAAAAACAAGATTCAATCTCGTGAAACGTGACGCCCTCTTTCCTCAGAAACGCAGCCAATCATCAAAGCAAAATAATCTCACATTGTAAGCAAAACGTGACCATCCTGATCCTGACTGCCACACTCAGAAATGACAATTATATTAAAAACTGTACTGATTGTATGACGGAGACCAATATAAAATGACCCCACACTGCGTTTTGCTTAATAGCATTCGGAAGCAGAACATTCGAGAAAAACCGGAAAAATCTTGGCACATAAATTTCGAAAAACTCGGAGGTGCGAGTCGGGGTTCGAACCTACGACCCTCCGCTTGAGAGGCCATAGGTCAAACCACTAGACTGTAACGCCTTTTTCACGAAAATCATAACCTAACCTAACCAAATTAGAAGAGTTAAAAAACCCCCGATATTGTAATTTCAAAGTCCAATATTTTAAAACCGCTTCGATTAAAAAAACCGCATCGAAATCGGTCCATTCGTTTGAGAACTATGATGCCACAGACAGATACACAGATACAGACAAATACACAATACACAGGTCAAACTTATAACACCCCTTTTTTTCGTCAGGGGTCAAAACAGAGTCACCCGTAAATCCTAGACTGGGCAGCGTCGTCATAAATCGATTATGGAATCGATTATTGCATCGATTAATCGATTTTCGCAGCCCACGCGCCGGCCGATTCCCTGCTGTCACGCACGTCGTACGACCAACTCGAATCGACATCGATTCACTTTTTTATCGATTCTCGCTTTTAAGGTCCCGTAGTTATATTTGAGAGGTGACCAACAGTAAATAAATAAATAAATAGATATCATCGCACAAATTGACACCAATTGACCTAGTCCCAAACTAGGCAAAGCCTGTACTATGGGTACTAGACAACGGATAAACATACTTATATAGATAAATATATACTTATATATATACTTATATACATATTAAACATCCAAGACCCGAGAACAAACATTCGTATTCATCATACAAACATCTGCCCCGACCGGGATTCGAACCCGGGACCTCAAGCTTCATAGTCAGGGTCGCTAACCACTAGGCCATCCGGTCGTCACCCTGCACAGTGGGATACCATAGCAGGTTAATGTTACCTTGCATTTCCTTTGTACGTATTTCTGCTTTGTTTATTATGTGTTACCTATTAAATAAAGTTCTTGTATTGTAATGTATTATTGCACCTCGGAGTTTTTCGGAATTTACATTTGTAACTTGTCATAAGCATAAGCTTTTCGGTGAAGGAAAATACCGTGAGGGAACCTGCACACTCCTGCTAACCAATTCGTTGGTGTGTGTGTGAAGTTCCCAATCCACACTGGGCTCGCGTGGGAACCCAAGCCGTCATACTGAGAGGAGCCCTGTGCGCAGCAGTGGCACGTAAGTAGAAAGAAAGAAAACAACATACAACATTTTATTAGACTCATATGCATGACTAGCTTAAACCCCGCCGTTTTGCCCCGTGAAATATTTCAAAATGGGCTAGTTACATATCCCGTGGGAATTTCGAAAAATCCCTTAGTGCACCTACAGTGGGATACTCAAGGTACCTACACGTTTGCCAAATTTCAAGTCTCTAGGTCCAGCGGTTAAGGCTGTGCGTTGTTTGTCATTCAGTCAGTCAGTCACGGTACTATTTTATAGGTAAAGATGATGCGTCTTTAGTCGACGGAACCTTGTCAAGATGAACCACTATTCGCGCCTAACCGATTTATTCTCAATTGTCACTTTTTAAAGCGCTTGTTTTTTGGCGCGGGCCGCGGGCAATCTTCGGCGTAATTTCTTTTTTCTTAGCACGCTTTTGTTGGTCATACAACGGCCCGTTCATCCAAGTTTTTATTTAAATTATTACGGTAGCGTGTGCCAAAACAGAGGCAAGGCCGTGGTCAATTTATACAAATACATAATTATACAAGTCATTTATTTCGGACTAAAATCCATAGTGTTAGAAGTTACAAGCTTAAAGCTATGGTTAGTATTTTAATTCATGATCTCAATTGGAAAATCTTTTTGCATTTTTTCTTTTTTTCCAATACCAATACCAATTCTGGTGTAAGGGTGGGCACGCGACCCGGAGTGTCGAGGTTCCGGGTTCGATTCCCGGGGTTTGTATTTTTCTGTTTTTTTTTCTGTGTATTCATGTTTCGGTGAGTTTATTAAAAATATAATTCGTATTTTAATGACTAGTTAAATTAAAAAAATTGAAGGCGCCTTGGCACCGGTGCTATAGGCGCATGCAGTTGCATATAGCGCTGCAGCAGCGGCGAGTCCCAGCGGTGGGCTAACATGCTATACAAACCATTAAGACTTATAATTTATATCAAGCTATTATAAAGATATGAAAGCACAACGCCTACGAAGCACACGCTTCGACGGTAGTCCGAAATACCTTGTCCGGAACATGTCTAGCTATACTCGACTGACATACGTGAGTGATCAGGTATTTCACTATGATTGAATCTCACTGTAGTTTCACGTTAAAAACATGTACAAAACTGACGTACGTAGCTTTACATCTATATATGTATATATGAAAAGACAAGTCCTAACAGACTGACTTACTGACTGACCGACCGACTGACTGATCAACGCCCAGCCCAAACCCCTGGACTTAGAAAGCTGAAATTTGGCTTAGAGGTTCCTTTTATAATGTACGCCAGGGATAAGGCGGGGTTTTCATTAATTCCCACAGGATAGAGAGTTATGCCACGGGAGCGAAGTCGCGGGCGAAAACTAGTTTCAAAATATGCTCGTAATATCAATTTGTAGTCTAAAAAAGTTGGCGAAAATTTGCACAAAATCCGCCCACAGCCTGCGGGTGCGCACCTGCCCCGCGTATTACCGGCACGCGAGCTGTCAAGATGATTCCAACACAGCTGTCAAATGTGACATGTGGTCTTTGATTTTTCGCGTTCACACGTCGATCAATTGGGATCATTAAAGGTTTGATTTAATTTTTGATAGCTTAATTTGAATAGTGGGTTCTTTAGTTGGATGAGTTTGGGATAGACCTATTTCATTTTTAGGGTTCCGTAGCCAAAATGGCAAAAACGGAACCATTATAGTTCCGTTATGCCCGTCTGTCTGTCTGAACTATTATTAGATTAGATTAGATTATTTATTCTTTTTATATATAATTACGTCATAAATTACCAGAAAGCTGTAATTTTCCATAGATAATTACCTCACTTCAACTTCACTTGGTGGTAACACGTAAGTATAGTCTAAGATATTACTAGTATAGTATGATTGTATGTTCACGATTATATTAAGCGTCCGTATACAATTACTTGTCCTACAAACAACTAAGCTCATAAATATTTTAGACAGAACTAGCAACAACTGCCTCTTTAATAACCTAACCAACTTATAACCTAAATAACTTAGAAAAGTTAAAAACCTCCCGACATTGTGATTTCAAACTTCAATATTTCAAAAACGGGTTAACCGTTTTTAATGAAACTTAGCTAAGGACCATCTCGATTAAACTAGCTTTCGATTAAAGAAAACCGCATCGAAATCGGCTATCCGCTTGAAAGAAAGAAAGAAAGAAACATATATTTATTAGAAACTAATTCGACACATACACATACAGTTAAAAACAAATCAATAATCAACAATAACCAGACAATGCAAACACTATTAACTAACTAAGACAGCTTAGAAACTAACGATTAAAAATATGTGCCGAATAGCACTAAAAGGGTCATCCTCAGCATGATGCTGCGACAAGCCGTAGCGCTGGTTTTCAGTGTGACCCTTCCTCCTAAAAACTAAGCCTTAAAACTAAGCTACGATGCCACAGACAGATACACAGATACACAGGTCAAACTTTTATAACACCTCTCTTTTTCGTCGAGGGTTAAAATTTTAAAACAGAAAACCCGACTGCGATTCCGGGAAACAATATACCCTATGTCACTCCTACAACTGAAATGAATCCAATGACACCTCATACGTTGAAATCCGTCAAACGGTTTAGGCTGTTAGGCTCGAAAAACATAACCCTCCTTCGGCAGTCGGGTAAAAATCAGTGTTTGAAGAACGATTAAGCGTCAATTGTGTCTCTGAGTCCACTGGTTATTGATGCACCGTTACAGACAAGCACTAATAGCCGCAATTACACACTCACCAGTCAAAAGCATGGCCCAGTAACGAAACCACGATGAGTGGATCATATTTTAACCGTTCAGTGGCTGCGCATGAGTATTTAGAATGTTTATTAACCCCCGACGAAAAAGAAGGGTCTTATAAGTTTGACATCTGTATCTGTGTGTCTGTGTGTATCTGTGTGTCTGTCTGTGGCATCATAGCTCCTAAACGGATAAACCGATTTCGATGCGGTTTTTTCAATCGAAAGCTAGTTTAATCGAGATGGTTCTAAGCTAAGTTTCATTAAAATCGGTTCACCCGTTTTTGAAATATTGAACTATGAACTATTTCTAAGTATGTTAGCCTCTCTTTATTTGGCAGAACTAAAAAGAGATATCCTGAATTCCAGTCTCTTTTGATTTTATAATACCTACTAAAAATGCATAGTAAAATAAAAATACAAAAAGACTGCTGAAGATATTGTTGATGGTTCAAAACAAAAACGTTTTAAGTAAACTTCTATTGCTAATGATATTTGACATTTAATTACTTTAGTTTATGACATAATTTTGAACAGCAGAAAAAATCATAGATGACGTTTTGTGCTACGTACTGTCTATGTTCACCGTGATGTACATTGTCAGATTAAGAGTTCAGTTAAATACAAGCCCCTCTTAATAATAAAAAACCGGCCAAGTGCGAGTCGAAAAGATTTTAACGCTTTTCCCCAGTGTTTTAAGAAATGAACTGAAGTGAAGTGTTAGCAGAGCCCTGCTCCTAAGCAAAATGTACGCAGTGTGGGGTCAACTTATAGTATTGGTCTGTGAAATCTACAGACATAAAATTTTAAGAATTTGAGACTTTTCCGAGTGGTTGTGCTATAAGAGCTACCATCATACCAAATTTCAAGTTTCTAGAACATCTGGAAGTACCCTTTAGTTTTTTAAAAATCGGCAATTTGTATGGAAATGGATTTTTTAATGACTGTATCTTTTAATTGCGTTGACTTAGAAAGTTGGTTTTTTCACGGCTTTAAGGGACCGCAGGCTTGAGTATTTGATATTAATTTCAGCATGCTACCTCCACGCGTTGCAGAGAAAAAGGGTCGTGATAGACAGACAGACAGACAGACAGACAGACAGACGGACAACAAAGTGATCCTAATAAGGGTTCCGTTTTTTCCTTTTGAGGTACGGCACCCTAAAAACCAGCCAAGTGCGAGTCGGACCCGCGAGCCGAGGATTTCGTACCTAACTTTTTTCGATTTTTTTTCCTTGACTTTGTTGTGATTAGTGAGTTCTTGCTTCTTGCCAATTTTCGTGGTTGTCGATCAATGGGTACCAAAATGGTCTTCATTTACTTGTGACTGACAAACCGACAGACAGACGGATAACGAAGTGATCCTATAATTGATCGAAAACGATACTGAAACGATTCTGTGGACCATTTCGATTAAATAAGAGCTCGATTAAAAAGCGCTCATTCAATAATCTCATTCGTTTGGGAGCTGTGATTCCACAGACAGACACACACGTAAACATGTCAGATTTATAATACGCACCTCTTTCGTTGGGTGGGATAGTGATCTAGAAGGACCTAGTTCAGTATGAAGATGCTTCTTTCAAAGTAAAGTACTAAAGTTAAACCAGGCAAAGGCGTAGCCTCGATTTTCACCCATTTTACAAAGATACCGTTTGTTTAAAAATATCCTACAAGTCATTCAGTTCTATTTGTGACGACGTCGAGAATCGTTGAGGTAATTTAAAACAAAATCATTTTTATTTCTCAAATTTTAAACTGAAACGTACAGAGATACAGAGAGACCAGAAAAATTAATTCTCGAATTGGGATTCGAGCCCAGGACCTCCGCCATACCGTGGCGTCGCGCTACCAACTGCGCCATCCGAGCCATCATTGGTATGTAGCAGCGAAAAACTCCTATACTCGTAAATTCACGTTTCAGTTTAATTCAAAATCAATTTTGTAATTAAATCTTAATGTTAACACAAGGCAGCTACTTACCACCGGCACAAAAGTTACGTTAGAGATGATGTCATCTACATTAAATGTCTGGGACGTACGTACGTAGGCCAAATTCCGGCGAATTTGCCACAATTAAATGGCAGGTTGTGAGTGGTGTCTCGGATTGTCCGCAAATGACTTCATTTGTCCGTCCGATCCTCGGCCAGTAATGACTGGTACAGTGGGAAACACAATTATTAGTAGATATTCGGACATTAGCAACATTACGTCAAACTTCATAAACAGTCATCATTGAGAAATGCTGCCAAACGTTTGCGGGTGGTAGGATCTTGTGCGAGGTCCGTCCGGATCGCTACCACCATCTTACTCGCTAATTCTGAAGCTAAGCAGCAGTGCTCCGGTGTGGAGGGTAAGATAGCCGGTGTAATTACTGGCACAAGAGGTACTTCATCTTAGCTCTCTAGGTTGGCAACTCATCTGCAATCCCCCAGGGTTGTGGGTGTCTAAGGGCAGTGGTGATCACTTACCATCAGGTGACCCACTAGCTCGTTTGTCTTCCTCGTGGTATAAAAAAAAAGATCTTGGTAGGTGATCCAGCATGAAATCTGGTTTCCTGGTTCCTGGTTCTTACTAAACCAGTGGTCCACGCCTTGGGCCTCATTTTCACTTCCATCAAGTGAGTAGGGATCAATCGTGATCAGCGATGAAATTAATGAGAAATAGTATCAAAATGACATTAAATTCTTAGTCAGTTTATTTATCTCTTGAGTCACCTTTAACTATTAAAATTTGCTTGATTTTTGGAAGAAGTACTGTATTAAAATTAAAACTACTAAGTGAAAGTTAAAATGTGAAAGTATCAAAACTAATCCTTTGAAAGTGTTGCCAACTCAAGGTTTTATTAAATTGCCGCCTTTTTGCAAGTAAAATTTTCAGTAGCCAGCCTGTAACTACAAGGCAGATAACACATGATGCACAGTTTGGTTTTTAAAACAAAATTAACATTAATATTACAGATCACTATTCTGGTCGTCTGTACCAAATACAGTTGCAATTTGTTACCACTAATGTCATAATTAGCCTTATCTGTACATACGAAATGTAATGGCGCGCGAAATTTATTATAAAACACTTTTATACGCTTTCAGAGCGAATTAGTGCTTAGAAATGTACAAAGTTACGCGAGCTGTTGACAGTTCTGAACAACAGAGCCCCTATTGCACTAAAAGTGAGAAATGTCAGTTTACAATGACAATTTGATCTGCATTTCATTGCCAATATGAAGCGCATCATGACACAAAAATACTTGAAGTCAGCACTTGACACCGCTTGACAGCACGTCTTACATTACAAATACTTAACAGTTTTACGATATTATTCATAAATCTATTTTAACTAAAATGTCGTTAAAGTTCGTTTGTCCTTTTTTGTCAAATTGACATTTCCGTTAATAGGAAGAAGACAAAATCTATTTTAACTAATGGAGGCTTGAGTGACGTTTATGAATAAGGCCCTAAATGATTCGCGGTTAATTTACATTAGACTGTGATTACGGGATATTTATCTTACTAGGTTTTGATAAACTCCCGATATTTCGACGAAGCTACATGCAGATTGATGAAACACAGCCAAAATAATGGCATTAGCAAATCCGCCATTGCTGGACAACTCATTGGGTCGGGAACAAGTCACTGGATTGAGTGGTCATTTTCCCATACTGATTTGCGAATCTGCGCCACGGAACCTCAAATAGAGACACCTGATTTTAGGATAAAATCATATTTTTTTACCGCTACCCTACTGACAAAGTTGTCTACGACTAGCAGAAGGTTCTCTAATGGCGTCCTCGCACCGGGAGTCGAGCTGTCAGTAGGCCTCTAACAAGATGGAGCGACGATCTGGTAAAATAAAATAAATAAAGTTTTATTTGCAGGCGTGACACCCATATTTAAAAAAACACAAATAGGTACTTAAACATTTACTTAACTTAACTTAATAAGTTAACACACTAGTGTCAAAAGTCAAAGTGTCGAAGGGACCATTACCTTAAAAGTAAATGGTGTCATCAAATCACCCTATTTGCGATTCTCGTTCTGGTGCACAGATAGCCAATACCTAAGAATAGGATTGCCCATGTCGCGGTACACGGCCGCCAGTATAGCGTTACGAGAGCAGCGCAGTCTCTCCCAGAAGGACGCAATGCGCGCCCTCACCACGGTAAAGAAGGCCGGGACTCCGGCTTCAGCGAACATGGTCGAGGCACTGCAGAACCTTGGTAGCCCCATCAGCGTTCGGAATACGTCATTATACTGCACCCTGATGGCGCTATATGCTTTTCTGATGTGCCTGACCCAGAGTTGGCAGGTGTAGAAGGAAAGACAGTAGGCATTGAATAATGTCAACTTTACCTGCCTCCCACACCTGGCAAATTTGCGAGCGTGCATGTTCCCCCGGACCACAAGAGCCCTTCTCTCCCGCTCCATATCCATGTCCTCATGTTTTGTAAAGATCGCGGGAACGCGGTGGATGCGGAAAGCACATGATCGGTCTGAGTGGAGAGCCGCGGGGGAGACCTATGTCCAGCTGTGGACGTCTTTCGGCTGACATGATGATGATGACGATGCCAAAACAGTTATAATAATTTGCTACATTTGCAGGTCTAGTTTTATTGGCCAACCGCAAACGGTAAGTTTGTCAAAGTTTTTGTTCCGTCAATTATTTCGTTGTCAATTATCGAGGTGTTATTAGTAACTGTCTGTTTCAGCGGTTACTGGTTACTGGTAATTACCACACACACACAGTTGTGTATCTGATTGGAGCGATTACCCCTAATTGTTTAGTTAACCCAAAGGTAAAGTGGGTAGGTATATTTGGTTCGGAATCATTTTATTTTTAATTACAAATCTTTCATTTTCAAAAGAAATGAATGAGTATGAATAAGAGTTCAATGTTAATGTTAACGTCGACTCCACTTTTCACTTTCGTCTTAGCGTGCTAAGAAATGTCCGATCCCTAAATGACATAATTTTTTACGCACTGTGGCCCGAGCACGAATATTCGAATCCCAAGTAACGTAATCTAGAAAAGTATGACGTTCGGAGCAGCGCCCTCGGTGAGCGTATTTGTTAGGTACTATTTAATACGAATTTTCTAGATAACGATACGAAATGGCGCTGCCAGTACAGTAAGGCTGCCGCGAATGACCAATACAGCGTACAGTTTTCTCTTAACTATTCGAAGGTACTCAAATAAAAAAAGTAAGATTAGGATCTCGCACGGTAGAGATGGTTATCGAATAGATATTCGAAATAGCGATGGCGGCTAATAGCCAGACGTGAGTGGCATTTCACCGGTAGCTTTGGGGTTAGGTTTGGTGCGTAGTGGAAGCTTTACTGCGCTTTGCTATGCGGTTATCGTACTACCTGGGCTACCCCTCGTTTTAGATTCTAAATAGTTCAACCCTTAATTAAAGGCTATATTATTATGTCTTAAATAGAGTAAGTACGACTGGTTTACAACGGCGTGCAAGCACTGAACAAGCAAGTGAGACTGGTATGGATTCCAGGACAAAAAGCTTCGTAGGCAACGAAAAAGCTGACGAGCTCGTGAGGGAAGGGTCCAACAACAAATATATTGGACCCGAATCATATGTGGGATTATTTTTCATAAGGAACCATCAGAACTGCTACAAATGACTACACCAGAGCCAAACACCGACAAGAGTGGAAAGCTCTGGCAGGCGTTAGATACTCGAAGTATGAATTAGAAAACGTTAACCCAAGCTGGACCAAGAAACTTTAACCTCAGCAGAAGACAACTCCGATATGGTAATTGGGGTGTTCACAGCTAGGTCACTTTGGAACCAAATATCAACCGGCTAAGATACGATTATATGACGACGAAGAATGTAAAATGTGCGGCGAAGAGGTCGAAACAATGGAACACGTTATGTGTGAATGTGAGGCCCACGCCTGATCAAGAATGAATCTCTTCGGAAACGGCTACCCCGAACCCGGAGAGTTTAAGGTACTATCGACCGCTGCGCCAAATCATCCACTACATGGAAGAAGTAGTCAGCATCTCAACGTTTTGCTATCTTGCTAGGACATTGGACTCTTCAAAAGGCGAGTGTACTGCTTCTTGCACGCGTCAACAGTTCCAATTTTGCTGTGGGTGTCTATTTGCGGCTGTTATCACTTATGATCAGGTGAACCGCAAGCCCCGGTTCTCGTCATTAGTATAAAAAAAAATATGCAAATTGAGATTGTCTGTCAAATTAAGTTTGCGGGTAGCGTTGTCACCGCTTTCAGTCAGTTAAGCGAAATATCTTCCACTGTGCCACAGCCGCCGCTCCGTCACGACTGTAGGACGGAAGCCGTTCGCTACGAATCAGATGTTAAGTGCTTTCAATCACTGCCTGGTAGCTAACAGGTCGCGGGTTCACGCGGTGGGAACAGTCCCGAACTGCTCCATACATTACTAAACTTTCGAGGTGTTGTTTTGAGAAATGCTTTTTTTAAGATAGGTGTGGCAGCTGGCAGATCAATGGTTAAAAGAGTGAATGAAAAATAAATGAGTAGGTACAAGTATCATATCGTGTTGTTTAAGTTGAATGGAAAGTGGAAAACCATGTTCAGAAGTGTTAGTCAAAACTGAATCGTGTATCTCTGTAGAACCTTATTGCTGCAAAAGTCACATTGACTCACCATACACATCTGCCAAAAAAAATACGAAAATTATTTGTGAAAAGATTACAGTAACTGTATGTTTAAATCCCCACCCCCAAGCGTATTCTCACTTACCTAATCTACTTTTGCTCAAGTATTGACGACCGAATAGCCTAGTCGTTAGAGACCCTGACTATATCCCGGGTTCGATTCCCGGTCGGAGCAGATGTTTGAATGATGAATACCAATGTTTGTTCTCGGGTCTTGGATGCTTAATATGTATATAAGTATGAACGTATCTATAATAAGTGTGTTTATCCGTTGTCTAGTACCCATAGTTGCCTTGCCTAGTTTGGAACTTGGTCAATTGAAGTCAATTGTCCCATGATATTCATTTTATTTATTTTTATTATTACATTCCTCAAATATTACTTTAACATTTACCCTTAAAATGTAATTGAAAACCTTAAAAATCACAACCCGGCTACACTATGCGCGCACAATCTGTCGCGCGTGCCGGCGCGTGCTCGGTGTGCGCAGTCACCGTAATTAGGGTCACGGAGCACCTGCGAAAGTTGAGACGTCAAAAATTTATACGAATTTATTTTGACACCATCATATTTGTCCAACAAGATGGAGCGACGACCTGGTAAAGATCGCGGGACCGCGGTGGATGCGGAAAGCACAAGACTGGTCTGAGTGCAGAGCCGCGGTTGAGTCCGCCGTTCAGGGCCGTGTTTTATGAAGCTGCAATACAATTTACAAGAGGAAGTCTCTTTCTAACAAAAGGTGATACAATAAGACTTGTAACTTGTAGCTTTATAAAACACGGCCCAGCAGTGGACGTCTTTCGGCTGGCATGATGATGATAATGATATTTGTAACAGTAAAGATTATTATACGTAGGTACCTAGTGGTGGGGTCGGGTGGTAGGACCTTGTGCGAGGTCTGCCCGGACCGCTACCACCATCTTACTAGGTAATCCTGCCGCTACGCAGGAGTGCTTGCACAGTTGTGTTCCGGTATGGAGACTAAGATAGCCGAGGAAACTAGCAACGCATCCTCAATCACTCCGGGTTGCCCGTGTTTATAAGCAGTGGTGACTTACCGTCAGGTGTCCCACTGGCTTGTTTACATTCCTTATCGTATATAAAAAAGTGAGATACAAAATAACCTGAATTTAAATAGAATAATTGATAATTATAAGAGAGGTTCTTATCACTTAAGAGAAATCTCTTCTAGTTTAGGCAACCTTTCGTCACCAGCCTGGCTTTACGCCCTACTGGTGGGCACAGGCCTCCTCTCGGAATGAAAGGGCTTGGGTTATAATTCCCACGCGGGCCCAGTGCGGATTGGGAACTTCAATCAGACAATTGAACTGCTTCGCACATGCGCACGTCCCCTCAACATGTTTTTCTTCACCGAAAAGCTAAATTACAAATGTGATTTCGCACATAAATTCCGAAATATTCATAAGTGCGAGCTGGGGCTCGAATCCACGACCCTCTCCTTGAGAGGCCGTAGGTTAGTACTATTAGGCTATCACGGCTTTTTGTAGCACAGTTCTTTTTAGGCGAACTTTACGATGGAAATAATGAATTTACAATCTCTCGTCTTACACATATCCCAAAAACTAGCTTCTTTTTAATGTTTTTTTTTCGCTAGCCGTTGGCCGGAACTGCTAGACGCTAGGGCAGGCTGCCAACGCCAAGATTTATACTGATGCCCAATACCCCATGCGTGAGTCTGGCATCCTATTTGAATTCGGCCAAGATTTATACTCCAGCTTTTTGGTCTGACGCTTCGTGCTGAAGTGAATAGGTATGGCAAGAAATGCTGCGGCTTAAAGTAAGCAGAGCCGCGGCGCGCAGTGTGCGTCTCGCTGCCGCTGGGTCGTGCGCTCCCAGAGGAAGGACTACGAATTAGTCCGAAACATGTCGGGCTAAACTCGACTTATGTACGTGAGTGATCAGTTTTGTTTCACTTAAATTAATTGTGCCGATGAGAATGTGTGTTGTGTGCAAAATTCATATGACTTGACTGCACTTCACACGGACCAACCACTCTCTGGACACCGCATCTTCTAGAATTTACTTGAAAAGTCATTACGAAAAAAGCCGCGGCGAGCGGGCCGGGGGTACGCGTCGTGATTGGTTCATAGCTTGTCATCTCGCTTGTCATCTCCATCGCCATTCGGGGCTAGAGAGATTTATAAGTGCAAATGAGCATATGCGTTTCCGAAACACGTTCGCCCTGACATTTGGTGTCCAGAGAGTGGTTGGTCCGTGGCACTTCATTCATTCCAAAATCGTAGTGTTTAGATGAATCCCAGACAGGTTCCGAGCAGCAGGCACTAATTCCGTCGCGGTGCAGGCAAGTGGGTTAATCTTGAGGCTAATGCGTCTCGCCGCAACACGCGCTGCGCGTACGCTTACGCTGCTATACATCTATGCTTTGCTATGGATTTAGAGTCAAATCAATGGAAATAGTAGTTTTGCGGGGATGGTAATTTGGTAAGTGATCGCCACTGTCAATAGACACCCGCAACCCTGGGGGTTCGCAGATGCGTTACCAACCTAGAGAGCTAAGATGAAATGCCTCTTGTGCCCGTAATTACACCGGCTGTCTTACTCTCCACACCGGAACACAACAGTGCAAGCACTGCTGCTTAGCGGCAGGATTAGCGAGTATGACTTTTGGAACAGTGCCCTCCGTGAGCGTATTTGGTACAAGAATTTCATAGCATGAACTAAGTTCGTGCTATGAATTTTGTTCGTTTTCTTGATGTCGATACGACCCTTAATTTGACAATGTACATCACGATGAATATAGACAGTACATAGCACAAGCGTCATCTATGAATTTTTCTGCTGTTCAAAATTATGTCGTAAACCGAAGTAACTAAACGTCAAATCAGAAATCAGAAATATTTATTGTCATAGCTATTACATAATTAGCATTTCGCATAATACAACACAAATGTTAAGAAGAACAGGCATGATTCGTCATTGTACACATTTTAAGCAATAAATCATGACTCTAGTCAGCTTAATAATGATACTTGATTACACATACAAAAGTTTTATCACCTGTTATGAATTATCAGTATTGCACAATGTTACTAGGACAAAATCGTACATCCAACCACTAATTTACTCAAGAGGGATGTTTATTATTCATCGAATTTACTATAGTCATTGGAAAGATACTCTTTAATGCTATATATCGTCCTATCTCGCAGTAGTGCTCTTACTCGGAGACGGAACACGGCATCACTCTTGATAGCTTTCACTGCGTACGGTAGCTTGTTACACAGGATGCGACCCGTGGTTTCCTGGGATCTCTTTGATAATTTTAATTTAATTGGAGCTACTGCAACAATATTAAGGCAACATTTGGTCACTCTAGGATTATTATCGGCTCTTATTTTAAATATGATAAGGTGAGTCCTGACATAGAGTATAACCTCAAATATGTAGACCGACATGGATGTCAACATGTCTTGTTGATGAAAGTGATCCCTACAAGAGTCCCTATATGCGGCACCCACCAGTATTCTGAGTGCTTGTTTTTGCATTTTTAGCACCCGTTCATTATCCGAGGAACAACCCCACAGGATGATGCCATACGAAATAATCGAATGAACGTATGCATAGTAGCTTTCCTTAAGACTCTTGGGATGCTAGTGGTATCAATTGTCGTAGCGCAAATATACCTTTGGCCATCTTTGAACATGTTGAGTCGATATGCTTGTTCCATGTTAGTGAACTGTCAAGTTCAAAACCAAGCAATCTCACATCTGTAACTGTCTGTATTATCTGATTGTTGCTAAGGAGGATGCTGAGACTTGTTTTAGGGGGGCGTGGGCTGAAAACAACAATGCTCGTTTTATCTGCGTTTAGCCTCAAGCCGTTAGCTTTAAACCATTCTTCACAGCAGCACATGATCGAAGTTATCTTCGCCTGCAGAACATCATAACTCTCCGCCGTTACCATTATTGTTGTGTCATCGGCATACAAGATCATTTCGCCATCTATATTTAATTTTGATATGTCATTTATAAATATTATAAATGACATGTTTCCTAGGGCGGATCCCTAAGGAACCCCTATATTCGAATCCCGAGTTAACGACCGAAATCTTTTACCCTTTCAACCTCAACTGTCTGTTTTCTATCAGATAAAAACGATCTCAGCAAATTTCGACTCAATTCACGTATTCCGTAAATTTCAAGTTTTTTGACAAGCAATGTATGGTTAACCGTGTCAAACGCCTTCGACAGATCCAAGAAGATTCCTGCAACTTTATCTTTCTATTCTAAGCGATCAGTGACATGCCGAACAAATTTGTGCGTAGCTGTTGTGGTGGATCGTCCAGCCCTGTATGCGAATTGTGATTCAGACATAGTGCCATTCGCTTCTACATGTCGCATTATGGCGTTGGCCATTATAGATTCAGTTAATTTGGATATGGTGGGCAAAATTGTTATGGGTCTATGTGATTCAATTGCGGTCTTGTCTCCTTTTCCTGTATAGATTGGGCATAATCGAGTTCTCTTTAGTGAATCAGAGTACGCATTTGACGAGAGTATTTTGTTTATAAGTAAAGTTATGTGTTCCTGAAAAATGCTTAATATTCCATAGAAAAATTTGCCCGATATATCGTAAATATCTAGTGTACTAGAAAGCGCTATTTTATTCTTTGCTATTTTCATCAATTCATAGCTGCCTACACATTCAAATTGAAACTCAGGTTGTTCACATGATATACTAGTGAATTTCAATGCTTTGATAACGTCTGGTGCATTGTTGGTAGCTAGCTCAGTTCCTATATTGTGAAAAAATTAATTAATGTAATCAGCCATTTTACATTCTTCTACCGTTTTGCCATAGCTATCAATTAAATGCCAGGTCAATGCTTCTCTAGATTTATTGGTTTCTTCTTTTATAATACTCCATGTTTCTTTTTTAGGGTTCCTCGTGTGCTGTAATCTGTTTTCCAGGTATTCTTTTTTACTTTTGTAAAGTTGTTAATGTTTTAATGTTATCGATGTGCATTTTGAGATTCACGCCCGGGTACTCTCTCTGGATTAGTTGTAGGTCTTCTATGTCTTGTAGAATTTTTATTGATTTTTTAGTTATCCAAGGTGCTCTTTTGTTGATTTTTTGCGTCTTTAATCGTAAAGGAAAATAATTTTCAAAGTTGTAGATGAACTTATTGATAAAACCATCAAATGTTTTGTCTACATCATAATCGGCAAGTATGGTTTTCCAGTCATACGATAACATAGCTTCTGTAAAATCGCAAATTTTTTAAGTAACGTAAAGTAACGTAAAAGTAACGTAAGTAAAGTAACGTGTTTCAGTACACAATTTTTGTGGACTACACTTTTTAATCTGAAGTCTCACTTGCTGTGTGGGTCATGATCTGAAATTCCAGTTGCCAAAGCTAATATCATTAGCTGTAGAAATTTCCTTAAAACATTCTTGTTTTGAAAGATCACAATATCTATGGGCAGTTTTTCCGTATTTTAATTTTATTACACATTTTTAGTAGATATAAAATCAGAAGAAACTGGAATTCGGGATTTCTCTTTTTAAGTAGTTCTGCCAAATAAAGGGTAACGTTAACGTTATACTCCATTAACTGTTCGTGAAAGCTCGTGCTCCAAACACTCCCGTCTGCCTCGGAGGCTGCGTAGGCGCACATCTGTATCCACTTCACGAGCGTGATTTCGGGGTTAGGCGTTTTGGGATCAACGGTGTCGTGTGGTCCTGCGTAATGACTGCAATGATTTACCAACGGTTTTTAAAACGGCCCGAATTTCCAAACCAAGTTGTAGTGACATTTACACATTTAATTAAAAAGTAATTATTAGTATTTCTAAAAAAATACATAAAAACTCTTTAGTTGTAGTTAGTAGTCCACCGTCCTGATAACGGATCGGCAAGTTACGAGATGATTTTATATGTTTTTTTCGAATCTCCGATATTAGTGTTTATTAAAATAGGAAAGACTTGAATGCAGTATTTTTTCACTTTTGGACTTCCAAGGGTTAAGACCTAGCTTGCCCGGTGGCTTCGCTTCGAACTCCCTATCTCGTCACGTAACGGAATATCAAAGATCCGGGCTAGTCATATTACAAGACTTTGAAATGAAAATGTGGGGCGTTTTTCACTATTTCTAAGTTGCTTGCATTATTTTTAATTCCCGTTATATTTAGTTATACTTCAACAAACGAATTGATAATCAAATTCCCCGTAAAGTACATCGCACATTCCCTACATAATAGAGTTGTTAAATAAATTGGCTTAGCTCTTTTTCTGTGCGTATCGCGGGATCTCTGTACCGCTATAATTATTATCTTATGGATAGATTCGACCAGTACTTATAGAGTTTGGTACGAGTAGCGATAGACAATTAAACATGAAAATGGAACAGTGACTCTATATTCTAAAATCCGAAATTTTATTAAGCAAATAGGCAGTTGAATGCTTTTTTACACGTCATTTTTTTTGAGTCTACCAGCGCGTTCGGAAAGACCATGATTTCTAAGAAGAATGCGCCGCAAGAAACTTGGCACAATGTTTTTCTAAAAACAAGTTACAATAGCTCTACTTACAATACATAACCACAGATGAAATGTACAAAGGAAAGTCACTGTAAGTATCATTAGAAAATAAAGAAAATAATTAGAGTATTTTAGAAGCAAATGTAAAAAAAATATTAAGATTATGTTACCAAAAATGCCTGGTGACGATTTTTTTGTATTTTAGTATATTTTGCAGGTATAACAATGTGATTTGTTTTTCATTGTACCTACGCTACTTACATACTTTTTAAGTTTTTAATGTATTATTAACAAATTGTATCTTTCGTCTGAAATAAAAATTGAATTGAATTGTTAAGGTTACGATACGATTTTCCGTTACGTTCCTAGTAGTAGGTAAGTTATCGAGCAAATCTGTATGACGTTTGGAACAGAGGGCAGAGTACGAATACTCGAATCCTACGTAATGTAATCGAGTAGTAACGTTATCGAGAAATTTGTATGACGTTTGTAATAGCTTCTGCCCGTGTGCGTATTTGGAACTAAAATTTTGTACAAAGTTTCTCGATTTCGATACGATAACGTTACATTACACAGGATTCGAATATTCGCTGTATCATACAAATTTTCTCGATAACGCTCCACTCGATTACGTTACGAAGCATTTTTATTATAATTTTATTTCACCTCTACATTTTTCCAATTTGCTCCAGTTTTTCTGCAGACGGTACTCAGCACGCATGCGCCGTAAGGAGATGAGCATGACAAGCACAACCTGTGGCCTGACATTACTTCATTAAGATTCTATTAACGGAAGCATTCTACAAGTAACACCTGTCGAAATAACTTAACAACCAACACACGTTCAAAATAACTTGGACTTTGAAGTCATGGCCAAACGGCGCCATTTCGAATGCTGGAAAAAAGTCGCTTATGCTGAAGAGATGGGGTGTACAAGTGCTAGAGTAAAACCAGGCTTAACAAGTTTTGTTTAAGGTTCTTTTCAGATTACATTGACAGTGGTCAATCATGGAAACCTTGACGAAAGAGATGGACAGCATTCCTTCTTTTTTGACTCCTCGCGATCGCGAAATTGGAAAACGGAAGTCAATTATATCGATTAAAAAAACAGGAAGGTCTGAAGGTTCTGGCACGCGTATTTTTAGAAGGAAATGGTTGGAAAGTTTTCTGTTAAGTAGCGTACTTTCAAATTGTTTTGAGGAGTAATTATAATCTGTTGTGTCTTGCTTTTGTTGACTTTCTAATGTTTGAGGGTATGGATGCATCCTTCACAGTATGGTGGCAGCGGGCGGGGTACATTGCTCGCAGGACTAATGTCAGAAGGTTCGCGAATGGCGTCGCGGACCGGGAGAAGAGCTGTCGGTAGCCTCCATCAAGATGGAGCGACGACCTAGTAAGGATTGCGGGACCGCGGTGAATGCGGAAAGCACAAGACCGGTCTGAGTGGGAGCCTTGGGGGAGGCCTATGGGTTCACTAATGTTTTACCGACAAACGTATCGTAACTGATTAGTTATATATTCGTAAATAATCATTTCACAACCCGATTTTTTTCTGGAACTGTAAATATTTCAGCATTTTCGTAAAACAAACCTACCCTAACATATAGGGTTCTACAAGATGGTCCTAATGTAAATTCTGAAATATTTAAAGTTTCAGAAAAAAAGCGGGTAGTAAAATTAATTTTGCAAAACAAATCAGTTGTCAAAATGTTTTTCGGAAAATGATCAGATACCACAGAATGGTTAGACAGGCGGATAGACAGACCGAGTCAGACCACAAGGGTTCGTTTTTGACCCCTGACCAAAAAGAAGGGTGTCATAAGTTTGACATGTGTATCTGTGTATCTGTCTGTGGAATCATAGCTCCCAAACGGATGGACCGATCTGGATGCAGTTTTTTTTCAATTGAAAGCTAGTTTAATCTTGCTGGTTCTTAGCTATGTTTCATTCAAATCGGTTAACATGTATTTGAAATATTGAACTTTAAAATTACAATGTCGGGGGGCTTTAACTTTTCTAATTACCATTTTCGTTGGGTACATAAAAACGAGCCTGCTCTGTGCCCATAGGTTGTGGCGATCGCTTTCCATCAGGTAGCCCACACGCTCGTTTACCACCTCTTATAAAATCTAAGTATTATGGGATCACTCTTAATCATGTGCACTTACTTTCCCGCGTTCCTCTCATCTCTGAAAAAACCGTTACCCAAATTCCGTCTACATAACATGACATCCTTTCACTTTTCTTCTAACGCTAAGCTTATCTGCTATCGCTACTTAGGTAGCACTGCATAATCGCAAATTAATGACGGGTATTCCCCGTTGCCAAAAAAATGTTTAATGTCTGTCTGTGGGTCGCTCTACAAGTCGAAACATTTGGAGCTCTATTGAAAGCGTGTTTTTTTTTTTGCTTTACGCTAAGTATAATTCTTAAGGCACTGGTAAGAGGGCAAGTGGCAGGTAAGTACCGCTGCTGCCATTAATATAAACATCAGGATATGCCCTTTCAAACACCTAGTAACGTTATCGAGAAAACTGTATGATGTTTGGAACAGCGCCCGCCCATGAGCGTATTTGGAACTAGAATTTTGTATGAAGTTTCTCGATTTCAATAGGTACGACGACAAATTCCGAATATTCGAATCCTGCGTTACGCAGGATTCGAATATTCGTATTCGGGCCGCTGAATCTATGGAATTAGGTGTCTTGTTAACTAGGAATGAAACCAATGTGGAACTGGCTAAGCTTAGTTACATATTATTATGTTCATGATTATTTATGCGAGTTTTCAGTTTTTAGTTTTTGTCAATTTTTTGCATTAGGTTAGGTTAGCTTTTTAAAAATAAAAACCATAGCAATATAAATAATCAAATGTCGTTGTTATTTAATTCTTGCTTGCTGTTACTTATTGTTAACCCCCGACGAAACAGAGGGGTGTTATAAGTTTGACCTGTGTGTCTGTGTATCTGTCTGTGGCATCATAGCTCCCACACGGATGGACCGATTTCGATGCGGTTTTTTTTAATCGAAAGCTAGTTCAATCGAGATGGTTCTTAGCTAACTTTCTTAAAAATCGGTTTACCCGTTTTTGAAATATTGAACTTTGAAACGACAATGTCGGGGGTTTTTCAACTTTTCCAAGTTGGTTAGGTTATTAAAAAGCATTTTGCAATAAAAAGACGTGACCAACTTTTTGTATTTTTACTTTTTCGGTCATCCCGTTTGAAATCATTTCGCAGTTCGAGTCTTAATTTTTCTGATCTTTCTGTATATTTACGTTTTAGTTTGAAATTTGAGAAATAAAGTACATTAATTATTGTTTATCTTTATTTTTAGCGCTGAAAAAACAAAACTTATTATAAGATAAGTATGAGTAAGAGTTCAATTTTAAGACGACCGGATAGCCTAGTGGTTAGAGACACTGACTATGAAGCTTGAGGTCCCGGGTTCAATCCCCGGTTTTGGCAGATGTTTGTATGATGAATACGAATGTTTGTTCTCGGGTCTTGGAAGTTTAATATGCATATAAGTCTGTATTTATCTATATAACTATGTTTATCCGTTGTCTAGTACCCATAGTACAGGCCTTGCCTAGTTTGGGACTAGGTCAATAGTTGTCAATTGTCCCATGACATTGATTCATTTATCTATTTATTTCATATTAAAGTCGTGTCGACTCGACGGCTAACAGTCTTAGCGTGTTATGAAATATCAGAACTCTATGCTAATTAAATTTCACACATGTACACATTCATTGCCTACTTACCTGCAATATATTTGTATGTATATACATCTAGTTGCTGGTCTAATAGCTATAGCAGCACCCATATTCGCCCCTGATTGGCTATCAGTGCCGAAGCTTATGCTGATTGGTAGAATCCGTCGGCGCCCGCGCAAGACGTAAGGTACGTGACGCGAAAACTAATTTCAAGCTTAGAACTTACATACTTTGATTATAGGTATGTAGGTAGCATTGCGACTTAGGGAAAAACTAGGTTTAAATTTAAACATACTTGTATTGAGCAGCTGAAATAAAACATATAACTATAACCCCCAAAAAATCGAGAAACTCCTTTCTATGTCGATACATTTGTGTGGTTCGAAATTTTTGTCGTTGTTGCAGAAAAACGGACGAAAATGTCTCGAATAACACTGCTACATCTTTTTGAGATTATTTTTAAATTCGGTTTGTGAAGAATGTCTCAGTCACGTCTGAGTAAATAAGTTAGCCAAATTCTCGTAAGAATTTGCAAACCTCTTTTAACCTACTAGGTATACTAACGTTTTTTAACCCCCGATGAAAAAGTGCGGTGTTATAAGTTTGACCTGTGTGTGTGTGTGTTTTTTTAATCGAAAGCTAGTTTAATCGAGATAGTTCTTAGATAAGTTTCATTAAAATCGGTTAACCCGCTTTCGAAATAATAAAGTTTGAAATGACAATGTCGAGGGGGTTTTCAACTTTTCTAAGTGTTAGTTCATTATATGTTTTTCATCCATGCGAATACAAAAGTATACATAGTACATAGTAATACATAGCATATACAGTCGATGTAAAGGTCCGCGGCCACACTGGCGTCATTTTGACATCATAATGGCGCTAATAACTGCCTTCAAGATATATGGCGAAGTGGCGGTTGAAAATTACTGTTCCTCTTAGATTACTGTATTCACATAGGGAATATGTGTAAGTTTAATTTATATTTTTCCGTTGTTCAATGAAAAAAAAACCGTGTGTTAAATTTTACTGCGCTCTGAGCCAATGTCGATAGAATAAAAGTTTTAAACGAACAATATTTTGTAATTACAAAACTGAAAACTTTTTGTAGTTTGCTTTTGATTGGCGTGTAAAAAACACAACGTCGTTTTTTACGTCTATGGAGTTTAAACAGCACTTCATCAGCGTTTTAAATAATTCTCTATGCCGTATAAATTAACAACATCTCTACTAATAAAATGTATGCGTTTATATAATTTTCAGATATTGTTGGAGACTTTGTTTAGCGGCGTACCTATTCCATGTTTTTCTTGAAAACATTGCAATTTAAATAGTAAGTACAAACATACAAACTTTTGCCTCTAGCTTTGGTAGTTTCGTAATAAAAAAAAACAATCCTTACAAAGTAACCTATGTCATTACGCAGTCGCTTGTGTTTATCTTGAAAGAATGATAATAATCACATTTCAAACAATGTTTTTTTTTCCTAAAGGTATTTATTTGATACTATCCACTTGGTCACTTTATTTCTGTAAACTTAAGAATCTCTAATATTAAAGCGTCATTTCAATTTATATTAAAAGCCAAGCAAAGCTAGCGGCAATCGCTAGTATCAAAACCAAATCACGTCAGTCACTGGCCATCAAGACAACCGTTACTCTCGAACGACTTTTTAGGCGTTCCTTATTTGAAAATTCGTTCTGCTACAGTTCTATTTTTAAAAAACACCAACAGCTTTTTTGTCTCCGTGTCTATGATGGTTTGACATTTTGTGATGCTGGCCAGTTGCAGAGATTCGCTAGATTTCAAGTAAAAAAAGGTTTGAAACTTTGGACAAAGCAGGGGGAATTATAAAGGCAGGTCAAGAGAAATTACACTCGGGAAACTTTCATAGGGGTGTTTACTCACAATATGATACAAATTACACTCGGGAAACTTTCATAGGGGTGTTTACTCACAATATGATACAAATTTTGTGATATTAAACAAAAACTTTGAATGCAGTATTATTTAATTTAAAAAATAAAAGAATGTCTTTATAGAGCAAAATATTGTACATTAAGGATCATGTCGAATAGTCTTGGGACACCCGGTATATTTCAATCCTGTATATCTGTGATTAAGATGATTACTGATGAAGACGACTGGATAGCCTAGTGGTTAGAGACCCTGACTATGAAGCTTGAGGTTCCGGATTCGATCCCCGGCCGGGGCAGATGTTTGTATGATGAATACGAATGTTTGTTCTCGGGTCTTGGATGTTTAATATGTATATAAGTATGTATTTATCTATTATGTTTATCCGTTGTCTAGTATCCATAGTACAGCCTTTGCCTAGTGTGGGACTAGGCCAATTGGTGTCAATTGTCCCATGATATTTATTATTATTATTTATTTATTTATTTATTTAATGTAGGTACAAAGGTACTATTGTTTCACCATGGTTCCTCGGTTGTGGTGAACTCGTAATGCGAGTGTGTCGGAGTGGCGTATTGGCGCGCGGCGCTGGCGCAGCGCCAGCTCGTGACGGATTTATACGCATATGCTGGAACGGCAATGCACAGCGTAATATATGTGTTGGTAATTCCTATAAAAAAGCTCGTAATTAAGTATAATGAAATAAACGGATCGCCTACGTATGTCAGTCAAGTACAGTCGAGTTCTCCAATATCTGTACAGCCAACGGCTCATAAATATCTAAACACGGACCTTATGTAACTGGCAATAAGGTCTGTGTATAGATGTTTTTGAAATGTTGACTGTTTAAATATTGGAGAACTCAACTGTATATCCCGACTAATCCGTAGTTCCTTCCTCTGGCACCACACGCATCGTCGGTAGCGAAACGCATACTGCACGCCGCAGCTCTGAGCGTCTAGTTCTAGTGTAATCAATGTCCAAAAATACGCCTCGAGGACGTTTGCGTTAAAGTGTCAAATAGCATGAGAATTGTTTGTTGTCGATACGTGCCACTAGTGGCGCTGCTAATGTGCCTATAGTAATTCAGACGTTTTATTTGGCCGTTGATTACACTAGACGCTCTGAGGGTCGAGCACGACTTTACGAATGCTGCGTAACGTAAAGTCGAATAGTAAACGTTGTCGAGTTTGTATGACGTTTGGAACAGCGCCCGCCCGTGAGCGTATTTGGAACTAAAATTTAGTATGAGGTTTTTCGATCTCGATATCATAAGCGTAACGTTACGCAGCTTTCGTAATGTCGTGCTCGACCCTCTGCTCGCGCGGCTGCTCGGCACAGCTGACGCCGGCGCACAGCTACCGTTGTTTTTATCGCCATTTTATTATTGACAAAAATAGGGCAATACTACGGATTAGTCCGAAACATTATCAGGTTATACTTGACTGACATACGTGAGTGATCCGTTTATTTCACTACGATTGAATCTCACGGCAATTTCATTAAAAAAAAATCAGTTCCTCGAGCACGAATATTCGAATCCTACTTTTTCAAATTAAATTTTAGTACCAAATACGCTCACGGGGCGCTGTTCCAAACGTCATACAAATTGAATCGATAACGTTATGCGCGATACGTTACGTAAGACTCGGATGTTCGTGCTCGGGGCACAGGCTTTTGTTTTCGCGTGATTGTCACTAATGTTTTATTGGGCTCGACCTGACAATCACCGCTTACTCAGCTCCGTAAATCTGTCGTGCGCTGGCGCAGTGCCAGGGCGCACTTAGTTCGCGCGCAAGGGACACAATGACGAGTATAGTCAAAGACATAAATATAAAGACAGACATACTTACATAGATATATCTTTACCTATAAAACAGAACCGTGACTGACTGACTGACTAACAGACAACGCACAGCTGGACCTAGAGACTTGAAGTTTTTCAAACATAGGTATACCTTGAGTATCCTAGAGGTGCACTAAGAAGGAATTTTACGAAATTCCCACGGGATAGGGAACTAGCCCATTATGAAATATTTCACGGGGAATAAGCTAGTTAGATATAAAGGTATATTTTAACAAAGGCCCGAGTACGAATATCTGAATCCTGCGTTAAAGTACATATTTTAGTACCAAATACGGTCACGGGCGCTGTTTCAAACGTCATACAGTGCCCTTAGTGTAATCAAAAAGCACAAAATACGTCTCGATCGCGTTTGCGTTAAAGTGTCAAATAGTATGAGAATTGTTAAACGCGAACGCGAACTAGACGTATTTCACTAGGCGCTCAGATTTTCTTGATAACGTTACTACTCGATTACGTTACGCAGGATTCGAATATTCGTGCTTGGGCCTTTGAGGTGCGCCAGCGGTACGATGTTGGCGATTGTGCACGAGGCGTGATTACCAAACAGCCATGAATAAAACCCTGGAATAGATTAACACCACTCTATTATGAATAATGAAATTTATTTATTTATTTATGTACAATGTTACTACGCAGTGCATTAGTTTTAAGCTGTTATACTGTGTAATGTTTTTTGAATAAATAAACAAAATAAATAAATAATTAAATAAAAACCGATGCCTCACTTATTCCTGCAATTCACACGATTTTTAATTTAACAAAAACGAATAATATAAGGAGAGTTTGTTCACTGATAATTATGACTTCATAGTTGAGTAATTCAATACAAAACTTCATACTAATCGACCGTTTTGGCATTTCGAAAAAAGTCGCTGATTTGATCAATGATTGTGAATGAAATTACACACAATGTGTGCAAAGTTCGCTCTCACGCGACACAAATAAATTCGCAAGAAATTCGATCAAATTTTTCTCCTCTAAATTATTAAGTACAGTCGAGGAGATTAATCCCTGACCTACCACTAGCACTAGAACATTGTCATAGTAAACGTCATAACGATTTTCCTTGTCAAGCTATGCGATGTCACTATGACGTTTACTGTGAAAAGGTTCCATGGTGGGTCAGGAATAAATTTCCGTGACCGTACCTAATGTAAGTAGGTACTCGAAAACATTGAAATGTTAGATGTAAGATGTATGGGAGTGCATATATCTTGCATGGGAGGCGCTATCGCCTGGCCGGCTGCCAGTGACGAATTTATGGACGCTCGTGACACCATACTCCTGGTACATTTTGGGACAGTTTCTGTCTTTTTTTTCCAGCCTTAACAAAAAAAAATGTGCCAGCCGGGGTTCGAACCCGCGATCCCTCTGCTTGAGAGGCCGTAGATCGAACCAATAGGCTTTTTACGCCTTTTCACGCCTTTTTTACGTCATCCAATGACATTAAAAGTAAAGGTACGTCATGTGCTCACAAAACAATTGATGAACATGTTCCGAAGATGTTGACATTTGCGCGCAAGTTTGGACCTTATTCGAGAGCGACTTAGGCCATAACGGATCACTCACGTATACAAGTCGAGTTTAGCCCGACATGTTTCGGAGTAACTCGTAGTCCTTCCTCTGGGAGCGCATGATCCAGCGGCAGCAAGACGTATACTGCGCGCCGCGGCTCTGCTCGCGCGACTGAAACATATGTGACTTATATACGTAAGTGTTCCGTTTATTTCACTATTATGTATGTTTGTTGAAATTGTCTATGTCCTCAGTTTCCACACCGCATGGTCACACCAATGCGTGCTTGCCGCGTGCTGTCTCGAATTAGGTCGTAAACAGCACTTTAAGGAAATTCATTTACGATGTGATTCACAATTAACTTATAGTTATTTATTGCTAATTAAAGTTATTAGATTAACGAGGATAGTGGGAGATTAAATTTGTGAACTTTATATTTTAGGTAGTGCTGTAAAAGGTCGGTAGGCTTCCAACAAGATGGAGCGACGACCTGGTACTGGTAAAGATCGCGGGATCGCGGTGGATGCGGAAAGTACAAAACCGGTCTGAGTGGAGAGGCTTAGGGAGGCCTATGTCCAGCAGTGGACGTCTTTCGACTGCCATGATGATGATGATGATGTAAGATGTTGGAAATATGTCCCTGGTTTATGGAAATACAATGAATAAAACTATTTATGGTAAGAAATTGTGTGATTATTTGAAATTGTGTGATTTTTCAGTAAATCACTGCTTGGCATACGCCTCCTCTCATAATGGAATTGCTTTGCAGGAGTGTGCAGGTTTCCTCACAATGTTCCCCTTCACCGAAAAGATCATGATAAATTACAAAATGTAATGGATGAATGAATGTAATGTAAAACGCTTGTGGTAGCTCTCATACTGAGAGGAGGCCTGCGTTCTGGCTGGTAATAGTGATTAGTACCAATGTGAGACTAACTAGGTACAAATAACATAAACGCCGGGTTTCGAACCCACGACCCTCTGCTTGGGAGGCCATAGGTCAAACCGCTAAGCTACCACGTCTGTTGGTGCTAATAACTTAGGTGGTTTTCAGTAGTGGGAGAGCCATACTGTAGCTATTTGCTGCCGTACGAATGGGCCGGCTCGGCCGGGGAAGTACCACCCTCTCGCAGAAAATCGGCGTGAAGCAACAGCACCCCTGTTGCGTCTCGTTCCGTCAGTGAGAGTGCAGGAGGCCCGATCCTCCCCCCCTTTCCTCTATCCCTTTTCCTCGTTAAAGGCCGGCAACGGACTAGTGACTCTCTTCGGGTCGCTGGTTCCCATAGGTGGCGGTGATCGCTTACCAACAGGTGACCCACTTGCTCGTTTGCCTAACTCTTTCAATAAACAATAAACAAAAAAAACGACGCCGGGGCTTCAACCCACGACCCTCTGCTTGAGAGCCCATAGGTCAAACCACTAGGCACTACGGCTGGTTGCTGCTAATCGCGACTGGGCACTAGCCTATAGCACATCCAGTGCTATAGTGGTCCCAGGTGGGCACTGGGCAGCGATCGATCCAGCCGCGCGTTGTGTGCGTACACGACACCCAGCGGGCGGGGAAAAATGCGCGCGTCAAAATGGACGCAAGTGCAATCCGGCGAGGGGAGTTGGCTCGTGGTGGAATATTGAAAATGGAATATTGAAACAGGAGACAAATATAGTGAAAGCTGCTCTCAAAATAAGGAGTACAAACTGGTCAGAAATAACGGGATTACTAATGTGTGCCAAAAAACGTTTACCAAACTGATTAATTGCCCAAATGTTTAATTTTTCAGAATGCTTTTTTTCCAGAAACTTTAAATATTTCAGGATTTATTTCAAGGCCATCTCGTAGAACCCTGTAGGTTAGGTTAGATTTATTTTATAGACATTAACAGATATTCACAGTTTCGGAAAAAAAGCATTCTGGGAAATAAAACATTTGGAAATTGAATCAGTTGGCAAAGGTTTTTTGGCCAAATGAAAGGATACCGAAATAATGTTTTGCTGTTCCAATTGTAAAATATACCTGTGTATTATAATACCTTTGTTTAGTGCCAGAGATAGCAATAGAGAAGGAGTTTGATAAAAAAAAATCCTTAGCTTAATTTTGAATTCTAGCATCAACCAATTCACCCCGCCCTGACCACATCGGTGCAACCGTCACCAAACAGTCTGCCCGGGAGTTGCCCCCTTTAAAAAACTGCACCTCCCCCGACATTGACGGGTCTCTGTTTACCCCTGTTTAAGGGTAATTGGGTCCGTGTGCGTTAGATTTGATTTGTGCGGGATCAAGGCATTAGATAAGTGATTAGATTACGGTACGGGTTTTGCGGTCGGTGGGCGGTGTTTTTAGGTTTTGCTTTTTTCTAGTTCTTAGATTGTTATTGTACTCACGTTTTTAGGGTTTCGTAGTTCAAACGGAAAAAACGGTACCCTTGTCATTTTGTTGTCCGTCTGTCTATACGCTGTCTGTCAAGATTCTTAATTTTCTCTGAAACGCGTGGAGGGAGCAAGATACCAAGTAGGTAGGTATCAAATACTCAGTCTTGCAACTCCTTGAAGCATTTTAAAAATCAAACTTCTTAGTGAACGCAATCAAATGATACGGCCATTAAAAACAGTCTTTCTATACTAAATTTGATGGGATCAAAACGTACAGGGTACGTTCCAGTTGTCCTGGAACTTGAAACTTGGTATGAAATTAGCTCTTATTGCACAACCATTGACAACACTTTGCTTAGGAGCATCAGGGCCCTGCTAACACTGGACCTAAGCGGGACTAATCTGTGACCTCAGTCGCTCTCGAATAAGGTTCTAACTTGCGCGCAAATGTCAACGATTTCGATTTTCGATTGTTTTGTGAGCATGACGTATCTTTACTTATAATGTCATTGGATGACGTAAAAAGCCTTTGATAGCCTAGTGGTTCGATCTACGGTCTTTCAAGAGGGTCATAGGTTCAAAGGTGTAAAGTTCCCAATGGGCCCGCCTGGGAACTTGGAACTGTACCCAAGCCCTCTCTGAGAGGAGGCCTGGGCCCAGCAGTGGGACGTAAAAAAGGCTAGTGACGACGTTCCTTCTAGCTGTCTCGGCGCCCAATACGAGTTCTTGCCGTTTGGCGTCGAGACGCTGGGTCCTTGGGGCAAGGGTGCAATTCAGAGCCTGAACGCTGCCTGCGTGATGGGCACCCTGCCGAGAGGTCCAGGTTTGGTACGTAATATTTAATTTTTTAAGTTAGTTTTAATATTTTTTATTTACTTTGTAGGTTTTTCCCGAAAATCAGACTCGTGGTGCAGGGATTTACTGGAATGGAGACCGTGGGAACATAAGAGACCGGTTGGAAGACCTCAGATGCGCTGGAAGGACGACATCGGAAAAGTGGCAGGGAAGAACTGGATGCAGACAGCCCAGAACAGAGCGAAATGGAGGAAGTTGAAGGAGGCCTACACCAAATTGGTCGAGGAAGGCTTGAGATGATGATGATGATGACTTTGTAGGTAGTGTTAGTCCATTGTACATTTGTTTTAAATACACAGAAGTTAATTCTAGCTGAATAAATGATTGGATCCAGGACGCATCTCATAAAACAGCCATACATCTGACCCGTGGGCTGTAAATTAGCAATTAATGAATGCAGCGGGCCTGCCCCCCGGGGGAGGCATTTTTTGTTACTTTATAGGGAGCCTGCACTGGTCTAACATGGGGGGAGAGGGGCGGTATGTCCTAACGGGTCTGTCTGAAGATATTTCTTTTCTTTGATGGTGGTTTTTTTGAAACGTCTCCGTAATTAGTACATTTACCTAGTACATTCTGCACCCATTTGAGTCAGGGTCCAAAGTAGTATTTTACAAACTTTTATTTAGTTACTTCTGTCCAGCTGTTTGGCGGTCTGTCTGTCTGTAATCGAATCTTGTTAGTTAAATTTGAGCAATTGGATATGTGGATTGAGTGACAACGCAAGTGTAGCCAGAAAAAAGTAGTCAGCAAAATGAGTTTGTATTAAAAAAAAATTAAAGAGATTGCTTTATGTGCTTGTGGTTGCTCTGTGTTTATAAAACGACTTTAACCAAATCGTCGAAAAAGTGGATTTTAAATTCAATGAAAATGAACTAGGTTGATAGACGCTCAGCTGTTGAGGACATCTCAAAATTCAAAATTCAAAATTAAAAATTTTATTCAGCAAATAGGCAGTTGAATGCTCTTTTACACGTCATTTTTTTTAGTCTACCAGCGCTTTCGGAAAGACCATGATTGCCAAGAAGAATGCGCCGCAAGAAACTTGGCACAAAGTCATTTTTTCTAAAAACAAGTTACATTAGCTCTTACAATACGTAACCACAGACAAATTACACAAAGAAACCTCACTCTGTCATTAAAAGATTAAGAGAGAAAAAAAAATACCGCATTTTAGAAACAAACCTCTCGCTAAACCTAGTGTCCAGAAATGCCTAGATTTCAGACTTAGGTCCCAGGTAGAGCCCAGGTGCGCTGTTACACTAGACGTTTTATAGATACCAGTGAAGACACTGGTAAGGTAATGCCTCAGTGTCCGACACTGGTACTTTGAAATTTAATTCATTGCAATTAGGTGACAAGGGATTATTGGAATAAGCGTGTCAAGCATTGGGTTGTTTACCCTAGTTTTCGTGACTTTTATAATTAAAATTGTCACAATAAACAACCTAACCAACTTAGAAAAGTTGAAAAACCCCCGACGTTGTCATTACAGAGTTCCATATCTCAAAAACGGGTGAACCGATTTTAATGATAAGTACTTGCTAAGACTCATCTCGATTAAACTAGCTTTCGATTACTTAGAACGCATCAAAATCGAACCATCCGTTTGGGAGCTATGATGCCACAGACAGACTATACACAGATACACCCATACACAGGTCAAATTTATAACATCCCACTTTTTGTGTCAGGTGTTAAAAGAGTGTCTCGAGTAATCGACGACCACATCAAAATACGTCTTGAAAGCGTGCAAACGAGCAAGTGGGTCAACTGATGGTAAGTGATCACCACAGCCCATAGACACCCTCAACCCCGGGGAGCTTGCAGATGCGTTGCCAACCCAGAGAGCTAAGATGAAATGCCTCTTGTGCCCGTAATCACACCGGCTGTCTTACTCTCCACACCGGAACACAACAGTGCAAGTACTGCTTAGCGGTAGGATTAGCGAGTAAGATGGTGGTAGCGATACGGACGGCCCTCGCACAAGATCCCAGCACGAGGCGCTAACGAGACGTTTTCATGGGTCAAAAAAGACATATCTTCAGACCGTACTCTACAACCTAACCTCCATCACACCCGTAATTTTCAGCTTTTTTCGCAGCGAGCCCGCAGCATTCGCTCTGCCCCCTGCGCCCCCCCGCGCTCCCCTGCGCCCCCCTCGGCCCACCGATAACCCCTCGGAATTTGATTAATGCAATGTTCGCGATAATTATTCCTGTTACTATTTTTTGACAGGTTTTTTTTATTTGTTGTTTTTTTGGTGAGATTGTGATGGACGATGTGGATTTTGTTTTTAAAGGCTTTTGCGGATTTAATAACGTACTTTTTGCATCCGGGTTCTGTTTTGAGAAACTGAAATGTAGTTATTGCCAACTATCTTTGGCGATGTATTTGTGTAAGATGGCATGGAATGCGGGGAGATTTGAAGCATTATCACTGAAAAGCAGAATGCAGTCATTGTATGTATGTACTTATACATGCCCGTATGCTTGTTCGTGATCAAGGCGGTAGTACTTAGTGCCGTGGAAACACCGAGGTAATTTTAAAAAGGAATTTCCGAAATGTATTTTAAAATAATAATTAAATTAGTTAGTAATTGGAACATTTTAAAATAAGTGGTACACACACTTTTTTTTGGATATTGAATTTTTTATGTTATAATCTACTCAGAATCACAAACACTTTCGATTTTAATAGGTGTAAAAAAAGTGTCCCAAATTTTACATAATATTTTTTCATGATCTCAATTGGAAAATCTTTTTGTATTTTTTATTTTTTCAATTTTTTTTCCAAAATACCAATTATGGTGTAAGGGTGGGCACGCGACCCGGAGTGTCGAGGTTCCGGGTTCGATTCCCGGGGTTGGTATTTTTCTGTGTATTCATGTTTCGGTGAGTTTATTAAAAATATAATAATATTTTTTACTTCCATTCCGTTACTCTCATAAAAGTTTATTTGAAAATGGTAACGGAATGGAACACAATATTTTGGGAGACTTTTTTTACATATTAAAATCAATAGCATGTACTCGTGATTAGTACGTACATACAAATTGAAAATCCAAAAAAAGTGTGTACTTTTAAATTACCCAAACTAAGAAAAATGTGTTAGTGCTAGTGTTAGTTAGGTGGCGACAGCCTTAATTGTTTTGTACATTATGTCACATTAATATTAAGTAGTTATTTTATTTTATTCTGTTCTGTACTTTTCATCGTTCTTCGAACGAAACCCACAATTCGTAATATCAAATAATTTTAGTAAAAAGGATTGAAGAATAAAATATAAATCGTCCTAGTACTCAATCTTCTCAAGTCACCATTCAAATAGAAAACTAAAGAACCAAATTTCCTGTTCTAGTCAACGGCGCCATTTTTCAAAAAGAACCACCGCATGCAAAACGGAACCACGTCGAAGTTCTTCAAATAAAACCGAAGGTGAACCAAAGTGCTATCTAAAACAATCTCCGCCGACAATATCCGGATGCTTCAGTCTTGCATACAGCCTCCGGGTGGTTTGCAACCACTCTAAAACGAACCCTAGACTTATTAGCATTAGGTTTTAAGTTCATTTGAAGGAATTGTATTAGTGCAATTATTTGCTAGGGTGTATGACTGGATTGTTGAAAACGAAAAGAACAGTAAAAACGCTGGTAAAGTTAATTTATTGGATAATATAATTATTCATAATGTTTACTATGTGAAATGGTTATGGGCTAGTTTATGCCGGTGGTGCTGGTAACATAATTATTGGCTTAAGAAAAATTGCGTTTTGAGGGTTGCATGGACAAACGCGAATGGATCGTAGATCTAATAAAAATATGTACCTAATCTTTTTCAATAGTCAATTTCGATTTATAGATGTAAAGGATGAAAACACTCTTGATGATGGTAATCGTATAATGTGATCAATGTTATTACAATTCTTTATGATTGAGTTCTTTTACAGAAATTAATATAGCTAGAAACTCACGCGCGGCGTGCACGGCTCAGTAGCCGGGGAGAGAGAGCGAGAGCGATGCGGAGCGAGCGAGAGAGGCGGTGTGGGTGCGTTCGAGATAACAATAAAGCCGTTCGGGATAAAGCCCGCGTTACAACCTCCCCCTCTAACACGAAAGAACGCCCTCGTTTTCGTGATAGGAAATTAAGAAAAAAAACTACTTAGTCTAGGTAACGACGTGGCCTGCCACGTTTACGTTTCTCCCTAACAGCGGGCTGGACCTCGCCAACGAAGGGAGTGAGTTGCGAGGTGTGATACTTCCCCAAAAGCACCCCGTCACTTGCACGTTCTAATAGATATGTAGTAGGACTGACAGCTTCGCGCACCCGGTAGGGGCCATCCCTCCGAGGAATGAACTTAGATGTCTGTCCTTTACCTGTGTCGTTAAGGCCTTGCGTCTGGAGCAAGACGAGGGTACCGGGCTCGTAGTCCGGGGCGGGGCGGCGGCGCGCGTCGGCGTGCGCCTTCTGCCGCGCTTGCGCGCGCTCGTGCACGTCGCGTGCTAGCAGCAGCGTGCCGGCCAGCCGCCGCAGGTACGGCGTCACGCTCGCCACAGCCGTGTCGCGCTCTATGATAGCGCGCATGTCGGATGCTGCGTCGGCCGGGGCGCGGAGCTCCCTGCCAAACGTCAAAAAAGCGGGTGAATGGCCTGTACTGGCGGTGGTCGCAGAGTTCATAGCAAACCGTATGGCCGCTAGGTGCACGTCCCATGTGCTGTGGTCGTTGCCGACGAGTATAGCTAACTGTGGCTTCAGATCTCGATTTTTGCGTTCTATGGGATTGGCGGCGGCGTGATAGTAGGCCGTTAGAGACTGCTGTATTCCCATGACGTGGCAAACTTGCTGCATTACTTCGCTGATGAATTGGACGCCGTTATCACTGATAAGGCGGCGTGCGACGCCGTATCGCAAGAATACCTCGTTTGCGAGTACTTTCGCGCATTCGAAGCTGGTGGCTTGCTTCAGGGCGAACAGTTCGACCCAGCGCGTGCACACATCTTCAACGATTAATATCCATTTGTTTCCATCAGTAGTCTCAGGCAAGGGTCCAAATAGATCAACAGATACGACCTCAAATCGACGAGTCATGGCGGGCGTCTCGACGAATCCCGCCGGCCTCCTCGTGTTTGCCTTGTAGCGCTGGCACTCGGCGCAGCGCTTCACGTAGTCCGCGATGAACGCTCGCATGCCGTGCCAGTAGTACTTGTGCGCGAGGCGCTGCAGCGTCCGCTCGACGCCGAAGTGGCCGGCGGTGGGCGCGTCGTGATAGTCGGCCATCAGCTGCGCGCGCTCGTGCTCTGGAATTACAAGGCAAGCGTTATCATCGTCACCCTCTGCTGCGTATCGGTACAGTATCCCGTCAGAAAGTACGTAGCCGCGATCTGCCCACTGTCTCCCCCTAAATGGGACGTCGGACTCCAGATCGTTAATGATTTTACGTACCTCTGGATCTTTTAGTTGATTGTCGCGTATGTCGCTCGCTGGACGCGCGGGAAAATCAACGACGGCAGAACATATTTCGCAATCAGCTTGCGACTCTTGCGAACACGGCGGGCGTGAGAGCGTATCTGCGATCACGTTGGACTTGCCAGGCGTGTAATCGATCTGCAGATTGAACTCTTGGAGAGTAAGCGCCCATCTCGCGAGTCTGCCGCTAGGTGACTTGTTATTCATCAGCCACTTGAGAGGTTGGTGGTCAGTTTTAACACTCACCTGAGCACCTTCAATATATCCTCTGAACTTGTTGACGGCCCACACTACTGCCAAAGCTTCCCGCTCGGTAGTTGTGTAGTTGCGCTCGGCGGCGTTCAGCTGCCGGCTCGCGTATTCGATCGGCCTTTCGTCGTGGCCCTGCCCCTGCATTAAAACAGCTCCGAGACAATACCCGCTGCTATCCGTGCGCAGCACGAAAGGCTGCGCTTCGTCGGCCTGCCGCAGGATCGGCGCCGTCGTGAGGAGCGTCTTAATGTTCTCGAAGGCTCGCTGTTGCTGCTCGCCCCAGTGCCAGATGCTGTCCTTCTTCAGCAGGTTCGTGAGCGGCCGCGCGACGTCTGCATAGCCGGGGATGAATCGCCGGAACCAGCTAGAAGTTTGAAGAAAACATTTTAGATGTTTGACATTTTGGGGAGAAGACATGGCCGTGATAGCGGCTGTCTTCTCAGGATCCATATGAATGCCACCAGGGACAATAACATGTCCTAGAAACTTAACAGACTGGCAAGCAAAACAACTTTTGTCACGGTTTATCCGGAGGTTGAATTTGCTCAGTCTTGTGAAAACAATTTGCAGGTCAGCCAAATGAGTCTGGAAATCTGGGGACAAGATTATAATGTCATCCAGATATGCGAGTACTGTACTCTTGCTAAGACTTAAGTTTGACTTGAAGCGGTCAATAAGCCTCTGAAATGTAGCTCCAGCGTTGCGGAGACCCATTGGCATCCGAATGAACCTATATGTTCCAAAAGGAGTGGTAAATGCAGTTTTATCGCGGTCATCGGGGTGAACATCAACCTGGAAGTAGCCAGACCGCAAATCTAGGGTAGTCACGTATTTGCTAGTCTTGGCTGCATGCAGGATATCCTCTATTCTAGGCAGTGGGTACCTGTCAGGCTCTGTTACCTCGTTTAATTTGCGAAAATCAATGCATAGCCGCATACCTTTGTCCTTTTTTGGCACCATAACTACATTTGCTGCCCATGGTGACTCACACTCTTCTATCACATGAGCAGCAAGCAGCTTATCAAGCTCCTCCTTTAATGCATCCTTCCGGTTTTGGGACATTCTGAAAGGCTGGCAGGCTATAGGCTGCTGGCCCTCGGGGACTTTGATGCTGTGAGTTGCAAAGTTTGTGGCCGGCCCCTCAGTAGCAAACCGCTCCTTGCCAGTAAGAATTACATTATTGAGTTGGGTTTTTTCCTCTTTTGATAGTGCATTCCCTTCATCACTCCTCAAGGTGAGAGTGCTAACATCTGCTTTCATTAAATCAGACTGGTCTGATGACAAATAATATGACTTGACAAAATTAAAAGTCACTTTGGGGCTATCTTTGAAGTGCCAAGAGGAACAGGGAATGTCAATGATTATTCCTGCATTCATAATAAAATCATTGCCTAGTAAGGTTTTGCTATCATTGCCAGGGAAAACAAGAAAATCAGCGAGAGCCTCACGGCTTCCAACAGTCAACAAGACATTAGCAGTAAGAACTTCACGTACCTGTTTTGATCCGTCGGCGAGACCTACCGCGCGCTGAGTCGGGGTAAACACCACACCGGAGTCTACCAAGATCTTGTGCAGGCCGGGGCTCGCCACACTCTGCGTGGCGCCGGTGTCTAAGATAGCTACTCCGCTGCGTCCAGCCACAAACACTTCTACCACGGGGCGCGAGCTGTCGGCGCCCTGGGAGCTGGTGATGGATTGGAAATCTGCCGTCCTTGGTAGCGCGGGTTTTTTGTTACAAGTATCACACCTCGACCTCACTACCCCTGGCTGGTTGCAGCCGTAACATTTAATACCGGGCTTACTATCACTATCGCAACTAACTTTCGATTGCGCCTTACGACATTCGTCAATATTATGACCGAAACTTTTACAATAAACACACCGCGGACGAGGTTTCAAATTACGCTCTCGTTCGTTCGTATTAGAGGGGACATACGGCCGAGAAAACGAAGCGGGCGCACTGATAACAGCGCTAGCGTCGCGAGCTTTGACAGCTGCGGCGACCGCAGAACGCGCGGGAATTTTAAATTCGTTATCACTGATATTAGATAAAACCCTAGGCCCTACCTCGTCTCTCGCTTCCTCCGCATCTCGCGCTTTGGTTAAAAGGCTTTCGATGTTAACAACACTTTCTCGCGGAACACTTTTGCGCACTTTGCGATTCAAAAGTCCGTAAACAATATCTAATTGTAAAGTAGAGTCTATCTCGTACGGGAATTTGGTGAAAATTGAACGTAATCGCGAGATAAAAACTTCAGATCGCTCGTCGTTTTGTTCCGTGGCGAATAAGTCGCGTAGCAGCTTGTAGGCCGGGCGCGGGGCTCCGTACATGCCGCGCATGCGCGTTGTGGCTTCTTTCCAGGTCTTCACGTCTTTCTTGATTCCTCGCCACCAGGTCGCCGCGTCATCAGTGAACAGCATGCTCAGGCCGCGCAGCGCGTGGTCTTCGTTCACGTTCGTGCATTCTTTAAACATTTCGACGGCGTCAATGAATGTTTCAATTCTATCCGCTTTGTCCGCTCCGCGTCCGTCGAACCGCGCGGTGCATTTTGCCATGTTCCCTGATGATCCTCCGATTGCGGTCGAGGACGCCCACTGCGTCGCGTCGCCGTGATGAGGCGGGGGAGTCATCGAATTGGTGTGCTGCATCGCGGTTTGCATCACGCTGGACAAGAGGCTGGACAGTTGCTCCTCCGTAATGCCGATTACATTGCCGTACGGCCGCCGGTTGCGCGCGTCCGTGTCCGCGCCGGCGTCGCGAGTCTCGTACTTGTACGCGTGTTCGCTGCCGCTGCGCGCCTCGTGTCCTTGCGTGCGCGCGCGCGTGGCGTGGCCGCTAGCGGTGTCTTCACGTGAACCGTTGTGTTCTTCACCGGATTGAAATTCTTCGGGCTCGTTGCTTTGTTGCTCTTGGCCTTGGCCTTCATGGCCTTTTCCACGAGTCGTCATAGGCATTGCGAAAAAATGTGGTGTCGAAAAAAAAAAATGGCGGTTCCTGTGTGAAAGCTTTCTCGTGGCGTAGGTTCTTGCTATTTATTTGTCCTCTAGTTGGGCGCCATTGTAAAGGATGAAAACACTCTTGATGATGGTAATCGTATAATGTGATCAATGTTATTACAATTCTTTATGATTGAGTTCTTTTACAGAAATTAATATAGCTAGAAACTCACGCGCGGCGTGCACGGCTCAGTAGCCGGGGAGAGAGAGCGAGAGCGATGCGGAGCGAGCGAGAGAGGCGGTGTGGGTGCGTTCGAGATAACAATAAAGCCGTTCGGGATAAAGCCCGCGTTACATAGATAAATTATTCATTATATTGTGTAATTTCTGTGGCAGTGGCAATGAATGTATGGGACAATGATTTTTTGTTATAAAAACTTCACAGGGGTGTTCACTTATGCTTACCTACCTATTCGACCCCTGGCTAAATTCTTGATAGTTCATTAAAACGCACCCTGTACACACTTTGTGAGTGTGTGTGCGTGTGTGTGTGCGTGTGTGTGTGACGGTGTATGTGTGTGTGTGTGTGTGTGTGTGTGTGTGTGTGTGTGTGTGTGTGTGTGTATATATATGTGTGTGTGTGTGCGTGTGTTTTGTGTGTGTATATGTGTGTGTGTGTATGTGTGTTATATGGAGAAGTGGCCGCTTACGGGTTGTGGCCGATAGGCGAAGTCGCCGATCACGAGAAGTGGCCATCTAAAACATGTGGCCGTAGGTGACCGATACCCTATAATTATTAACCGACTTCAAAAAAGGAGGAGGTTCTACGTTCCACTGTATGGTTTTTTTTTATGTATGTTCATCGATTACTCCGTCAATTGTAGACCGATTTTCAAAATTATTTTTTTACTCGAAAGGGTACACTCCTGAGGTGGTCCCATTGTCACCAAGTCATGATCTGATGATGGGATCCTAGGGAAATCGAGGGCAACCCTCAAATTTTACAGGCACGTACTGTGTGTTTCATATGTTTTCTAAGGTTATTCAAGCATTTGCGTCTGGTAGTTATCAACTCATGATGATGAGCTGATGATGGAAGGTACAACTCGTTAGCGGTTAGGAGTTGGAGGATAATTCTGAAAATATTAAATCATTATTCGAAAGGGTATACTCCTGAGGTGGTCCCACTGTCACCAAATCATGATCTGATGATGGGATCTCAGGGAAATTGAGGGCAACCCTCAAATTTTATAGGCACGTATCATGTGTTTCATATATTTTTTAAGGCTATTCAAGTATTTTCGTCCGGTAGTCATCATGTCATGTTGATGAGCTGATGATGGAAGGCACAACTCCTTAACGGTTAGGAGTTGGAGGATAATTCTGAAAATGTTAAATCAACGTAAAATTGTGAAATAAAAATCTTTTAACAAAAAAGTAAAACCGCCTTAAAAAAAACGTAAAATAATCCTCTAAAATGATGATAAATAAATAAAATAAAATAAAATGCGTTTATTTCGGACAACAGAAACCAAAGCCTAAAGTTTTATGGCCTAGCACTAAGCAGCAGAAATATGAAGTCGGTGCTTCATTCAAATTAGAGTTTGAATTTGAAATTGGCGTTTTCCCAGAGTTAAACACCCTGCTTTTCATCTCGACTATAAGGAAAGTAAAAAAAGCATAAATCTTTAAGAAAAAATATTTACATAAAAAAATATTGATTTTCTCCTCCGCGACCACAGAGAACAAAAGACATACAAAGCTTTCGCGCCAATTTCACCCTTTTTTTAAGCGTTTTTTTTTCTAAATTAATCGCTGGTCAGAATAATTATTGTTAGTCTTTATTTAATAGATTTTATTAAAGAACTACTTTACTTTATAAATTCAATCAAGCAATTAGACAATACCTATTCATTTATAACAGTATGTATTTTAGTACACATTTGTAAAACAAGTAAGTTACAATGTTAAAATTGAAACAAATAGTTTGACTCTATGGGCTGCACTCACAATACCATTGCCATTTAACGAGTGGTTTTTTTTAATTAATGCAAATCACTTTTTTCGTAATTTTTATTTTTCAGATATTTTTAAATGTAATTTTCTCAGAAAAAAACTACGTTAATGTTGTATTGATAATTATTGGGAACCTAAGCGTGCTTTTTTTTATAATAGCCAACAATAATGAAAGATAATAAAAACATTAAGAATTGTTCCATAGGCTGTATAGGCTGAATAGGTCATAGTCATAGCCATCCATCCAGCGTTTTTTTTTTTTTTTTTACTCCCTAGGGGAGCCATGCATAACTTTCCTCCCGTATGTTAGATAAGATATATGCCTATTTCTGCTGCTTAGTGCTAGGCCATAAAACTTTAGGCTTTAGTTTCTGTTGTCCGAAATAAATGCATTTTATTTTATTTTATTTATTTATCATTATTTTAGAGGATTATTTTACGTTTTTTTTCTAAGGAGTTTTATCATTAACTATGTCTTTAATAAAACAAACATTCTTTTTTTAAACGTGAAACAGCGGCCATTATCCGAGTGCAATAGGAAACAAAGTACCAGGCGATCAGAGCGGGCGAGGCGCTGCACAAGATTGATGCGCTTAGTGATGGATGGACCGGAGCGCTGTTGCAACCAGTACCACTGTATAAACAAGAAAGTTTACGTTGCTTACCCCTAGATGTCGCTGTTCGATCTAACATCCTGAATCGCGCTATCGTTTGGTCGCTTAAGAAACCATAAGTAGTAATGTGTTATTTACTTTCTGTTATACATTATTGGTGTTTTGTTCTTACGTTCAGTGATGGATGGACCGGAGCGCTGTTGCAAGCAGTACCCACTGTATAAACAAAAAAGTTTACGTTGCTTAGCCCTACATGTCGCTGTTCCATTCCATCTAACTAACATCCTGAATCGCGCTATCGTTTGGTCGCTTAAGAAACCAGGAGTAGTAATGTGGTTTTATTTACTTTCTTCGGTGTCTTTTCTTACGTTCTGCCTCTTTCTCCTCTTGAGGCCGTGGTACTCTCTCATACAAACATTTTATAACTAAGAAGAAACTCGCGTACCTACTATTTGTAACCCCCGACAAAACAGAGGGGTGTTATAAGTTTGACCAGTGTATCTGTCTGAGGCATCATAGCTCCCAAACAGATCTACCGATTTCGATGCGGTTTTTTTAATCGAAAGCTAGTTTAATCGAGATAGTTCTTAACTAAGTTTCATTGAAATCGGTTCACCCGTTTGTGAAATATTCAGCTTTGAAATGCCAACGTCGGGGTTTTTCAAGTTTTCTAACTTAGGTCAATCGTGACTTTTTAGCATAGACGGTGGCGCCCCCTCATCTCTCCAGGGCTGGAAACCGGTAACATCTGCTCACTGGTTACATTCTGCTCATATTTTAGCACTTGCCTTGCCTATTCAATTTCAGGAAGTCCATGTCAACAATATTCAAGTTATCGTCGAACAAACATTTTGATGGCCACATATACATAATACGAACGCCAATTTCCGCCCCTTTCTGAGACACTGAGAACTTATAATACTGTCTCACTTCGTTCGCTCGTCCAATTATTGCCTGGGTGATCGAGTTTCGCTCGGAAAAGTAGACCAGCGTGGTGTAACTCGGATAAACGCGTTTTTCCAGTCTTAGTCTATGTGCCTAGTTTCTTGTGGCGCATTCGTCTTGGCAATCACAGTTTTATTTAAAGCGCTGGTTGACTCAAAAAATACGTGAAAAAGGGACTTTGACAACTTTTACTTAAGTACCCACCATTTTTTGTATTCTGAATATGTACTTATTTATAATTCAGATACGTTGCCAACTTAAAGCTAAGATGTGCAGTTAAAGGTTAATGACACCTACTCGCGAATTCGGCCTTCACTCTAACGCATTGGTTTGAACAGGGTTTCGTCGCCACGTACTGGATATGGAATGTTGGAAAATGCTTAATTAGTCGAAGGAGTTTCATTCACTAATGTATTACCCTTTATTGTCATAGTTACATTGTAAACGTAGGAGAATAATCCCAAGAACTTAAGATCTTTCCCAATATAAATGAACAAACCAATTGAAACTGAATGATTTTTAAGTTATACTTTTAATTAATTCACTGAAACAATGCAATCGTGGTGTAAGACACGGAATGTCGAGGATCTGGGTTTGATTCCCGGGGTTGGATTTTTTTGTTTTTTTTCTGTGTTACAATGAGTTCATTAAAAGTATAATTGATATTCACAGCAAAACCGTAAAAATAAAAAATAAATTGAAAAAATACAAAAAGATATTCCAATTGAGATCATAAATGATTTTTATCTATACACATATCATAAGTCCTCTGTAATGCGTTTAGAAACCGTAGAAAATGACCAGCATTGCAGCACGACGTCGCCTTCGCCGCCAGCCCCAGCACCACCACCACCCCCGCAGTAAAGTAATAGTCATTTCGATATCGAATTCGATGTTTTAAATTTGAAAATCAACGTAATTTACAATCATAGTGAAATAAAACGGATCACTCACCTATATAAGTCATGTCCGGCCCGACATGTATAAATAATAATGTGATATTTTTTTTTACAATAAAAAAAAAACAGTTTACGAAACGTTAGCTCGGTATATTTGTCTATGATTAAAAAAAACAGTCAAAATCGTGACAGATATGGGTATGATATATGCCTTCGGCTTCTGAACCCACCTTAGAGTACTTATAATATGTGTGTAGATAAAGTAATGTATGCAACTCCACATAATTAGGCCTTAAAACAATCGTGTGATCCTATTATGAAACTCAGCTTCGCCTCGTTTCATAAAAACACACTCGTGTTTTAAGGACCCTCATTATGTAGCAGTTGCAAAGTTGTAAAGTTGGTGAAACAGGGGCCTGCATAATCTTGCGAAGCGAATCAATGGTGTGTGTGAAGTTCCCATCCGTACTGGGCCCGCGTGAGAACCATAGCCCAAGACCTCTTGTTTTAAGAGGAAAAAATTCAGCAAAGTTCTGTTAGTTTTCTCTGACTAATTAAAACAATTGGATGTATTATAAGTACATACCTATTTCTATTTACGTGTTGGTATTTATTTCTGCTATGTATTTAGCAGTATATTGTATTATGGTAGGCTTTTGTATGAGTTTATGTATTGTGTTGTCTCTCGATATTTATAACAGCTGTTGCCCGCGTCTTCGTCCGCGTAGATTTCGGTTATCGCTGTCCCGCGGGAACAACACAATTTTCCCTAATAAAAAGTAGCCTATGTTATTCTTCAATATTCAAACTATCTTCCTACCAAACTTTATCTAGATTAGTGCAGCGGTTTTTCCGTGAAGAGGTAACAAACAGACAGACAAACAGAGAGACAGAGTTACTTTCGCATTTATGATGATTAATTAGGATTATGAACTCACTTTTTGTCGATCCCCAGTGAACTATTCCTCTCTACCACTCAAAGGTTGGCTGGTAGAGATCCCTCAAAGGGATAAGTCCACCTTTGTACTCGAATTTAATTATTGTAACTTGTGTTTTTTTATCCTGTTTTTTTTGTACAATAAAGTGTTTACTTACTTACAATAAGAATCCAGCGTGTTCAATGACAACAAAACAAACCTGACATTCTATAATCTGGCGAATAACTATTTTATCGCCTCCCGAACATTCTCAGGACATTAGACATGACGGGTCAAGTGTACGATTAAAATCAAAGAAGTTATTTAATTCAGCGTCATTCTAACTACAACTCAAACCGAATTAAAACAGAACACAAAATTACTCAATAACATCGAACATCCTTACAATATCCTTGCTTACAGATCGTGACTTTAAGCACTCATTGGATTATAAACACTATGGCTATGAGTTCTATGGTATAATTTCTCAGTTCGGTTGTAGTACGAGGGTGGAATCCGGCAAAAACCCGTCCGACCGGTTTGCCGTGCGGCTATTCCGAGAGTCATTCTGCTCTAAACGAATCAAATGCCCTAATAACATATTCATATTTTTTTAAGAGATTGATTTGAGATGAAATTTTTATACACTGTAAACCCTTCTAGGAATGGACTATGGAGCTATCTGAGATTTTATGCCCTAATGCAGCCTGCTTGCAGCCTCTAACGCTAGATCACTTTTCGGTATTAAATGACAATCGCTTTGACACTTCAACTCTAAAATAGCCATGAATAAATTAGAAAATAACACCTCTGTTTATTACAATTATCTATTTAACTTGCAACGAATGCTGGTTAGTTTGTAGTTGGTGTGTATTTCATCCACTTGCAGTGATCCAAATTACTTGCAATTTCTTATAAGTAGATATGAAGATTGGACGACGTATCTTTGAAACCCTTTTCTTTCAACACTCAACACTTTGACATTTTAGAGTCGAAATAAGAAGTATACCTTAAAAGAAGAAAAAACTCTGTGAAATGACATGTTGGGTCTCATTAACGGACTTTTAGTGTAATTTTGATTCGCCTATAACCAACTAATTGATAGACAAAAGTTTACGGCATTTTGTTAGATTGAGACTGCTGCTGACTAAACCTTTCTTTAACAAAGTTCAATATTTCAAAAACGGGTAGGTAAACCGATTTTAATGAAACTTAGCTAAAAACCATCTCGATTAAACTAGTTTTCGATAACACTCATACACTAAAAAAAAACGTGTAAATAAAAGAGCATTCAACTGCCTGCATATTTGCTAAAAAATATTTCGAATTTTGAATTAAAAAAAAACCGCATCCATCCGTTTGGGAGCTATGATGCCACAGACATATACACACCCCTCTTTTTCGTCGGGGGTTAAAAAGAAGCTAACTGGATCAAAATGAATTTAAATACAACAAATGTTCGTTGACGCGTCATGTGTCATTGTTTTTTGGTCAATCATTTTCACATTAGTATCGAAATTACAAATGAGCTCGAGACAGATGGAGGTCGAAATTGTAAGCTAGCAGCCCGTTTGAAACTTTTGTCGGCTGCACCAAGTTTAATAATAAGATTATAACAGTAAAATGGAAACTACACTTACCAACATACATTTGTATAGGTACATACAATATACATAGATGGATTGTGACATCACATGGACGAGTGTAATTTAGTGAGGAAATGCCTCAATTAACAACTCCTACTTTTTTCGTAGTGTTTGAACAGTTAATTGGCAACATTTCATATTTTTGAGACTATAATTTGATTAATTGTCTGCAATCTACTTTGAAAGAGGAGCAAACCTACGATTTTAAATTTTCATTAGGATTTGTAATTAATTTATTATCAATTTAATACTTATTCCAAAAGGACGTAACTCCGAAACTACGCTAGGATGAATCAATTGTCTTTGTCTTGTCACGATCAAAAAAACAATACCCAAGATGTCAAATCTGACATTGTCAAACATAATATGTGTCATGTCAAATTATTGTTGTGCTTGTGGTTTGTATGAAAAAGGCAAAGGTATTACACCCATTCTTGCGTAGTTTTGGTAGAATTGGTAATTTTATTTTATTCTCTTGTATTTAAAAAAATAAGTAATATTGTTTTTTTATAAACATAGTGGTGTGTTTCGATACCTATATTAATTTCCAGCTGTGAAAAACATGAAATGTTGTCAATAGTTGAACAACAAGGTATTTTGCTTCTAAAACCTGCAGGGTAATTGCGCAGCTATTTTGACACCCTTCAGTCTTCATGGGGTTTGAAATGTCAGTTTTTGTACGACTGTGACAGCTAGCTGTTTCCAATTGTCAGCCCATACAAAATGAACACGATGGCTTTAGAAGGCGAAGTTAGACTATAAACATGATGAGGCTCGAGTGCGAATATTCGAATCCTGCGTAACGTAACGTTATCGTATAGAAATCGAGAAACTTCATACTAAATTTTAGTTCCAAATACGCTCACGGGCGGGCGCTGTTCCAATCGTCATACAAATTTCTCGATAACATTACTACCTACTCGATTACGTTACGCAGGATTCGAATATTCACAGTCTGGCCTTTGGAAGCTGGTACTTTTCCGCACTCGAGATACATACACTCTTTCTTTCTATCCCGACATGTTTCTGTGGGATTAAGGTGATGTGAAATTGAGGCTTTGCCCAGCAGTGGGACACAAGTAGGGTTACCAGGCCCCTATCTTACCATCTTTACAATTGTCAGTTTTATATGACAATTCGAACTACATTTCTTTGACAATATGAACCGCGCTAAAACAAAAGCTCTTCAAGTCAGCAGTTGACACCGAATTGTCGTTGAAAACTGACAATTGTAAAGTTGGTGAAGTAGGGGCCAGATGGAAAATTTTAAAGTCCAGAGAAAGCCTAATTTCCTTTGAAAAAACCTGAGATTTTGCAAATTTGTCGCAAACGTAATTTTATGAAAAAAAAAGTCAAATTAATAGTTATTGCACCGCCCAGCCAGTTAATTCGACTTGCGGCTTGTGCCAATGCAATAACTAGACTGCGCTGCGTGTCTTTAAAAAATCTACTCAATTTTATTGAAAATCCTAAAAATCCTGAGAACCCCGAGAAAAGCATAAAAAACCTGAGATCTCCGGTCAAAACCTGAGACAAGGTAACCCTAGACACAAGTACATACAGACTTTTTTTAAAGAACCCTATCTCGAAACTCCAACTCAGTCTTGCTTGCCGGCGTCAACGGTCAACGGCGACCTTCGCGCGTTCAATATCATGGAAGTTCAACGAGAGAACGTACGCATACCGAACGCGAATAAAAAACGCATAACGCGTTTGTTAAGGTTCCAGTTGAAGTTGACGGGAGCTTTATATAATTCAGGCAGATTTTGTATTTTCAGTTAATTGAATTGAATTGAAGGACGTGTTAGCATAAAGACCCGAATAACGGACTTACGTCTTATTTTATAAAAAATATGGATCAGTGTTTGTAACTTGACTTTATTTCTGTATTTTCTGTACAGTAAAGCGCTTACTTACTTACTTTAATTAATAAGGTATAAGTAGTCATTTATTTTACAACAGTTAATTTTTAACCTCATGCATGATAGTCATGTCATGATCTTTCAATTAAGAATGAAGTGTCCATTACTGGTCCTTGTCAACTTAAAGTGTCCAACACTGGTGCAATCATTACATATCTTCTTATATTTTTTTCTCTTTTTCTTTGTTTTTTCCCGTTAAAATCCATTATTAAACTTTAAATACGTAAAAATTAAAATAATCGATTTATTGATTATTTTTGTTTTTATTTTTATGAAACATTCATAGTATGAAATTCAACATACAATGACAATGCAAAGAAAAATCCGACCAGTCCAGCTGCTTAACGGGTTTTTCTTTGCATTGTCTTTGTATGTTTAAATACGTAAACGAAAATACGCAGAATTCCAGAACAATATGACTAACCCGGATCCTTGACATTATAATAGACAAGTTAGTACTAACTTTAGTGCATGTGTATAAGCACGTGACACGGAATATGAAGAATCAGGGTTCGATCCCCGGAGTAAGTAATATTTGTCTGATATTCTATGCATTCATTATGTGACTATTTTTTTAAAGTCTAGTATTTTATACTAGCTTATTGCCTATTCCCTATCCCGTGGGAATTTCGAAAACTCCCTTCTTAGTGCACTTCTAGGATACTCGAGTGGTTTAGGCTTTGCGTTGTCAGTTAGTCAGTCAGTCACGGTACTGTTTTATAGGTATAGATAGATGAAACACTTGTACAAAATTGAAGCAAGATAGTAATTGTGTGGTAGCCTTAAGTTGCTAGAACGGTGAAGGGGACAATAAAGCAGTTTAATACAAAATTAAAGTAAAGTAGTCACTTAATACTTACAGCTATAAAATAAATCTGATACCCTTTTCAATACTCATGGGCACGTATTTATTATACTTCCCTTTAAGTAACAGGGCTCTTAATTCTCTAAGAACTAAAAACAATTAACTTGCTCAACTGCGATAGCACGCGAGCTTGAAAAAGTATATACGACATGCTGTCTATGGCTTGTCAATTCATCCCACGCTTAGTAGCAATTAGTATTAAATAAATAAATAAATCATCGTCATCATCATCATGTCAGCCGAAAGACATCCACTGCTGGACATAGGCCTCCCCCAAGGCTCTCCACTCAGACCGGTCTTGTGATTCCCGCGTCCACCGCGGTCCCGCGATCTTTACCAGGTCGTCGCTCCATCTTGTTGGAGGCCTACCGACAGCTCGTCTCCCGATCTGCGGATGCCATTCGAGAACCTTCTGACCCCATCGGCCATCAGTCCTACGGGCAATGTGCCCCGAATGAATGTGCGAATCCGACTCGGCTGGGCAGCGTTCAAATTACCGCAGTGTTTGAAGTCAAAAGTCTTTCACCAATAAATAAATATCAAGAAACAATTGACACCAACTGACCTAGTCCCAAACTAGGAAAAGCCTGTACTATGAGTACTAGATAGCGGATAAACATAGTTATATGGATAAATACATACTTATACACACATATTAAACATCCAAGACTCGAGAACAAACATTCGTATTCTTCATACAAACATCTGCCCCGACTGGGGGTTGAACCTGGGACCTCAAGCTTCATAGTCAGAGTATGTAACCAGTAGACTTTTCAGTCGTCAGAAAAATAATGTATAATTTATTAAATAATAAAACGTCAGATTTTGTTGTCCGTTTTCTTGACTAGTTTGGCGATCGCGGACGTTAGGTCAATGCCCTGAAGGTCACCCGGTGCAGTGGGATGCACTATAATTACACAGATGTATTATGTATTGTGTGATAAATTTTATGCATTAAAAAAACAATTTACAAGTTGTCTTTTCAGTACTCGTGTTTACATGGAGGCTCTGTCAGATGTTGACAAATTTATAGGGCCACCAGGAAAGTATCCTCTTTCAGTATTATAATAATAGCAACATGTTCAAGATAGGAAGGTAAACGAGCAAGTGGGTAGCCCGATGGTAAGTGATCACCACTGCCCATAGAGACACGCAACCCCGAACGGATTGCAGATTGTCAACCTATAGGAATGTCACTTGTGTCCGTGATTTCTGATGAATTCTTTCTTTCTGTCGCGATATACAGGATGTTACAAAAATACCAGTAAAGCCGAAAGGGGGTTAAATGGTATAATATACCTAAAGAGTCCATTTACAATATTTTGAATCACTGTATGAAAAAAAAAATCATAGGTGCAATATGCAAACCTTGACCCTATATTTTATACGAGTTATTTTGTAATACTTTGTAGTTCACAAAACTATATCTGGATAGAAAAAAAGAAATCATTGATTCTCCTTTTTTCTAGTCGGTTAAAAAAAACAATGAGCACAATTAAAATTTGATTCCCATCCCACCATAGAACGTTTATGTAAACGTTTTTTTTAACCGACTACAAAAAAGGAGGACATTCTCAATTCGTCGAAATATTTTTGCAGTTGGCCCTTAGAAACACTGCATCTGCTCCTTATAAATGTATCAACGCTCCTCCTTTCCAGACTGCAGGCACTTCAGAGAGCGGGCTAACGAGTTGCATGTTCTGACCTAATTATGTGACATGCTCAGGACAACTGTGTCAAGCACCCTTCGCCCTTAAGGCTTGTGTGTCTGAACATGAATGTATGATTGCTGGAAGACCGCGGACATACATAATTACTCGTACAACTCTACCCGCATACTCCAACACGAATGTCCACGTATTCCAACACAGTAATTGTCCGAATTATAATAATTCATAATTTCTGTTGAAGGAAAACTTTGGTGTAAACGATTTTGAAAATATGGGTAGGTAACTTTATTTACATAATAAAAGCAATTTACAATGACATTAAATCTAAGCTTGAACTAAATAAACTACAACTTAAAACTAAATTAAATCTAAATAAGGCCCCCGTGGCATAGTGCCCAAAAGGCTGGCAGCGTTGCCTCGCTGAATAGCGATGCTGATTCTAGGTAGGTTAGGTTAGGTTTGTTTTATTTTAATACAAAAATTGTCTTTTTTTCAAAATTCGGACTAATTACTATACTTAGGAATTAAGTTTTTCGGATTTATGTTGTGTAGGTACCCATTCCAACACGAATAACTAGGCTCTCTATTCTATTCTATAGCGTGGGAATTTCAACAAATCCGTCCTTGTGTTTGCTGTCTTGCTTGTCCACATCATAAAGGCAACCTCAATGCAAAATTTCAGGCTTGTAGGGCCAAGGATTTCGGCTGTCAGTCACTCAATCAGCAATATACATTATATTGATGATTACTTTGCCGTTCTGTAACCACACGTGCAAAACAGCTAATAGGTATGTGCGAAAATATGAAACGTAATTTTTTTATTTATGTTTTTTATGACTACAAGGTGAATTAACATTTAACAAAAGTTAAGGTAATATTTTTATTACTCATCCACCTCTGCTTCCACAGACACAAATCGGTACATTCGTTTAGGAGCTACAGTACAAACAAACACTCAGAAACATACCTCAAACTTATCACACAACTGTTCTTGTTAAATACAAAATGATGGAATGACACAGGACTGCCCTAACAATAAAGGCCTTATCTTAGCATCGTGATGTAATAGCAAACTATTTTCTATACCTAATAAAAAACACTCTCGCAGGATAAAGAGAAAAACGTTTTAGAATAAATGCACCAGACGGCCTTGCTAAATGGAAACGTCTGGCATTTTATATAATAATTCACAACGAGCAGATACAAGGGACTTTATTTTCCATCGTCTTACATCATTTTACAATAATCTACATCCAATAAATGTGTTGCCAAGCCAAGGTGACTTTTTGTATATAAACTGTCACTATTTTCCATGCACTTGGAAAGTAACTGTCTCAATGAATCTGTCAGGAAATCCTGCGTCTAGGTGGGTTAAAGGACTAGCAACCTTACGAAGGTCGCGATCGCAAATCTAGTCGCCTAAGGGCGGAGCTATACGTGGCGCCTGTACGTGGAAACACTTACGCCATTATTCATAAACGTCACTCAAACCTCCATTAGCTGAAATAGGTTTTGTCTTCTTCTTACTAACGAAAATGTCAATGTGACAAAAAAGGACAAACGAACTTTAACAGCATTTTAGTTAAAATAGGTTTATGAATAACAGGGTTAGTGATTAATTGAATCAGGTGTTTAAAAAAATTATTCAGCAAATAGGCAGTTGAAAGGTCTCTTACACGACATTTTTTTGAGTCTACCAGCGCTTTCGGAAAGACCATGATTGCCAAGAAGAAACTTGGCACAAAGTATTTTTTTCTAAAAACAAGTTACATTAGCTCTTACAATACCTAATCACAGATGAATTACACAAAGAAACCTCACTCTATCATTAGAAAATAAAGCAAGAGAGAAAAAAAAATCAGTATTTTAGAAACAAGTGTAAAAAATAATTGTTAAAACAGCAAAACCAGAACCTTACTTATGTTACTTTGCGAAGGTCCATTTCCATGAACTAATCGTTTTTTTAGACACCTGGGCCGTGTTTTATAAACCTACAAGTTACAATTTTACAGGCGTTTATTGGCAACACTTGTCCTGTTTTTTACAATTTGCGTTTTATAAAAGTACTGTGCTACAATTTTACAAGCTACAAGTACAGGCGCCTGTAGCCGTATCATAGACAAAAAGTGGACATTTTATAGTTTTAAATTCATAATCGAACAAGCGTTTTTGAAAAAAAATTGTAAAATGCAACTGTAGATTTGTAAAATTGTAACGAAAACTTACGTACGTCCTGCGACCTGTAACAATGGCTACAGGTGTACAAATTTTTGAATTAGGTGTCTTGATCAGTACCAAATCAATCGTTCTATCTACCTATCTATCTCTTCTTCAAGTTATTAAATTCAAGGTCATCAAGGAATGGATCATTTATTGAGGAACTCGGAAGAAGAAAGTCCACGGCAGCATAGAACTAGGAAATTTTGGCCACGAATAAATACAGATTTTGACACACCTTTTCAATATTATAATGACAGGTCCAGAATGAACTATATGCAAATAGACTAGACTAGATTCTGCAAGAAATTGGGAGCTTATTAGAATCGTCGAGTAGGTACCTAATCAAAATAATTCATTGAGCGCGAAGCTTCAATTCTCTGTCTGTGTCTGTCTGTATGCACTGGAGTATCATGCAATCGTTGACATGCAGTGGGCAGGGCAGTGGTGGTCACTTACCATCAGATGACCCACTTGTTCTTTTGCCTTCCTCGTCGTATTAGAAAAAAAAACATATTTTGGCCGTTTTTTGCCATTGTATAGAATAGATGTATTTTACAAGCCGACCCGCGAACTTCGTACCGCCATAGGTCATTCTATATAAAATGTACCTATGAGAAAATGAATTTCCTATTTTTCTTCTCGAGAAATTTTCCCCTCTATCTTACTATTCGAAGCAAAGATAAATCCAACAAATGAAATAGTGCAATTAACACGATTTTGTTTTATGTACTTAGACAGATTTTCATTTATCATCTTTGCATGGGTATTTTTAATATGTAATAGATAAAAAACCTCTACGTATTTGTAATTTTTGGCAGCCACTTTTTTTTTTATTAGTAATGTCCATTACACTTGTAGAATTTACTTGTAGTCGAGATTTACAATACCGTATTACAAGTGTAGCTTTCCGTGTGTCTTTATAAAACACCTGTAATTGTACACAGTGCATTACAGGTGACTGTTTCCTGTAGACTTGTAACTTGTAGCCTGTAGGTTTATAAAACACGGCCCTGATGGTAAGCGAAGATGTGGTCTACGACGGAGCCGTAGACAAGGAAACGGCCAGATTATAGTGTTCAGGGAACACAGACGCAGGCAAGGAACTCCACTCCTTAGCCGTACGGATGATGAAGGAAGACCGAAGACGCTGTGCGAATTTTGGGAATGCTGACAACATAAAGGTGAAATGGAGACCCCGCCTACTTCTGGTCGATCTGTGAAAGAAAGGAGCTGGTGGAATAAGGTCGTGAAGTCCCGAAGCATACTTATCGATATGTAGCCTGTAAAATACCGAAAGGCAAGCTACTCTGGCAGAATACCAGCGCTGCGGTCTCCGCAGCTTCATGCTGAGTCAGCACCTTTCTTTTCACAGCACTTGGCACTTACAAACGTACTTTTAAACAACACTGTTATTCAGTATTCAGTATTCAATCATTTATTGCGTTAAGGAATTCCATGCAATACATTATATTTCAGAGAATTATACTAATATAATAATGCTATATTACAGGTATAATAAATGCAATTTCTCTTTGTTAAATTTTTCATAAAATAATAATAATGTCAAAGAAGATACAATTATAATTTAAAATAACTTTGGCTTAACAGAAATACAATAGCTTAAATTAGATATACCCATGTGACTTAATGAATTTTAATATTACATGCATAAATACGTAGACGAAGCGATAATTTAGCATAAATCAGTCAAATATCCTAGCAAAATATTCGTTAAGGCTATAAAATGGTTTCAATTTTAAATAAGATTTCAGCTTATTGGAGAATTCTGTCAGATTTTGTGACTTTCTTATGTCGACATCAAGGTGGTTATAAACCTTTATTGCTACATAACCTATGCTTTTTTTATGTTGTAAAAAGTTTTAAATAAGATTTCAGCTTATTGGAGAATTCTGTCAGATTTTGTGACTTTCTTATGTCGACATCAAGGTGGTTATAAACCTTTATTGCTATATAACCTATGCTTTTTTTATATTGTAAAAAGTACGACTCAGGTAGAACAAGATCCAGACTGCGCCGTGAGGGGTATCTTCGGGAATTGTTTACAGTTTTAAGTGAGCCTAAGTGTTTAAACACATAAAGGCAAAGTTGGTATATGTATAGGGAAATTACTGTGTAGATGTTGTCCTTTATGAATAAATGTCTATGAGTTTCAGGAAAGTACCCCTCGATCAACCTTATACACTTTTTCTGTATAAGGAGAATTTTCTTAATCGACGTACTATTACCCCACACTTCGATTCCATAACGGACTATACTTTCAATATTAGCATAATATACGGTCTTAAGGTCTATTCGTCTTTCTTTCTCTTCTTTTGCTGTTTCCAGTTTTTTTTGCTGTTTTGTATTCTCTGTTTATTTTTAACCGACTTAAAAAAAAGGAGGAGGTTCTCAATACGTCGGAATATTTTTTTTTTTGTGTATGTTCCCCGATTACTCGAAGACGGTTGGACCGATTTCAAAAATTCTTTTTTTGTTTGAAAGGGTATACTTTCTAGTTGGTCCCATTGTCATCAAGTCAGGATCTGATGATGGGATTCCAGGGAAATCGAGGGCAATCCTCAAATTTTATAGGGACGGATCATGTGTTTCATATATTTTCTAAAGCTATTCAAGTACTTGCGTCTGGTAGTCATCATTTCGCGTTGATGAGGTGATGATGGAAGGTACAACTCCTTGACCGTTAGGAGTTGGAGGATAATATTTTAAATAATAACGCAACTAAAAATTGTGAAATAAAAAATCTTTTAACAAAAGTATACCAAATGTACCTACATTGCACTGTTTTATACATGTTTGTGTGTTTCCTGTGTTGTGAAAAATAAAGACTTTATCTATCTATCTGTCTTCTGCGATGGCGAAGGCTCTGGTGACAGGAATTCGCCTCAGAGACGTCGCCGATGTGCTTCTTCGCTCACTGGTCCACCGAATCCAATGATCCCCAGTGGGCCCAGTGTGCCCCGGGGCTAAAACCGACGTGATAGTTGACGTAAGCTCGTTGTTACAAGACGCGGTGAGTACCTACGTACCCATATTAAGTGCGGCGGGTCACAGACTGTCGTGGCTGCCTCACTGCGAACACGACAAGGTCTGAGGGCCGAGTACCAATATTCGAATCCTGCGTAACGTTATCGAGAGATTTGTATAACGTTTGGAACAGCGCCCGTCCGTGAGCGTATTTGGAACTAAAATTTAGTATGAGATTTCTCGATTCGATACGATAACGTAACGTTACGCAGGATTCGAAAACTCGTGCTCGTCTTTGAGGGAATAGCCAATGACCCTCTACGCAAAAGTTACATACTATTACAACTGACAGTATTTAAGGTAAACGCCCCAATAATCGACACGACACACTAATTCCAATAATCGACATCCTGCTCGTCACCTTTTTACTACGTATTAAGATTGAAGGTGTCAACTATTGGGATAGCGTGGGGCGCAGGAACATTAACCTTACTACTCGCTAGTGTTGATCATAATCTTGACCAATGTTTTGTTTCAAACTTTTCTTACATGCTAAAATCTTTGTTGCTTTAGAAGCTTGATAAAAAGGCGAGCCCCATAAAAAACAATAGAAATATAATAATACACTTAGACACTAAGAAAAGGCAGAAAAATTGAAAAGACACTTTGTGCAAATCATGTTCATATAAGGTTAGTTTTGTAGTCTTAACTCTTACAGTTTTAAATAATTCGCGGTCACGGTTTCATCAGTCTGCCCCTGATCATGAAGGGTTGCCAACCCTCCCGGATTGTCCCGGAGACTCCTGTAATAATGTTTAGCCTCCCGACCTCCCGGGGTGCAATAATTTACCCGGTTTTTATAAAATTCGTCGTTCGTCGCTCGCACCTCGGTACTCGCTCGCTATGTTCGGCTATAGTAAGACGTAAATATAATCGTCCCACGATAACTCTGCATAAGACATTAATTGGCAACCCAGAAAAATCACGCTGTGGTAATACTTTTTTCATGACATTCAGACATTTCTTTAACTATAAATAATAATGATAGTAGTAATCAAAAGTCGCTGTTTTTTTTTTAATATGGCTCTGTCCATTGGAGTACAATTTTGCCAGTGTTTAGTAGGTTTTGTCGTTGTACGGTAAATAAATCTAGTAAACGAAATTTGAGTGGGATTTTAATGGTGGATGGTGGAATTGGTGGATGAACGATGACCTGTTTATGTTTAAAAACTAATCAAAAGTTCAAAACGTGTTGTTTGACTATAAATCAGTGTTGCCATAAATAAACTTTATAATGATGATCTCTATGCGTGTTGAGTAGAGAACCGTAAAGAAAAACAATATCAACTTTATGAGTGAGGCGTCTGCGCCGTCGCTCTGTGCGCGTAGTAACTGACCTTGCGCAACTCTCTTCGCGTTGTCTAGCCGCCGCCGAACGCATTTAAATTCTACGCGCCTGCGCCTTGCAGACTTCCTCTACATACGAGTACGATGTTTTACGATACTTCTGAAAATTTAGTTTAATAGGAACTTACATAAAAATCTAGCACTGACCAGAAATTTGGTACGAATATATGAGTTGGATGGCAGTAAAAGAACGGTCAACAAAAAGTTGCGGGTAGTATCGAGGTCGCTATCATCGCTCGTCGCAGATCGCTACCACCATCTTACTTGCTAATCCTGCCGCTAAGCAGCAGTGCTTGCACTGTTGTGTTCCGGTGTGGAGAGAAAGATAGCCGATGTAATTACGGGCACAAGAGGCATTTCATCTTAACTCTCTAGGTTGGCAATACATCTGCAATCCCCCTGGGGATGCGGGTGTCCATGGGCAGTGGTGATCTTCTGCCATCAGGTGACCCACTTGCTCGTTTGCCTTCCTTGTCGTATAAAAAAAAGTACAGTTGGCATATTTTAAGGCATACCTACCGCTGAAAAATCATGATTTCTATTATAATATATATTATAATAGAAATCATATATTAATATTAGCCGGAATTAAAATTGAGGCTCCAGGAGCGATGAATGCTTAGTTCAAGTCCTCGGAATAACTGGCTCCACACCGTAGAAACTTACTAAAATAGTTTGACTTCAGTTGGAGTGTAAAATCGAGTGGATAGATGTGCCAACTATATCACTGAGAGACTTCGTCAGGGAGTTTTATTATACATATTGTGCAAGTATTTCGAATGTTTTTTTTTTTTTAATTCGCTACCTTTCTGGCGGTTGGTGGCTGAATGACGCTGTTCCTATTGCCCGCACCGCGGGTCAAAAAAAAAAGGTTCGATCTTGGCGACACTCTTCGGTTTGCTTTAGTATGGACGGTCTAACTGCCTTTGTTATTAAAACATTTCTGGTGGTAACGATACGGACGTTATCTCTGCCCCGACCATTATCAGAGATTCTTCACAATCTCCATTTCTTCCCTGTGGTACTGACATACGTGAGTGATTTATTTCACTATGATTCAATCTCACGGTACTTTCATGTTTTTACTGCTCTACCGAGGGGGCTCGGTGAACTGTCATACAGAGGCCCGAGTAGATCCGAATGTTCGAATCCTTCGTAACGTAATCGAGTAGTAACGTTATCGAGAAATTTGCATGACGTTTGGAACAGCGGCCGCCCGTGAGCCTATTTGGAACAAAAATTTAGTACGAGGTTTCTCGATTTCGATACGATAACGTTACGTTACGCAGGATTCGAAAACTTCGTGCGTCGCCTCAGTTCTTCCTAGTACGGACACCAAGATCTCACAAATTAAATTAAAGTCGTTTAAATTCAACCTTATTGTTAAGCATCTCTATGGTGTTCAAATCTTATTCGATTATCTAAAAGTGTAACGGTTAGTATAAGCAATGCACTGTCGTCACCTGCGAGTTGGCTGAAGTTGTGGCTTTCCATAAATTAGCTGGTGTCGTCGAGTCGCCGCTAGGTGCAGTGGCGTGCAAAATATTGCTGCTTGATAATATTTTATTCATGAACAAACAAAATGAATTATAAATTGAATATTGTTGTTTAGTTGAATGCGGTTACTTTTAAATTTTTACCCAACTGCCGAAGCAGGGTTAAATTTTTCGAGCTTATGGATTCTTTGGCACGCTCTACGGTCTAAAGCATTTGACGGATTTCAGTTTGTGATGTTATTAGATTTGTCACAGCTGTGGGAATGACATCGGGGTCATAGGATATATTGTTGAAAGGAAAAGCTTTAAATAGAACAAAATTATTAAAAAAAATGGTTTTACACCCGGGTTTTTGTTTTTTAAATAATTTCGTTTTTAACGTAAACTTCGGTTAGGCCCGCGATCAACTAACATCAAATAAATTGGACTCAGAATAGTAGTACTTAATTAAATTAAGGTGCCGCTTTCTTTGAAACTATTGCATTTGAAATTAAAAGCAACCAAATTTGTACAAATATGAATACACAGACAACAACGGGTCAAGAAGATTAAACGCGTGAAGATTGAAGAATTGCCATGATAAATTATACCTATTATTTTTCCACTAAAAATGTTCTCTTAGTACCTATGCAGATATTTTTATTATCACTATTATTATTTATTTATTTTGAAACAAACGGTCATACAAAGACAAGGTTACAAATGAATTTTCACTTATTTACATTATTTTTGAAGGCTCGCTCAAATGAATGTGATAAAATAAAAGAATCATTCACATATTTTTGAGGCCTTGGGAAATGCTCATATGCTTATGAACTCAACTGTTCAGTTCAAATTGTACCCTAAATTAAAACATTGGCTATGGCTACGAAATTTATCCCGGGAAATAGTTCCCGCGGGACAACAATTACCGAATTTGACGCAGACGAAAAAAGACGCAGGCAAAAGCTAGTTAAAAATAAAACCCATTGTGTATCATTTCCTTTGTCCCGCAGTGCACCGATCCGTCAGTAACTTTTCCCATGCATCCCTCGAAGACGGATGACGGAAGTTAGAAGCCGCGCAAAAACTGCACCCCCTCCCCCCATTCATCTCACCCCCTCCGCCGACGCCTGCCACAAAAATTCACTGGGTTGCCATCTCTCATTCAAAAATATTTTTATAATATTTAGTCTTCTTTTTGGTGTTGATTGGTGGTGGGTTTAAAGTGTACTTACATCATAGTAAAAAAAAGGATCACTCACGTACATAGTATAGTGTAGTCGAGTTTAGCCCGACATGTTTCATAACAGAATAATTTTGCACTGTCACACAATCAAGATTTTGAAAATACTCGCAAAAACTAAGGCGTCACTTATTGTTATTACTGCAATTTAGATGCTTTTTAATTAATTAACAAAAATTAAGTAAGTAATTTAAAAAAAATAGTTTTATCAAAATCCGTTTAGTAGTTTTGTGTGAAAAAGTGACAAGCATTACAGAAACTTTCGCGTTTACAATTTTATTTGTAGGATTTAGAACACTTTCAACTAATCCTTTACCGGTAAATCATTTAAACGATTTAACCAAGCATAAACTAAAGCGGAAACTATAGCCCAAGCCGTCTCATTGTGAGAGGAGGCCTATGCCCAGCTGTGGGACATAAATAGGCTCATGACGAAGAACCAAATATTAATTACCATTCATTAAAACAGAAGCCATCGTTACTAAAAAAAACCGGCCAAGTGCGAGTCGGACTCGCGCACGAGGGTTCCGTAGAAAGATTTTAACGCTTTTCCCCAGTGTTTTAAGAAGTCCAGTGTTAGCAGAGCCCTGCTCCTAAGCAAAATGTACGCAGTGTGGGGTCAACTTATATTGGTCTGCGAAATCTACAAACAGACATAAAAACTTAAGATTTTGAGACTTTTCCGAGTGGTTGTGCTATAAGAGCTACCTTCATACCAAATTTCAAGTTTCTAGGACAACTGGAAGTACCTTTAGGTTTTGGATTTCGGCAATTTGTATGGAAATATTCTATTTAATGACTGTATCTTTTGATTGCGTTGACTTAGAAGATTGATTTTTTCACAGCTTCAAGGGATCGGTATTTGATATTAATTTCAGCATGCTACCTCCACGCGTTCCAGAGAAAAAGGGTCTTGACAGACAGACAGACAGACGGACAACAAAGTGATCCTATAAGGGTTCCGTTGTTTCCTTTAAGGTATGGAACCCTAAAAATGGATAAATCCAGTTCCTATTAGCAGATTATTGCCAATTAGTATTTAAATTCCCATCACATATGTATAATGTACCAAACACATGCAGTAACATATGCATCAGGGACAGAGGAAATAAATTGGGAAAAGCTCATCGCAAATTCAATTCGGCTTCATTTGCTTTATTTGGGAGAGCCAATCAATTGCCGAAAAAAATGGGCAAGCAGCGAGACGGCGGGAAAGCACGGGGTCCCGTAGGATTTACTTTTAACCTCCACGCAAAGAGGGAAATCTTACAACTTTGACTTGTGTACCTACCTCCTCCCTTTCCTCTATCCCTTTTCTCCGTAAAGGCCCATGGGTGGCGGTGATCGCTTACCATCAGGTGACCCGCTTGCTCGTTTGTCATAATTTCATTATAACAGTAATAATAAAAATTAACGAATTAACTTACAATAAAATTAAAATAATAATATACCTAAATTTTCATTTAGGTATGCCTAAGTTTTTTACTCTAAATTGTGTGTGTGTGTGTGTGTGTGCGCATTAGATCCGAATTACGTCATCAGATTTTTCTCCGTCATCGCTTATACGAATATCAATATCAGAATATCAGCTATAGCTGAAGTGACAAAAGCTGTCCCCTGTCAAAATATTTATGACATTGTCATAATATTGATCTTTGCATGGCGTATGGGAAAGGTTTTTCTACTAAATATGTCTTTAATTGGGTTTCACTTGGCTCGAAATATTAAGGTTCCCGATCCCGCTGCCTACGGCACCCTCCCGTGCGATAGTCAGACGGTCCGCATTGCGCTTAATCTGAAAAATCAACATGAACTCCCAACAGCAATAATGTCTGTCTGTCCGGTCGACTTAATTGGACACTCGTACGTTCGCTAATTATTAGTACTTGTTTGTGATTGATTAAATTAATGACCAGATTTTATATCTTCATAAAAATTACTGTACTTAGTTTATTTTGTCATTAAAAAGAAGGAAACAATCTTAACATGCCTTTTAAGAATAAGTAACGGCAAGACACTTAACTATGAGATTTAATTATTGGTATTTTTATAGTTTTAGTAACGATGACTTATTTTTAAAAATGTTTTCCAACAAAAAGACATTATCAAGATTATTTCCTTCTTTTTAATGCTAAAATAAACGAGGTATAAAAGCAATGGGATCTGGTATACGACTCTACTCTGAGTAAATCTCTACGAACAGAGAGACTTCGTTTTCGTGCATTCACATTCGTTAATTCCCATAATCGACACACTTGCTTATTACCTTGCTATGAATTAAGATTGAAGGTGTCAACTATTGGGGCAGTGTCGGGCACCGGGACTTCTACCTACTTTGAACCAAGGTCTCGTTTTTTTTAAACGACAAGGTATATGTAGATTCAAATATAACATAATTAAAATAAATCAAAATACCAACAAAATAACCTGACTCATCTACGTTTTGTTTAAGGCATTATTTTAATAAAGTAGCATATAAATAGACAATTTGAAAGGTGAGGCAGGTCAGGGCGTTAGAAGGTCGATCGCATATGGACTCGTGATAACATCGATGACAATATGACAAACCCGTTTGCGAGGTTTGGACAATTTTAAAGTGCTTTATTATGCCATTCTAAATGGCTATTAGTGATGTTTTGATGCGTATAATTTACGTTCTTGCCAATTTATCGATTAATTTATTCAATTAGTACCCGAGCATGAATATTAGAGGTAAGTAGATATATCATCAGCAAGCCGAAAATGAAGCGTAGAAAAGGCTACAATAATTAGCCTCTTTGGTCTCAGTCGCTCTCGAATAAGGTTCAAGCTTGCACGCAAATGTCGAAAAATGTTCGAAACATTATTTTCGATTGTTTTGTATATATGACGTATTTTTAGTAACGTAATTGAGTTGCTATTAAGCTAACAAAAAGCTGGTGCGGCGGCAGAAACGGCCGAAAATAGAAAAAAATCTAAATATCAAACTCTCGATCCGAACTACAGTTTTGTTGCTGTCGGGTTGAAACCTTGGGTCCATGGGGTCCCGGCGCTTACAGGCTTATTTCAGAGTTGCAAAAGCGCTTAGTCGATGCAACTTGTGACCAAAGGGCTGGCAGTTTTCTCTCTCAAAGAATCAGCACCGCTATTCAGCGTGGCAACGCTGCCAGCCTTTTGGGCACCATGCCACGAGGGCCTTATTTAGATTTAATTTAGTTTTAAGTTTTAGTTCATTTAGTTTCAGCATAGATTTAATGTCATTGTAAATTGCTTTTATTATGTAAATAAATTACTTTTCATTATTTATTTATCGTATGGCAATTTCATTGAGTAGTAACGTTAGCGTATCGCCATCGAAAACGACCGAATTTCATAGCATGAACCATACCATAGTACCAAATACGCTCACGGGGGCGCTGTTCCCAACGTCATACAAATTTTATCGATGGCGATACGATAACGTTGCTACTTGATTAAGTTAAGTAGCATACGAATATTCGTGCTCTGGGTACATTCGTTACTTTGCGAAGGTCCAAGCTTATGGATTGACAACTACTGACAAGTTTTTTTGCTCTGTGAGTATGGGTGAGAATTGCGAAAGTGTAAAAAACACATCTCATAATCTAGTCCCCACATCTTAAGAACCCAAGCTCTGAATGGGAGATGGAAGTGGAAATTCAAAAGAGTGAAGTTTCAAGTGACCCGGCCCGGACCGAACCCGCGACCATTTGTTAGGCATCCGTCCGCCGCAACAGGGACTAATGCATCATGCTGCCTCTGCGCCTCAAGTCATAAGCTTAATGATACTCCAAACTGTTCTTTGACAAACTGCATTAAGTGAGCGAAACATTAGCTAGGTACATGGGCCCCGATGGGTACGTCGGAGGACTTGACATTAGCCCTGCATGCTTATTATGTAATTTATTGAATCAAGCGTTACTTTGCGGAAGTCCATATTTATGAACTAAAAACAATTACTTTGCTCACCCGCGACCACTTAACGTACTTTTTATGTGCCTGCACCGAAGCAAAATATCTCGCATTTTGGTCCAAAGTATCAAACTCAATATTGTGCAATTTAAATACTAGTTCCGAATGTAGTACTCTAAGATGTAATTTTAAATTATCTCTAACACAAAACCAATGACGAGACTCCTCATTTAACCAAATCTTGCGAGCCTTATTTATTGCTATCGTAGCGGCTCTACTGATGTTATTGCTATGTAAATTTCTGTAATTTGATACAACATTTAAATGCTTACTTAATTATTGTCTATGCTTATTGTCTAACTCGGCATCGCGTTCATTTTGTATGACAATTGCTATCGAAAACAGCTAGCTGTCACAGTGGTACAAAAAACTGATACTTCAATCCGATGACTGGTGTCAAAATCAAAATAGTTACGCAATAGGACCTTAGGTACTTTAGTCATCAAAAAGTCTTGATTAAATAACAGTTTTAAATGATTCGCGGTTAATTGCATTAGCCATAACGAAAACGGGATATTGACCGCGATTAACTTATAGGTTTGATGAGCTCCCATCAAAATATCGGGAGCTCATCAAACCTATAAGTTAATCGCGGTCAATATCCCGTTTTCGTTATGTCTAATGCCTTGATTTAAATTTTAATTTCGTAGAAAAACGTAATAATTGCAAGTGTAAAGTAATTTTTCGGGTATTGTTGCCACTGAATTCGATCCCCGGTCGGGGCAGATAATTATGTATAATGAATACGAATGTTTGTTGTCGTTTCCTGGATGTTTAATATGTATTAAATATAAGTATGTATTTATCTATATACGTATGTTTATCCGTTGTCTAGTAGCCTTAGTAGTAGTATAGGTCGCGGGTGACTAAATTAATTGTTTTTAGTTCATAAATATGGACCTCCGCAAAGTAACGCCTGGTTCAACCAGCCCGTTGGTCGCCAGTAGCGTCGACCAGAGGGTTGAGCACTAGTTTTAGAATCCTGCGTAATGTTACGGTTATCGTATCGAGATCGAGAAACCTCATACTAAACTTTAGTTCCAAATACAATCACGGCCGGGCGCTGTTCCAAACGTCATACAAACTCGATAACGGTTACTATTCGATTTTACGTGACGCAGGTTTCCAATATTCGTACTCGGGCCTCAGGCGCATTTTAAGATCTCTAAATAATAATAATATTAATTACATCAAGTATAATAATATTGCTTCTTAATCTCTCCCGCTGTCTGCTCGTGACCTGGCCCGCCGCGCTGCACGGTCGTGAAGTAGATGGATTAGTCTCCTCCGTTACGGCTGGTATCTATACGATCCTCTCTCATTACAATATCCACATCGACTTTTAAAACTTATTCAAACTTAGATAAATTTTAGGTACAAGCTTTTATTTAACTTGCACTGTTCGTATATGCATGTTAAGTATTTAAAGGGTCGTCTTCTGAACCAAACTTGTCAACACGACCTAACTTTATTTTAACTTGGCAGCAAAGTAAAAACAATAACAATCTTAATATGTAATACTAATACCAACAGCAAACTCAATTTCATAGGCTAATAAGAAATATGAAACGACATTACACACTTATTATTAACATCTGACGATATAAATAAATGGACACAAACCTATTGCCCATGCTACAAAAAGCATGCAGGGAAGATGGCTGCACTCTCTATAAACACTTGCTTCGTAAATTTAATTCATTTTACCCCACATTCAATACAAAACCTTACAAGCACCTATTACAACTGAAAACGCCGTAGTACGTTTTGGACTTACGTCGTTCGGTAAGCTAAAAATCGCTGAATCATTCCTCTGTCAAAGAAAGACAGACTTGTTCAAGAACTAATAGTTTTCTTTGTGGCAGAGCGGGATGAGTATAGTTTGGTCAGCTGGGTCTTTTATAGTCTGGCTAATGCAGTGTCTGGATGGTGACGAAGATGGATGGGACTCCTGCTTAGCAGTTGAATGAGTAACCGACAGAATTAAAAAGAATTGTTTCGAAATTCGAGCGCGATTTAAATTTTAGAAGTGATTTGTCGAATATTCCTGATTGCGTTCTTGCATGCCTGTACTGCCATGTACATTTTGTGAACCCAGAACGGGTAAGTTGATGAAAATATTATGGAACAAAGTAATCGTTGAAATACTTGAAATTACGTAATTTTTTTATACCTACCCAAAACTAATAGTAGCTATACTGACCTATAATATTACAGGATGTCAGATAATAAACCTTAAATAATTGAGCGAGTCTAACACTAGGTAACACCCCTATGAAGTTCTTTTTATAAAAAAAAAAGTCACTTTCTCCCGTACATTTATTCCCTCTACTAGTTGAGAATATTTAGGTACAGTCAAATTTGAGGACAAACGCGGACTTATTCATTTAAGGGATTTTACTAGTAGAGTCTTAATAGAGGTGTTTTTTTTTAATCTTCACATTGCATGTAATGACATAGATATATTTCGTTCAATCACTGGCTGGTATTGTCTATGGTTTATTATCAACATGTGTATAATTAATCGTTACAAGTCCTAAGTACAATTACGCTGGTTAGCACGCTATCATACGAAAAAGCTCTGTAAAACCAACCGGAGGGAGATTTAAGCTGAACGCATAAAATTTGGTCAAAATATCTCTTTTCCTCTCACCAGAAGACCGACTTATTTTAAAGAAAAGAACTCCAAGTAAACTCGAAATTTATGTAGATCTCACTTTCCTCAGAAGAAAACTAGTTTCGGAGAAGAATGTATGCAAACGACGATGCATCCCGCCGCAGAACGCGGCCGTCACAAATCTTAAAGAACCTGATTCAGCCGGCGGCGCAAGGCACAAACATACAGACAGAATATTATAATCAACCTAATCTATTTAGTTAAACACATAATTAAGTACCTATTAAATAAAAACTAAAATTAAACTAAACTAAAACACCGGCAGTCTTTTGGGCACCATGCCACGGGGGCCATATTTACATTTAGGTTAGTTTTAATTTTTTATAGCTAGCTTTGTAATTTGAATTGTTTTTACAATTTTGACCTATGTACCTGAATAAAGTACCTAAACTAAAACAACATTATGTATATCCTAAAATAAAACTAACATAAAACTACTTTACAAAAACTAAAATACTACAAACATTTCACGCAAAACCAACTCCTCATTATGTCATTTTTGTTATAACCTCCGACACCACAAAATAAAAAGGTGTTATAAGTTTGACGTGTCTCTTCGGATAGACCAATTTGGACGCAGGTTTTTTTAATCGAAAGATAACTTGATCGAAATGGCTCCTAGCCTAGCTAAGTTTCATCAAAACCTGTTATCTAATATTGCCATGATTATTGTTCTTTAAAACGGGGGTTTATTTATTTCTTTAATTTGCTGATGGTAGGACCTTGTGCGAGGTCCGTCCGGATCGCTACCACCATCTTACTCGCTAATCCTGCCACCAAGCAGCAGTGCTTGCACTGTTGTACTCCGGGTGGAGAGTAAGACAACCGCTGTAATTACGGGCACAAGAGGCATTTCATCTTAGCCCTCTAGGTTGGCAACGCATCTTCAACCTGGGGTTGCGGGTGTCTGAGGGCAGTGGTGATCACTTACCATCAGCACATGTAGCACGGTGCGCCATTTTGTAGCTTGTCGCGCAGTGCTTCCCTTTCATAGTGATGGAATCAGTGAAGGACGCACTGAGCAACAAGCGACAAAATGGCGCGCGTGCTACATGACTTAGTGACTCATTTGCTCATTTGCCTTCCATGTCGTATAAAAATCATCATCATCATCAGCCTATTTACGTCCCACTGCTGGGCACAGGCCTCCTCTCAGAATGAGAGGGCTTGGGCTATAGTTATGGCGTATAAAAATGGTTAAGAAAAACTAAAGTTGATTTTCAAATACCTATTCAATGATATCCCACTTGACTTGGTCGACTTTTTATTTTTAAATTTTTACAATATACTAATATTAATACGAATCGATTCACGTAAAAATCATTATAATCGGCCCACGCGTTCGGTCTCTAGAGTGTCACAAAGGAACAAACACACATACATACACTGATAAACACATTACCCTCCTTTGCGTTTCGCAGTCGGGTAAAAAAGAATCCGCTTCAGCTCGTGTTGTGGGCATCCTGCAGGCTCCGCCGCGAGGGCCACCGGTCGTCCTTGCGGCGGCCACTTTCCGTTTCTACGACTACGGGCGTCGGAGGCTCTGCCCGAGCCGAGCGCCGAGGGTCCCGCAGTTAGGTGTTAGTTCTTGTGTTCATAAATAAATAAAAAAAAAAAGAGTTACAAAAGCGCTTAGTTGATGCAACTTGTGACCAAAGGGCTGGCAGTTTTCTCTCTCAAAGAATCAGCATCGCTATTCAGCGAGGCAACGCTAGTTTTAAGTTGTAGTTTATTTAGTTTAAGCTTAGATTTAGTGTCATTGTAAATTGCTTTTATTATGTTATTAGTAAATAAATAGATCATAAAAAAAATATCACGGGACAATTGACACCAATTGACCTAGTCCCGAATTAAGCAGAGCTTGTGTTATGGGTACTAGACAACAGATAAACATACTTATATAGATAAATACATACTTAAATACATATTAAACATCCAAAACCCAAGAACAAACATTCGTATTCATCATACAAACATCTGCCAAGACCGGGATTCGAACCCGGGACCTCAAGCTTCATAGTCAGGGTCTCTAACCACTAGGCTATCAAACGGTCATGCTACGCTGTGAGCGTCAATTATTTTTAATGAACTAAGGATAACTGAACCCCCGCAAAGTTACACCTGATTCAAACGATTATTTTTTAAAGATTGTATACCCTTTCAAACAAAAAAATAATTATCAAAATCAATTCATAAACAAAAAAAACATACCTACAGTCGATTTGAGAGCCTTCCTCATTGCCCTTTAAAATATTTCGCAAAACGTAGAACTAATATTTGATATTGGTCTTCGATCTTCGTAGATTTTATTACCAATTTTTGACTTTTAGAACTTATTTAAGAACCCAAAACAATCAGGTGTTTCCTCTCCCGAAACCACAAACCACCCACTTTTTTTTTAGAAAGACAACAGATTTATCCTCAACTATATAAATGTTAAACTATGATTTAACTGACTGAACCCTAATAATAATATTCGTTTCTCATTCTTACGTAAACACATACTTTATTTAAAACAAATGTACAATGGACTGACACTACATACAAAGTAAATTAAAATATTAAAACTAAAACTTACTTTAAAAAAAAATTAAATACCTACCAAACCTGGACCTCTCGGCAGGGTGCCCATCACGCAGGCAGCATTCCCGCGCTGAATTGCAATAGCAATTCTTTACGCGAGAAAGCTGCCCGCGCGAGGGTCGCCTGTTGCCTCTTTCAGGCGTTTGCTCAGCTCCTTGTGGAGCCCGAGCGCACCCTTACCCCAAGGACCCAGCGTCTCGACGCCAAACGGCAAGAACTCGTATTGGGCGCCGAGACAGCTGTACTTGCTGACCTCGAGGCGCTCCCGGGCGTCCGCTGCCGCTCCTGCCCGTTTGCTAGCTTCTTACATTATAATTACGAAGAGTCGAGATTATATCTGAGTAATGGAGAAATTGCTGAGGAAATTACGGATCCTAGTTTATTAGTCATAGTATCCTTTTACAATAAGAATACATTATGTAGAAAAAATATACCTATTCAACTATATTGGTTCTTTCATAAGCATAAAAGACACCTAATGTCGATGGGTCAATCAACTTGCTGGTGCTCGTTGCCATGGCGACGTCTCCTCGGTCACTCATTAAAAGTATGATTATCTAGGGTAAAAATCCACAAAAAGTTAGCAGTTATAAGCCTATTCCTCTCATAAGCATGCTAGTAGTATAAGTGACAATTTTTATAAGCAACTGTATCAATGTTGTCTCCTGAGTGACGGAACAGAAAAACAACACTCAAAAGTTGATTGACCCCCGATAACAACAGACATTTTTGCGGGTGGTAGGACCTTGTGCGAGGTCTGTCCGGATCGCTACCATCATCTTACTCGGTAATCCTGCCGCTAAGCAGCAGTGCTTGCACTGTTGTGTTCCGGTGTGGAGAGTAAGACAGCCGGTGTAATTACAGGCACAAGAAGCATTTCATCTTAGCTCTCTAGGTTGGCAACGCATCTGCAAACCCCTGGGGTTGCGGGTGTCTATGGGCAGTGGTGATCGCTTACCATCAGGTGGCCCACTTGCTTGTTTAGGTACCTTCCTTGTAGTATAAAAAAAAGGCATAATAGCAATAAATACTTTAAAAAGCTATGTAAGTAAGGACGTGGTAGAGGGTATCCCGGTCCCGCTCGCACACCCCCTTTAGTCTCTGTCCATCTCACTTCCCATAACAAGCGACTAAAACTCCAGGCGCATTAAAGATTGACGCTTACTGTATTTATCTAACAGGTGCTCCAATTCAATCAGTAACAATACCAGCTAGTAAAGAGTTAGTTGAGTGCACTAATTGAGCAGTAGCCAATAATGGCGCTTTTTGGGCGCCGTCTCGACGTAATTACCACGTAGGCGAAAGAAACGGCGGGATATACCGAGTTTATTAAACGTAATCGATCAGTAACGCTATGCCTAATTATGTAGAGTCGAGAGTCGCGTACATTACTAATGTCTTTATGTACACACATATTGAAAGTACTCTAAGTTAGGTTCAGAAGCCGAAGGCATAACAAACCTGTCACGAATTTAACTGCTTTTTTTTAACGTAGACAAATACACCGAGCTGACGTTTTTTGGCCTATCTAAATTGAAAATACTGCTTCAACGGTAAGTGTCGACGAGCTTTTACAGAGTGATGTGATCAGTGTAGTGTTATATTCTATTTTCCTTGATGGCGGCCAAAGGGCTTGGGCCAATGTCAGTTTATGATGACTGTTCGGTTGATTCTGCTCCGGAACGTCAACGGGTAGGCAGCAACAAGGAAATAATCAGTGTACTGTGCTAACCTGCATTTGACAATAATAAAAATGAATGAAAAACGATGAAAACGAGGGAAGTTGTGTGTCGCTGTCAGCTGCGCTTAGTAGTCGCGCTAGCAGAGCCGCGGCGCGCAGTGTGCGTCTCGCTGCCGCTTGATCGTGCGCTCCCAGAGGAAGGACATAGTCCGAAACATGTCGGGCCAGACTCAACTTAAATACGTGAGTGATCCGTTTTTCTTTTACTATGTTTAAATTGTATTGGTTTTTGGAGATATTCCGAATTCGATGTCTACTACCACAATTTTTTTTTACAGGACTAATGATATTAAAGGTATAAATATAATCATGGCTTATCCTCTCTAAGCGCACGCTCATGCCCGCGTCTTGATCGCGCACTATTTACAGATGTGAGTGAGTTAAGTACGCGCACATGCGCAGGCGCCGATGGCAATAAAAGTTGATTCAATAATAATGAAATACAATGAACTAAAACAATTATTTGTTCACCGCGACCACACGTATAAATAAAAGATAGCTACGTATGCGACAAAATGTATGTTTTCATGAAACACCTCTCTCTCTCCTATGAAAACATGGGTACATTTATTAATTGTTTTTAACCGACTTAAAAAAAAGAGGAGATTCTCAGTTCGTTGTAATATTTTTTAAATAATATGTTCCTCGATTATTCGAAGACGACAGGGCCGATCTGGAAAATTCTTAATTTTGTTAAAAGGGTAAAGCGGTCGTCCCTTACAAACAGTTTTTTCAAATTTCAAACTGAAACGTAAATATACAGAAAGACCAGAAAAATAATTCTCGAATCAGGATTCGATCCTAGATCTTTAAGAAACCCTGGTAACACGCTTCAACCAATTACGCCATTCAAGCAATTGGATGGTTCTGCATATTTACGTTTCAGTTTGAAATTTGGAATAAGTAATTTAAAACGAGATGACCGTAAAAATAAAAATACAAAAATCTGGTTTTTCCTTATAAAAATTTATTTAGCAGGGTTTTTTTAACATTTCGCTCTTATCCGATTCCCGGGGTTAGCATTTTCTGTTTTTTTCTGCGTATTCATGTTTCAGTGAGTGTTTTAAAAGTACAATTGATATTCACGGGAGAACCGTAAAAATAAAAAATTGGGAAAAAATACAAAAATTGATATTACGAATAAAATTATACGTTTTAGGAATAAGCAAAACCGCCTACGATAGCAACAAGTCGCGAGTGGCCACCGCCCCCTGCCGCCGTGCCCAAACTACTCTCGGACCTCTCGGTCCAGTTACTGACCTCTTTACTTCTTTTTGTCCATTTCTCTAATAACGTAGTATTCGGAAGATTAATACGCCATCGCCTAATGCATATCATTATTATGAGTGGTTTTTCATAAATGTGTTTTGATGTATGTGTGTTTGGAAGAGGATGGCTAGCATGGTCGTTATTGGAAAATTATGTTTTTTTTTGTTGTTTGTTTAGGAAGTTAATTAGAGGTCCCACATCTACTGGAAGAAGAGGCATTTCATCTTATTCAAATTCAAATTCAAATTTTTTTTACATGTAATTTTTTTTAAGTCTACCAGCGCTTTCGGAAAGACCATGATTGCCAAGAAGAATGCGCCGCAAGAAACTCGGCACAAAGTCATTTGTTCTAAAAACAAGTTACATTAGCTCTTACAATACGTAACCACAGATAAATTACACAATACACTTAGCTCTCTAGGTTGGCAACGCATCTGCAAACCCTCCGGGGTTGCGGGTGTCTATGGGCAGTGGTAATCACTTACCATCAGGTGACCCACTTACTCGTTTGCCTTCCTCGTCGTATTAAAAAAAAAAGATTCATTCGAAAAAAGCGAACTCGCAAGCTCGTCCGTTTACAATACTCGGCCAGCAATTGTCTACTTCCAGAGGCCAGAGTGCGAATATTCGTACGTTATTGAGAAATTTGTATGACGTTTGGAACAGCGCCCGCCCATGAGCGTATTTGGAACTAAAATTTTGTACGAGGTTGCTCGATTTCCATACGATAACGTAACGTTACGCAGGATTCGAAAACTCGTGCTCGGCCTACAGGCCTAGGCAATAATGGTCTATTGAAATGACTATAGGTCTAGTGAAAAAGTTTTTCCACGGGTCAGGCAAAAATTAATCTTATGTATGTCTATGTCATAAACACTTTGTAAAATCATTTCTCAATTCAACTATGAACTATCGCTTAGCCTGAAATTTGTATGAATCACTTTAATCAAATAGCCTCAGATTGTTTTTATTATTAAAAATTATCTGCTATTTACGAGTATTTTTGAAGATTGATTGCCACTTGGCATTGTAAAATTATTTTATTTTGACAACACTAAACCCAATGTAGAAAAAAACTAGGGCACCGAAAAATCATAGTTTTTTTACATACGATATGGAAGGCAAACGAGCAAGTGCCACCCGATGGTAAGTGATCACCACTGCCCATAGACACCCACAACCCTGGGGAGGTTTGCAGATGCGTTGCCAACCTAGAGAGCTAAGATGAAATGCCTCTTGTGCCCGTAATTACACCGGCTGTCTTACTCTCCACACCGAAACACAACAGTGCAATTAGCGATTAAGATGGTGGTAGCGATCCGGACGGACCTCGCACGAGGCACAGTTTATTTAATTTTAATAAAAATAGTACATATCATGCTAACTCTTTTGCATTTCTTTCTTTCTTAGTGAAAATAGTCAATTTGCATAAGTATTGAAATGGAATTAGAATGGTAGTGAAGGTGTTAAGTGTATGATTGTTCTTCCTTTCCTTCTGTTTATATTAGAAAAGTTTTCGTGTAAGTTTTTGTGCAACGTGAATGGCTAAATTTACATTTAATACATTTCTTTATGTCATGTATGTTTAAGCAACATAATCGAGGTACTGAGCAAGCGTTTCGTTTGATACTTAGTATTTTATTCGTTATAAATTTGAACACTGGCAACTTTCATCGTAAAACATAACGATACAAGACCAAGATCACCATAAAATTAAAAGCAGCAAAAACTTGTTCCGCCAAAAAACATCGAGAATCGAGACATCTCGTATTCTTTTTCCTTTCTTCAAAACACGGGTTTCCGATGCATCCGAAAATTCATCGGAAATCATAAATCGAACTAAAAGAGGGAATATGCAAATCCCATGTCATTAGAACGTACGTAGCTCGGAACCTTCGTATCTATCATTCATTAGCACAGCTAGAACTAACCCTCGCAACAAAAACGGCCTAAGTCTCTTCACACACAGTACCACGTACGCCCTTTTTAAACAACCCGACGGAATCGAACACGACATTTTTTACAATTCCCGGCACAAAGAACGCCCCACAAGCAAACCGTACAAACACGACTCGTGTGTGAGTGAAAAAAATCCAACTGACCTGCACACATGCACAGCGCCGCGAAAAAATCACCGACACAAAGAAAGTCTACCGAAAACTTCAATACGAACTTTTACACGCACACTTGAAGCGCACCCACACGTAGGCAACAGCTACAAGGATGCTGCGCTAGTGGGTGTAAATGCAACGCGTTGCGATGCAGGCTAAACTTAGATGTGGATGTGTGAGTGCTCACAGTTGCAAGATCCGAAAACTTGCTTCGGATGCAGTTGCATACAAGATGCGCAGTTCGAATCAATGCAAACTCAACTTTACTGTCACTCCAATAGAGTAAAAATAGTATTGGTATATCAGTGAGTTATGTCTTTCTAGGTTAGTTATAGACTGCGCGAGCGGGTAGTTTTCATATAAAACTTGGTGGCGCGAGATGCAGCGAGCGAGAAGGCGATGCAGCCGGCTCGCTTGCACCTCCCGAGCCCGAGGCGTGGGGAGGGGGGCAGTGTCGCGTTGATGAACATTTCTCCCATTTTTTCTTTTTACGCGAATCGTTTTTAAAGGGTTTCGTCATAATTGCGATGGGATTATGTTGACAGGGCGATAAGTACGTGTTACTTACTACGTACACAAATAAGCAGACGCTGCTGCTGATTTCGCTTTTTGGTACATTTTTCAGTAAAAATTACTTTGCCATTTTTAACATAGATTTATTTATTACATAGATTATTATTAAGGCTGTATCTCTATGTAGAGCTTAAAATTAATGTTTTAAATTAAATTAAATTTTAAACTTCAGCAAACATCCAGTAGGTACCTACATATATTGTCAATTTATTTAAAAATATATTTCTAACTTTTTTTTTGTTAAATCACAACCATACTCATAAATTTTCAAAGAGCTACCAAAACGCAATAACAATTCACGCACATGTTATACATGTATAACTTAAATAACGAAACGCAATACGAAAACAAAACGAAAAGTAAACAAAAACCTTCCTACGTCGCGGAAGGCGGGAAATGTTTCCCGCCTTTTCTCCGAGACGTTTTGCGCGCGATTTCTAATTTCTAATGCGAATCTTATAAGAAATATAAAATATGTATTGCAAAAACACCTCCTCCTGTTAGAATATGAAGATTTGAAGGAATACAAATAGTTTTAGTAATTAATAATAATGCCAATAGAAAATGCTACTTAACTCTAATTTAAATACTTTTCTAAATTAATCAAATTTTATAACTTAAGTATTTAAACCACAAAGGTTGTAATATAAATTGGTCAGTCAAAATATACAAATTAAATTTAAATAAATTCATGATAATACCTAAATACTAGTAATTACAATAAAAAATAAATAAAACTTAAGACAACCTAAGTTCAGTCAAATAGGCCCCCGCGAGTTGTTCCCGGCGCAAAGGTGCCCATAATACTCGCCGCGTTACCACGCTGGATGGCGATGGACAACCTTTGCGGCAGGTAAGAACCCGCGCAAGCATCGGACCCCCTCTCCCTAATTCGACGTCCCACTTCCCTAATGAAGGCTATAGCCTCCAACCCCCAGCATCCCGTCGTCTCAAAGGCAAGAGGTACAAAAAAATAGTTACCCTCCAGGGTCGAATATTTGTCGCGCTTTCTGACTGCGGCACATTCCGCCGCGGCACCAGCCGTTTGCACCGTTCGGCTGAGGTGCGAGGCGGCGAAAGTGCTGACGCACGTGGCGTCCCAAAGTAGGCACTTCCTCTTCTGCTTTGGCACCAAAGTGAGCCCGTCTGGCCTTTTGCCATCGGTGCGACTGAGGCCCGGTGGCTCTAGCACACACGGGATGTTGGCGGAAATTAAGGCCCTCCGGACGATGTCGTTGAGAGCGTGGTGGCGCGGAAATCTTCCCGAACAGCGACAGCAACTCAATGCGTGATGGCCATTCGCTTCCACCATGGAGCCGCAGATGTATTTATGAGGGACACAAACATCGCAGCCCAGGCGGAGCGCTACTGCCACACGCATTGAGTCACTATCCAGGAGTGTTCCCAAGTGAGGAGCAGGCAAAGCCACCAAGCCCCAGCTTCTGACCTTGATACCGACCTGAGTCTAGCCAAATCCGCACCCGTGGCTGCACCCATTAGCCGCGAAAGTGCGTCCCTGGCTCCAACATCGTCCCAAACTCGCTGTACTTGCGGAGCCTCGGGCACGGACGCACTTGGGAAACGAGCCGTCCACTTAGCCAGCGCCTCAGCAACAAACGGGATGGTAACCCTGTCTCCATGAGAATTTAAAATTTTAGAAACCAGGTCACCAACCCCATGTGCCGACGCCAGAAACGCCGGCAAGCCCACATCCTCCGCCCGCCGTAAACCCAGGCCCCCGTGACGTATGGGTAAAGAGGCTTGAATCCACTGGTTACCAGAGAGAGACACATTAAGAATACTCTCTGTGGTATCCCTCAAAGTGTCATCAAACGAAGACACCTCATCGGGACACAACCAAGTCGGGGTAGTTCTTAAAAGATAAGTTATCTTTGGGACCGCGAAACACATTCTCAGCAGAACCAGGGCGACATGGGCACTAATATTTTTGAGACGTTCCCGGGCGAGCAAAAGAAGCCGCCTTCTGGTCTCTGTAGCATCTGGAATGGCCTCTGGGAATATTGGGGAACCCAGAAGGGTAAATGTGCCATGTGATAGTTCTTTGAGACCAGGAAGCAATGAAATGAAAATCAAAACTATATTTTAATATAAATAAGTTTTTTTGCGTGTTTTTAATAACTACCTCCGGGAAAAAAGTATTATTTTTTTACCAGACGACGATTGCATCCAGCCAGCATTTCAAATTCGGAAAACCTATGTGCTTAGGCATATTTCAGGCGCATCCATGGCGCGGGGAAGCAAAAAAAAAGCATCGTCAGACGCCAGTCAGCCAGCAGCCGCGGCGCGCGCCGGCCGCGTCCAATCTTCATATTATTTTACATTACGTGTTTGATTTCGCGTAGCCTTTGGACAGCGCTTCTTGCGGCGCAACGTGAAAATTGTGACTTTGGACCCTAAAAAATGGAACCGCACTCGACAGACAAAAATTATTCACCCTCGGCAAAATTGTTAAAAACCGCAACAAAACGCAGTTCAAACTAGGTTTTCGTTTCTATATTTTCTTTTGACACAAACTACAGTTAACAAAGTTTTTTGTTGTTTTTTTTTTTGACAAACAGAAGAGATGATACTGTAAAACACGGACAAGAGTTGAGAAGATGGCACTTGCATCATCTGTGAGTCTTTACTACTCGATAGTGCAGCGGGCGGCGAGGCACTACTTGGAGGACTACTGTCATACAGGTAAGAATGCATTTTTTTAGGTTTTTTAATAAACTACGGCGCAGAGGAAAAAAGTTTTTTTTTTCTTAAAAAAAAGGTGCTTTTATGAGCAAGTGCTGCTTTTTCTACCGCATTGCCCGCGGACGCAATGCACGCCGCGCGTCTTAGCAAAGCTCTAGGAAAAGCTTTTTGCTATTTTATTGGCCGTGTGTAGGAAAAATATTATTTTGTTTTCCGGAATATTTTGGATATCTATCGAATTCAAATGTAACGTTCTATTTTTATTTCGGATTTTTGAGGTTGTTTACAATACTTACTTACTTAATAATAATAACTTTACGGCGTGTATTTTTTTGTAAAGTAAAAAACAACAGTACATTTAACTAACATGACTCTTGAAAACTAAAAAATAATAAACTAAATTTTAGAAAAAGTTGACCCAGACTAAAACTAGCTGCTAATCCGCCGTCGGTACTCTTAATTAACTGTATGTAGTTATGAACACTGTATAACGTAATATATCATACATGTATGAATATGTATGAGAACTCCAGACCGACAGCTCATGCTGATGGATTAAAAGTAAACTGGCTATTCAATGACAAGCGGGAAACGCCGGGCAACTTTTATTTATTTTTTTAATACCGGCTCCGCCGCTGCAAACTTACTAAGTCACAATTTTGCCTATTGGACATTTTAGGGCGGTATTAAAACTTTAATGTAATGTCTTAACATCAAATATAACTTACATTCTTTAAACTCTTTCACAGTTTATTAATACTTACGTTCGTTGTATCTTAACGCTTTAATTTGTAGCTGAGGCTTAGATAAAACACAAATAAGTAGGACGTAGAAACTTTAAATTTTTAAAATACAAAATGTTGGAGATATGGGCAGAGTAGGCGCAGTTGAACTAGCGATAGATTGCACAACAACAATAATAACACACGAGTATATAAGAGTTTTTATAATCCACGGAATATTCGGTACAAGCGTCAATCAGTAAGTAATTGAAGTGCACAGTCAATAGAGGAATACGTCAATACAAAAATATGATATTAACAGCCAGCAAAAACTCTGCGTTTGATACAATGATACAAACCTTAACACAAAAGTCTTAGATACTTAGTAACTTAGAAAAGACTACATTGTCGGCGCCAAAATGTGAGTTGAGTATAAAAAATCTTTCTGTATTACTACAAACTGTAGGTATTTTATGTGTTTGAGTAGCTCTGTAGAGCTCTGTAGAGTAACATAACCTAGGTGTGTATAATGTGTGTATAACGAGTGTATAATGACCAGTTATGTACCGTTGCATACATTACTTTTTCTACGACTTCATTGTAGAAATAATAAATATTTGTAAAGAAATAGTTAAAACATTTCTTCATTTTCAAATTTTAAGTTATACTGTCGTTAAAGCAGTCAGCAGGCTACCTGCCCGGTCGGTAAAGCGGAGTAGTCAGTAAGACGGAATAGTTTTAGAGGTTATAAAAAGATTGTAAATAAAAAGATGATGATAATGGCGATAACTAAACCTTATTTACTTAATTTTATTTTATTAGATTATTGCAAAAAGATCTATATAGGAATTGACAATGTGAGTAAATAACGGTAAATGTCGTTTCTTTGTTTACTTACATCAGGTAAGTTTTCCTTAAGTTCAGTGTATAGTTTTCTCATTGAATATAACTCATTCAAATAAAACTTTACAGAGCAACACATCGTTTAATTCATTGACAATGAGAAAAGTAACGATAAATAATGAAAAAGATGTAACACTTTTTTCAATTCCCCATTTCACGAAGTTGTTTACTTACCTGTTTTTATTATAAAATTTTTGGACTTTTCCCGCAGCACATTTTCCGTCACTGTTTGCGCCATTATTTTAATTTCTTCGGTAGTACACAGTACCTATCTCATTTTCATCATTCGATCATTTAGAATTTATTTTACTTAACCGAAACCAATCCGATAACTAATTAAGTGCAGTTTTTGCATCAATCAAAGAGAATATAATCACTACGTTTTGCATTATCAGAAACTCGACAGCTGACTTTTTTTTTTTATTTGCATCCGTACCACAGACCACAGCAGAGCTAGGATATTAGCGTGTTCTCAGTTACGGAATTTTGCTTAAAAAAATACTCCTTATTTATGATTGGCTTACAGCTGTTCTTACTCATGTTTAAGCAACCAATCACGACGCACATGCATGTTTAAAAAAACTCGATATCAGAATCGAACTTAGTATTCTTTTTTCAAATGCTATTATTTTACCCAATAAGTGTAACTTAATGAAATTTGTATGGGTTACTATGTTACAGTTTTTTTTACCACAGAGCATAGAACTTGAAACAGACTATAACATTAGTTATTATTGTATACTTTTTACCATTTAATTGACAGATTACAATATAGGAGTAGAAAAAATAAATTATATTATACAAACGCTCCTTTCCTTGAGTTTTCAATTTACATTGTTTAAGCATGTTGGTTGGGTACCGCGCCGGCCGGCACGTCGGACATTGAACAGCGAGTTTTATAATAAATAATATATTATAGCGTGATTCTTGAAAAAGTCTTAGCCAAGGCAGACGATATTAGGTAAAAGTAATATAGCTTTCAAGTATATTCCATCAAAAAAAAGTTAATTTCGAATATTGTGTTTAATAAATAATAAATAAATAAATAACAAATATCACGGGACAATTTGACACCAATTGACCTAGTCCCAAACTAGGCAAAGCCTGTACTATGGGTACTAGTCAACGGATAAACATACTTATATAGATAAATACATACTTATATACATCTTAAACATCCAAGACCCGAGAACAAACATTCATATTCAACATACAAACATCTACCCCGACCGGGATTTGAAACCGGGACCTCAAGCTTCATAGTCAGGGTCTCTAACCGCTAGGCTATTCGGTCGTCAAATTAAATTAAACTAAATTAAATTAAACTTTTCTTAGAATGCTGTAATTGTTCGTTTATATGTATACCGCTATGTTAAAGTTAAAATGCTGATAGCGTGAAGGTTGGTAGCAATTTATTTAATTTATATCTAGCTTTGGATCAAATTTAAAAAAAAAATTTTGATACGGAAAATACTGAAAATCATATAAAAACTGAGTAGTCAATAATTAAAATTCATTTGAGTTTAATTAGTTTATTATAATGTAATTAATTTTACCTCGCATACTTTTAGGCTATACAGTCAGCGTCAAAAGTAGTATTTTAGTATCTTGTCGCTCTAAGTACAGTCAGGTATAAAACGTCATGATTTACATGAGTCAGGTATTAATTGCGAAAATGTACAGCAACAGTAAAAAATAAACTGTGTTACCAAAATGATTAGAATTAGCTGGATTCGCTGTCTGATTTTGGCATGAACGAGGATAATCTGACGTCTTAAGAATTTAATAAGTATTTCGGAAACATTCTGTGAAATATTTTTTGTTGTTTACCAACTAAGTACACTTAAGTTTGTTTCTGTATAATAAGCGTCTTTTGACTATATTTAACTTAAACCAGATCGACCGTCGTCATACGCATGCATTAGGTACCTATTTACACATAGGTATTTAATGTTCATCCCATTAATATCTTAAATTCCATTAAGGTGTAAGCTTATCACTAAATTTAAATTTCCTCCCCTGACCCAGACGCTGAAATGGCTGTATTTTCCAATTTTTTATTTCCACACTGTACATTATTTAAAATATAAAAACACATTAATTATCTGTAACATCTCAACTTGTTTTTCCACGTCTAATTTTTTTTTCGTAGTTAACACGTGATATCTGCATCACAAGTAAGTCGTAAATATTCAATTCGCAATTTATTTTCTGCCACTACATCATAAGCATAATTTACTTTGACTTGTGTAACATGAAGTTAGACCGATATTTAACAGATGTTGCCACTAAAACGGCGTTGTTTAGCAGAAGTAAGGTGGGATGAGGAAAGCGCTAAATGTTCAATGTTATCCTCTCAGGGAAGCCTCTTAACTCGCTAGACGAAAACTTTGGATCACTTTTTAATAATACTGAGAAGTGTGAGATATGGCATAGTTACAGTTTAAATATGGAGAAAAGCATATTATTTATTTAATTCAGATCATAAATAAAATTTATCAAAACCGTCTCGAAATCTCTTGACCTTCGACATTAATTTTTTTTTCAATCGATTAAAATTTTTGACTCCTTTTTCAGAACCTTCAGATATGTCTGCAATCTTTCTAAATGCTCAGGCGCGGTAAACACCTGAGAATAAACAAAATTCAGAATCAATTTCAAAATGAATGACTGAGTGCAAATGCTACAAGTAATTATAAACAAAAAGCAGTTAATTATTTCAATTGTGAATTCGCGTGCATTTGTAAGTTAACGCTATATTTATTCGTCAATATTTTTAGGAGTAATAGGTACAGACCAAAACGTTCCAAGGTACTAAACTTAATAGCTGTGTAGACAGATCGGTTCTAATTCAATATTAATTGCATCACGTACTATTTGCATATTGCATTGCAGATTGCATAAATTAACGCAGTTGAAAGAAGCCATAATAAAAACTACAATGCACGGTCGTGATTGAACGGTTCACATGAAAGAATTTTGTAAATTTGTTTAATTTCTTTTCGTTTTCACCACCAAATAAATGATTTCAACGAACAATTTTATTAATGGATTTTTTTTCATGACAATAAATATTCAGCGCAGGCGCGTCTATTTTGCAAGACTGTACTTAAATACTTCGCGAAGGAGCTAGGTAATTAATGTTATCCATTAATTGTAATATGGACCTCCGCAAAGTTACGCCTGAATCTATACAATATTGAATTTCAACAAAATCATTAATATTTACTACAGATATTATATTTAACAAATTTATTTCAAACACGTTAAAAAACTAGTCTATACCTATAAAACAGTACCGTGACTGACTGACTGACTGACATACAATGCACAGCTCAAACTACTGGACCTAGAGACTTGAAATTTGGCTAATATATACGTTGAGTATTCTAGAGGTGCACTAAGAAGGGATTTTTCGAAATTCCCACGGGATTGGGAACTAGCCCATTTTGAAATATTTCACGGGGGCAAAGCCGCGGGGCATAAACTAGTTTTTGTATAAATGAATGATTAATCTCATTAGGTATATTAATTTGTGGTGCTCCATGGAAAAATATTTGTATTGAATTGTGTTGTAAATCTTAAGTGTAAAGCCGCGATATAAGCCATTTTTAATTTTCTAAAATAAAAACATGTTATTTTACTCAATTCGTCCTTTACAGTATTAAACTGAAAGACAAAAACTTTTTAACGTAACAAAAAGTTTTCATTTTCACCACGTTCAAAAATTAAAACACATTTCAGCGAGCAACTAAAACAAAAAAATCTGAAGATTCTTGGTACAAACTTAAGAACTTAAGTAGGGTACGGTACTTATTTATTAGAAAGAAATCTCTAATGTATAATCTCTGCAGATAATTTTCAGCTTCACTGGGTAGCTTCAGTTCTCATTAACTTAAAAATGCGTTTTTCCACACACTCACTAGTATTGAAAACGATGTTTTTAAGTAAACCACTTCCGAGCGCGACTCTCCGCCGCTTACATGCTAATGCAGTACATCTCCAAATGTCAAGGTCACTTGCGCGCGACTGTAGTGTAATTGGGTAGCGTCGAACATTTTATTAATGTTGACAATCACAACTTTGTTATGACAAGAAGAATCTATAGTGTACAGAGGGTCGAGCACGACTTTACGAATGCTGCGTAACGTAAAATCCAATAGTAAACGTTGTCGAGTTGGTATGACGTTTGGAACAGCGCCCGCCGAAGCACGAAGTTTTCAAATCCTTCGTAACGTTACGTTATCGTATCGAAATCGAGATACCTCTTACTAAATTTTAGTTCCAAATATGCTCATGGGCGGGCGCTGTTCCAAACGTCATACGAATTTCTCGATTACTACTAGATTACTTTACGCAGGATTCGAAAACTTCGTGCTCGACCCTCTGTTCCTGTCACATTGATGAAATAGGAGCTTGGCGGAAAGCGCATCCGTCTTAAGCTTGCGCGCGCGCTGGTGCGGGCTTAGGATGACATGGGTTTAGGTTAGGTTACGTTACTTTTGAAACTGGAATATCTTTATAATAACCTGTTATCTTTACGGTATCTTTAATTAGTACCCCAAAAAGGCTACTTCTTTGGATCGGCATGGCGCCCACCTTCCACCTGAACCCATGTCATCCTAAACCCGCACCAGCGCGCGCGCAGGCAATCTCACGCGCCGCCGCCCGCGCCGCAAAAACGACGAGTCACCCAGCCCGGAGTTGCCCCCTAATCGCACCGAACTATACCCGTGTCAATGAACACTCCAAATTCAAAATCAAAAATCAAAATTTTATTCGCTTTTGGAAAGACACTGCACAAAGCTACGAATAATAATATCTATGGAAGCGTAACTAAGCCCAAAAAATGACTCCACGGCATAGATACCTTAATAATCGTGGAAAATTTTAAGAACAAAACAATGCGTCATTCAGCCGTGACATTCGTGACGTGCGGGCTTGTGTCACGGGAGTTTCGATTGTGAATATTATCCAAAGTCACTTTTTCTTAAAATTAATTACAATAGCTCTTACAATACATAACCACAAATGAATTATAATAAAGCATACTAACAACAATACAAAACTCTTTATCGAACTACACGTAACTAACAAAACAGAAAAAAATCTCCAAAGAAAATACAATGTAGCAATGGGCAGCCTTGACGCTAAGAGCGATCTCCACCATTAAAATTAGTAAAACTAGCGTCCTAACGCTACAAAAGTGACCAATTTGTGTTGGTCTGGCTTCCCCGTTCACTTTTGGCTAGGCTTCGAACCCGGTTAGGTTGACCACAATTACGGTGACAACCGCGGACAGACTCGACTGCCCCGTCTGATGCGACAATTTGTGGCCAGCTATTTCTAATTTCGTAGGCTAATTTCCTTTTTTTGCATAAACTGTGGCTAGTTTCGGCGACGTTCTGTCATACTTTTACTTGTGTTAAGAGGCTTTCTGTACATCATTTAAACGATAAAAACAAAATATATAAACACATTAAGTATCTATAACATCTCAACTTGTTTTTCTGCGTTTCGTTTTTTTTTTCGTATATGATATCTGCATCACAAGTAAGTCAAGTCGCAATTAATATTCTGTTACTACATCATAAACATAATTTAGTTTGACTTGTGACATACACCGATGTTTTTAGCACCGAATTTAATAGGCTAGGATTTACGCTTGACATTATTATAATATCAGTAATACCTTGTTATAATCGTCATCATCATCGGCCTATTTACGTCCCACTGCTGGGCACCTGGCCTTAAGTCCCGCTCACTCTCGTGTTAAATAATATTAGCGTGAGCGGGACGGCACGATACGAAGTTCGAATTTTCCACTTCGTAGTTCGTAGTATAGGGGCAGGTAAAGATCACGGAACCGCGGTGGATGCTGAAAGCACAAGATCAGTCTGAGTGGAGAGCCGCGGGGGAGGCTTATGTCCAGCAGTGGACGTCTTTCGGCTGACATGATGAAGTTACAATTCAGCTCTTACAATACACGTCATAACCACAGATGAATTATTCAAAGAAAACTCACTGTATCATTAGAAAATAAATTAACCCAACTGTCACCACAATACACACTATACGCTGACGCGTTTCGGCAATCTCTACGAGACCATTCTCAGGCAGGCAGTTAAGGCGATGCAGGCTCACGTGGAGCTCCACGCTGCGCGCGCGCAGTTTACAAACACGGCGGCCGTGTCCGGTCCTGATAGCCTTAACGACCTGATTACGGCGTTATTGACGTTAGGCTGCACCGGATACTGATTACACCGGGACATTAATTGCTACCTGCCGCACTCGGAGATGTGGTGGACTTTGGTAATTAGAGAAGTACCTAGGCAAAAAAAAACTTCGCTGGCACTGAAGGCAAAGGGGGACGGGTCATTAGAGTCCCCCCCCCCCCAATCTTTCCAAGCATTTTAATGAAACGGGGTTGAGTAAGTAAGTATCCCTGTAATATTTTTATTCGGAAGAATAAGAAAACATTCTCCCGTACAGAGACGTTACGTGGTTGAGATTTTTTTTTTTTTCAAATAAACTGGCTCTGTACTCTTGACGGTTACAGCCTGCTTAAAAAATTACGACTACAACCCTATTTGTGTCTGTGATCCCCCCACAACTAATTTAAAACAGACCTCACGTTACTAATGCCATCTAGCGACATTTTCGTCCGTCTTTTCCCCCCCATTACTCGAGCCGCGTGCCCGTTTTCCATTGCCGTCATATAAAAAAAATGAACACGCAGCTTCCAAGGGAAAGCCACATCGCAACTCGTTATACTGGCTGTCTGTCTGTCCACCTGTCAGAACATAACGCATTTTAACGTGCATTAGTTTATAGAGTTACTGACGTGTGAAGACAGCTTCTATGAGTGTTCTAAGGGTATGTTATATTTGAAACTGGTTGGTAACTTGGTTTTTAGGGTACCGTATGGGAATGTACTGATAATCTAACGATAATAGAGCCACTACGTATAAATGTTTTTAAAAAATATGCTACAGTATTTAATATGAAGCTACCTCGAGACTCAATCATAGTGAAATGAAACGGATCACTCACGTATATAAATCTAGTTTAATCTGCATGTTTCGAACTAATTCATAGACCTTCTCAGCGCACGACTCGATAACTGTTTAGTTTGACGTAATCGAGTAGTAATGTTATCGAGAAATTTGTATGACGTTTGGAACAGCGCCCGCCCGGGAGCGTATTTGGCACTAAAATTTAGTATGAAGTTTCTCGATTTTAATACGATAACGTTACGTTACGCAGGATTCGAATATTCGTTCTGCTGCTGACTTAGAAGCATTCAATACAATACAATAACCCTTTATTGAATACCACATAACAGGCAAAACAAGAAGGCACAAAGAAAATACAAGGTAGCAATGGGAGGCCTTATCGCTACCGAGCGATCTCTACCAGGCAACCATAACGGAATAAAGGTAAGAACAGATTAAAGCAGGTGGTGCTATTTAGAAAGTTTTAGGTAACGAATTTATAGTAGGTACGCTGACAAAAATACATAACAACCATAAAAAATCTAAATTATTTACATAATAAAAGCAATTTACAATGACATTAAATCTAAGCTAGAATTAAATAAACTAAAACTTAAAACTAAATTAAATCTAAATAAGGCCCCCGTGGCATGGTGCCTACAAGGCTGGCAGCGTTGCCTCGCTGAATAGCAATGCTGATTCTTTGAACGAGAAAACTGCCAGCCCTTTGGTCACAAGTTGCTTCGACTAAGCGCTTTTGCATAAAAAATACATAATTACAATGAAACTCGATACTTTCGTAAGCATCACGTTCACAAAAATCTCTCGTGATGTCAGCGCGTTATCGGCGCGTTATCGGCGCGTGCGACACCGCGCGGCTACTCGTGTTTGTAAACATAGCTGTGCCCATTAAAATTTGTGTATCTATCTAAAATTTACTAACAAATTTGGCTTCCCGCTGTGGGTTATGTGTAAAAGCGAATCAAAGTACAAGAGGATTTTTGTGGAACAAGAAAGCAAGAAAACTTTTTAATGTTACTTCAGGTTTTATTCGTAACTTTGTAGAGTTAAAAAAATATATTTGTCGCGCGAGCAGAGCCGTGGCGCGCAGTGTGCGTCTCGCTGCTGCTGGGTCGAGCGTTCCCAGAGGAAGGACTACGAATTAGTCCGAAACATGTCGGGCTAAACTCGACTTATATACGTGAGTGATCCGTTTTATTTCACTAAGTAGTCCAATGGTTTCGATTCTATTAAAAGTTCTTATTCATTGGTGCAATCGTAGCACCATATTCGAATCCTACGTAACGTAATCGAGTGGTAATTATCGTATCGCCATCGAGAGACTTCATATTAATTTTTAGTTTCAAATACGCTCACGGGCGGGCGCTGTTCCAAACGTCATACAAATTGTCTGGATAACGTTTACTACTCGATTACGTTACGCAGAGGGTCGAGCACGATTTGTCAAATCCTACGTAACGTTACGGTTATCGTATCGAGATCGAGAAACCTCATACTAATTTTTAGCTCCAAATACGCTCACGGGCGGGCGCTGTTCCAAACGTCATACAAACTCGGTAACGTTTACTATTCGATTTTACGTGACGCAGGTTTCGAATATTCGTACTCGGGTCTTATTGTAGAGGTCGAGAAAGTGCTACGAGCTGCAAAGCGTAGGGCATGCTACGGCGGACCTACGAAATCGTAGCAGCGATACGCTTTACTGAGGGTCGAGGACGACTTTTCGAAACCTGCGTCACGTAAAATCGAATACTAAACGTTGTCGAGTTTGTATGACGTTTGGAAAAAAAATTGTATGAGGTTTCTCGATCTCGATACGATAACCGTAACGTTACGCAGCTTTCGTAAAGTCGTGCTCGACCCTCAGAACGGGATAAAAGAAACGAGACAGAGCGAGATGGCTCTCTACAACACCATTTTGACACGTTTCTCCCAAACAACGCATTATTTCTCTGGATTTTTAAAGCAATTCTTTGATCTTGGGAATCGCGAAAAACTTGAGAAAATATGATATTGGGTGTGTGTGTTTTGCATATTAAGCAAAATAAAATCGCAAGTTCGAATTTTGAGCCAAAAGCGAGGGATGTATTATCTATGCCAGTGTTCAGGGAACAAGAAATCCATTCATTATCAAGCATTGCAGTCTATGGAAATTTAAAAATACATGTCCAATATTTTTTTTCGATAATCTGTCTGACGGACTAATTAGAAATATTATTTTCTCAAACATTGTCGGAAATGTTGTACATTGCAGGCTCGATTACCTGTCCATACATCGGATTGCTGGGCTGTTTTTCATTTGTTTTTAACATTTTAAAATGTAAAATAGACCATGGAAACATTGAGTGACATGTCTCATTCAGCCAAACCCGTGGCTGTATGCAGGCGTTCTATTCGAAATTTAACATTTTTATCAATGTCTTAAATAGCTTGGCAGTATTAAAAAGAAAAATACAGTTTTTTATTTAGAAAAAAATGGCGGGAATGAAATCATAGGTAAACAAGTACCTAAGTCTCGATTCATTTAAAGTTACGCAAGTTATATTAATTTAATAGTTTTTAGTGACAAAATCGTGATCATTTGTTGTATAGAAGTCCACCATGATGAAAATCAGAGGAGAACTATTAACTAAAGCAAACTGCTTAGTACCACCGTTGTGAAACTATTATTAAATAGGGATAAGAAAATTAATGAATTTAGTTAGTTAATAAGTATTTTAAATTAAATTAAATATATTAATAATGACTCAGATATTGTAATGTTTTGCAATAAATAATATTTAAGACACTGCCATAATTATAGTAACAACAATGGCAGTTTTGGCTCGATGTATTACAAGAGTTAATTATTAATTAAAAATTCCTTATTTCCTCTTAATGTTTGAGAAAAAATCTATATCTGCCACGGCTGGAATAGCAATTGCTGGACTCGTACTTATTAAAAACACTCACCTGCGGTTCGTGTTTTTAAACTAAGTTCTCGCTCCAGCGATTGCTCACTTCCCATGCCTGGGCATTAATCTACTATTTTACCCAGAGGACACATTCCTATTGCTATAGAGATTCCTTATGTTAATATATACCTTACCTGCATAATATAATATTCCACGAAGGCGGAGCCGCGGGCGCTCTCTAGTTTCTTATTAAAACTTAAATTATTAAGACAGAACATATTAGTATGATATAATTATATCCGCATATCGAACTGAATGGACAGCCTTTTTTAAAATTCAGATTCCTAGTGAAATAAAAACGGATCACTCACGTATATAAGTCGAGTTTAGCCCGACATGTTTCGAACTAATTCGTAGTCCTCCCTGACCTCACACAGGTAGCATCTTTTCGTTAAAATTTTAATCCCAATCCAAGCTTTTTATGCATTTTTTTTTATATGACGAGGAAGGCAAACGAGCAAGTGAGTCGCCTGATGGTAAGTGATCACCACTGCCCATAGACACCCACAACTTCGGAGGGTTCGCAGATGCGTTGCCAACCTAGAGAGCTAAGATGAAATGCCTCATGTGCCCGTAATTACACCGGCTGTCTTACTCTCCACACCGGAACACAACATGCAAGCTCTGCTGCTTAGCAGTGTAATCCACTTTAGTTCCCTCAAGATAGTGCTAACTGAATCTTAATGCAGGCAACAGCTAGCATTAAATAAGAAATAAAAACGGGTCAGTAGTACGTGTCATAATCTCTGTTTTATTTGCTGAATTAAAAGTTTTAAATCCCAAGTTTTTACTGCGTTTCTTCTTGGAATTAAGGCATAAAAGACGATAACTAAAATAAATTAGTGTGATGGACTACATGAACCTACATTATGAAAAACATTACATTCAAATGTTTGCACAAATAGCTTTTATATCTACAATTTTATTATGCGTATGAAAGTGAAGGAGCAGTACAGGGTAAAACTTGTATTAGTTTGTATGTATGTGCTGTTGTAAGATTTATTGTTAACAAATAAAATTTTACTTACTTACAACATTCACACGCGCTTTACAGCCATTTCAAAGAGAGTATCATATTCTACTTTTGAATCTTAGTTTTGTTTTACAACTTTTTGCCCGGTCTGCCAACCATAGCATAGCAAAAGCTCTCCCTAACCTTGTTAACACTTAAAACCCAGTATAACATCTATTAAACCTGTAAACAAACCATCTTAAGACACGTGTCACGAACAAACCAGCCGTATATAGCTAACGTTTTTCGGCTTTTTCCCTGACCTCCGCCTTGCTTCGTGCCAAATTTCAAGATTACAGACTGACGGAGAGACAGACGAACAACAAAGTTATTCTATAAGGGTTCTTGTTTCTCCCTTTTTTGGCACGGAACTGTAAAAAACAGCGTTGCCAATCCAAAGACGCGTGCCACGACCAGTGTTGCCAGATTACGCGAGTTACTTCTGACCCTTACACTGGTTGCCCTAAAGGGTCAAATGTATGTAACTGCTCCATTTCTTGATGAATAACCCGCTAGCTTGATTCACCTTTAGTTGACCAACTTTTGACGTCCACTTTCCACCCTTAACATGACAAAAGCTTACTTAAACCTAAAGACGCGTGCTCACTATCGTAAACAAATGAGTGTTGCCACCTTACACTTACTGTTACCAACGGGGTGCAAATACCCTTGACCCTGACCTTGAGCTCCCTCGCGGGTCAATACGCACCCGTATTATTATTTTATGCGGTGTGCACCCTCCTTATGGGGGTGTGTGAGTTATACGGCTTTTTTATAGGTTGTTTATTTGTTGACAGTATTTTTTGGTGTTTTTTGCTAACCCTCGCTGGATTGTTTTTGTCTATGTACGCGTGTGTCTATGGATGGGTAGGTATGAGATTTAAGCAAACATATTGTGAACACAATGCAGAGGTTGCGTGTTTGATTCCTGCTAGGCTGGTGCAGCTACCATACAATAAAATGTAGGGTTTACTGACGTTTCGCCAGAAAACTAATCCCGACCGAATTCGTTTCCCAAATGTTTCAAATGGGTAAACTTTTTTTTTAATTGTAAGCGTTTCGAGATTGTTATAAAACTAATAACGTAACCTAATCTATAGGGTTCTACAGGGGTCCGCGAATAAACCCTGAATAGTAAGTAAGTAAGTAAGTAAGTAAACACTTTATTGTACAAAAAACAGGATAAAACACAAGTTACAACAATAACATTTGAGTACAAATGCCAAGCAGCAAAAGGCAGGTTGGTTTGGGTAATAGTTTACAGTTTCAGAAAAAAAATATTTGCGTATAGAATCATTTGGGAAATTAATTCGTTTGGGATCCGTTTTTGGCCGAATTGAAAGGATACCAAAATTTAGGTAACACAAGTAGGTATTCTTTATTGAAGACGACAAATCAGTACCTACAGTATGATCACAATAAAAATCAGGGTAGGCAAACAAAAATATTGGATAGGAAATTTTAATTGAAACTAGTTTCAAGTAGTAAGCGTTAGAAAAGAACTAACCAAAATTAAGTTTTTTTCAAATAATGCTTAATTTTATTTACTGAAATTTCACGTAAATCTAGGTATCTTTCAAAACTTTCTTTATTCAAAACTTTACTGCATCAAAAATCTAACATTAGATTAATTTATTCAAATTAGTTGTTAACATTAAAATAATAACACAGTTGTCTTTGCTTTCTTTATTAACAAAATAAAATAATAATGTTCTGCTACACATTCACACAGTAATAGATTTACATAAGTAGCCACTCGCCAGTGAGTAGCCATTAAATTCATTGTTTTATTCTTGGTCCGTTGACTTTAATATCAAGTGGTTAGTAGGTAAGATGTCGTAAGTGCATTTCAAATAACATTGGAACTGTCAAAACGCCATTTTGTCTCGCATTGCTCGGCAACTTCCGCCTAAATGTTGCCAGTTTGTAACATATTTACACAACACAATTTTTAAATTATGGCACCATCGATACAATCGATGATTTCTCCAATGTCGAGTATGAAGACACTATCAGTGTTTATGACGTTGTTCGGTAATGTTAACGTTGTGGTTAGTTAGGTTAGGCTTCACAGCCTAACCTAAAAACTCAACCCGTCCCCCCTTCGTCGGATATTAGCCAACAGCTAACTATTTTAAGAGATAAAATAGTTAACCGTTGTTGCCCAGGGTGCACCGGCCCAAACGCTACTCTTCCCTCTTAAGACTCTTAAGAGGGAACTGTAACGCTCGAGCACACGAGGAGGTTATCCGACACGCACCCCGTAACATATTTGGGTTAATCAACTTTATTTGCCACTCGTTGCCCTGGAGATGTCGCCTGGGTAACATGTCTAAAATAAAATTTTCCAAAGCTCTCCCGAAAGTCAAGATTTACATGGTTAGGAGATGAAGCATGAAGGAATTGGCATGTAACTGTTGAAAATCCTAACGTTTGATGAAGTGGTGCCTTCGATAATCTTATTTTAGACAGTTAACCAGGGGATATCTCCATGGCAACGAGTGGCAATAAAAAGTTGATTAACCCATTTAGAAAACGCTGTCAACTTTCTTCAGTAAAGCTATCTAAATTAACCGTGCAAGAGCATGTCGGGTCATGCCTAGTGTAGGTTTCCGTAACCGTTACTACAAAGAAATGCAGTACCTATGAAAAGGGCGCATCTTCAATGGCACGCACGTCCTTTTACAGAGAAGCGCAGTTTTTCGGCAATAGGCAAAAACGGTAAATCCGATCATGTTGAAAACAATTTTTGTTAACAGTATTTATTAAGCATTACCTTTGTAATTTTTTTTTCATACTTTTGGGAATACGGTTTAGAAGATAGCATTTCATGCAACTTTCGGAGAGATTATTTACGAAAACATTCGCTTAAACTTTACTACTCGATTACGTTACGCAGGATTCGAAAACTTCGTGCTCGACCAGTGGCGCCGGCACGTTGACGGTGGCAAGAGAGCTGCGGATAATGTCATTTATAGAAGCGTGCTTCGAGAAGCAGCCCGCGCTCTTCTGACATTTACATTAACATTCAAAACATTCTCTGATAATTTGCGTACCTTTTATAACCAAAACTTAAACCTGTTTAACGCTGCTAACCTAATTCAAACGAGGCGTTAAAATTACTTGCCGTGCTCACAGACTGTGATGAAGCAAATTGTTCCGACATATGTTCAACATACAATTAACCGGTCCAACATATGCATAGAACAAGTGACCCTAACTATGCAACTGTGTCGCTGTCACTGTGGACTCCTGTTGACTCTGTATCTTTAGCGATGATACGTTTTGTGAATGTGACAAAGGACTATTTCCTAGTCAACCCTTTGTTTGCAAATATAGTAAAGGGTTACTATGATAGGGTCAGAATTGGCGTAGATTAGCTATTTAGGTGAATGATTAGATCTGTATTATTGAGTGGGCTCATCCCCTATTATATGTCGTAGGTACCATTGGGGAGGACAGTGACTTTTTGATTCAATTTAGTTTTTTTTCTTTTGTTCTGGTAATAACTCTCAGAGATCTGAGAGATTTCAGTTTAACGTAACATATTCGCTGACAACAACCAGTCAGAAACATACTGAAAAAGCAAACGAACTATACAAGATGTTAGAAAAATACCCGTAAAGCCGAAAGGGGGTTAAATAGTACATTTACAGTATTTCAATCACAGTATGAAACAAAACAAAAAAAATCGTACAATATGCAAACCCTAACTCTACATTTTTACGGGTTATTTTGTAACATGTATAATATGCGAAGTATTTTTTTTGTTTTCGTAGAAATATGTTTTTGAGATCTTCGTCTTAATCTATACCTATAAAACAGTACCGTGACTGACTGACTGACTGACTGACTGACAGACCACTGGACCACTAAACCACTGGACCTAGAGACTTGAAATTTGGCCAACACATACCTTGAGCATCCTAGAGGTGCACTAAGGACTAAGGAGGGATTTTTCGAAATTCCCACGGGATAGGGAACTAGCTAATTTTGAAATATTTCACGGGTGCAAAGCCGCGGGGCGTAAGCTAGTAAATACATATACTTTATACTAGCTTATGACCCACGGCTTTGCCCCCGTAAAATATTTCAAACGGGGCTAATTCCCTATCCCGTGGGAATTCGAAAAACCCCTTCTTAGTGCACCTCTAGGATACTCAAAGTATGTGTTTGCCAAATTTCAAGTCTCTAGGTCCATTGGTTTAGGCTGTGCGTTGTCTGTCAGTCAGTCAGTCACGGCACTGTTTTATAGCTATAGATAGAAGTATTTGCAAATGTAATAACTGTACGTGTGGCAGCAAAAGTTTCTCTTATTCCAACCGGATGTGAAGGATGACGTAATTTCCTTGTTTATTGGACGTTTCCGCTGGAGCGACTGTACTAAGCTTATAAAGAAAGGATATCGATTCCAGAAACGTGATAATACGCCTGTTCTTATTTTAATACTATGAATGTTGACATCTGAACTTTTCGGGGGGATTTGAACCCCCGAAACCCTCCCCTGGCTATGCCCGTGCTTTTGCGATATCTTGATTCGTCATCATCATGTCAGCCGAAAGACGTCCACTGCTGGACATAGGCCTCCCCCAAGGCTCTCCACTCAGACCGGTCTTGTGCTTTCCGCATCCACCGCGGTCCCGCGATCTTTATCAGGTCGTCGCTCTATCTTGTTGGAGGCCTACCGACAGCTCGTCTCCCGGTCCGTGGACGCCATATATCTTGATTAACTGAAATGAAATAAATAGAGCTCAATTAAGGGTTAATGGGTACTATAAAAAAAAAACATTTATTTTCAGATTTCAAAGATCCATAGATTGTGTTGTTTATTGTTGTTGTGTGTCTATAATATTTTCAATCGTTATTTAAAATATTTTTTTTTCAATAAAAACCGTTTTCACGAATCTGTAACCCGAAATTAGATAAATTCAATCCCATTACTTACGCCATCTAATTCAACAGCAATGAACTCAAAAGGTCTCATTTGCAATTTTGGCTACGGAACCTTAACGTAGACATGCGTGAAATGTGTTCCTAATTTCCTACTTAAGTCTATTTCACACGTGTTAGGCCCCCTCACCTATTACCCCGCGTGTAGACCCGCCTTTATAATCCAGTGAGCAACCACGCTTATCTATTTAATTACTTCTCACCTATATTGGACACCTATTTAACAATGCCTTAATTACCAAATTATCACAGACGAATTAAGATTTAAACTTGTTTGGAGAGAGTTTAAAATTGCACGGTCGTTACCTTACTTAAAACCCTTTTCGGTAACTCTCACCTAGAATTTAACATGACTTACTAATGTCACAAGGACCAAATACCAGCAAGCGAATAAAGACCTTCAAATGTTTGGAGAGAGTTGGAATTTCACTGGTTGTTAGAATACTGAAGCCCTTTGTACCGAAGTCAAAAGCACTCGACTAAATTGGAGGTTTAAAAGGACATTGCAAATAAGGGTCACATTTGCATGCATTAGAATTGGTGGCATCTTTCATTAAATTAAATAGTAATTGAGATTGAGATTTTGAAGTAAAAGGAGTTAATTGCACATAAACTTTCGTAGTTTTTGAATAGAAATGCAAGTTGGATGAATAGAATTTAGTTGTTTTAGGTAGAGTTAAGACTTAAAATACAACACAACAACTTTTTATTAACAATCACGTCATAACAGACAAACGGAAAAAAGGTACAAAGAAAATGCAAAGGTTTAAGGAATATTTTCTGTTTCCAAGATACTTGGGGAAACATTACCTAAATAAAATATATTCCACATTTCAAGTTGATAGCATTAAAGGTAGCCTGAGATAACCAACCGTGGCAGATAAACAGACGGACAGACAGTGTCACAACGTAAGGGTTCCCTTTTGAGATTTTGGTTTTGAACCCTAAAATTTGTTTCACATTTCCACATCTCAATCAACCAACAACCAACAGTGAGAATGTTACCATATTTTTCAAATAAAAGCATTGCCAAGTGTAATGCGATGCGAGTCCATGCTCAAACTAAATTCTGTATAAAAAAAATAAGCAGGCCCGTAAACAAGCGATGGAGCTAAACGGCGGCAGACACGGCAGTAGACTATAGAGCTATTGAATAGACACGGCGCGATCTATGCGATCGCGTGACGCTGGCGCACCGATATCGCGATTGTCTAGGCGAGGTGGGGCCCGAGTGAGAGGGGTTTTACGTAGCTAACTATAAGTAAGTAAGTAAGTAAGTAAGTAAGTAAGTAAATGCTTAGTACAGAAAATACAGAAATAAATACTACTACTACAATACTACAGTACTGGTAGTAAGTACATAGAGGTGCATAGAGGTGTGATTTTGTAAGGGGTGAATGGCTTTAATTTTATGCAACAAGAAGGCAAACGAGCAAATGGGCCACCTGATGTTAAGTGATCACCACTGCCCAATCTGCCCATAGACATCCACAACACCGGAGGGATTGCAGATGTTATGCTTTGAATGAGAGAAACTCTTAACCAAGTGGTCCACATGGTCCTCATCATCATATCTGCCGGAAGACGTCCACTGCTGGCCATAAGCCTTCTTCAAGGATCTCCACGACGATCGGTTTTAGCCACCCGAAGAAAATGGCAACACTTCGCCTTCCTGAGGCCCGAGTATGAATATTTCGAATCCTGCGTAACGTAATCGAGTAGTAAATGTTATCAAGAAATTTGTATGACGCTTTGAACAGCGCCCGCCCGTGAGCGTATTTGAAACTAAAATTTAGTATGAGGTTTCTCGATTTCGATACGATAACGTAACGTTACGCAGGATTCGAATATTTCTGCTCGGGCTTCTGTTCTGTTCTGCGAGCAATCTGCCCCGCCCACTGCCACTTAAAGTGTGCAATTTGCTGAGCTACATCTGTAACTTTAGTTCTTCTACGAATCTGCTCATTTCTGAGGGTCGAGCACGACTTTTACGAATCCTGCGTCACGTAAAATCGAATAGTAAACGTTAGCGAGTTTGTATGACGTTTGGAACAGCGCCCGCCCGTGAGCGTATTTGGAACTAAAATTTAGTATGAGGTTTCTCGATCTCGATACGATAACCGTAACGTTACGCAGCATTCGTAAAGTCGTGCTTGACCTTCTGATTCGAACTCGCACATAGTTCACATATCACTTGCGGGTAGAGTTGTGCCTACTCGGTCTTTAAAGGGAGCGCTCTGATCTCGTTCAATCGGTGAAAGGAACTAGTTCGGACTTTTAGTTCCTTTAGTTCAGTAGTTCAGTGAACGAGTTGGAACTGTTTTGATCTGTGAAGGACACGCAACGGAATGATAGTTGTTCATCTCGCTTCCACTTGCTTTAGAGACACTTTGAAAGAGCGCTATTTATCTCGCTCCTCGGTTTCGGTCACTCTCACTCGCTCCGTTCCGCTCAAGCGATTCATCCACTCCACTCCTTTACCTACTGAACTAAAGGAGCGAAGACCGATTCAAATCGTGCTAAAGGATTTAGTTCCTTTCGGTCCGCGACGGGAATTCATTCCTAACAGTTCCTGGCCGACTCAAGCCTACTTGCGGGTGGTAGAACCTTGTGCGAGGTCCGTCCAGATTGCTACCACCACTTTACTCGCTTGCACTGTTGTGTTCCGGTGTGGAGAGTAAGACAGCCGGTGTAATTACGGGCACAAGAGGCATTTCATCTTAGCTCTCTAGATTGGCAACGCATCTGCGAACCCCCCTGGGTAGCGGGGCTCTATGGGCAGTGGTGATCACTTACCATCTAGTGACTTTGCTCGTTGGTCTTCCTTGTCGTATAAATATCGTATAAATAGCGGTCCACATAGTGAAATAATGAATCACTCACTATAGTGAGCCCGTCATGTTACGGACTCATCCATAGCCCTTCCTCTGGGAGCACACGCTTCGGCACAGCGCGCCAAAGACTTTCTACTTAGGTATGTAGCTTTTTATGTAGATAAATCCTTATCCAAATCCTTCTTCTAGGTTTAAGACGCTCCCACTCTCGCCGACACCGCAAGCCTTAGAGCAGGAAAGGAATGGAGATGTTAACGCGCGATTTCCCCTCTGCCAAATCTCTAACATTAAGTGTAATCAAAATGATCAGGGTCTGTTGATTGCATGCGTGTTTTTGGTATTTGTGTGACAGTTTTGTTTTAGTGTGCGTTTGTAGGACCGTAACAAATTTTGGCAGGAGCGTAGACGTGTGCTGTACATGTATGTTCCTTGTCCCCCTCAAAAAGTGGCAGAAATTTTGTAGTGCATAGATAAGCCAAAGGCGCCTCCCGTCTGTCTGCTTTATGCCGCAAGCCCTCGTTACATGCGGTGTAAGTTTAGTTATGTGAAATCGACGCTCGCGCTGATTTATAGCCCGTTCCACACGAAACCTGACCTTCAAGAAAAACAATAAATAAAGTCATACATTACGTTCGTAGGTTTTGAACTGCGGTACGGCAGCCGGTGACATTGCCAAAAATATGTTATGGTAGCTAGGTGAATTGTTTAATGGTAAATATTTAAGCCGGATTTGGTTTTTAGCCTCTGTGTCATCGTCATTGAGATCAATTTCCGGTGGGTTGCTCAAGCACGAGTTTTCACCAAGAATCGAATAGTAACATTATCGTATCGCCATCGAGAAAACTTGTATGACGTTTGGAATAGCGCCCCCTGTGAGCGTGTTTGGAATAGCGCCCCCTGTGAGCGTGTTTGGTTAGAAATTTGGCCATTTTCGATTCTTGGGGAACTCTGGTGCTCAAGCTACTGAGATCTGACAATGAAACAGTTCTATGGTCCTTCTATCTGTGGTCATATCGGTTTCTGTATAGTTTCATAATTCGTGATCCCAAAATGACAGGAAAGTGTAGTTCCCGCGGGATAGCGACAAGCCAATTCTATGCAATGAAAATAATCGATTTATTAATTGTTTTTTATTTTTATTTTTATGAAACATTCATAGTATGAAATTCAACATACAATGAAAATGCAAAGAAAAATCTGTTAAGCAGCCGGACTTGAACCAGCAACCTCGGTAATCCGTACCACGCTCCACCAATTAAGTCATACAACATTGGTATTTATTTATTTTTTATTATTTATTTATTTATTATTTATTGGTAACGAATTTTCCACAAAATAAATACATAAAATATGACACAATGCATTGAAAAATTCGATAGGTGCACCAATGTTAAGTATGGCTTAATTGGTGGAGCGTGGTACGTATTACCGAGGTTGCTGGTTCAAGTCCAGCTGCTCAACAGATTTTTCTTTGCATTGTCATTGTATGTTCAATTCTAGGCAGACAAAGTCACGGGCAACAGCTAGTCGTTAAGTATATATAGTAGTAGTATGCAATTGTCAATTTCCGCCAATACCCTAAGTGGGTGCTTGTAAATTGTTCGGACTATTAAGCGAAATTAAGACTGCGAATTCGGACTGCACTTCGAACGCCGCGTTGTATAGGTACCTATTTAATTTTAAATTGGAGTTAAAAAAGAACTAAAAGTAAAATTTATTCTGTTAATTTAAGTTTGAAATATCATCCAGTTCAGGGTTGGAGAGGATCAAAATTACATCAAAAGACTCTGCTATAACTGAACCTGAATATATTTATCAATTCTCTTTACCAGGGTGGTTGTTTTTAAATAATCGTAGTTTTAGTTAAAATGCTTTTTATTTTCGACAATATGTGTGTTAAATATTTAAAAAAAATGTAGACTGTAATGAACATAAGGTTGGCATTTAGGTATATCTGCAGGATGGTATTACGTTCAACACACCTCAAATGCTTAGTAGAGACAGCTCGTCGAAAATAATGTCGTTTTATGTGTAAAACCTGGGTACAAAATGATCATTGATTATATGACCAATTTCATATATGTTTATAAAATGTTATATTTCCAACAATGTAATAGCAAAGATTTGTTCTTATCTTCTATATTTAAATTCAAGAAAACAATTAGAAAAGAATAACAAAAACTTCAAACTAACTTCAAGTTCTTCTAAAGTAAGTACTGTAAAATACGCGTCAGTAATTGTTTATCAAAGTTGTTCCAAAAAAAAGATCTGTACCTATAAATACGTATCCAAGTTATATTTATTTACTTAGTTCACTTCTAAGATTCATTTGTATCTTTGCTTGACTATTTTACATCTTGCAGGTGAATTCCACTTCCAGTGATCGAATTGAACCCTTACGGCATAAGAGTCTGTCTGCCTGTCTGTCTGTCCATCACAGCTAGTTATCTCAGGAACTACTAATGATGTCGACTTGAAATTTGAAATGATTTAGATAGTAATACTCATGTAATTTAGAAATGGAAAATAATTAAAAATATGTTTATTGCAACAAGGTCTTTTGAAAGGGCTCTGTTTGCATATTCTTAAACATATTTTAAGCCCCATACTTTTTTAATTAAAAACCCCTTACCTCTAAAGTTTGCAAAGATAAATATATGAAATAGTTACAAATATAATAGACATTTATGTAAATATTACAGGAATAATAAAACAATGTCTCTAAATAGCACAGTTTTAAAAAAATCATCAAAAATTAAATTAGTTCCTCTATAGGTCACGCGATGGCGCTGACCGCTTGTCCGTCTATTCTACATCGAAAGGACTGTACGTAAAGTAGCAAAGATGCTTGGAACCCTCAGAGCACGAGTCCGACTCGCTCTTGGCAGGTTTTTAACTTATTCTGTACTTAAGTAATCAATTAAGAAAACCTCGTCACTAGCTTCATGTGTGGTTACAGTAAGAGTCAGTGACACGATGCATTGAACTTGCGCGGGCGCGTCTGTGCGCCAGTCTGCCGTAATCGCATTAGCGGGCCAATGTCGGGTACGACACAAGTGCAGTGTATGACTGCATTTTGTATGTATGTCAATAAATTGCACAGATTGATCGGTTTAATTTTTTAGGGTTCCTTACCTCTAAAGGAAAAAACGGAACCCTTATAGGATCACTTTGTTGTCCGTCTGTCTGTCTGTCAAGACCCTTTTTCTCTGGAACGTGTGGAGGTATCATGCTGAAATTAATATCAAATATTCAAGCCTGCGGTCCCTTGAAGCTGTGAAAAAATCAACCTTCTAAGTCAACACAATCAAAAGATACAGTCATTAAAAAGGCTATTTCCATACAAATTGCCGAAATCCGAAAACCTAAATGGTGCTTCCAGTTGTAATAGAAACTTGAAATTTGGTATGAAGGTAGCTCTTATAGCACAACCATTCAGAAAATTGTAAAAAACTTAATTTTTTATGTCTGTCCGTAGATTTCGCAAACCAATATAAGTTGACCCCACACTGCGTACATTTTGCTTAAGAGCAGGGCTCTGCTAACACTGGACTTCTTAAAACACTGGAGAAAAGCGTTAAGTCTTTGTACGGAACCCTCGTGCGCGAGTCCGACTCGCACTTGGCCGTTTTTTTTTTTATTGACGGTGTATAGTAGATGTGGATTTTTCCAACGTTACATATTTGTCATTTTACAACATTGACTTACTAACACCATGGACTTTGGGTCTATTTAGTACAGAATTCACGAAAAATGTGTCCCAGTACAACACGGCATTTTTCGATTGACAGCCATACGTCATAGCGCTGTCGTTCGACCAAACTAACTGACGCTCGATTAGTGGTCTTTTGGTTTGAACGATTTCAAGCGCTCACCAGAAGTCCATGGTGTTGGTAAGTCAATGGTTTTCAATGACATGTCATAGGCAATATGAAGCGCTCTAAAAGAAAAACTCTTCAAATCAGTAGGTAATTGTAATTGATAGGTACCGAATTATCATTGCAAACTGACGTTTGAAACGGTGTTGGAATAGGGCCCTGATGAGTTCATATATGACGCAAACCGCCGAAGCGAAGCGTGCGTTCCCAAAGGAAGGATTATAATCCGTTTATTTCACTAAGTACCTACACTATTCTTAACTAAATACCCATACATGGACGCTTCATTATAACAAACCCCGTATTTTATCTGCACAAATATTTGTGGCTACAAAAATCTAGCTAAAGTATAACAAAAAACTTCTGCTCTGAACACGATTCTAATTAATTTCGTTAGTAATACTCGAATTTTAAAACAGAATTTTTCCTCGGGCTAAGGAGTGTTTTGATTTACTAAATGATTTTTAAAATAAGATAGTTTAACGTTAAAACATCGTAGTAAGCGAATTTAATGAAACTTAGATTAACCTGGCTTTCGATTTAAAAACTGAGTCCAAAGCGGTCATCCGTTTATGAGCTACGATGCCACAAAACCACACACAGACACACAAATACACACGCGAAACTCATAACACCCCTCTTTCTGCGTCGGGAGTTAAAGTTAGCAATCGGAATAGCGATGCAATATGTTTCAGTAATTTATCTTAAAATAACTTTTTTATTTACTGTAGACATGAGCGTGTATGTCTGTCTCACTGGTCCGTCGCCTCATAGCCCTGACCTCTCAATTGACGGACGTGACGTCACGCTTCCGTCCGCTAATCGCTACTCCTGCGCACCGCGCTATATTGGCGATGAGACACTGCAATGGTCATATGGTGTTTATGTTTATTGAGTGGCTTACGAGTAACACGTCCATTGGCAGACAACCCAGATACAGGCTCAGGCTCAGTAGTTTGACATAATAAGCAAATCTGTAGTAGTTTGACATAATAAGTAAATCTGCCCTGAGACTCAATCGTAGTGAAATAAACGGATCACGTTTTAGTGAAATAAAACGGATCACTCACGTATATAAGTAGAGTTTAACCCGACATGTGCGCGCAGAGCTGCGGCGCGCATTGTGCGTCTCGCTGCCACTAGGTCGTGCGCTCCCAGAGGAAGGACTATGAATTAGTCCGAAACATGTCGGGCTAAACTCGACTTATTTATACGTGAGTGATCCGTTATATTTCACTATGATTGAGTCTCACGGTAGTTTCATGTTAAAAGGATCATGTTTTTTTATATTTTTTTATTGAAAGAGGGAGGGAAAACGAGCAAGCGGGTCGCCTGATGGTAAGCGATCACCGCCACCCATGAGAACCAGCAACCCCAAGAGAGCCACTAGTCCGTTGCCGGCCTTTGAGGCTATACGTATAAGTCGAGTTTAGCCCGACATTTTCGAACTAATTCGTAGTTAGTCCTTCCTCACTAATCGGCTGCGTTACGAGTGTAATCCTGTAATGCTGTCTCGCTCGCCGTCTCGAGCGCTAGTGTCAAATTTCGGTACTAAATGACAACCTATTTGACATTTGAACACAGATACAGCCGCGAAAAATCATTGAACCCATCCGTAGATTGTGGTCCAATGGGTAATTTTTTTGTTTGCTAATAATTTGTATGCTAAATCAATTATTTGTAATTCCTTCAAAACACCGTTCGAAACCTTCGGTCTTAAATGTTTTTTCTTATTTGCGCTTAAAATTCCAACAGAGATTTTTCAAAACCGTCATAAAAACTTTCCGGATTTTAAATGAATCCATGATACTTCTGCGTTTTAAGCATCTTGAGCCTATGGTGGTTACCTCCCAATAAACGAGACGCGTGCCTGTTTATTTCCAACTTACGTAACAAAACGGTTAAATCGAGAAGTGCCTGTTTGAAACTTGTTCTTGATACCATTCATTATTTAACATCACAAAACAGTATAACGGTAATGAGATAACAAATAAACAGGTGACTTTATCGCTTAAAGCTCTCCCAGACGACCGATAATATACAGAGATGAATATGAAGAGGCTAATTTATGAATAAAAGTTGTTTAGGCTAGAAAAGTGCGTTCGCTTAAGTAAAGTATCTTTTTGTATTTTTCCCCCACTTATTTTTTATTTTTACGCCAATATATGCCAATCTTGGTGTAAGAGTAAGCACGCGACACGGAATGTCGAGGATCCGGGTTCGATTCCCGGTTGTTTCTGCGTATTCATGTCTCAGTGAGTAAATCAAAAGTATAATTAGAATCAAAGGTTATTACGAGGGCGGGATGATAAGTAACTACTAGCCTAATATAAAAATACTTAGGTTGGCGTCTTAAAATTGATTTTATTTTTCAACATACTCTCCATGTACCTCTAAGCACTTGTTCCATCTTCGTTCTAAAGCTGTAATGCCCTCCATAAAATGACTTCTTTCAAGACCGGCAAAATACTCTTCTACGGCGGCAATAACTTCATCATTTGTGGCAAACTTCTGTCCACCCAAAAAAAATTTTAGCTTAGGGAAAAGGTGGAAGTCTGATGCTGCTAGATCAGGCGAATAAGGTGGGTGGGGCAGCAAATCATAGTTCAATTCGTTGATTTTTGCCATAGCCTTAACACAAGCGTGAACCCTTGCGTTGTCTTGATGGAAGATGATTTTTTTTTCGCTAAACCTGGTCGTTTTTGCTGAATACATTGATAAAGCTTATCTAAAAGATTAGCGTAGTATTCTCCATTAATAGTTTGACCTCTGGGAAGGTAATCTATAAACAAAATTCCATTTGCATCCCAAAAGACAGAAGCCATCACTTTTCCAGCCGACTTTACAGCCATAGCTTTTTTAGGAGCCGAACACCCAGATTCAGTCCACTGTTTTGATTGAATTTTTGATTCTGGCGTGTAATGGTGAACCCATGTTTCATCTATTGTTATAAATCGACGTATAAAATCTGCTTTATTTCTCTGAAAACGATCCAAGCATGCCTTCGAGTTTTGCACCCGAATTATTTTTGATCGTGCGTAAGCAAACGCGGCACCCAACGGGCGGATAACTTTTTCATATTAAAAGCAATTTACAATGACATTAAATCTAAGCTTAAACTAAATAAACTACAACTTAAAACTAAATTAAATCTAAATAAGGCCCCCGTGGCATAGTGCCCAAAAGGCTGGCAGCGTTGCCTCGCTGAATAGCGATGCTGATTCTTTGAGAGAGAAAACTGCCAGCCCTTTGGTCACAAGTTGCATCAACTAAGCGCTTTTGTAACTCAGAAATAAGCTTGTAAGCGCTGGGACCCCATGGACCCAAAGTTTCAAACCCGACAGGAACAAAATTATAATTCGGACCGAGAGATTGATACTTAGAATTTTTTCTATTTTCGGCCGTTTCTGCCGCCGCACCAGCTTTTTGTGTGGTTCCCTGGAGATGTGAGGGTGCTACTGTATCGACACAGGTCGCATCCCAAACCAGAACCCTACCCATTCTCCAGGGAATCAGAGACATACCATCCGGCCTTTTGCCATCGTCGCGGGCAATGCCGCTTGGCTCCAAAATGGCCGGCACGTTTGCAGAGGCAAGAGCCCGGCGGATTATGTCATTGAGCGCGGCATGACGGGAGAAACGGCCGGCGCTCTTTTGACAGGAAAGACCATGGTGTCCCGTTTCGTCCACATTGGTGCCACAGAGGCAACGGTGTGGTGAACACAGCGCAACACCCAGTCTTAGCCCGACTGCAATTCTCAGTGTTTCAGGCTCAAGAAAGGTTCCGGTGTTAACGGAAGGATAAGCATGAAGCCAGTCACCGGATTCCTTTCTTGCCACAGCCAAAAGCCTTGCGCGGTCTGGGCCTGAACTGGAACTGAGAATATTAGAATAAGAATTAGAATTTCATATTTAATTCGTCACTTAAGATATGATGTACCCGTTCTTTCGAAATACCTGTAGTGCCAGCTATTTCAGATAGCTTCAGTCGTCGATCTGCTAAAACTATATCATGTACTTTGGACACCATTTCCGGAGTCGTGACGATTTTCGGACGTCCGGGGCGGGCTTCGTCTTGGACACTTGTACGGCCGCGTTTAAACTCAGCCACCCAGTTTTTTACTGTGGCGTAAGTAAGAGCACATTCACCCAAAACATTCTTTAACTCTTCATAAATATCAAGCCCCTTCATATCCTTCATATAAAGAAACTTAATCACCGCTCTTTGTTCAATTTTATCCATATTGAAAAACAACAGACGCAATGTATTTTCAAATGCCAAAAAATCAATAAAATATTCAAGCCACCAAATTCAAATTTAGAACAGATATAGCCAGAGACATATTTTTAAAAATGAGAAAGTTCTTTTTTTAATTAAAACTTTTTAAATACCTAAGGCTAGTTACTTATCATCCCGCCCTCGTAACTTCATTGAGTAATCGGTCCTAGGTACCATCTGAACCGTATCATTGTAACTCTGCTACGTCGTAGCGCGTAGCAGCGCCGTAGCAAAGCACTTGACACCGTCACACGCTTACCTCTGTGCCCTAAGCACGACTTGTCGAATCCTGCGTTACGTTACGGTTGTCGTATCGAGATCGAGAAATCTCATACTAAATTTTAGTTCCAAATACGCTCACGGGCGGGCGCTGTTCCAAACGTCATACAAACTCGTTATAGTTTACTGTTCGATTTTACGTGACGCAGGTTTTAAAAGCCGTGCTCGACCCTCCGGTATGGAGAGTAAGACAGCCGAGGAAATCACTGGCACAAGCGGCATTTCATCTTAGCCCTATAAGTTAGCAACGCAACTGAGAATCGCCAGGGGTTGGTGTCTATGGGCAGTGGTTATCACTTACCATCAGGTGATCCGCTTGCTTGTTTACCTTCCTACCCCTATAAAAAAGTTATTTAGTTTCTAATACACTGCAAAATTTGTACCCAACAGATCGACACAAAAGCGAGTTCATAAATACATGGTAAAATAATTCAATTACATTGCATGAACTAAGTACTACGATGCGTTGCAAAACTATTTGTATGATAAACTTTAGCTTTGATATTAATTTGGTTTTCTTCCCTCATTTTGACCTTGGAACATTTGTGTAATATTTGTGGAAAACTAAGAACTGCAAAACTAGAATATATCACTCTTAAGCTGTGGAAGTTAACACATTTCCAAACAAACATCTTTTTTTTATACTACCAGGAAGGCAAACGAGCAAGTGGGTCACCTGATGGTAAGTGATCACCACTGCCCATAGACACCCGCAACCCCGGAGGGTTCGCAGATGCGTTGCCAACCTAGAGAGCTAAGATGAAATGCCTCTTGTGCCCGTAATTACACCAGCTGTCTTACTCTCCACACCGGAACACAACAGTGCAGGCACTGCTGCTTAGCGGCAGGATTAGCGAATAAGATGGTGGTAGCGATCTGATTCTACCACCCGCAAAACGTGAAAGTACATTAAACTTTTTCATGTCCCTAAAGAAAACAAAGTAGGTATAAATACTTAACCTTACGTTAAGTTAGTGAAGCTAAAGCCATTTCCAACAAAGCAGACATTCTTGGACAAGTATTTCAGTAGCAGCCGCAGTAGCAAAACGAAAGCTTCATAAAACGCATTGTCGCAAGCGAAACTCCAAATTCGAGTGACACTATTCTCAATGCAAACTACTCAATCTAATGGGTCGCTGAAAAGCTTCATTATAAATCCAAACCGCGGGCTGCGAAACAAAAGGGGGTTATTAAGGCCCAGGATTAGCCCTATTGACACTACGTTACCAATTAAAAAGGGTGGGGCGCCTTTTCGTCTCGGTTTTTTCAGCAGACGGTTTTTCAGCCCGCGGGCCCCCCTACCCCCACTGGCTGTAGAGAAAAATCAATAACGCAGCACTTTTTTCCGCGTAAAGCATGCACCGACAGCGCGCGCGTGTGTGCGTGGCCAACACACGCGCGCTTTTTTCCTACGACATTAAAATTTCTCTTGTTATTAGGCGGATAGCTCTGCACCTGAGGGGTAAATATCTGTCACGTGGTCTCTACTTCATTACGGATCGGGAAGACCCATATACCCATAGGAAACAATTGAAAAGCGGTTGAGTTTGAGTCTTGAATAGAGGTTCTTGTAAATGGAGTTCGTAAGACAAAATAAGATCGGGTTCTTTTCCTTTGCATGCGTGTCTGACTACGAGTGTATTGCGACCTTGCTGAGTGAATGCCGCTTCCGCGATCTGCTCCAGTCATGCAGTACAATAACGCCATTCACAGCCATAAAAGCTTTTAGGAACCCCAACGGGCCCAGTCCCATTTGCATAGATTCATAATGCCCAATACGCGCGACAACCGCACAGCACTAATTGCAAACGCAGACTAACGTAAAAAAAGCATAACATTTTAAAAAAGGAGCTGTGCACATTTTTATTTCGCGACGTTACTGACAGCGGCGCTCTATCCCGCTCGCTCGCTATTGTTCGCCCGCAGCGCGCGAAACTCGTCATCAGTCCATCTTTGTCTGTCGCACTTTTTTTAAATGTGCAAAAATATAAAAACGCCGAACGGGTGGGGTGGTGGTGTCTGTGCCTGTGTGGGTGCGCGTTAATGGATGTTTAGGGCTTTGCCCCGATCATAAGTCAATATTTAAGTTCAACTGGAGGCAAAACAGGAAAATACTTACGTGCCCAACGATACCAATGCACACTCGCATGCTAAGGAATGCTCCAACTTAGTTGAGAACACGAGAGAACGCAAGCTTTAAAACCGTCATTCAATTTAACATCCGCCATTATGCTTGGGCGAGATCGTGAATTTACAAATCGCAAAAAGTTTCGTCTAACTAGCATAATCTTGATCTTTAACTATGATTTTTTTTAAATAACAAAAGACAGATTTTCGTCAACATTAAAAGAAATCAAATTACATCTCATTTGTCACAACACTAGTAATAGAACGGGACAGCGAAAGACAGCATCGGAATTCTCACACAGACGTTACACATTTATGAGAGCTATCATAATGTAAAACTTGCAGAATCAAGTACTTAATTAAGACTAGTCCCATACCTTGGTTAATCCGTTCCGTGACACCTACCACCTGCCTTAATATTTAATCGAACATTACAACATCAGCGACATATTTTGAGAAAATTCCAAAATGAAAACCGTTTGAGAATTGAGATCCACAATATCAGTCTATTGTAGATGTCTCTGGGTGCAGCAGTCAGATATCTACAATTGGTTATTTTTTTCGAACAATTTCTCATCGCTTATTAAATTAGTCTCATCAAAGCAAGTGCCCCAACAAAATGACAAAATCAAACCAATCTATTTTGGTCTCACAAAAAAGTTGCACACCTTTCTCTGCACCTTTCACCTGTCCGTAATTAGCGCTCTGTTAATCACGAACAAGTGATCCGGACTAGTTTTTGTTCCGAATTGGACATAAGTAACATAACACATAAAATAACGCTATCAATTTGGACTGACGCGCGCCAAAATCACAGAGCGCTTTGGCGGGAGTTACCATTAGCTTATCTCTGAATTCAGTCATACATAAGTAGTTTAAGGTTAGCAATCTAGCACATAAATATTAATTTAGTCTGTAAGATTTTGTCATTGTATCGTTCAGTATTGTTTTATACTACCTGGATCCTGTAACACAAGGATTCCTAGCACAGGTTCCAGAAGTCGGTTTTAACTTTTATTAATTAAATTTTTAAATTTTTTCATGTTCAATTGCATTTCTTTATCGCGAGGTATAGACGACAATACACGTTCAGTCGGTTTCCTGCTGTAACTATCCACTTTTCTATGCAGTTAGTACGTAAAAGTGGACCCTCATGTTAGGAAACTAATAAATTTTGACGTGTTGTAGTCAGTTACTGACTATATATAACACGATCTCAATTGGAAAATCTTTTTGTATTTTTTATTTATTTTTTCCAATTTTTTTATTTTTACCAATACCAATACCAATTCTGGTGTAAGGGTGGGCACGCGACCCGGAGTGTCGAGGTTCCTGGTTCGATTCCCGGGGTTGGTATTTTTTCTGGTTTTTCTGTGTATTCATGTTTCGGTGAGTTTATTAAAAATATTTAATTTATATATAACACGTCAAAATTTATTACCTTCCTATAAATTTATCCCTAACAAAACCGCCTCGCACAACTGCACATCTCTCATGACCAATGTGGTCAATGTGGCCTGTCATGTTTTTAACAGAGGTAAAAGCGAGGTACCATCTCCTGTCATAGGTGCTATGTGGCCAAAACTGACCATTTGTCTGCCGCCGTATTTGGAACGCCACGCTTGTTTTGAATTAGAACGCTTCTGAATTCGTATCGTAACGGTTGAATCATAAAATACCTACTTATATAGTACTTAGTAGTACAGTCAGCAGCAAAAGCGACCGACGCATTCGCAATGATCTAAGCACGGCTCTATTGTTATAGACGTAAGAGCTTGTGCAGATTATTGTGACCGCTTCGGTTGCTTAGCTATACTTCCGCTGCTGACTGTTACTCATACTGCGAATGTATGTTACTTTGATGTTTTTACAAGTTTTTATTTAACTTGCACTGTTCGTATACTGTATTATGTTCTTTCTTACTAGTTGGTATCCGATTAAGCTAAAATTCGGCGTACTTATGTACCTCCGGTGGCAATACAATCTGGTAGTGAAATTTGGGTTGTCCTTCTAGGATCGTCTCCACAAAACGCAACTCTTGAACGCTTAATGGATATTAAGGTTGGATAAAAATACAAGTAGAGTCAACAAAAAGTACTTACGCAAAAAAAACTTGTATTAATAAAAGACGTAACCGCCGTTGAGGCAGCGTAAAAGTGTAGAGTTACTAAAAGTTATACGAGGAGATTAAGTTAGCAGACTTTTTTCTTGGTTCTCAAATACGTAGCAGAATTAAAATATTATTAGAAATTATAATTTAATAATAACTCTTTCAAAAGTTCATTGAACTGAACTAAATGTTCAATATTCACTTGGTCCAAAACACTTTTTTTGTTTCTCCCTAGTTAAATTTTAATTAAAACTTTTTGTCCGTTTCAGGTAATACATCAAAAAAACTGGAGCTAAATACGAAAAACGAGAAGGTAAAACATTACAGTAAATATTAAGGAAAAGCTTTTGCTATTCCATAGCAAAACGTAGTATTTGACACACTAAAGTATGTAAACACACAAAAAAACGTCACAAACCTCCCTCCTTCCCTACTTGCATCAAAACCAAAGAGCACAAGATGACCCTGAAAACTAAAGTTAATTCAAAGATGCATCCCCCGATCAACCCCTAAACTGCGTAAGGAATCCCCCTAAAAACCCCCACAAAAAGTTCCCCGACCTTACGCGTCGTTTTATTCTCGTGCCCTTGGCTTTCTTACCTCATAACACAGTTTCTCTGCTTCTTTTTTTCTTTTACTCTATCCTTTGCCTCCCACACAGGTGTAGAAAAACTTTTAACGCCATAAAAGTCTATGGGAAGTTTTACCGTTGCCTTAGGTCCGACTTTTTGCGATGCGAGGCGTTTTTAAATAGAAAAGAGTTTGTTTTAGCCGTCTTAAATAAAAGAGAAGGTTCTCAGTTTGATGGGTTTTTTTTATATAATTTGAAAAGATTTGCAAGCGGCTTTATGTGCAAAGTTCTGAAAGTGATGTAAATGAAAAGTGTCTTGAGTCGTAATTGAATGTAAGTTTCTTTTTCGAACAGAATTCTTATTTTTTTATTGAGAAGCGCTTAAATGGGAGTTTCCGTTTTTTTTTACATTGTAATTTTCTCTGGTAGCGACAAATTTCTCCGCGGCGTTATGTCGTTTCTTTTGATGTAGGTAAGAAGTTTTCCAACTTGCTCTATCCTCTTAAATAAGGCCTACAGAAATCTTCGAAAACTTAAACCGTTTGAATCAAAGTCGTTAAAATATAAGTAACGCTTTTTAAACGCGTTTGATGGCACACGTCAGGGCTTCAAAGTGTCTCTAACTATCTCATTAAGCCACATGTCGAGTGTAATCCCTTCATACGTAACATGAATTCACACGACTCCAGGCATGCCAACATTACAATTAGTTGCAAGCTACCACGTGTATTTTCCTATTCATAAACAATTTTCTTCAACAAATTGTATGTATGTACATTCATTGCATTTTAAAAGAAGTAAAATCTCTTCACTTAAACATGGTCGTTAAAGTCCACATACTTTGCTGGGCAAAGTGAAAAGTCTTGGTTTTTCATATTTTATTCAGAAAAATAATCTGGAGTGTCCCGATCTGAATTTGTTTAGGTTTTAGAATTTGTTTTGAATTTCGTTAGTGAATGAAGCCGTGCGCCAATTAAAATCAGACTTCAGCTTTGGTTTTCTGCTGTTTTTAACCGACTTCAAAAAAGGAGGAGGTTCTCAATTTGTCGGAACGTTTTTTTTAAACTTAATTTTGGATCGACCTTCTTTGGTCAAAGATACAAAATACAAGATACATACAGACTGACCCCAAATGAAGATGATGTAAACATCATCAAACTAAAGTTTAGTAATTATTATGATTAAAGTGCAGCGTAGCATTAAGAAAAGGATTATAAATTTATCTGAAACAATATCTTACTGTTTATTAGTTTGACCTGAATACGCTTGACTGGTTTTTAATTCAACGTCTTCAAGATAGTGCAACATTACTTGAGTAAGGATAAAACAGCGGATTCTGCCTACTCACAAAACTTTAACCTGGGTTTAAAACGTTCGTTTTTGCGTTGACATCATGCCATATAATTCTTGTCAATGAAAATGGCAAGGGAATTAATAGGATATGGTGTTCCGTTCATTAAGAACCTTCGAGATTATCTGTCTCGATCAAATCCCAATTTCCCGCGCATTTGGTACCCAACAAAGCCCGGAACATAGACAGGCATTCTTTCGAATTTCAAACTGGATACATGATACATGACAGCGGAGGGGGGCCCGCATGCCTTTATCTACTCCCCTCTAACCCAACAAACCTAAAAAGATCCCTGGTGAAAAACGCGGGAGCGTCGCTTTCGTCTTTTTGTTTGGCCAACGCGGGGGGGTGGGAGGTCATTTTTTGTTGGTGTTGGTGTATAATGCACATTTTTGCACGGAGCTTTGCACGCGATCGAGCTCGGGCTCTGCAGGCGCTAGCACACACACAGCCCCGCGCTGGTGTGTGTAAACAATAGCCGGTGGACGTCGATTTTTATGTGGATGGGATTTTTATGTCCGTATATAACGGTGACAATGTACAGGTGGGGAAGATAATCACAAGTGAACTAAGACTAGGGTGTAAAAATTACATATAAACTTAGGTACATCAGCATTGTTCTTGTTTTGTATGGCATCGCGTCTCTGGCTGGTACTTATACTTCGTGCAAATCCTCGAAACTGCTTCCACGTCGTTGTAAATTCTGGTCTGCACCAAAGGTTACTTCAACATAAGGTATCTAATGCGTATTATCATAACCTATAATTTTAACTTCCTCCCTCCAAAAACACTTCGAAGAAAGCTTAATAAATTCAAAGCCTTGCACATCCACTTTTACCAAACGAATAAGTATATGGTAAAAAGTACATAAAGCGGAGTGACGTTCGAAAAAATCACACCCCATTCAGACGGGGTGGGGGGTGGTCGTGCCCGTGTTTTTATTTTTCCGATTGGCGGATTGCAGCCAGCAATGATCGATGGAATTAACGTGTCTCGGACCAATTTGAATTTGGACGGGAAATTAAAAAGTAAACCAAAGCTTGGTGTAATGAAAAACTACCGTAACAATTACGCATAAGGAACAGCTACTAACTTGTATGTAAACGTTCGTAAGTCATTGTATTCTTGGCATTATGTACTCTTATAATATGCGCGCAAAGAAATTAAAGATTGCATTCACTAAAGAGTTCGAAGACAATCTGTTGTCTGCAAATGCCCTATGTAATAAATGTAGGTACCTAATGCCTTCCAGTTCCTACTTGTAATGCAAACTCCAATTCGGTGGGAAAAGTGCAAGAATGCACAGTTTTTCAGATGCAACAAATTGCTCATACCAATGCAGAGACAACGGGTAGAGCTACTAAGTTGACAGTTTAAGCGTAATAGTAATTTATGCAACTAATACATAATGACGGTCCTTAATCACGAGTGTGGTTCTATTAAACGACGCATAGCCGAGATTCGTAATAAGATCACACGAGTGTTTTAAGGCCTAATTATGTAGAGTTGCATAGTGGTTGCATACATTACTTCATCTACACGCATTATAAGTACTCTAAGATAGGTTCAGAAACCGAAGGCATAACAATACTGTCACGAATTTGACGTTTCGTATCGTAGGCCTATTTAAAGCGTATATGCAACTCTATATACTTAATTAGGCCCCTCATTATGTAACAGTTTCAAAAAGTACTATTACTTGCATACTTCAAAACACGAGTCTAATGGCTTTATTTCAGAACACTTAGAAACAAAATGTTTTTTAAAAGACAAAATATGAGTAAAGTTACTCGCCACGTCTCAAGGCAGGTTAGATTGCCAAAACGGTCAATTCTTACCGCATCACTCGAATGGAAACCCTAATAAAAATATTTGAGAGACGTAGTCTCAGCTTCTTCCGTTCTTCCGTGACACTATCGATATTGCACTATTCATTTTACTTAATGCTATCTGCAACCTGTTTTAGTTCGCTCAAATTCGAAGACTATCCGAGTGAGAAAATTGTTTTTTGCTGAAGATAAAGGCTATCTAATGATGGCCTCATCATCGCAAAATTACCTACGAACCACAGTACAGACATGATTGGCACAGCCTGCACCAAAACACACATGCACAAGTTCCTTTAATATTAAAAGGGATGTATTAAAAATATTCGCCAGACGGAAAGCGACGTGCTACGGCAAAAATGCATTACACAGGCGCACGTCCATCAAAAATTCAATACAGTCCACTCACATTTCATAAAAAACCGCGTGGAGTTCATAAAAAAATTTCATCGCAACGCATAAAAATCTTTGCGTAATTCATTTTTTTATTGCTGTGCATCCCGGCCGTGTATTGGGTAAGCTTTATCGTATATATTTCGATCCGTTTCCCGTTTACAAATTAAACACACCCTGTAGGGTGGCTGCCACCCTGTATATGCATTTACAGCCGGTATTTACGAGTATATGATTTACGCCATACATTTGGCATAATTGAAAATGAAAAATGGCGGACGGTAATGGCGTTGGACAAAACAAATAATTCGCTTTGGGGATCGCGATTGACGTACAGGGACGGCTAACGTTGTCGCGTTAGTTTATTTACGTTTATTTGGTAGAAAAGGCGGTACCTACAGTCAGCAGCAGAAGTAGTTATGCAGCCGAAGCGGTCACAATTATCTAAGCACGGTTCTATTGTTATAGACATAAGAGCTAGTGCATATCATTGTGACCGCTTCGGTTGCTTAGTTACTTCTGCTGCTTACTGTACCTATGTAGAGGAAAAGTAAACGTAAAATTTTAGGCAGTCGTACCCATTCATTATTGGATTTATAATATCTGTATAATAATGTGGACAGATGTAGAATGAGCACAAAGTGCGGTATGACAAATACTAGTCTGACCTAATGAATACTGAGGACGTATTACATACATAATAATTCCCTATTTGTAGCCTTTAATTCCATCCAAAATTCAGTCGATCGTCCCATTTCAGCGCATCCGTTGTCTACGTACCGCAAGTTAGACCTGTGTAAAGCTAATGAGTGACCCAGACTAAGTTGTGGAAGTTATGCGGAGAGCGAAAGTTCGCATCTGCGTGCACGGGGAGAGTGTGTCGCCAAGGGATGTGTGTTAGGGCATTTATTTTTCTTTCAATAGGATTCCTGGATCATACTTATAGGATTAATACGATTACTAAACACTTACGATTAATAAACACTTCTAAAATAAACTTTTTTACGGCAGAGGCACCATTTTATTGTGACTTGGCAGTAGAATACAGCTTTTCAGACTGTGCATCGTCGTATGTTTGTGTTAGTTTAGTCAAATTCAGGTATTCAGTAGGTACTGCATTAAAAAAATCGAATAGTGATTTCCCGGCGCTTGTAAACAAAAATAAACTATTCAGATGAACAAAACAGCCATTAGAAACTTTCAGAAGTATTTATGCCAAAAATCCCAGATCATAGACGAGCGGAAGTGGCGGCATGTTTCAAACTTCAGCCAGCTTTCAGGGGCCGTTCACCCCGCAAGACCACCTTCTTAGCACCTCCTTACACCCTTACACGTCTCATAACAAAGTCCTTTTCCCCTCACCCTGGCTGACTCATTAACTTTGCTCCAAGACTTTTTGACGGCCGCTGTGCAGTTTGGGTGACGTTTATTTTTTCTGACTAAAGTTCATTTTCGCGCGTTTCGCGTTTTTTCGGCAAGATTTTTTCCTTTTCAGTGCTAGGATGTTTTCAATTTAAAAGCGGAGTTGTTTAAGAATGTACGAAATTTTTGTATGTAAGTACAGTCGGACTCATTTGGAGCGTGATTTGACTACATGTTTCTGAAATGGACTTAACATCGTCATATTCAGAAAGAGGCAATTTTCTTGTAAGACAGAGATCTATGATTTTGGACGAATTAGAAAAACTCAAAATAATGACGAAGGACCTTGTTTAGTTACATATCCAATTTCTGCAATGGCATACCTACTTTTCACATGAATTACCGCAACCCTGTGACCAAATATATAAAATACAAGACCAGAAAAATTACTACTTTAAACCACAAAAAATTTCAAATTATGCACCCTTACAAAACCTAACATTAATCTTTCATCTGAATCAAACGACTAATTGATCATAAAGCTCGCATGTCATTGTAAACTCATTAAAACAAATCAGTGCAATAAATTACGGGGGCAATGAACCCATGTTTCTTTTTTATTTTTCGTTGGTCGTTAACGTTACCTAAAGCGCACGCGAACCAAGATTTTCACACAGGCGTCAATTAAGGAATTTTGCGGGATCTAAGTTGAAAATCTTAATGGTTTTAAAAAAGAAGCATTGCACCTGCTTCAGTTCTTCGAGCATTAAACCAAAGTAGCGACCAACTGAAGGTCTATCCTCCCGCCAAACATCTCTTTAAGGTCCATATTTTTATCTTTATTCACCGTTTAAAGCTCTAAATATCACACTAACCCCAAACTATAATTACTCTCTGTATACTTACATAATTACAAAAATAATACCGTAGAACATTTTCTCAACAGCGGACGTGGCTAAATTACAGCAACCAAGATGTAGCCCGGTTAAAAACTTCATGCTAAATTAGTATGCTTAATCAGGCCTGCCAACCTTTTTCTAAAAAACTCACACTTAACCTGTATCGTAGCAAGTCTGCACGCTCCGTCGGGAAGGGAAGAGTGCTTGGTGCATAATCTGGTAAAAATAGAGACTCTTGTCTGTGGTCGAGTGTCGTTGTCTATGCTCTTATGTTTTTATTTTTTTCGTCTCAATGATGCATTATTACGTGCCACGCTTCACTCAAGTATGCTGAGGTTGATGTGATGATATTTTTAGAGAGAAGAGTTACATTGTGTATAAATATGGTGAAAGGAGTGAAGATGACGTTGTTTCGAAGATTTTTAACCACTCTCAATCTTGATCTCAATGGAGTACCATGGTGTGTCACTTTGTGTTGTTATTTATCCGTTAGTTATCATTGTGTACCTACTTACTGTAGTTATTGAGTAGGTATTAACCTTTTGCATGCACCTCCACCGTTGATTCAATTGTATCACAACAAAACGTAGTGATTATATTCTCTTTGATCACAACCATAGCGCCCATCTGTTTTGTAACTTAGAAACTAGGTATGTTGTTAATCGCTCTCGCAGACGCCCAAGATCAGCCTAGTTTGGAGTCTGATGGATATTTCCTTTTGTAAAAACTGCTTATCTAAATAAACTACTTATTTGTATTTGTATTGTTAAGTTTTTGTTTTAATATTTCAATCAGTGTTTAAAGTTTAATAACACAATCTAATTATGTCTTGTATTTATTCTTTCCGCTTTTTGGCACAGGAAAACCAATATACTTACCGCCCCCAATAACCCAATACCAACATACCTTTTGCGAAAGACTGATGAATTAATTATATTTGAACGAGCTACCTACTTGTTATTAGATGCAAAGTATCTTCGGCATAGCGATAACTGAATCCAATGTCAATGAAGTCTTTAGCAACAACTACCTAGGTATACCGGCGTCACTCTTGGGCACTTCCAATGACAGCTTTTATGTTGATGAAAATAAAGTCACAAATAAAAAACCGGCCAAGTGCGAGTGGGACTCGCGCACGAAGGTTCCGTAGAAAGATTTTAACGCTTTTCCCCAGTGTTTTAAGAAGTCCAGTGTTAGCAGAGCCCTGCTCCTAAGCAAAATGTACGCAGTGTGGGGTCAACTTATATTGGTCTGTGAAATCTACAGACAGACATAAAATTTTAAGATTTTGATACTTTTCCGAGTAGTTGTGCTATAAGAGCTACCTTCATACCAAATTTCAAGTTTCTAGGACATCTGGAAGTACCCTTTAGGTTTTTTAAAATCGGCAATTAGTATGGAAATGGATATTTTAATGAAAGTATCTTTTGATTGCGTTCACTTAGAAGGTTGATTTATTCACGGCTTTAAGGGACCGCAGGCTTAAGTATTTGATATTAATTTCAGCATGCTACCTCTACGCGTTCCAGAGAAAAAGGGTCTTGACAGACTGACAGACAGACGGACGGACAACAAAGTGATCCTATAAGGGTTCCGTTTTTTCCTTTTGAGGTACGGAACCCTAAAAAACAACATTATCGCTCCATAGGTGCTCTCATTGCAACTTTCACAGGGATCATCTTAGAACGACACTAGAACAGTATAACCTATTATCATTAACCTGTAAAAAAACACATAAATCTTCATAAAAAATGTATTTAAACATACATATAAAAGTATCCTGCTATAAAAGGATCTCGTAAGCTCGCTCGCAGCCGCTTATCTGAAGAAATGAGCTTTCCGATTGGCAAAAAGAGGCGAAGTATTTTTCGAGATTTTACACTATACGAAACTGCATGCAGGAATATTTTGTCGTGAAGAATATTCGGATATTATATGTAACGTAGTAAAATATTCAATGATTTTACACCTAATGTTCAAATTATTTCCTTTGTTTCAAATTACCGAAAATTTACATAATAACCACAAAATATAATTTTGAGAATCCAAAAAAAAGAATTAAAAACAAGTCAAAATTAAAACCGTTTCATTCCATTAATAATAACCCAAACAATCCAACATGGATATTGAAATAAAACCGATCACTCACGTACATAAGTCGAGTTTAGCCGACATGTTTCGGACTAATCCGTAGCCCTTCCTCTGAGTGAGTGATACGTTTAATTTCACTATGATTGAGTCTCACAGTAGTTTCATGTTAAAAATCCAACATGGACTTTACATGAATTCCCCTGTTTCAGAAATGAACGCTTACTAATTCAAAAAAGGCTTTAATAAACAAAATGCGTCATTCATAACTTATGGCATTTTAGACCGGTACGGATGCCGAAAATAAACTTGTCTTTCTACGTCTACGAACTGTTTGGAACACACCCATCCTCTCACAGATAATAATCAAAGATCATAGACTAAGCATTTTTTGTTTTTTTTAATGGCGCCAAAAAAGAAAGATGTCAAAGAAGTCTTTTATGCTGGACGTTCGAATAAAATTTAATAAATCGAGGGTATGGGTTATGAACTATACACTTATGAGAAACGAGGTTTTGTGTTGCTATCAAATGACTAATAATTGTAATATTACGGACTTGCCGAAAAACTTAAGAATGTAATTAAAATCGCTTTAAATTGCTTGCCGTCGAGATGATTTCATCGGAATCGCAACGAATCTATCCTTCCGAGAATGTCGATTGACCTCCACACACTGAGTCACTAAAAGCAAAAAATAGAACATTTGAGTTAGGTATTGATAAAAAAATCATACGGCAACAGTTAAATAATAATTATTATCAATTCGATATTTCCAAAGGTTTTTTTTTTGGAGCAAGTTACCTACACTACCTCGGAAAGCCGTCTTTTATCCTTTAATACAAGCGGGTAAAATCGCATTTTATCCACTAGTGGGGAAAGTAATTTGATCATGGAGTAGAGCGTGTTCAAGTAGCCTTTGACTGATAACAAAACGTAAAACGCTCATAATAATGGTTCGTTCGATATTAATTATCATTAAATAAATGATAAATGGTTTGAGAATAATAAAAAATACCAAATTTAGCTTTATTTAATGGTCCTTACAATTATATGAGGAACATTTGTTTTCATAATGATGTTGAATATAATTCTGAACGCACAAGTTGAGTCGATGCAATTTCAAAACGCTTCGTCATAAATGTCAACATTGTGAACAAAAAATTTGTCACCGACTCCGAGTCACGCAAAAATACACAACTTTCAGAGTTTTCTGTTAAAATATCGTAAAAAAAAAGTGATTCCAGTGATGAAGATTTATTTTTATGAGCTGTTTTTTTGCATGTTGCTCTTTCCTCGCTACAGTGAGGTGAAAAGTTTTGTGATACACACGGGTGCAAATGTATTTTAATTCTCGTGTGTTGAAACACTCGCGAGTAAAATACAACTTTGAACCCTTGTATAACAAATAACTATTAAACATTTTTACAAACCAATCATGTCTTGACCAAAGTGACAAAGGAATAACCTAAGGAGCTTATTTTAGTCTTTGCGGTACTAAGAAGTAATTAATAAACAGAAGACCATTTCAAATGCAATATCACTGCTTTATTAGCTACAAGCCATAAAATACAGATATTTCTGGCTCGAAAATGACACTGGCCACCTATCACGATGTTATTATACGCGATCATAAAAAAAACTACAAATCATAGACTTAGTAAGGGATAGATCAACTTTACGCCAATCCTTTGTGCTTTAACTTTTTAAAATTCAAAATCAGAACTCTACATTTTATGGCGTGGATTCTTTGACACCTGTGCCGCTGCCAGTCTTTTCGAACATTGAAATGGAAACGTGAGAGCATCGAGAGTGTCCCGCTGGAGCCCTAGAGGACATTAGCATTTGTCGAGGGGCGTCGTGGACCGAAATAACGCGGGCGGCGCGTCACCAATGCGCTTCGTTTGCTTTATGGCCAGTTATTGCAAGCCTTTAATTAGAGCGCCACCATTTTGAAGATTTGTAACGTCAAATTTTGGCGGGGAATTTTCGAGCGACGACATTCTTTTGTATTCAGCCAGTTGATTTGAAAGGTTCTTTATTGAGGTTTTTATGCACAACATTTGATTTTAGCGATGATGTTCAATCGTAGACTGGTTAGAAACTGAGATTATAAAAGCAGTAGTGGTAGTTATTTATTAACTTAAACAACAGACAAACAGTATAGAGCTATAATTAAATCGCCACAATCATACATCGAATTACGCGACTTTGTAGTGCAACAATCTTTTTTTAAAAGACCAGCGCAAAAGGTGAAACAGGTAGCGCAGCAATTTACTTCAAAAATAATAAAAAACAAACCTTAACTATGAGGAGTTCCAGTTTTGCCGTTTACTTATAGTATTATAAGTGAAAAAAGGACGTAAATTTTTGGAATACCGGGAGATGGCCAGCAAAGTAGTAAACAAACATAATTATATTAGTAAATGACGTAAGCGTCCTGGTATCGGCTATAAAATGTCTTAATTTATCGATTGCGCTGTTAAGTGCATGCCGTGAACGAGTGCATTTGTTATTTGAGACACAGGTTATTCGCGTAATTAGCATAGCTATTTAAATTGCTTTTCCGTGTTTTTTACGATTTAAAAGAACGAGACCATACAAGTCGGTTGCGGAAAAGAAGTTTGCATTACAAGTTGTTACGTAAATGAAAATAATCGATTTATTGATTATTTTTGTTTTTATTTTTATGAAACATTCATAGAATGAAATTCAACATACAATGACAATGCAAAGAAAAGCCGGCCAGCTCCAGCTGCTTAACGAATTTTTCTTTGCATTGTCATTGTATGTTGAAGTTGTTACGTGACTTATTGTCTACCTGATACATTACAATTAAGCAGTTTTTTTTTCTATCCTTGAGTGATCCATTTTTGGTTAAAACCCCTTTTCGTTTGCGCTTAAGTTGTCGGCGCCCATTCACACAGTTTATTCATCGTAGATCAACAATAAACTTACTAGAGGTAGGTATACTAATTGAGACAAAGTAGGTAGCCACTTTAGGTATCTATTAGACAACGACGCCGCAAGCTCTAATAAAATAAAACACACAAAAAAACACAAGACAAACAAACATAGGTAGCTTGACCTATGACTTATTTATAATTCCTAATCCTAATCTGACTAATTTCATAGCAAAAATTAGTGGTTAAGTATATAATTTACAACAAAAAAAAAACTGGAAATGTATTTCAAGAATAACGACCCGTTGTTCTATTAGCCGCTTGCATTCACATTCAATGCCATTCTGTTGTCTGCACCCGATGCGTGTACGGACATCCCATTAATTACGTCTAAAACCATTTAGAAAATTCATTACGTGCACTGAAACAAAACGTTGCAAGCTTAAAATGCGAATTCGAAAAGTATGAGGATATACCTACTTAGGGCTATTCAGGCGACGTGGACGTGGAGAGCTGAAGCGCTGAAGGGCGCTGGAGTTGCGTTCATTAGCCAAAAGCAGTGCAAGCACCTCGCCCTTCACTCGCAGTTAGCTCTTACTATATTTAACAGCCTTGATTTGTCGCCGTCTACGCTTTATTTTTTCCCTTCGTTTCATGTTTACTCTCGTTTATTCGCCGCGGATCTCAGGGCTGCGTGTGCAGTGCATTGCCCCGTACCGAAATAAATTGTCGCGACGCAGTGTCGTGCGTACAACCGGTACCGATGGCGGGTGGATAAAGAACCCAATGGCAGACATGTTGGTTCGCGTTCCCGCCAAAAGGGGCTGTCACTGTCGCGTCGGTGCGCTCCGTTCCACGCTCAATTCTCGAGTAACGTGAGACGGTCCAAACTAAGACGGCGATGAAGATTGTGCTAACACGAAACGCCGCGCGTAATACTCACGTACGATCAACGATTACACAAACTTTTTATGCCTCCTTTAAAAAATTCATTCACTTGTCTTTTCCTTCAGACTGATTCATTGCTTCTTGCTTGCGGACAAAGGAGGATTCATACGCTGTCGCGACATTGTCAATTTAATTAACACGACGTTAAAATATGACGCTTTCTTCCCGATGTCTGTTATTGTTGCGGCTTTGTTATATGCATATTAGGAAGTTAGTTGTGGGGTTTAGACAATCGATTTTCAATAAATCCATTACGTTAAAGTGCGTGGTAGAAATAGCCCGGCAATAGAGAGACAAATTTTCAGTAAGAAAATAATCTTAACTCATTATTACAACTACTATAGTAGTACTAGTACTATTCTAGTAGTAGTAGTCTATTATAGTAGTAGTACTATTCTATTCTATTTCCTATAGGATATATGCTTAATCGAAACGAAAAACACATTCCATGGACATCATTTATTTATTTAATACTTACCTACTACAAAGTAGTTACAAAGTTAAAGGCATATTAAAACAAAACCTAAACATCACGTTCAGTTTCGTTTAAAATTCAACACAACAAATAATTATTAGGTATTGTTTTCAGTTCATGCAACGACAATAAGACGGTCATGTACATTGTGGGTACTTAACTAACTTTGGTATTTGATAACAAAGTCGTTAACAAGTAGTATTTTCTTCTAATCCATGTACTTACGTAAATTAAATCATCGTAGTAAGTACCTACCTAAAATCAGGGTGGCTCGAAAAAGGGGGAGGCCTTTGCCGAGCAATGGGACAAAAAGTAGGCTGAAATAGTACATTGTGCATGAAGAGCGGTAAGAAGGGTATTACTAACGAAAGTCTATTAGAAGGCCGACGCCGAAGGCGGAGGGTTTTTAATGACTTGAGTTTGTAATACCCTTACTGCCCGTGATACACGCAATGTTTTTCATCACATTTGCGAGGAAATAAATACATACAATAAAAGGCAAAAATCTGTTTATTAAAAGTTTGGTCTTCACATACAGAAGACGTATTTTACTAAGTACAGGCAGTACCTCCGTAAATATTAGATTAAGTATAGACGATTATAAATATAAACTCAGCAGTCGGCAACAAATAATAGTTTTGAGATTGTCAACAGATAATGATAAAAAACGCGTTTAGAAACTGGAAAGACGAAAGCCCATCCATACAGCCAGTTTTTATCGTTTTCAAAATAAAATTCACTGAAATAATTGCAAAGTAAACTCAAATAGTTTTAAAATATAATAATAACGTTTAAATTAAGTAATACTTATTTGTAGAAAACGTAAAAAACCATGTTTGGTTTAAAACCTCCTTAGTGTGGAATGACATATTATACCTACTTACCTACGAGTGAACGCCATATTTTTTAAAACTAAACTCATTACTCCCTTGGGAAAATTACAAATTACCTATTACTCCCGTAGGAATAATTTAGGCCGTTGTCCTTCAGTATGCCTGCGTACAATACGACGCTTTACGAGCAAGTGTGATGAAAAAAAATTTAAAAGCAAATGACACAGTAGCATCTAATGTTGACAATCGTTTCATGTAGTTGATACAGTCCGACCAAACAGTCAAGAAATGAGGACGCCACTTTCTTCGTAACTGTCACATTTTTGACGTAAGCAAAGTGCTTAAATATGGCAACAAAATTTCAAAAGAAATGTTAGTTCCTCTTTTCTCTGTTTTCTTGACTTTATGCTCGCTCTATAAATGTGTGATCTACACGGCAAAAAATTTAATTACAGGTTTACCTTTACCATGACTGATCAGATTCAGAATCTAATAAGTTTCTCGGATTTTCCCGGACAGCAGGCCTAGTCCGGACATGTCCGGCGAATCCCGTCGGGTGGTTACCTCGTAACTAAGGACCATAAAACCAAGAGGACTGCCAGTGTCTATACGATGTCGCGTTCCTTTGAAATAATAAGCCTGCTGTAGCTAGTTTTACTACGGAGGGGTCTAGAGGTACCATTCATTAGGTACGAGGGCGGGATGATAAGTAACTAGCCTAATATAAAAATACTTAGGTTGGCGTCATAAAATTGATTTTATTTTTCAACATACTCTCCATGTACCTCTAAGCACTTGTTCCATCTTCGTTCTGAAGCTGTAATGCGCTCCATAAAATGACTTCTTTCAAGACCGGTAAAATACTCTTCTACGGCGTCAATAACTTCATCATTTGTGGCAAAGTTCTGTCCACCCAAAAAATTTTTAGCTTAGGGAAAAGGTGGAAGTCTGATGGTGCTAGATCAGGCAAATAAGGTGGGTGGGGCAGCAAATCATAGTCAATTCGTTGATTTTTGCCATAGCCTTAACACAAGTGTGAACCCTTGCGTTGTCTTGATGTAAGATGATTTTTTTTTTCGCTAAACCTGGTCGTTTTTGCTGAATACATTGATAAAGCTTATCTAAAAGATTAACGTAGTATTCTCCATTAATAGTTTGACCTTTGGAAAGGTAGTCTATAAACAAAATTCCATTTGCATCCCAGAAGACAGAAGCCATCACTTTTCCAGCCGACTTTACAGCCATAGCTTTTTTAGGAGCCGAACACCCAGATTCAGTCCACTGTTTTGATTGAATTTTTGATTCTGGCGTGTAATGATGAACCCATGTTTCATCTATTGTCATAAATCGACGTATAAAATCTGCTTTATTTCTCTGAAAACGATCCAAGCATGCCTCCGAGTTTTGCACCCGAATTATTTTTTGATCGTGCGTAAGCAAACGCGGCACCCAAAGGGCGGACAACTTTTTCATATTTAATTCGTCACTTAAGATATGATGTACCCGTTCTTTTGAAATACCTGTAGTGTCAACTATTTCAGATAGCTTCAAAAGTCGATCTGCTAAAACTATATCATGTACTTTGGACACAATTTCCGGAGTCGTGACGATTTTTGGACGTCCGGGGCGGGCTTCGTCTTGGACACTTGTACGGCCGCGTTTAAACTCAGCCACCCAGTTTTTTACTGTGGCGTAAGAAAGAGCACATTCACCCAAAACATTCTTTAACTCTTCATAAATATCAAGCTCCTTCATATCCTTCATATAAAGAAACTTAATCACCGCTCTTTGTTCAATTTTATCCATATTGAAAAACAACAGACACAATGTATTTTCAAATGCCAAAAAATCAATAAAATATTCAAGCCACCAAATTCAAATTTAGAACAGAGATAGCCAGAGACATATTTTTAAAAATGAGAAAGTTCTTTTTTTATTTAAAACTTTTTAAATATCTAAGGCTAGTTACTTATCATCCCGCCCTCGTATGACATTTAGATTTCTGTCTAGCACAATAGCGCCATCTAAACTCGTTTTTTCTTTCAGTTCATAGATGACGCTATTGTGTTAACGAGAGGTCTAAGTGTCATATAAAATTAATGGTCCAGAGACCTCTCTATAGTGAAACTAGCTACAGCAGGCTCATTATTTTACAGGAACGCGACATTGTATAGCCATTGGCAGTCCTCTTGGTTTTATCGTCCTTGCTCGTGACTAAGCAGCGTTTCTTTGTCGATCGCCACAGTGCAGAAATGAATCACGCACAAAATACGGACAACATTATTCATGGAAACGATTACACGCCTCTAGAAGCTCAACTACTGTTACACATTTATTATTAGACTGTGTATGGAAAAAAAGTTGGTTTTTACGGCGTACTAAGTGGCTTTTCATAATTTGAGTTTTTTTGTAATCTCATTGGATGTAGTTAGATGGATTGGCTGCATGACCATTTTAAATGCTTCTGGCACAGAATGGTAGGTACAGTTAAATTAACGAGGCGAGCGGTGGATGTAGAAATAACAATGTTCGAATGATTATTTCATTACACACATAGATAAGTAAATACAATTGCCGCCTAATAGTTTTTTATTAGGTATAGTATAGGGCTCTGTTACCTGTTACTGTTAAGAAGCTTATTTGCTCGTCGTACGACATTTATCGTGAAAAGGTTCCACAGTGGCTCATGTTGGTACGTAGATGGGATGGGAGTGTCCTTTAAGTAGGTACGTACTATTCCGCGGGAACTATGCAGTTTTCCGGGATAAGAAGTAGCCTTACCCTGTGTAATTATGTAGCGGGCAAAAGCTAGTAATGGAATAAAGTTAGAACAGATAAAAGGAGGTGGTGCTATTTAGGAAGCACAGTATTATTCCACTACTAGCTTTTGCCCGCGACTTCGTACGCGAATAAAAAACCCGGTTATTCTCTATCCGTCCTTAGTGTTTCTCTACATCATAAAGGCAAGCTCCATGCAAAATTTCAGCCTTCTAGGGCCAAGGGTTTCACCTGTGCGCTGTCTGTCAGTCACTCAGTAACGAAAGAGTTTTGTATTGATGGTTGTCTGGTAAAGATCGCTCTAGCTAAAGATAAGACCGCCCAATGCTACCTTGTATTTTCGTTGTACTTTTTTCTATTTTGTTAACGTTCGTCTTTATTAATATTAGTAAGACTTACGTACATTTTTGGTGATTCTGAGCAGATTTCAGACAGTGGCTAAAGAGACGCCCGAACTAGATCCCACTAATTTCACCACTTAAAAAACGCTAATCCAATAACTTTCCCCCACACGCTTACACCTTAATAGTACTACAATCAAACATAATTGTCCAAAAATCTTTACTCGCCACAAAAACTCGTAAAGATCTCATATCTCAATTCTTATTTCATACCGATTCTCGGTTGAACAACGGCCAAGCTAACTTTGCGGTTCTTTTGTGCCAGGGTAGTGTGATTCTGTGTCTTATGTTGGTGGGGTAAAGTGTGTCGGGTTTTGGTGGGGTCGCGTCTCGTGGTGGTATAATCCAGTGAGTTGCCTGCCGCGCGGGTGACGGCTGCGACCATCCGTGAACCCTGTAGCGTGCTCAGAAAAGATATTTGGGAGAAGAAACATTTAATTTTAACTTTATTCAGGTTGGCTGGTAGAGATTCCATAAAGGGATAAGGCCGCCATTGTACTCGAATTTGATTGTTGTAACTTGTGTTTTCATTCTGTTGTTTTGTACAATAAAGAGTTTACTTAATTCATTTTTAACCAGTTTGAGTCAAAACTAGCGGTTCAGTTGTTTCTCAAACTTTAGTAATGCCGCCGAGTCATATCTGGATCAAAATAAAACTAAAACACTTTTTCAGCGGTTTCAGAAAGACCATGATTGCCAAGAAAAATGCGCCGCATGAAACTTGGCACGAACTCATTTGTTTTAAAACAAGTTACACAGTTCACTGGCTATATAATCCTACTCGACATAGCCTTAATAATCTTCCTTAGATTAACCCAAAACTCTAAGACTCTAAGACTCTAAGACTCTAAGTGAAAATAATGGATGACTCCTGCTATAAACAATGACTATAATAAAAGCAACCTTGTGTGTGTGAGGCATCATTTATTTTGGACCTTTAAACGCAACATCTCATCGCATTTTCACCCAGGCCACAACTACACATTTGCACCATTGATAACTATTGACTAAAAGAATCAGTTTGTGGCAATAAAACAGACAGACGGGAGGCGCCTTTGACTTATCTATGCACTACCTATAATTGTTCTGCTACTTTTTTAAGGGGGACGAGAAACACACACTTACAGCACACGTCTACGCTCATGTCAATATTTGTTACGTTCCTACGAACTGACACTAAAACAAAACTGTCACACAGATGCCAAAATCACGCACACAATCAACAGACCCTGTGTATTTTGCAGAGACTTAATGTTAGAGTTTTCCATTCCTTTCCTGCTCTAAGGTCTGTGGCGACCTTGACTCCCAGCGCCATCTAGTCATCGAAGATACTTCTAATTCCTGTTCCAAATCACGCTGACGAAATTTCTAAAGTCGGTTGATAAAACTTCCAACTCTCTTCCTTTAGACTTCGGTCCCAGCATAACATCTGCCTGGAGAGAGATCTCTCTATTGTGGTCCTCCCCACAAGTCCATCAAAAGTACAGTGCCCTAAGCACGACTTGTCGAATCCTGCGTCACGTAAAATCGAATAGTAAACTATAACGAGTTTGTATGACGTTTGGAACAGCGCCCGCCCGTGAGCGTACTTGGAACTAAAATTTCGTATGAGAATTCTCGATCTCGATACGATAACCGTAACGTAACGCAGGATTCGACAAGTCGTGCTTAGGGCACTGGAACCTAGCATGTCGGTTGGCTCCTTCAAATAAGATGGTACGATTTATACATATATAGCTGTACGCCCGGAAACAGCTGCTACTATATGTGCAACCAAGGAAATACGTCACTGTACGAGGATTTAAAAATGAAAACTAAAGTTTTTTTTGCCGTCGGTCCTCGGGGCGCAGGAAGGGGCGGGCCGCTGGACCAGTTTGAGCGCCCGCGCAGGATCATCCACTCGGCCCTCCGCGCGCGCATAACAATCGATTATTATGGTTAATGTGGTTCTTAAATTTTTTGAATCGAGGATGGGGTAAGAATGACCCTGTCCAGGTGAAATTTATACTTAGGCAGACAAATGAGAGCTCGCGGGTCGCGGGGTGTGGTCGCGGGTGAGCAAAGTAATTGTTTTTAGTTCACAAATGAGCGCTATCATCACCAGCCTATTTTATGTCCCACTGCTGGGCACAGGCCTCCTCTCAGAATGAGAGGGCTTGGGCTATAGCTCCCACGCGGGCCCAATGTGGATTGGGAACTTCACACACATCTTCGCGATGTGTTCCTTCACCGAAAAGCTCGTGATAAATTACAAATGTTACTCCGCACATGAATTCCGAAAAACTCACGAGGTGCGAGCCGGGGTTTGAACCCACGAACCTCTGCTTGAGAGGCCATAGGTCAAACCACTAGGCTATCACGGATATCGCGAGTTAACAATCTGCTAGGTTCGCTATTGTCGAGTGAGGTCCATCTGTCATTCTCCGCCAATGAGAGACAAGCTGCTGGCCTATGATTGGTGGAAATTTACAGATAGACCTCAGCGGTTTTTTGACTAGCGATATTCCTCATTTATTAATACCTACCTAATTTATCCTCTATAGAGCCTCAATACTCTCAATAAGACCATAATGGAAAAACAACTTTTATTAACAAACCTACAAAGAATAATTATCGTTTTTTAATAGCAGATTTTTTTTCGAAGTGCCGTTTAGCTTATGAATCATGACCATAATTATAAAACAGGTAAATACTAAATATCTAATAAATTCACAATCTAGCGGAATAGTGTGACCAACTGTGGAACCTTTTCACATTAAAGTCACAGTAAGTCTCGGTAATTTATTATGAGAACGAGAATATTCTACATTAGGACACTTTCTTTGACATAACATAATAGACAGCCTTTGAAGTACAATAAATAAATTTATATGACTAAAAATCATACCTAATCAATTTACAAGAAAACTGTCATAAATTCACTATTAAATAAGTCCTAACGAACTTCCAAATACAATTAGTCGCCGCCCCCATCCATCATTCAACCCTTTCTTAAACCTCAGCAACATATGTATCTAAAACATAAATATATACCCACTTGCACTTGTCGGAAATAAAACGTGGTAAAACGCAGGGAGCGCATTCCCATACATGTGGTGTAATACAAGTCTTATTACTTAATACTTGTGACGTAGGGCTGTAAAAATATTACATCCTGGACTTTTTATTTTATTTACCTCAGGCCAAACCCTGTAACCAAAATATTTAAACGTATAGAGATTAGAACCTCTTCAGTTAACAAAAGCCATTTACAATGACATTAAATCCAAGCTGAAACTAATTAAACTAAATTATATCTAAATAAGGCCCCCGTGGCATGGTGCCCAAAAGGCAGCGTTTCCTCGCTGAATAGCGATGCTGATTCTTTGAGAGAGAAAACCGCCAGCCCTTTGGTCACAAGTTGCATCGACCAAGCGCTTTTGCAACTCTGAAATACGCTTGTAAGCGCCGGAACCCCATGGACTCAAGGTTTCAAACCCGGCAGCAACAAGATTGTAGTTCGGACCGAGTGTCTGGTATTTAGTATTCAGTTATAGCTTCAAACTTTCATTGCGATAGCCAATTTCGCCATGTCTAATTTAAAAAAAGTACTAACCTAGTAAGATGTTGGCAACACAGAACATTGTGTTCAAAAGATGCCCCATCCTTTCCATTGTTTTTTTTTTTAAATCGTCGGCTCCTCTCAAGCCTGTATACGTTCCACAGCTGGGCACAGCCTCCTCTCATAATGAGATTGCTAAGAGAGTTCGAACTAAAAGTTTCCACTCGTGTTCAGTGGAAATTAAGAAGAAGACCTACATACCATTGAATTACTTATAACATGTGTGCAAATTTAACAAAGACTTACCTTATGAAAACGCAACAGTGGCGCCCCCTAAAGGTGTCTATTATTTTCGGTTAAAGACGTGAGAGAACGCGAAATATTTCTAGATGCGACATAAAATTGGTTACGCTTAGTGCTTTAGATAGCCAAAGAAAGCTAAAATAACATTATTATTTGATCACAAACAATAAGAACAGTGTAGGTAATGATAAGTAATTAATGTTCTTCACTGGAAAATCCCCACCTTCTTTATGAAAACAAATTCGAACTTAGACATTCCCATACGCATCCCACTATAATTTAAAAGGGTTAAGACAAAAAAGTTAATTCGAAGTGACACCCCACATGCTAAGCCATCCGGCACAGATAAAAAACGGCCACAGATAAAATACAAACGTCATTATAAAAGACGTTACAGACGTGACAGCGTCGGACGTTTCCTCTGCATCGAACGATTACAAACAGATGTTATTCGGCAATAAATCTCTGTCGGGACCTGAAGCATGAAAAGTACTTTAGGTACTTACAAGATTTGCGGAGCAGTCAGGCTAAATTGATGGTAAAGAAATGGTAAGGAAGGCTTTGTTTTCGCATAACACTTGATTAAGTTAAACCTCCAGAAACAAAACGAAAGGAACATTCGAAACACAAATCATTTGTTCTAAATCAAAACAAGTGATCAACAAAACCTTTTAATTTGTATTTTGTTCAATCGCATTCCAATTTTAAACTGGAGCAGACCATAGAGTCATAGAGCGATCCGAAACAGAGATATCGGGAAGATGGTGGGCGATAAGTTTAATAGTAGCACGATTTTATCGTCTTTTAACTGACTAACTAAGTTAGAGGCGATACTAAGATAGATCGGGTTCTTAACAATGCCTTTGAATAATGACACCGACTTTTTAAGATGGCTATAATGCTGATCAATCTGAGCTAACAATTTAATAATACCTAAACAACCGTAGTGTTTACTATTAAATGTATTTAATACAATTTAGGGACCGACCACAACGGTGCGTAAAAGACGTTGACGCACCATTTACTCAGCAAAATGTTGATAAAATCTCCTTTAAAAAACACAAAATAATCCTCGAAGCCATGAGTTTTATTGGCCTAGCACAAATATGAAGTCGGTACGGTGCGATCGGAATAGCCTTAGAAAATATATGAAACACGTAATACGTGCCGATGTAATTTGAAGGTTGCCTTCGATTTCCCTGGGATCCCATCATCAGATCCTGACTTGGTGACAATGGGACCACCTCGGGAGTACATACCTATACTCTTTAGAATAAAAAAATAATTTATATAAAAATAATAGCGATCCTAGCGGATTTATGACTCGCGATTAATTCTAATAACGGAAAAAGAGATATTGAAATTTACGCTTTTTCACTTTAAGAAAGAAAATTTGTTGGACTATTTTCATGTCATTGAACTTCCATGTAATCGTAACACACATAATTTTTGAACAATTTGTCTTCAACATCTTGAGACATCGATTCATCGATTTGGGTACCTACATTACGACATAACTTCGCTGTCACGGTCGGCTCAAATATACACATACTTGCAACTCTGGACCTTACGTAGAATACACAAGAAACTGGCATTATCAAGGAAATCTGATCTAGCTGTCAAAAATGTTGACCGCGAAGTGAACGTAACCACAAGCTACCATTACTCATTCGTTTGTACGACACGTGTAAGGCAGGTATAAAAAAAGTTTATTTAGTCTATGTCGCTTTGGTTTTTGTTCCAATAACGGATAAAAACCGTTAAGAAACAAAAAGGAGTACATAATTTTTGGAAATTAAAATAAAAGCTGGTGCGGCGGCAGAAACGGCTGAGAATAGAAAAATGTCTAAAGTACAAGACTCGGTCGGAACTACAATTTTGTTGCTGTAGGATTTGAAACCTTGGGTCCATGGGGTCCCGGCGCTTACAAGCTTATTTCAGAGTTGCAAAAGCGCTTAGTTGATGCAACTTGTGACCAAAGGGCTGGCAGCCTAGTTTTCTCTTTCAAAGAATCAGCATCGCTATTCAGCGAGGTAACGCTGCCGGCCTTTTGGGCATTATGCCACGGGGGCCTTATTTTGGTTTAATTTAGTTTTAGTCTAATTAGTTTTAGCTTGGATTTAATGTCATTGTAATTTGCTATTATTATGTAAATAAAAGGGTTTATAAAAAAAAAATTAAGGCTCGTAATAAAAAACATCCACAATATTAAGTTACGTTATCCGCCATTTGCATTTCCTTACGGGCAGGAAACGTAAACAGACGCGTTTTCCCGCGTTTTTGCAATAGACAATTCATTCAGTCATTAGAAACTGAGGCGGTTCATGATGGCACGCGTCTCTCTTTAAAGAAATGTTGTAATACTTTCTTTGTGCGTTTTAAGTACTTATCTACGTTCGTTTTTCATCAAAAGTATTTCCTGTGTTCATATTACTTAGCTACCTTAGTAGTCCACTTTAAATTATGTGATTATATCGACATAGGTATTAATTAGTAAACGAAATATGAAAATAAAACTAATAACGGTTACTGTCCTTAGGACTGAATTTTCCCTTTGTAAATAAATCTGCCATGATGTCCATGTTCAATCACCTGCTTAAAAAAAATCGAAATTTATAATTTATGATCTATCTACAAAACGTTGACCTAAATACGTTATCGGCAAGGCTTTGTTCCAAACCGTTTTCAATATGTAACATGCGCTCAAAACTCCGTGACATTTTATTAAATTCTCTGCAGAGCTGTGCCTTCATGCCTCATGCTACCATCACGTCATGTCTGGGTTTAGCACGCTAGCCGAAATTCGTCTGATTTATTGCATTATTTTGCATTGTTGCAATTGCCAAAGTTTTGGGTTTCGTGATAAGAAGCACGCCACGTGTCCCTACTAAGTGGTTTATGGTGGGTCTGGTTTACGGACATGGGTATTGTCGTGGCATGACTGGGCTTGAGTTATAGTAGACAGTGGAGTAAGTATTCCGAAATATTCCGATGAACTAGCTAAGTGCGATGAGAAATTGATGTCTGGCGGGCGGCGGGGACAGGCTTTGTTTTACGAAAGTTATGTTACGATGACGAATGAAATTGTGTAGTGTAGACTATTTAATGTAAAGGCGCTACCTGTGCTGTTCATGCTCGTTTTAGATTCTAAATATCTCATTCAGTACCTATTTGAAATAAAGTTTTTATATATTACCCATAATTAAAGATTCTGTACAACATGATTATAAACAAAATCCTCTATAGAAATATTTCGATCGACACTATTAGCGTTTCTCAAACGGAATGAGAAGGAATTATGTAATTGCGATTGAAACAAAAATCAATCAATACCTAGTTTAGTTTCCTAATCAGAGCAATTTTGAACTCTATATATATTGACATGCATTACTGGATAACGACATAGACCTAGCGAATGAATTCAAATTCGATATCTTCCAAGACTCCTTACGTTCAATTAGGCGTAAAATGCTGGATCCATCGCACACCTCTAAAATTTAACCTCCATCTTTTTGTTGTGCTATTTAATTAAATCTGTTGATGTTATTTTAATACAGTTTTATAAATATCTTAATTGTAGTAGATATAGTATACGTCCCTAAGCATGATGAATGCTGTCGCATGCCTGTTATTGGTGCATGAACAGGGGCCATTACTTGTAATATTGTTGTAAATAAATAAAATAAAAATAAATAAACGTTCTCCCGCTTGAGTGATTAAACTCCACCCCCAAAAGTATCGCTTTAAGACATTTTCCGGTATCACAGCCGAAGTATTGTGAAACTGTCGCATCCATAATACTATTGCATCATATTTTGACACTGACACTCGCAGATCATCAAGAGAATAAAGCGAACAAAGCATCAATACTGTGGACTAACAAATGTTTTCCTTTGTTTCCAGATACGACAGCACCATACGTCCTGTACAAGGATGGAGTGGAACGCGCCCCACCCGGCACCCAGTGGGGAGGCGGCGTGCTGGACGGCGGATACCAGCCGATGCAGCACCAGAGCCCCGGCGGGCCGTCGCCGCAGCCCGAGCCGCAGCTGGCGTCCCCCGCGCCCTCCCCGTACCCGCCCGCCCCGCCGCCCCCCGACCAATCCGCTGAAGAAGCCGCCCAGCAACTCGCACAACAACAAGCGCAACAGCAGGCACAACAACAACAGCACCAGACTTCTCCCGAACACATGCAGGTCGAACAGCAGCTCCAAGCCCAGTCGCAGCCGCAGCCCACCCAGGACCACCTCGACCGAGGACCTTGCTTCATACCGCAGCCCGACCTGCAGCAACAGTACACGCCGTACTTTAAAGAGACAAGACCCGCCAGCCACATGCTCGGTGGAGGTGGATTCCCACTGCATTATTTAAAACAGAACGGAGGCGTTCTGTCGCTAGAGGGCCCACTGGACCAGTACGGCGCCCCCGAGCTGCGGCACCTGCCCGATATAGTGCAGCCCGAGCCGCCCAAGCCGCGCAAGCACAACCCCAACTCGGAGCTGCGGCTGTTCAAGTGTCTGACGTGCGGCAAGGACTTCAAGCAGAAGTCGACTCTGCTGCAGCACGAGCGCATCCACACGGACTCGCGGCCGTACGGCTGCCCCGAGTGCGGCAAGCGCTTCCGCCAGCAGTCGCACCTGACGCAGCACCTGCGCATCCACGCCAACGAGAAGCCGTACGCGTGCGTGTACTGCCCGCGCTCCTTCCGCCAGCGCGCCATCCTCAACCAGCACCTGCGCATCCATTCCGGTGAGAAGCCCTATACGTGCGGCGAGTGCGGCAAACATTTCCGCCAGAAGGCCATCCTGAACCAGCACGTCCGCACACACCAAGGCGAGCGCTATTCACACATATATGCCCCTCCCCGCTCCCCGCGCGCGCCGCCCGCACTGACCCGAGCCGCTCGCGTCACTGCCGGCGCCGCGGGCGCTCCCCGCCGCCCCCAGCACGTTCGACTCGGTCTCGCATCCATTGGCCTTCCTATCAAACAAATTCTCGGTCCCCTCGTCGCCCAGCTAGCCGGGGGCGCGCGCGACACGCGGAACCGATCTCCGGACGCTCCCGTAACCGTCCCTAGTTCGATTAACCCACTCGTCGATTACCCCCAACCGGACTCTCCGGCGATCTGACTGACCAAACTGTTCGATTTTTGCAGATGTCTCGCCCCATCTGATCTTCAAAAACGGGACCACGCCGACGTTGTGGCCGCAGGACGTGCCGTTCCCCCCGGACGAGGGCAAGGAGGAGGTGCAGTCCACGTACGGCGACGCGGACGGGCAGGGGGAGCAGCGCGGCTCCTGCTTCTCGCCCGGCGACTCGGCGCAGTACCCGGCCTACTTCAAGGACACGAAGGGGCTCAACCATACGGTCTTCGGCTCCGGGCTCTCGTTACAGTATCTGAAAGGCGGCAAGCTACCCGACGTGCTCGGCGGGCGCGCGATGCCCCTGTACGTGCGCTGTCCGATCTGCCAGAAGGAGTTCAAGCAGAAGTCGACTCTGCTGCAGCACGGCTGCATACACATAGAGTCGCGGCCGTACCCGTGCCCCGAGTGCGGCAAGCGGTTCCGCCAGCAGTCGCACCTCACGCAGCACCTGCGCATCCACACCAACGAGAAGCCGTACGGCTGCGTGTACTGCCCGCGCTTCTTCCGGCAGCGGACCATCCTCAACCAGCACCTGCGCATCCACACCGGCGAGAAGCCGTACAAGTGCACGCAGTGCGGGAAGGACTTCCGGCAGAAGGCCATCCTGGACCAGCACACGCGGACGCACCAGGGCGACCGCCCGTTCTGCTGCCCGATGCCGAACTGCCGGCGGCGGTTCGCCACCGAGCCCGAGGTGAAGAAGCACATCGACAACCACATGAACCCGCACGCGGCCAAGGCGCGGCGCGCGGACGCCAGCAAGACGCCGCGGCCACTGCCGCCCGCCTCGGCCGTGGTCAAGCCCGAGCTGTACTTCCCGCAGTGCTACGCGCCGCCCTTCCAGCAGTTCCCGCCCGCCAGCGGCGCCGGCGAGTTCAAGCCCGTGCTGGGCCCGGGCGCGCCGCTGCCGTGCCTGCCGGCGCAGTGACCCGCGCCGCCGCGCTGGCCGCTGCACGCGCACGCCGCGCCCGCGCCCGCGCCGCCGCCGCACGACCTATACCCCTACAACTAGAGCGCCCCGTATACGACTCGCAGCCGAGCTGCGGGCTCCCATAGTGCGATACCCATCGCTGTACACGAGCTTCGATCTGTAAATACCACCCGTGTTTATATTATACGAAACGTCGCAGTGTACAGTATAAAGTTCATCACGAATAGTGTTACCGTTGAAAAAGCGAGTACAGATAGCGTTTTTGCTCCGTAATAATAAGTTACCACGTAAGAGTTAGGTTTCTCGGTGATTTTTCGAGCTCGAAATGTTCATTAAGATCTAAGCAGATCAAACCAGAGATTAGAGATTAACTCTTCGTTTAAATCTAAAGTAAGATTTGAATCTTTTACCACAAGCATATTTCGCGATGAATGTCGTAGGTACCGCGTCGTGTGCCTATTTGTAATGAATTTACATTTCTAGACTTGTTAGGTTAATTTTATTTACGAGTTTTAAGAGATAAAATCTGGCAAAAATGTGGAGAAATGCTCAAAATATTTAAAATTTAGATAAAGTATAAGTTCAGGGAGCACTTTAGGTAAATCAGAAGCTTTTGGGATATAAACAACAGCACAGAGATGAGTAAGAAACCAAAAACGTAGGTTACCTTTTGCCATCAAGACATTAAGTTTTTAGTGAATACAAAATTTTCTGTTAAATTTATATGGGTGCATAAACTACATGAGATTACTGCGATATCTTCGTAACACATAGTGCCAAATAAAGTAGTACTTTTAAACTTTTCTACAAGCTTCTATTATAGTTGCCTTGTTTAGGTTGTTACCAGTTTTTTCAACGATGTGACAATTTGAGATGCATTTAAGTGGAAGGGTCAGACTGAGAAAGGACTGTGATAGCTAGGTAGGTTAGAGGTTATTCGCTCACTTAGCGTTAATTCGGGTGTGGTACGAGACGGTGCGTGATGGGCGGCCGCCGTCCAAGCGGGGGTCGCCACATTTAGACTTTGATTTGGGTAGGATTTCACTTCTTTAATGATTCGGTCAATTTTCGTCGTGACGTAGCAACCGTTCCGTTGTAAATTTTTCAAAATTATGCATTTCGCCGCGACTTTTGCAGCGGCTCTTGACTGATTTGATAGTAATTTCTGAGAGTGAGATTAGCGAATTTTACCAATTAGGTATCGTGTGTGATGTCGCCAAGTGCTTTGTCGTAGTTTGACGGAGTGTTTTGACGGAGAGTCGGAACCGAGGGATGCCAGAGTAATCTTATTACTAATTTTAGCTTAGACTATCGACTTTCGAATTACCAAGCAATTCGATCATTCATCGCGAAATAATTTAGTATTTAGGTGAAATAAAGATATATATGAATTTAAGGCGTCGCCGAAACATTCTGGTGTTGATAGATGCGTCCTTGATTATTTCGCGTCCACGTTAGTTACAGGTAGCGTTAGTACTTTGCAGAATTATTCGACATGTACCTATTAGTTTCGACAGGAGATATATGAGATATATCAGCTTGTGCGCCGGCTGCGTCAGTCCCGCAGACTCTAAACTGCCCAACACCAGGATGTGTGGGCGCGCCACACATTTTATCATCTGTGTTTGTCTATAGACGAGTTAGCTTACGTTACGATAATGTGATGGTTTCGTTTTCCTACAGCATAATATGAACTGTTACGTAACTACTAATATAGTTGTAATGGTGTGTGAATTCGTGGGAGTCACATTACATTTGGCTGCATTATTATAATTTACCACTTCACAAATTGAATGCATTAGGTACGTTTAGTGAGTTACGTCGATTTCATGATGAATTATCGCCCATTGGACAGTTAATGAAATTGTAAGCGCGGCGGTGAGGCTGCGCCCGCGCCGCCGCGCCCGCCAAGCGTTTGTGTTTACTCGTTCATTTTCCTATCAAACTTTTGGAGGTTAACTATGAAAAAACATCGTTATCGAAGAAAATGAGACTTCCTAAGAGTCGCCGCTGCGCGATCCTCCAGCCCGCCCGCCCCCGCGCCCGCTCAATAGTCACTCGAGGGTTCCGTTTCGATATATTTTGTAGGACACACAGTTTTTACAGCCTTAAACAATAATAGCTGATAAGTATTTTTATACAGAGGTTACACGCCGCGCCGCGCGGGGGCGCCGCGGGCGGCCGCAAAGTTTGAATACAAATAATACAACACAGTGCCATAGCCGTGCATGAACCTCAGATTTATACTTATTAGATTTTTATACCGATACAAATGGATTTAATTTTTAAATATAAACAAAGGTGATTAAGTATACAGAGATTACAGATGATATTTTATACATTTATTACAAACAATATTATTAAAGGTAAATGTGAAATAGTTTTAAAGTAAGCGTCGTATTGCTATGTGCTGCGACGGAAGGTTTCGTTCCCCGCACACAACCCACCCTGCGCGCACGCAGCGCGGGCTATTGTAAATACATATCATTGGACGATTCTCAGGCAGTGTCCCAAATTTAGAAATTCAATCTGATTTTCGTAGGAGCCAAATCGATTTATCTATTACAGCTTCACGCAGAGCTTGCTTGTAGGGTTGGCAATTCCACTCGGGTCGCCTTTGATTTCGGAGCGGAAACGATAAAGTGAGAACCGCGATGGCCGCCCCTAGCCGTTCTGTTGTCTTGCTCACTGTTTTGTTAAGTTTGCTCAATTAATCGAGTATGTACTACTTTTACCTAACGTTAATCGTATTAGTTCTATACATAATTGTATACGCGAATTGTATAATATTTTTTAGAGCACGGTTTTGCTTTTCTTAACTATTGTTAAGTGCTTAATTTTTTTCTTGTCAGTCGACATTCTACCGTAGTGGAGTTACTTCCTTCGGAAATCTTGTTCTGGATAACATATGCCGTATATTTATAAGCGTGCCGTCCAACTTGATCTTCTCTCACAATGATCATTTGCTTGGAATCATCATATTCATGTTCCTACCCTGCACACCCATTATTTTCTTTTATCGGCTCAACTCGCCAGTCTGGTTGACGATAGCTGTTCTTGCCTTTTTATCACATGCTTTATACTTAATGGAATCAAATTCCGTTCGATTTAGTCACAAAAATGTGTGCTAAAGTAGATTGTCAACGGTTGCATAGACGCAGCCGAAATTAGATGTAACTGCTATACTCTTCTATGTAAAGGAGTGTCCCTTACCATTTAATTAATTTTGTATAAGTTGTTAACGATAAAAGGAGAGAATAAGATTGCATTGTCTGAATTACTTTGCATGTTAACTTATATACCAATGTCAATTGTATGTAATACAATGTTTCGGGCCTCCTCTACACCACAGCGTAGCGTGGTAACTAAATTGATAGTTTAGTTAAGTAATAGTCGATTTCAAGACGAAAGCGTTTGATGAATTCCTTTTTGTTTATTGATGCATTTATTTGTGATCTCATGCAGTCTAAAAGTTCAATCGTAAGAAATTGGCAAAGACTTTTCTTAATTTTAAGTACGTCTGTCAATGCGTTTGAGTTTGTAATGCTCAGTGTAATTCAAAATACTGTATGCCTTTCTCCGGCGTGCAAAGAAACCCCACTTATCTGATTATTTCCTGAATATTTTATCTTTCATCGTTGTAAAACTATTGTAATCCAAAATCAGGATAGTGGGGTCAAATAATGTTTAGCACTTATTATTTCCTCACATATATAATCTCTTGCCCCAGTTTTGTAATTGATTCAAAGTAGAAGAGACATCCAATGGAACCAGCAACAATTTCTTATTTTATGTCTCACAATCACAACGCTATCATATCAAGGATCTTTTTTCTACGATGAGTCAAATTATTGAATCCAATACCAGTTATTGTTAAGAGTTTCGTGTCAATATATTCAATGAGTGAAGAAGGAGCTTAGAGTAATAGTTCAGTTCGTGAACGTTGGCTACGAATTATTTTATAGTCTTCCATTTTCGCTGTAGAATAGAACGGCGCGGCCGTCGTTTCAGCGTAGCGACGACCTTAGATTTATTTGTATGATTTTCTAAATAAAATATTCTGCAGATAGTGCAGCTCAGTGCAATACACTTGAACTTTGGCGAGATGTTGTATTATAATTTAACCTTTACTTGGTAGTTGTAGCATAGCGCGAATAATTGGTAGCCAACCGGCCTATTTCTTTGTTAGAATACCTACTCACTGCCACACTCGCCGACCGCTGTCACATATAATGAAATGATAATTTTATATCACAATAGAAACTTGTTGAAACAGTTCCACAATAAAATAAGTGTTGTTGAATTTTTTATAAAAGATAAACATATTAGATAAATGATCTTGTAGTCTGGATTGAGTTTTTTAACAGATTTTATTGAACGCAGTTTTACGTCAGTTGTAGTTACGCCGCCCATCCCGCTTATTTTTGCTACAATACTTATTTAAAAGCAATACAATAACAGTTTACTTATACCGAGATAGTATAAACAATAGATATACAGATTTTACAATTATATACAATAGGTTATACAACAAAGCAGTGATATAATTATTACAAATGGTTTTTTTATACAGGAGCGCGATGGGCGGCGTACACATGAGATTGGTTTCATTAATGGGTGCTGTTATCATTAATTGTACATATTTATTGTAATATACAACAATAGACTGGTAATTTTACACTGTTGTAGGTTTCTACAGAGTTATTAGCCGGAGATACAGGGGGTCCCATTCTGACAAATATTTCGTTTATTGGATAAGTTGCAGTCTTCCATTGTAGATAATTTGCAGAAGAAATAGGTACAAATAGTTTTTAGGGATTATTTGCTCGCTTGGATTTAGTCAGTGCGAGACCGATTTAGATACAAATCAAAGCTAAAATCTTAATTAGGGGCTTCCCACAGAAAGAAACAAGATTTTAAGCTATTAGGCGATCATAATGTTCAGTTTCGCATAAGTATTATGCTAATAACAAAAGAGATTGGTTCACTATTGATAACTATAAGCCTATAGCTAATAATCAAACATATCTTATACAGTTACCCTTTGGTGTTTACATCCCTGTCTCAAATACAGGATATTTAAATATGAGACCTCTCATTGAAATGTTTTTACTTTTCATAATTCATCTACCATATTTATCTGAGATAATAGCGGAATTAATTTTTGCCAAGACATGCTTTGAAAATGTCTTTGCTACGGCAATGTATTTCGTACTAAAATGATAGAGATCAGAAAAAAAAAATAGTATGAACTACTTGGCTTTGTGATTATTAATTATTATTGACTCTACATAGAATCTGAGTGACCCTTATAATATACTATCACTAAAAAGTATAATAAGTTCCCAAACATGCCAGTGTTCCGACACAGCCTAGTTCCCGTAACCGGCCTAAGTAACGACCCCCCCCCCTGACTCCGGTCCGCGTGTTATGCAATAGAGTATATTTTCTTACAGACTACAAATACACCGAAATAGACTAGATATGAAATTTATTTTAGACAATCCCAGAATACAAGATCCAACTTTTTACAAACAACAGTTGAAACCAGAATTTAATTTTCATTTAACAATAGGATTTATTTGTTATTTAGCAGTTGGTTGCGATGGTCACAGAGATCCAGGCGAAAAATTAAACGTTGGCATATAAAATAAAGAAATGTAAATATGTTTTCTAGTATACGTTCTTCCAAAACGATAATATCAGTATTAAATACAAAATTCAACTTGGTTTAGGTCAAAAGTGTAAGTGTGATCTATAGAAAAATTTGCATTAGACCTTCTTGGTGTATCTTAAAATAGTTATGTTTAGTTACTGTACTTTTATTTAGATATATTTTACTTATGATCTTGCCTAGATTTGCATTTATGTTAGTTACATTATGATTACGTTTGAAGTTGATACCATCGTATTTATGTATATTAATATTGTATTAAGGGTTTTGTTTGTTTTTTTGACATTAATAGAAGTAAAATGTTGTAAAAAGTAAGCTCGTTGTATTTTATCAATTAAACACTTTTTAGTCCAACTGAAGCAATATTTTGAAGTTTTATTTAACTGCGTACCCAAAAGAGAAATATTAAGAACCAGAGTTCGTAAGGCGCTGCGCAATCACACTATCGCCGATACTACGCCACTGCGGACATCCTAACTAATATTATAAAAATGCGAAAGTAACTAAAGCATGTATGAAGAATGTTATGAGATTAAGGGAAGCAAAGGTTGTATGTATGTATGTATATCTCTTTATTGCACATAAAACAAAAAAATACAGATAACAGAACAAAAGCAAATGTACAAAGGCGAACTTATCCCTTAAAGGGATCTCTACCAGTTAACCTTCGGGCGATTGACAGGACATCAGAAAAAAGAGTAGACATACAAATAAAAGTAAGAGGATCCGGAACCTGAAATTAACCTAATTACCTAACTAAAGCATTTAAAATACACATACATAGAAATACAGATACACTCTAGTACATACCAATAACATAACGATAAATAAATACATATCAAGAAGTATACACTACATAAAATAAATATATACACGAACTAGAGAACACACAATATCCAATTAAGAGGAACCGTCAAGCCAGTACTTCCTCAAGCGATTCTGCAGGGTGGCAACAGTTTGCGACTGCCTGATGTCACAAGGTCACCGATTCCACAGTCAGTTGTATGTCAGGCTCGTAGCAAGTGGAAGTCCGTGGTCTCTGCCTACCCCACCGGGAAACAGGTGTGACTGTATGTATGTATGTATGAAAGTAACTGTCTTTCTGTCGTCTCTCTGTCTTTCTGTCTGTCTGTTTGTTACCTCTTCAAGGGAAAACCGCTGCACCAATCTAGATGAATCTTTTTTAAGAAGATAATTTGAATATTGAGGAATAACATAGGCTACTTTTTATTCGGGAAAATTATATAGTTCCCGCGGGATAGCGATAACCGAAATCTACGCGGACGAAGTCGCAGGCAACAGCTAGTAATAATATATTATCAGTCCACAGTGTCAGATTGTTTCACTAGAGCTGACCAGAATGGATTGAGCGAAACTGAAGACACATTTTTAAACTAAACTAGCAAAGCCCCGAGGATTTGCTCCCGTGAAATATTTCAAAATGGGCTAGTTCCCTGCCCCGTGGGAATTTCGAAAAATCCCTTCATAGTGCACCTCTAGGATACTCAAGGTATATGTTTGCCAAATTTCAAGTCTCTAGGTCCAGCGGTTTAGGCTGTGCGTTGTCTGTCAGTCAGTCAGTCAAGGTAGTATTTTATAGGTATAGATAAGTAGGTAAATAAATAAATATCATGGGGCAATGAGGGCTACTGCGATTGAGAAATCCGCTACGATCGGTAGTGTCGAGTTAGGTATATCTATCATTCTCCACCAATGAGAGACAAGCTACTGGGCCTATGATTGGTGGAAATTGACAGATAGACCTAGCGAAACTTTTGACTCACGATAGCTCATTGACACCAATTGACTTAATCCCAAACTAGGCAAAGCCTGTACTGTGGGTACTAGACAACGGATAAACATACTTATATTCATTTTAAACATCCAACACTCGAGAACAAACATTCGCATTCATCTTACTAATATCTGCCCCGACCGGGGATCGAACCCGGGACCTCAAGCTTCACAGTCAGGTACTCTAAACACGAGGCTATACTGACGTCACATAAGGAGATACGGTTTTGTCGGGAAATGACTTAAACCTGTCATTTTCATAAGTATGTTCATCCATTCCTGACAGCTCCTTTAAAAGCTTGAAAGCTTTAAGAGCAGCTCTAAAACTATAGGTGCTTATTTTAGTCGTATTAAAAACAGGACCGAAATAAGCTAAGTGAGGGCAACATTAACAATATGATAAATCAAAGCTAGTTTAATGTTAACTAAATCTATTTATTAAACAATTAATAATTCATACTTAGCATCTACTTTCATCCTTAAAGCTTTGACAGCTGACAAACTACAAACGTCAAATTTCAAAAATGGCGGCGACTTACCACAAATTAGACAACTAAATCTCATTCCGCCGCATCAACTTGTCTATGCTGTCTCGATTTTTATAGATGCAAAGGTCCATAAAAGTTAGGCCTAGCAGCAAACTGTGTCCCAACATATCTTTTTGTAGCATTTTCTGTGACCTAAACATGATCTTGAGGTTTTCTGGGAAACGCACGTGAGAGTCTGTGGAGTTTTGGAGAAGCATTTCGACTGTTTGATCTGTTGATACGCGTTCGTTGCCAACTAAAGTACCGTATAGCCTGAAAGAAGTTAAATTTTAAGTTTAAAAAACTGATAAAAAGTATCTAATCAAACAATACATAATAAGTACAACGCAGAAAAGAAACGTCCGAATTTTTTATTCAAAATTCAAAGTCCAATGTCTCAAAAAACCACACCGATTTGATGAAACTTAGCTAAGAATATATCTCGACTAAAACTACCTTTTAGAATAAAAAAAAAACCGCAAAGATCTGTCTATCCATTTAGGAGCTACGATGTTCCAGACACATACCCATAAAAACATAGCTACACAGATGCACGTTACAGGTACCTACGTGAAACTCGTAGCACCCCTCTTTTTGGGTTAAGGGTTAGAAACATAGATACCGAAGTATTAAAAAAAAATCTAAAAAAACAAATATGATTTTATTCATAGTAATGACAGCTCGATAGATGGCGCCAACTCGGAAAATACAACTTCAAAAGTAATATTTATATTACACAACAGTTCAACAGATGTCGCTTAGTGTGTCCAATGGCAGTGCGCGTACAGACGAAATCTTTCGAAATAATCGGTAGATGTCGCCACTAACACTTAAGGATTTTTCGAATGTGGCAATAAATAACCAGCAAAGATGCACAGTAATTTGCATAAAAAGCTGATGTGAAATATATTTTAATTATTGTACGCGGCTGTAACTAATTTTAACTCACCTAAATGGAAGTGTATGCCTTAAAAAGTATACTTTATGCTTTGGTGTCTCTTCATTTTCTTGATGGGTGGCACTGGAAATAAATAAAAAACCCTAATTTCCGATTTTAAAAACTTTAAAAACTGATGCATGACTTATTTGCAGGAAAAATTACATCTATGTACAGTCAGCGTCAAAAGTCGCTTATCACTTTTGCACCTTGTCGCAATAACACACTTGTCAATCACGTATGACGCGCTGTATCTGGTCGTAGAGCGAAAAGGTACAAAAGTGAAGAGCGACTTTTGACGCTGACCCTACTAGCCCACATATAAATTGAACGAAACATACTAATGTCAATTAGGCATTTTAGGAAATGGCATTAACATAACCTGACATTTTCATACGACGTTGTATTCAAATTGGTGCCAATTCGTGTATTCAACAAAAATTCTAAAAACAATAATAAATATAAATTAATAAGTATTATGGTACAATTAACACCAATAGTCCCAAACTAGGCAAAGCGTGTACTATGGATACCAAACAACGGATAAAAATATTTATGTATAGACAAATGCATACTTATATACACATTAAACATTCAAGACCAGAGAACAAACATTCATATTCATCATACAATTATCTGCCCCGACCAACTCAAACCCCAAGCTTCATAGTCAAGTGCTCTGACTACTAGGCTATTAAGTCGTCAAATTCGTGTTGCAGTCTATGGAAAACGACTTACTGATCCTCGCCCCTGGAGTTTATGAGCGCAACAATCATAGCAATCATCTGTGCCTTCTGTAAATTGACAGCTATAAATTTGACATTGCTGGGGTCACTGCCAGCGGCTCGCAAGGTCGTCGCTTCTGCCTTCATGACGTAGATGTCTGCTATCGGCAGCTGGCTGGTTATAGAGGATGCCTGGAAAAAAAGTTTATTCAAATCTTAGTAGGGTAAATAGGCTATTGTACTCTTTTTGAAAAGTGGCTAAAATTGACAATTTTTTTTAGACCGTAAAAATTACTGCATTTTTGTGGGCCTTAAAACACTATAAAAACATAATTTTAAAAGGTCTCATGAACAGACGAAAACACTGCCGGCCATGATTTTCTATACACATTTTGTCGTGACGTCACATAGTTTGTAAATAAAGTGAGAATAAAAAAAAATCATATCCGAAAGTGACATGCGGATGACGTTTATGTCAGTTGTTTCCATTGTTTACAAATTCTTTGACGTCACGATTATGGCCCAGTGTTTTTGACGTATCAAATTGTAGATTAAAAATTAAATTTTTAAATTTAATTTCCATGACATTTTTTTACTGTTATGTTTTAAAATTAGCATAATTTAGGTTCGCTAGACGTAATACTATATGAAATACATTTTTTTTTTATAATTAGTGACATGAGTCCACTAGCCTATTGTCAGTAACTGGCCACTTTAGAAAATGTCATCCAGTTACCTGCCATCAATTGACAACATTTCACATTTTTAATACTATAATTTGATTAGGTGTCTCTATTATGCTTCGAAAGAGGAACACAGCAATAGTTTTAGATTTTCACAAGGATTATTAATTTATTAAAAAGTACTTATTTTTATAAGGACGTAACTCCAGTTACACTGCAGGATGGCGTTTATGACGATATTGTGACATTGTCAAACTCAAAATTGTAACACTTTTTTTTTTCGTAAAAAAGGTAAAGGTATTTCATCCATTCATTCGCAGTATTGGTAATATTGCTTTTGTTAATTTCATTGTCTTGTATTTCATATAACAGGTAATATTAAATTTATATAAATATATTGATGTGTTCAGGAGGCAAATCTTTTTCGGTGCCTATATTCATTTTCAGATGTCAGAAAAATTAAATGTTGTCAATTTTGTATGGCGATACTGAGTATGAATGCTTTCACAATGCTCTATTTGGTAATAGTTCTGGATCTATAATTATATTTTAATTTAAGCACATAATATCAGCATTTAACTCTCTCTCAGATTATATTGGCCAGTAAATAGGCCCTTTAGCGATCTACCTTATTCTAGTGAAATAAGTAACTGCGATTAAACGGTAATACCTCCTTACAATGTCATAGACGTTAGTGATCTGTAGTTTTTTCCCTTCAGGGTGGTCGATGGGGTAATACTTCCAGTCCATTATTTCATACTGTTTCTTCTTAATTAGTGTCCATACAACGGAGTTCACGTTTATGTACACTGCTAGGACTGACTGGCAACTCTGTAAATGACAGTAAAAAATAATGTATAGACTTAATACAAAAACCTTTCCCACAGGCCAGGCAAAAATCAATCTTATGACAATGTCGTAAACATTTTGACAAGAGGAAAGCTTTTCTCACTATAACTATACCTACTAACCTAATTTATAAATGTAGTATGAAGAGCAACCTTCCAGTGGCAGTGTAAGGGGGACAAAATGTGATAATGGAATTGGAATCTAATTGTTACAAAAACCCAGTTAAAAATGAGTCCAACCCATCATCTAAAAATATAGCTGCTTTAAGTACAGTTTGTTTAATGCAGCATAGACAGATAGGCGGAATTTTAAAATTAATATTTTAATTGAATTACTGCTTACCTTTCTTACACTTTCATTCAAATTGGGATGTAGAATTTGTCCTTTAATTTTACTAGATTTCCGTGGCTTCTTTGCTGGTTCTTCGAGAATGCTGTCACACAATTTAGTTATAGACTTCTTTGTAAACCCATCAACTAACTCTAAGTCGGATAAAATCTTGATCTGGCCATTATTGCTTCTCCATTCGACGAACTTCTTCAATTTGGCTTTTGCTATGTCATATCTAGAATACAGAGAGCATAGAATGAAATGTGATTAAGAAGTTGACTCGTAAGAGAGGTGGTTGGAAGATACTCCACCGACAAGAGTTGAACTCTTAAAGATGATGAGAATGAAACCAGGCACCTATTTCAATAACATGCCAAATGTCAGTTGACAATGATCATCATCACCAGTCTTTTCGGAACGAGAGGGCTTGGACATAGTTCCCACGCGGGCCCAGTGCGGATAGGGAACTTCACACACATAATTGAAGTCCTTCTCAGGAGTGTGTTGCTAACAGGAAGAGTTTTTGTTTTAGTGTGTTTCATATTGGCTGTGAAATGTGAATATAATTATAACTGTTAATCTATTGCCTGTCTTGCTGGTGAAATAGGATCCAGGTAGTGCATATTCATGTAGGGTTCAGGGTAGGGATTACAGTATGGTATCATTTTAAATGAAATTTTAGGAAAATTCCTGGGAATCACACAAAAAATCAGTATGGTACAGTGCATATTCTGACAGGTAGTTTATACTCGTTTATTTCATGTTATCATTTGAAAGACACTTGTAAGTGAAGCAAAGTCAATAACAATTTGTAATGTAGCTGACAAGCAAGAATACGCCCAGGTTGCATTTGGGCCAATCAACTTTCTACAACAAGTCTAGCTTGTTGCCATGGTGACGTCTCCTCGGTACTCATTAAAAGTATGATTTTCTAGCATACAAATCCACTAAAAGTCAGGAGTTGTAACAGTTATAAGCCTATTCCTTCATGACTTATGTTGTAAGTGTGTGTGATTCATGACAACCATTTTTCTAAGCAACTGACCCACTGTTGTCTCATGAGTGACGGGACAGAATAACAACACTTAAAATATAATTGAACAATTTATATACTTTCTTTACAGAGTTATAATGGGTATACAATTACTAACACTTGTAACATAACTATCTGGCAAGCTGCAAGACGGAGCTAAGACTGTTGCTGACTATACATTTGAAGGTTCTTTTTTTACAAATATTTCACATATTTTAAAAATCAAACAAGAGCGACCATTGATATAAATATAAGGATACACCTTTTGGACATTTTTAACAAACAAAAGGTGGACTAAGCGTGGGTGAGCCCAGTTGGTGCCTTTGGCTCTCTTATCATCAGGTGACCCACTTGCTTGTTTGCCTATGTTATCATATAAAAAAATATTAAAAATCACATTTATTTCAGTTATTAACTTTGTAATCCATATAATTGGTGTCAAAAACAGGGTGCTGAAGGGCCTGTCCATATGCTGTATAAGTCTATGGGAGCAATATTTTGTATATTTAATATAATAAAATGAAGTGTTTTATTTATCATGAATACAAACCCTGATAAATCAGCCTCCAAATCATTGATGATTTTGATAATCTTATCCTTCTGCACATCAGAATACTTGCCATTAAATTCTTGGCTGTAACACCTCGTAATAACAAGATGTCTGCAAATGGAGCAGGCAGAGCTCTGTAAGAAAATCACAAACACATCGTAAACATTAGACATTATTATGGCTTCAAACTTTAAAAAAAATTTACCTTTATAAGATCATTTTGATGTCTGTCCATCTGTCTATTTGTCTGTCCATCTGTTAATTCGAAGTAAATCAAAACCACCTAAGTACTTAAGTAATTATTAGAAAAATAAATTTATGGAACTTATTACAATTAAGTACCATTAAACTGTGGTGGTGAAATGTGCTAAAACAATTATTTTTTTATTGTAATATCAATTGCTCTATGAACCAATGTACCTTTCCTACCTATACATACTTACTCATACATAAGGTGTATACTTACTTACATACTAATTAAATAAAAAATCTTAGAAGATTTCATTCTGTTAACATTTCTGATAAACTTACCTACACTAAAACACTGGTTGTTTTGTTAGAAAACCAATAAAAAAAACATAATAATGTGAACTGTCATGTCAGGTTATGTTAAACCGGTGATTACAAAAGTAAACTTACCAATTTCTTCAAAGGTTGTGAGTAAATAAGTTTCATGGTTAATTTGTTTTTACAGTAATATTAGGTTACTTTCAAATAAAATTGAAATAACCCAAAAGTTGAGTCAATAACCTCTTGAAAATAATAAATTAAGAAGTGGAATAAAATAAAATTGTGAGACATTGACAGTAACGTGAACTGAACTGACTGAAAGTGAAAATAGTGAAATTGACATTGACAGTTTTTTTCAAATACCACATCTTCACATCAGTGCACGAAAAAATAGATATACAAAAATTGACTATTAATAATAGAAAATAAAAATTAAGTAGGTAATTTTTTAGACATACATTTTACTAAATAAAGAGTAATTGGTGTAACCTACTAGTTCAGTTCACATCATGTATTCACTAATGCTCAATTATTACGCCATCTAGCGTTTACGTCTGGTACTTTAACGAAAGGGCATCTAGAATTTGTTTCCTATCTGAAGCTTAGAAAAACGATTTGAAGGCAATCTACAATCTACGTAGTTCACTACTTTCTGTGCTAGATGTCGTTAACTACGTCATCTCTATTTTTAATTTCCATCCATACAAATTGAGCAGTGAAGTAGTCGATAATTTTACACGATGCTTAAAAAGCTACGTAACTAAACTATCCGTACTTCAGACATGCTCTATAATTGATACTAATCAAGTACGCAAAGCCTTTGATTCAAAGGTGACCCAAATACTACAAAACCGATATCCATCGTTTTGAATTTTTATGGAAGCGCAACCGGGTAAAGTTGATTCACAGCAAAAAATAAAACTAGGACGATAGTATTCTTGTCCCCCCACGTGACATAATAAAATCTAGTGACATGCCAGTACGGCCAGTAATAACATCGTCAAAGATTTAAACTTCGAAGTTTGAAAACAAAACAACCGAGCGTCAAATTCTAAACAAAAGCAAAAACTGACACCTAGGCAACCAATCTAACTTGGTAGTTGTCAAACTGGTCTAAATATAGAGCAGTTGCACCCACCGACTCCTTTAAAAAAAAACAGTTTCAAGTTCGAGGATAAGGGAGCTGGGAGAAGAGAAGTCTGTCAAACAGAAGTAAGTACTCGACCAATTATCATCAGACAACGCCTGTTCGTGAACTAGACAACACGATTTAAGATGTATCGGTCTCGCTCTCGCTGGCGGATTACTGCTCAACAAAATGGCCGCCATTCCCGCTCACCGTGAGCGCCGCAGCCGGACGTCTATCGTCTATCGTACATTTCGACCACAGCTTTCCCTCGAGTTACATTAGTTGTGGCTACCGACGCATCGTTTTTGTACACCTGGAAGAGTTCTGGAGCATTATCACACTAGAAACTCGACACGTTTGGCATTTAGACGACCGGTAAGTTACTTTAATTATTTTTTATTTTCTTTTTAGGTTATGTTTTGATTATGCCGGCTGACTACCACCTACCCACAAATTCGGAAATTATTCATTTTAGGTTCATCTCATTCTCTGGGATCAGCAATGAAATCGTAACTCATAAAATTATCATTACCTAACATGTTTACTTCAATTATTTTTTGAACACCTGGAAATGTTTTGTTTACTTATACCTTAGTTATTAAGGTCTACGTATTTTTTCCCCGCGGACTTTTTTTTTACTTTTGAGGTCGTGCATATACCTAATTGAAAAAACTACCTATTTTTCTCCTAACATTAGAAGAACAGTAATAATATTACGTTTTATTAACCCTATACTCCTATATCTGTCACAAGAAGCGAAATGGCAGCGTCGCGTTATCGGCATTTCGAGCGAGCGTTGTTGCCGCTCCGCTCACTGCGCAGTAGATAATGGCACAGCGAGTTGAAGTCGACTCGTGATTGTGAAGTTTGCTTGGCAACGCTGCTACTGGCAGGAGAGTGGCTGTCTGCCACTCGCTCTCGCTCCCGACACAGATATCTCCGTGTAGAACTTTGTGCGCATGCACGGTCTACTAAACAGTAAATACCTAGAACAGTTGGACGTTCTGTTAATTATTTGTCTATTCTAGGCGTTCAACATTTGGCCCTTCTCTATTCTTCTGTTCTAATACTTCTAATTCTAATTCTGAAATTAGAATCGACTCTTTGCCTACTTTATGATATATTATTATTTTATAAATATTAGGTGTTTCGTGATCGAATTGTAAAATATGAATAGCACTTGATAACTAATCTCCAGCTAAGTACAGAAAACAGGTAGTCTATATGATTAAATCAAAATGACTCCAAGGTAGATGACGATATCAAATAATTGGGACTTATCAAATAATGACCTTTTGCAAAATATCATCGTCCGCCATTTTGACAAGTATGGGCGCTGGCAACGAGGGACGAGGGAAGTCCGGTTGCCTCTTTCACCCTCGCGGTAACCCCGTATAGCAGTCGTGCGCTCTCATTCTACCTGTTCGCGTTACACAATTTATTCGTCCAATTTGTTATTCCTTCGAGACCTAACTTCTGTTTCAGCGTCCGGATTTTTTATATGAATGAAAGACAGCAAATAGTAACATCTATTCTAATCCAGGCTGAATAACCTGACCTGCTATCGTTATTTTGCCTTGTTAAAAATGCAGACATTCCGACTGCTACTATTGAATCCATCCGTTTGTAAAATGTATTTATTTTAATGTACCTACCTAACTGGCGACTTTTGTAAAATGCTATTTAAATTCCAGCGCATATTCTCCTCATCTTTTGTCAAAATCTATTTAGGTAGGTACTTACTTGCTCAGAGTATTTTTTCAACATTAATAACGTCAAATTCATTAGCTACGTTATGAGCTCATGGGCGTGCGATGCGTACAGTGTAAGAAACGGCTTTGCCCAGCGAATCTTTGGAGGAGCAATGAACTCCATTCTCTGATGACTGATGACGTTTGTAGTGGTGCCGTAGTGCTGCAATAAACATAATAAGTAATTTTACTAATACCATGCCAACTTATTTTTTTTGTTATTCTGATATTCTTTAGAAAATTGTGTAGGTAAGTACTTGTTTTTATTTTTATCTTGTGTCATTCTGTATTCTGAGGACGATGACATTTGTTTTTTTTTTATTATGTACCTACTTACCTACTAAGTAATGGCATTCAGAGTAAGCATTGTCTTACAAAATATATAATTCTTTCTGATGACATTAATGTGATTGATTACCTACGTTATTGAGTCCTACATATCAGTATTCTTAAGGAATTTTTTCTTTTCTGTTTCTACAATCGTTTACGGTAGATAGGGTCTTTGGTCAAGTTAGTCAAATAGGTAAGAAATACATTTTCTAACTCTTATTGGCTTATCTTTCGCTAACTTGCCATTTGCCTATCACATCGCAAGTCATGTTTGTAAACAGTTCATTGACACATTGACATGGTATTTTCTCGTGAAATTATCACAATTTTCTTTTCCACAAATGCCTCACTTTACCCAGTAAAGCATTTTAATCTGCTTGTCAATGACGTATAACTTCCTTCGGCTCCACTCGGAAGCGTTCGGGCGACCTCGGTAACATGTCAAACAACTCAGCAATGCGGAGTCCGGCCGTGCAACGTTCTCCGTAAGAGCGGCAACGTCGCACCCACAATAAGCGAGTGCCAGACCCGGACGACCCGAGCGCCAGTTTAAGCGATGATTTGGCATTGAAATTGTATTAGAAACTGTTTCAAGTGGCATAATGGCTACCTCCATCGAAATTGTTGGACAAAAGTATAGTATTCAGATGACCGATGTGTCTACCCCTCCAATACTCTACTAAATGCTATACCATAAATAAAGTAATGCAAATTTTACAGACAATTACTGTCTGAAAAATATCGCAAATTATGTAGTCGGATGACGTTACAGTCGTAAAGAAATCTATCCGACGTGCTAGAAGTAGAACGCAAGAGAATGAGACCATTCGAATAAGCGTAATGTGACCCCGCTTCGTTTCGATAGCATGTACTTAAGTACGTACAAATGGCACAGAGTACGCGAGTAACACAGAATGTTTCACTCGGTCATAATCCGCCGTTCCGCCGCGCCGTTCCCTCGCCTCGGCCTTGCTATGTAGCGCGCTCCGTTGCTCACAGCGGTACGATTTGTTTGGAAGTAATAAGGGGGTCTCTGCGCTCGGCTACTCTGTTGATTTTAGTTCGAGTTTTTACCACGAGCCGAGGGGCGACGCCACTGGGTCGGCGCGGCGGCCATTTTCTTCTCTTTCTGCTTTAATGTCAGTGCCCCAGCAACCGCGTTAGTGGACGCTCGTTTGGCGCTGTCAAGAATCTTCTCGATCACTCTCCCTAGTTCTTGATTCTCTTGTTCGAAGGCGTCTGAGGTAGGTATTAGGATTAATTTTATTACCATAGTCATAAATCTGTATTGTTTGCTGTTTTTTGTTCTCTTTTCGTCTCGTTCAATGACGTCCTTGACGTTTTTTGATTATTTTTAGATGTGTTTTTTTATTGTGGTTTACAGTTTTTTTTTTTTTTAGTTCTTGAACGATTGATTGCCTTTCGTTGGTTAAATTGTTATCTTTGTAATCGTAGTAGTTATCTGTTTATCTGTATACTTACCTAATTTTGTTTTTTTTTTTATGTAGGTACCTATTCCTCATCTGTCAAAATGAAATAGGTACCTACAATAAAGAGTATTCCGCTTGACTTTGTCTTCAGATCATGGTAGGTATCTTTTCTGACTTTCATACTAATGTTAGTAAGTATGTAGGTAAGCATATTTTCTATTTTTGTATCTGTTTACGTTTTATTTTTTCTAAACATTTTTCGTCTACAACAAAAAAAATTTTTTTTCTAGTTCTTAAGTTAGAGACTGGTGAAAAGTTGAAAACCACCCGTCGTAATCAAAACAACTTCCCGAAATCGTAAAAACTTGCCGAGTTCACTGTTCCGTCAGACTTCCAACTTCGTTCGATAGCCCCTTATACCACCTTCACCTCATTCGTGTTTATTTTCGACCGTGCGCTCAACCGCTATCCATCTCCCTCTAGCGAACGCCCTCCGCGATGCGGCGGACTGCGACAACTATGTTTCTATCAGAAACCTGGCGATCAGCGGTTGGCATCGCGAGTGGGGAATTTATTCCGGTATTCGACGCTAGAAATCCGCCATTTTGGCGTGGAGTGACGATTTCTGTTATTTCATTGTTGATTTTACTACTAGATCCAATTTGTAATCAATTGTCTTCGTTTATCGTAGCTCAATTCTCGTAGCTTTTCATGTACCCACCTACTAAGTCAGCTGTCAACTTCTCCATAAGCGATTGAATTAGAATCGGTCTCATGTTTTAATTAGAAGGATCTATAAATCCCAGGTTACCAAAAATCTTATTCCTCCTGTATGATATAGACATTTAAAGATATGTCACGTGCCTTTTTCCGCGCCCGATTGTTGGCCTAAAATCTAATTGTCTTACCTTCTGTGATCGTTCTGTAGTAGATTGACTATCTCAATTAGTCTTTTGACAAATGACGTATTCTTCGACTTTTGTGCTGGACCAGGAGCGGGGTGTTGATTTTATCAACACTTTTTTATTTTTTAAATCATAAGACCTGTGCGTTGATTCTCTAGTTTCTCGTTGAAGCCTCCAGCGCTTGTCAATTTTCGGTACTTTATGACAACCAATCAGGCACTCCGACAATGAAACAGCTAAGAATAACCTTGCGTTCCAGAGGGCTTAGAGAAAACACCCTTACAACTTACAATATTGAAATATAAATATATTCTTCTACCCGTGTACTCGCGAAGGCTTTCCTTATTTATATATACTTTTGCTTTAAGCTTGCTTTACAGCGTCCTTTATTTTGTTATGTTTTTCTTTATTGACCGAGCGAACGAAGTGAGCGAAGCGTCTCAGTTTCAGCTAGGACAAAAATTATTTCGTATGCTCGGATTTCTGTCCCGCTCTTCTCTCCTACAAGTCACATTTCTCAACTGATTCTCGTTAAATTTTATGAACTGGTTACAATTTTTTTTGTCGATTCGTTTTATATATTTTTTTTATAGAAAACAAACTGAAAATGTTCAAAAATGACCCGATCATCGTAAAATTTTGTGATCTGGTTCGATAATTATATAAGATTTTTTTGATATAAAAAAAACGGAAAATTATGTAAATTGAAGTCGCGAATCGCGATCGCGGAGTGTACAGTTCACAGAGCCACTAGTCATTACATTGGTTTTGTTTCTTAGATACATGTAGCTATGTTTACTGAAGCGCGTGCAGAACATTTACACATTTTTTTTTTATTGGAACTTCATGTTTTCGGAAATAATTTTCCGTCAATCACACCAATCAATCATAAAATAAAGGAAACTCGATATTTTTCATTTTTAAATTGTACACTAAATGTGTTAAAAAAATATTTTAATTTAAAGTAGTAATTGAGGGTTCAAAAATTAAGAGTAGAATCTCTGAAAATTACATTGACTGTAAATATCTAAAGAGCTTTTAACACCACACCATATTTACTAGACTGTTTGATGGACTTATTAACCGACTTCCCACACTATTAAATGGATTTTTTATCTTACTTTTCTTTGTCTATGTATGTATACAATTTTTTTTATTGTTATACTGCATTATATGATCTCAGTAGGAGTATCTTTTTGTATTTTTTCTCCCAATTTTTTATTTTTACGGTTTTCCCGTGAATATCAATTATATTTTTTATAAACTCACTGAAACATGAATACACAGAAAAAAAACCAGAAAAATGCCAACCCCGGGAATCGAACCCGGATCCTCGACACTCCGGGTCGTGTGCTTTTCCCCTACACCACGATTGGACATAGAGGAAAGGCCGAATTTTTTCCATGTATTCAAATCTTAGCTTGTTTTTATCACTTTTTGCAGTGACTAGCGCCATCTATGCGATTACTTCTTCTTGGGATTGGGATTCTTGGGATTAGTGCGCCATCTCGTTGTTGAGCCTGGGTAAACTGATAAGTTTCGAAAGGGTGCGTTGTTTTCGGTTTACGAAGTAATCGCATAGATGGCGCTAGTCACTGCAAAAAGTGATAAAAACAAGCTAAGATTTGAATACATGGAAAAAATTCGGCCTTTCCTCTATGTCCAATCGTGGTGTAGGGGAAAAGCACACGACCCGGAGTGTCGAGGATCCGGGTTCGATTCCCGGGGTTGGCATTTTTCTGGTTTTTTTCTGTGTATTCATGTTTCAGTGAGTTTATAAAAAATATAATTTATACTGCATTTCTAAATGCGGATTACCTACCAACATTTTCATAGCGGACGTCTACCGTTTCTTATGTATTGCCATTTATCCTGGAATAAATACTTTTAACTTATCCGGAAACTACCTGCTTAAAAAGCAAGTCAAGCACGTCGAAACAAAAACCGAGTATGCTCGAAAACTGAGTTACGCTTAAAAATATTTTATGTTTGACGTGTCGCTACCGTATTTTTCCTAGATATTTTGTGTGTAATATATACATCTGGACTAAGGACAACGCTTAAAAACGGTTCAGGATCAGGACCGGCTTATTTTATTCAGATCCGTCTTTGTTTTAGCACTGACTATCAAACTTCAGTATTTTACGTTGATGAGCAGTGACACTTCTGCCAAGAGTAAATAGGTATATGAATTAACTTTCGATCCTTATTTAATAGCGATTTCATTCGTTTTTAATATAAAATCGCTTTCCAATGTCACTTATTTCAAGATTTCGGAAATACTTGTTATGAACTAGGTAATTTGACCCCTATCAATTATGACGTCATAGTCGAGTAATTCAATACAAACTCCATGCTAAGCGATCGCTTCGCCATTCCAAAAAAAATGTTGATTTGACCATTACGGTATGTTAATTAATTGGATTCAATAGTTCAAGATCATGAAGACTTTACAAGACTGCGCTGCTGCTAACATGTTATGCAGTATACAACTGCTTGATTAAAACCAACGGCCTGTTGCAGTTCTAATCTGATGATAAAATCGCCACGTCATACTGTTGTATCGACTGCACCAGAACTGCACATGCAATTAACAGTTTCGTTGCAGTTGGTATCAAGTCATGTATTTTTATAACCAGGAGAACAAAATTAATGATGAAGCGGATAGTGCTTTGGCTGGATACCGCATATCGCATGGCCGGATATTCATTCGGCCTGTTATGTTTCAAGTTCCTACGAGTGCAGTGCCACATAAGTACTGGGTATGCGATGGGAAGAATTAATATGTATTCGGACGTTAGCGATTAGCGATAAAAAGTCATGCCACGTATGGAAGAAAGGCGTAAGCTAGGTCTTTTTGAAACAAACTTGATGTAGCTCTCAAAATATGAGTATTGTTGTTAATACGGATTTTTTAATAATTTGCTTTAAAATGATCTGAGTATATATTTTAAATATAGTCGTTTCATGGGTTTTTAATTCCGTGCCGTTTTCGTAGTTCAAATATAGTTCCAATAAAATGTTATGAACCAACAATCACTACGTTTGGGAATGTTTGTTACATTTTTCTTTTTTTTATCTACTTGTATACGATTTGGGCGACCAAGCGAAAAGCCAGGCATTCGGATTTAGCGCCGTAGTTTGGCGTATTGCATTTCTTCCTTTATCATGTACGCGGTGCGCTGCGTCCGACAATCTCCAGCTCCAGTGGTTCTTAAACCGCTGCTCCATTACGCGTTTTTGGCATTTATCATGAGTCTATTATATTTACTGTGATAACTGCCTTCGTCCTCTTCACCAAAACTCATAGTGAAATCTAAATTATTGTTTTTAGTTACAATAATAAAATAATATATCTAATTTCGTTCCTATTTACTTTTCAGGGTGTACTCCGTCGTAGCTGACATGAAAAAGTAAACAATGCAATTAATTTTGAATACTGGAACTACTGTAGACATAAATGAAAAGATGTCTCTTAACGAAGACAATCTTGAAAAGGGCTCGTTGGATGTTCAAGCTGCCGTAGGAAATGGAGATGTTGCGAATGGTATTATACCTAATGATGACAACGGAGCTGGTGATAGCATTACGAAATTAGACCAAGTTAAAGAAGATGCAGTTAAAATCACAGAACATGAATTAGAACATTTTAAAAGTGACGATATTAGCAGCAAAGCTGATAATGAATCTTTGCATGAAAAAGATAATGAATTAGAACAAACTGCTGATATTGTAAATGGAAAAGATGATAGCCAAAATAAGGAATCAGTTGACGAAACTAGTAACAGAAATGATAACACTGACATAGGAGAATCTGAACCCATCAATGAAGAACCAAACGACATTGTCAGTGATACAGCAGTAACAAAATTAAACTGTGAAAATAATACTGAAGTCAGAAAAGAAGATAATGACGTTGTTGAAACAGAAACTGAATTAAATAACGACAATTTAACCACCAGTAGTAATGCAGATGCAAAGGAATGCTTTTCTATACAACAACAAGACGCTGTTAGCATTGACACAGACATCCCAGTGAACGCAGAAGTTCCATTAAATGATGAACTTGGTACTACTGTCAACATCACTGCAGACGCTTTAATAGAGAAGGAACCCAATATGGTTGGCTTGGACACAGAAATAGAAATAAATAGTAAAAATTCGAGCACAAGTATCAAAATTTGCGAAAATGGCAGCAACACTTGCAATGAAGAAGCAAATCCGGACATTACAATCGACCATGGAGATAGTGATCCCTCTAAAATTTTGGAGAAAGGATTAAACCCCATGAGTAGTAACATCGAAGAAAATGGCAATGTTTCTGTTCCAATTGAACATAATACTAAAAGTGATGAACAGATGGAAGATGTTGAAATGGTGCAGGGAATTGAAAATAATGTAAATAGTGAAGAAAGTGTTATAACTCTGACCAGTAACGCAGAAGTCAAGGAAGAAAGTGTTTTAAATGCAGAAGATGAGAAAACAAACCAACCAGAAGCAAGTATTTCTGTGTCTACGGAAAATGTTAAAATGGAAACTGGAGAAACTAACACGAGTGATGAAAATATAGACTTAATAGACTTGAATGTTAAAAATGAAAGTGAAGATGTAGTGGAGTGTGTTAATAAAGAATCAGAAGATGTAAAAATTAGAACGATTGATGTTGAAGGGAAAGAAAATTCAAAGGCTGACAAAGATGACACATCAAGAAAACCGGATTTAATGGATGTTGATGAGAGCACAGAAAATGTAGAAGTTCAGTTAGAAGCTAATCCAGAAGCATCAATGCAAAGTCTTTCTGATGTAACTGAAAATTCCGAAATGACTTTTACAGTCGATTGTGATGTAAATGAACCAATCGCAGAGAAAAATGAATCGGTAAACCTGGTTCAAGATAGTTCTGACGAAGTTATATTTAATTTAGACGATGATAGAGAACAAGAAAATGAATTGGTAAAACCGAAAGAATCTAAGTCCACTGAAGTTATACAGGACGACGATAGACCGGTTTCCGGCTCTCACGATGACAAAGAAATACCTGATTCTGCTGTTTCAAAACAGTCTGATGCGATAATCGATTTGGATGAAAACGTGCCTAAAAATACTACAGATGTAGTATCAGGTCGAGAAAACATTCCAGAAAAAACCGCCGAAGCACCTAAGATACCACCAGTTCTGAAATTATCAAATACATTAAACATTCTCTCAGATGATGAAGATGAACTAAAAGAAACAAATATTGATAATAAATGCATTAACATTGAAGATGACGATGATGTCATGCTGATTGACGAAGATACAGATGAAGCGAAGACTGAAGTAGCTAAGGAAACAGAAAATGATAATCAGGAAGAATTAAAACCTAAAAGCCCAGTTGTAGATGCGGAAATCAACAAAGAAAGTCTAAAAGGTGAAATTGAGCCCACTACTGAAACAGGTAAACAATTTACGTAATATTATATGAAAAATAACTTTATGTACGTGTACAGTTACCATACAGCATATTTGGCCACAACTTAATCTGTTTATTATTATATTTCAGAAGTCGCAGTTCCTGAAAAGGAAGTAATTGAATCAACACCGATACCAGAAGTAACAGAAAAGGTGAAAGAACTTAGTCCTGAAATAGAAAATGCAAAGCCGCTACTACACGATAAATTCCTCAAAACCTGCAAGAAAAACTTATCAGAAATGACAAGAGATGAACTCGAAGAATTTTGCATTTTAAAAATAGTCGAAAGCGTCATAGACCGAAGTAGTTTGAGTGAAGTTAAAGCAAAACTCAAAACTCTTTCTCAAAACATAGATGAATATAGTAAGAAAGCGAAGATGTTGACTAAACAAAATAGAGATCTCCAAGTGGTATTGAAATCTGTCCAAGAGGATCAGAAGAAAGGGGTGGATAATATAGTTCCACTGAAAATTACTCGATCTGTGGGAATGCAGGTGTTGATGACTGATAAAGTGGTGCAGCGGAGGAAAGGCATCGGTCTACCGGGCAATGCTCCTGTCAACAAGCAGATCCGTAATCCCGTTATACAGACCCCTCGTCCGCAAAAACCACAGGCGCCTCAAATTCCGGTGCCGAGACTTGTTCCCGCCAATAATCCAGCGCTTAAATCTCCCAATCCACCACAGCCTGCTACAGTAAAAATAGGAAGTCCTTTGCCAAATGGAATTAAGAATCCGTCACCAGTTCAGAAAGGAGAAAAGCGGACGCATAATAGAATCCAGTCTGTTACTGTGGACTTGACTGATGACGAGCCCCCAGCAAAAGTAGTGAACAGGACGGCAACACCTGTGGTGCCGCCGGTCAGGCTCGTCCCTTCGCAGAATCTCCTAGCGCCACCTAGACCATCAACAGTCAACAGCCCGAGAAAAGTTTACATACCTATCAGTGGACCGCAGGGTCAAAATGTAAGGCCAGGACAAACGATTATGCTGAAATCAGTTCCTACTCCAGGTAAGTACCAGAATTACTCTTAAACTATCGTTAATTTCTCATATGTTCTATTAATTGTAACTTAGCATCATTTAAGTGTCTGTTCCGTTTTCAGGTCCAAGACAGAGGTGTCCCCCGCCACACATGGTGAGAATGCCGCAAACTATGCGGATGCAAAGGCCACAGGGTCTAAGGCACCCGGCGCCGCTACCAGATTGTATGAAGCAGTACCAACCACCCAACTGGAAGGCCTTGCCGCCGGCGCCCGACCTGAAACTAGCTAAGGTGGAAAACGGCATAGTAATCTCATGGAAAATAGAGGGATACCAAGAGGATAGTTATGAGGAAATAGCAAGTTACCAACTCTATGCTTACCAGGAAACCGCGTCTCCGCCCAACACTGCGTTGTGGAAGAAAATAGGGGATGTGAAAGCCTTACCTTTGCCGATGGCTTGCACTCTGACCCAATTCATGGCGGGCTACAAATACTACTTTGCCGTCAGAGCCGTCGACATCAGATCTCGCGTAGGACCATTCAGTTTACCTGGAAGCATACTGCTATTGAATAAAATGTAAGACTGATTTGTAATTTTGATTTAGGTGCTTAAATAAGTGATTGAAGATTTGATGCCAAGTGATTTAATGACTGATATTATTCGTATTATTTATTTGACTCATTAAAAACTGTACAGTGCGGTGACATACCGTTTTTTATTCTGTGATTTGTATAACACTGAAGTACATATAAATAAAAGTGAGTAATTTAGTGTACATTTAACAAAACAGTATAGCGCTGTGCTGCTAATAAAAGTGCTGTGGAACTCTCTACTACATTTTCATGTGGAATGAACTACTTGAATACTTAACATAATTTGTACGTAGAACGTAGATAGGCAATATTATGTAACTAGTAAGCAGTTTTTAAATTAATTTGATCTGCCTATGACTCTTCACTATTTAGACAACAATTGTATCACTGTATTTAAATGGCGATTGTAATAAAAACCTGTCTAATTATAATTTTCAATAAAGGTACTTCTTTGTTTTACTTTTTATTGTGCTGGTATTTTTTATTCGCCGTAAAATAATAAGAAAATAAATACATTTGGCCATCAATTAAATTGAACAGAAAAAGTCACATTGGCTCCCGTTCTCTATGCAGTAAGCACGTGTGCTGTGCTGTATAATCGCCTCTTTTTTTGTCCTAGTCCTAGGTCTTCAGGTCTACTTCTACTAACGGCTGACCGCTCATTACGACTCGCATACGATAAAAATAAAACTGGATTTGAATTCAGGTGCACCAACATGAAAATTGTACCTATCTGCTAAAATGTTGCTACAGGAATAAATTAAAAATTCCATGGCAGTAAAGTATGGTGTACCTGAGACCCTACTAAACTACTAGGGTTGTTCAGTGGCATAAAATTTTCATTATCCGTTTTACAAACGGTAACGGTGGTGTTAAAAAAAATTGTAATAATATGTGCGTTTTACTTAATTAAACTAATAATCTTATTATTTTAAACCGAGGGTTCTATTCAAATTACAACACGACTTCACATTGAAGGCATTGGCGTTTTCTTATAAAAAATAAACAGGTACCTAACTTGCACTAGAATAACCTAAAACCTAGACAAGTTGAAAAACTCCCGACAATCGACATTATAATTTCAAAGCTCAATGAGTATCTCAAAAACAAAAAAAACTGACTGATTTTAATGAAACTTAGCTAAGAGCCTTTTCTATTAAATTGACTTCTAATTTATTTTAAATAGTACAAAACCGATTTAACGATTTTCTTTAAAAAATTGCCATATACTTAATGATGATGCTAATGAAAGTGGCGCCCTCATCTATTTAATTTCTACTCCCAGTACTCCCCGCCTTCAATTTGTATTAACAGCATGAGTACTTATTGCTTTATGGTCCTACTTACTTAAAGGTATACTTAATTTAGAGGTAACGAGCACAGACAAAACAAAAGAAGATGCTAACGCGCGCTTTCTCCTTTGCATTTTTTTTTCAAAACCACTATTTTTGGTCATTGAACGTTCATCTAAGTGTGGTTTTTTTTTAAACGTAACAAACTTAGTCATGAGTGTGAATGTTTAACTGTACGTTTGTATGTTATGTGCTTTTTTCTAATTTATACCACGTCGGTGGCAAACAAGCATACGGATCACCTGATGCACTACGTCCCCCTCGAAAAGTGACAGGCAATAGTGCAAAGATAAACTAAGGACTGCTTTCGTTTGTCTCCTCTAAGTTAAAAAAGAAACTTAAAAAAAGTATTTTTTTATTATTTATTTATTATCAAAACAATTTTACGGCATTACAGCAAAGCCAATGCGCTGTAAAATTTAAATATAAACAAAACAAAAAAAGTACAAATAAAAATAAAATTACAACTATTTAGGGAGTTTTAAATGTCAGTTTCGCTTCCCTAAAGCGACGGAACACTACACCCTCCGGCCAAAAGTCGGAGCGCAGGAACTGCTGGTGCTTGGCAATGTGTGATTAGTGTCTTTCTTTGACAATGCTGGAGGGGGTGTTTATTCGGGCACTATAAATGTAACTTCTACTGCCTCGCAACTAACTTTAACAGAGTACAACACGGGACACAATGATGTGGTCGTGTGAGAGTGATGTATAGCAAAGCAAACAGCGAAAAACAGCCTTCCTTGTTCCTATTCTCACAAGTCTCTGGGTTGCCACGCATCCACCATCATAAACCATTAAACTTCGACTTGGATGCATGGAAATTCGACATAATTATAATGTATTAAATGTATACGTAATGTATTCACAGACTGCTTAGAGATACTACGTAAATGTACTTATTTCGATTGTTTGAATCTCATTTTTAGGCTGGGTCGTATTTTAGTAAGCTACAAGTTAAAATTTACAAGAGGAAATCTCACCCTATCTCCTTTTGTTAGAAAGGGGATAGAATGAGATTTCCGCTTGTAAATTGTAACTTGGTCGTTTAGTAGTTATTTTTCTTATAGGCTGGTATCACTCTATCTGTCAAAACCTCGCATTTCTGTTAGACTGTTACGTTGGTAGCAGTGTTTGCTTCTGTCAGCACTCTGATCTATGTTCTGTTCGGTCGGTCAGTTCCGTCAGTTAGTCCCAGCAGTTTTCGATAAATATTCGGTACCGTGATAAGCTTACGTGTGTAAAAATAACTTAATGATATTTTTCCCCAGAAATCCGTGAAACGCGTTTAAACTTTGCATTGTACATGGCAATGCTTTATTCGCAGCATCTATAGTGCTTGACAAGAATACCAAGTGTTTAATTTATTACATTCGAGAAAAAATATTTCGATGTGACGTCTATCGTTTCGCAAGTTTGACAAAGGTGTTTATTTGTGTACGCTGTGTGTAAATTTAAGATTTATTGGTGTAATAGTGCGATAGTTTGGATTATTAGGTGGTGTGGTGTTGTTAGTGCGAATAGTTTTTGTGATTTTATTTATTTTGTTTGGAACCATGCGTTGTGAACGGAATCTCGTCTTTGACCTATCGGTAAGCCACTTACTATTTACAGACATTTGTCGTTACATTCTGATATTTTCTTACCATTACATCACGCAATGTTTGCTTTAATGTGACATGTCATTAGGCTTAGTTATTCTTAACTCCAAGCTGTAAAAAAAGTTTTAACTAATGAGGTTGAGAGATTTTATCATAAAACTTGTAAGGTAACATTCTGAGCAAGATTACAATGTTATCTATCTTTATGTTAGATCCAGTATATATATGTACAAGAATCAGCAAATAACACAAAGTATATTGCATTGTTATGTAAACAAAGATACTGAAACAATGTGACAGCATGGACCATGAATTCAAAATCAAAGAAATGCTTTTTCACTTGGTACTGCCTAACAGTCAATGTATGGGTGATGCGAGTTGTCCATTGCAGAACATGTTAGAGTTTGAAAGCTAATTTATTTGATAACTTAGTTTCTGTATATTTTTTTATAAATGAAAATTTCCGATATTAGAATAGTTATTCTGCTATTCGTGGCGGAGATAAATCCAACAAATCAAGGATATGTATCGGTTCAACAAATTTTTCATGTCAGACATTGCAATATAGAAATTAGTTTGCGAGAAGATTCCTCAGTAGGCATGATAACTACAACTGGTTAGACTATATAACTTCTAAACATGCTTAACCCGTCCTCTCTTGCTGACCCGAGCTATGTATGGATGTCTATTTTTAACCGACTTCAAAAAAAGGAGGAGGTTCTACATTCCACTGTATGTATTTTTTTTTTATAGCAATATTAGATACTTAATTTAAAAAAAATCCTCCAGTAAACAACCAGACCACATTGGGTTAAATATAATGAGCCGAGTTTCAGAAAGAGTTTTTCAGATAGGTAAGCAAAATTTCTCATTGGACTGGAAAGGTGTGCATTAGAAGAGCAAATATTGTATACTATATATATGTAAGTTTAATTTACATTAACATTATTATCAGAACATAGTTTTTCCCAGTGTTGAACAAGTCTCTAACAAATCCAGGTATGTGTTTGCTTTCCTACCTGATTTTCATTATGAAACATATGTATCTACACTATCACACTAATATATCACTTCCTGGAATCTTATCTAGTGATATGTTCTATTTACATATATTACATATATTCTGTAATGTCTTAAAGATTAGATTACAGCAGGTAGGTAGAAGGTGTTTCTATCTGGTAATAACATTGCATTGTAGTATCCATATTAATTGTCCTAAATGGTAGTTTGTCATAATTGAAATTGTACTGAAAATTATAACCGTAAATATCGATAAATACTAGGTACAGTCGGTTGCAAAAGTGGCTAAGCAACCGATCACAATAATTTGCACAAGCTCTTATGTCTTTATCAATAGAGCCGTGCTAGTTTTGCTAGTTTGCTGCTGACTGTACCTCTGTTCTTTAGATTTGGTTGAAAAAATGATTTTAATTTCAGCTTGTTTTTGTGCATATTCATAAATGCTTGATGTAGGGACAATCGGTCAATAACTCTTAAAAAGGGTGTCTTCTGCCATTGTCTAATTGACCTTTCTACAGACAGATGTCATAATTAATATAATACGATATTTTACAAAGTAAAGGGGTGTGGTTAATATCCTTCATAATTTTTTTAAACTGACATACCTACCGAGTAGGTGTTCAATTGTTTGTGTTTTTATTTTCACGTAGGCAGTACACACATATACAGTAGAGTTCTCCAATATCTGTACAGCCAATAGGTTCATAAATATCAAAACATAGAGTTTATGTAACTGGCAATAAGTTCTGTGTATAGATATTTTTGAACTGTTTACTGTATAGGATTGTTGTGTTGGAGAACTCGACTGAACATTCATATAGGTATTCACGTAAATTGCAGTTTGTTGGAATTTTAAAAAGAGAAAGATATTATAAGAATAGATGAACACCATTTAATTTTTTCACCCCAAGTTTAATTTGAGTCAACTCATGACATTAGGTAGGTATATTACATAATATACACAACAACCTGTTTACCTGATACCTACAAAATTGAAGATGGCACACTCTTCCAGTTTCAACCTATTATGTTTCAGCTGAATATGGACTGCCAAAATGTTATAAATTGCTGATTATGTATGAATGTCACAGTCGAAGCTACGTAAGTTAATAATTGACAATAACAACAAAATTATTTCAAAATAAGTAAATTTTTTCAGTCATTAATTTAATGTTTTTCTCGTGTTATCTTTCGTAAACCGAGTTATTAGTATTGGTCAGAGGTTCCTAAACTTTTTATTCTCACTTTCAAAATTTTACTGACAGTTTCGGTGGACCGCGTGCTGCTACATTTACCCTCTTCATTTTACTGACAGTTTCGGTGGACCGCCTGTTGCTACCTTTACCCTCTTCATTTTACTGACAGTTTCGTTGGACCGCCTGCTGCTACATTTACCCTCTTCATTTTACTGACAGTTTCGGTGGACCGCCTGCTGCTACATTTACCCTCTTCATTTTACTGACGGTTTCGGTGGACCGCCTGCTGCTACATTTACCCTCTTCATTTTACTGACAGTTTCGGTGGACCGCCTGCTGCTACATTTACCCTCTTCATTTTACTGACAGTTTCGGTGGACCGCCTGCTGCTACATTTACCCTCTTCATTTTACTGACAGTTTCGGTGGACCGCCTGCTGCTACATTTACCCTCTTCATTTTACTGACAGTTTCGGTGGACCGCCTGCTGCTACATTTACCCTCTTCATTTTACTGACAGTTTCGGTGGACCGCCTGCTGCTACATTTTTTTTTGAGTTGTATATTTTCTGCCGACATTAGACAGGAACGGTGGCATAAGAATAAATAATAACAGAGTAGAACGGAATCTCTTTTGACCGAGCCCAAAACGCCGCCATTTATATACCTACATCCCCCTCCACGTCGTTACACCCCTCTGTCGTCGAGGCGTGTTGCTAGGGTTGCTTACTGTTATTACTTACGTCTAAAGATAATATCGCTGAAATATAAGTTTTTGAGGTTTTTATTTACTTTCGAATCATTATTTTATTTTAGTTTTACAAAATATGAGATTTATAAATCAATACGTACCTACATATTGTAGACACTTCTAAATAAGAAGTACCATACATACCAAATAAAGCCGTTTAAGGTGATTTAAGTAAGTATTTCTTACCTACAAATATAAATAAAATACATACGGGCTCACGTAAAACTATTACAACCGAATTATAAACATCCAAACGCTCGTGCGGCGACGCCGGCCGTGACAGCCTGACTGTGTAGCTCGTATAACGAGTACTCTAATATCGTGACCTTGGCCCGTCCGGAGCGGGAGTTTCCATTCTACTATGTTATTATTTATTCTTATGCCGGTGGACTGAGCCCGTTGGCGGTGAGCGGTGCGCGTGCGCGCGGCTGTCGTCGCCTGTGCGCGACGTGCGCGCGGCTCATAGGTACCTATTACTGGCAAAAATTAGTGCCACAAAAACTATGCTATAGATAAATTACCGAGAGCGTGGAATTGCATACGTAGTGGTATTGTGTTAATAGACATTCTATATTTGAAATTTTCCTTTTCCCGTACCTACAATCAGTATAAAAAGAGGTTTGTAATAATTATATTGAAGAAGAAAATTCCAAAATAATGTCAGTGTCAAATTTGAAATATTATTAACGTTGTGCGTATATTTTAACAGCTGATTCTCCTTTTCATGCAACCGTACAACCACTACAAATGCAATTACAAGCTCTCGCTAATTCATCTATAGATAGCTATGAAGTCATCACATCATTATTTCATGCTGGACATTGGCCTGTCTTATCGGTCATCAGTAAGAATGATTCTGAGCCGCTTGCAACCGATTCAAGTTTAAGTATCCAGCTTGATACTTCAGCCTTTCGAATCACCGGTACAGGATATGGGGAGGGTAGGCTAAACCCGTTCTTCCGCATTGGCGTACTTTCACTCGCGCAGGCGCTTTCCCCGCGCCAGGGCGCATCCAGCGCGCGCGCCGAACGCCGCTAAATCGTTGCTGTCTACTTATACAAAATTTCAGCTCAATCGGTTGAAGATTTCGGCTTCAAAATTGAGTTGCAAGATTCCACTCGAACAAACATAGTTACATACATACCTACATACATACATTGTAAGTTAAGTAAAAGCTTGTAATAAATAGGTAGGTAAATGCTTTGTTGAGTTGTAAAAAAAAATTTCAGTTTACCGCAATTCATTAATAACTAGCTTATGTCTCGCGGCTATGCCCCCGTGAAATATTTCAAAATGGGCTAATTCCTTATCCCGTGGGAATTTCGAATAATCCCTTCTTAGTGCATCTCTAGGATACTCAAGGTATATGTTTGCCAAATTTCAAGTCTATAGGTCCAGTGGTTTAGGATGGGCGTTGTCTGTCAGTCAGTCACGGTACTGTTTTATAGGTAGGTATAGATTATCTAATCAATATCGATATCCCAATGCTACGTTACCAAGATCGCTTAGCAAATGACAGGGGTCTAATTCAATCGAAGGTAATTATAATTAAATTATCGCATTGACGAGGTACCTACTAACGCAAACGTATAATTGAGTGAACTTGATCAGCCGCAAGTTAGCATTGACATCCTATAGCAGACAGCCGGGAGGCGCCTTTGGCTTATCTATGCACTACAATTTATCTGCCACTTTTTGAGGGGGACGACGAACACACGTACGTACAGCACACCTCTACGCTTCTGTCAAAATTTGTTACGTACCTACCTACAAACGCACACTAAAACAAAACTGTCACACAAATGCCAAAAACACGCACACAATCAACAGACCCTGATCATTTTGGTCAGACTTAATGTTAGAGATTTGGCAGAGCGGAAATCGCTCGTCAAAATCTCCATTCCTTTCCTACTCTAAGACATAGTACAAATGCATTAGACATATCGAAAACGGGATATTGACCGCGATTACCTTATAGGTTTGATGAGCCCGGTCTGCACAACATTAGTGTCTACCCTCGTTTCGTCAGTTTGCCCGTGATCATGATGCATGCAACTGCATCGAAATATCGGGAGCTCATCAAACCTATAAGGTAATCACGGTCAATATCCCGTTTTCGTTATGTCTAATGCAATTACCCGGAAATCATTTAAAACTGTTATAGTACAAATGATTCGTTTAGCGAACTTCGTAACTAGATACATATAACGTGTTGTTTTCCAACCATTTTATGGGAATGAGGAATGAGGGCTAATTTTGAAGGTCTTACTTTTTTGTTAAACGTTTTTTTTTATCTCACAACTTTAAGTTTTATTATTCAAGGAATCATCCTCCAATTCCTATCCGTTAAGGAGTTGTACCTTCCATTATCAGCTCATCAATATGGAATGATGACTACCAGACGCAAATACATGGGTAGCATGAAACTACCGTGAGACTCAATTATCAGTCGAGCTATACTCGACTGACATACGTGAGTGATCCGTTTATTTCACTATACATGGATAGCTTTAGAAAATAAGTGTGTGTAATACGTGCCTGTAAAATGTTGAGGGTTGCCCCGATTTTCTTGGGATCCCGTCATCAGATCCTGATTTGGTGACAATGGGTGGTCCCGGAAGCATATTCTTTCAAAAAAATAATTTTGAAAATTGGTCCACAATTGACGGAGAAATCGGTGAAAATACATAAAAAAATACATAACGTAGGAACATAGAAACTACTCCTTTTTTGAAGTCTGTTAAAAACTGACAAACATACATTATATAGACATACATAATACATTATATTACATACATAATATCCTAGAGCCGAGAACAAACATTCGTATTCACCATACAAATGTCGACCGGGGATCGAACCCGGAACCTAAGCTTCAGTCAGGTACTTCTGACCACTAGGCTATCCGGACGACAGAATCGTAATTAGATTAATAGCACGGTTAGAGTTTAAAACAGTTAATTTTTCTTTATTGCTCTTTGATAAAGTTTAAATTACGCAGTTGACACCGATTGTCTCTGCCGCAAGTAGTTACCAAGACCACTATTTATCTTTGGTACTTATTCTGATTATGTTGTTAACCTGTTTATTGCCTTAAGCCTGTTTACTACACCATTGTGTTACAATGCGGGGCCCCTGCTATGGAATATAAGTGATCCACCTACCACTAGCGCAGGGGTCGGCAACCTTTTGTCTGGCAAGGGCCGCATAATGACAAATTGAAATAAAAGCGGGCCCCTGTTCATAATTTTGATAATAGGCATTACATTAAAAAAATTAAAACATGGGTGGCGAAAACAGTCAGGGGCCGAGGGTTGCCGACCGCAACACTAACTAGTGTAATGCAAATATCTATTTCTCGCAGTCTGACAACTAAGTCCATCTATCTTGTGACAATTGCCGGCTGTATACACACTTGCCGAGACCGGGCGAGGCCCGCAAGTCCTCCCTTTCGAGCCTTATAAGCAAGAAAAGGACGGCATACGTGCCTCGCCCGGTCTCGGCGAGTGTGTACGGCTAGCATCATAAGAATAAATAATAACATAGTAGAACGAAAACTCGCGCGAGAAAAACTTATATTTTGTCGATATTATCTTTAGACGTAAGTAATATTTAACAGCAAGCAACCCTAGCAACACGCCTGGACGACAGAGGGGTGTAACGACGTGAAGGGGGAAGTAGGTATATAAATGGCTTCGTTTTGGGCTCGGTCAAAAGAGATTCCGTTCTACTCTGTTATTATTTATTCTTATGCCGGCATGACAATGTCAGATCAGCTGAGGTAGCAGTACCAGTAGGTGAGACGATAGGTACTTGTTGTGACTGACATTAATTTGATTGACAGTAATTGTGTTTATTTGCAATGGTTTAACTATTATCGCGGCATGCCGGCTTGCTATAAATAGCTGTATATTTTACTTTGTGTATGTCATCTTTGTCATGCATGTTCAGTCGAACTATTTGATTCATTATTCCTTACCCACCGTAGAACGTTCTCAAAGTAAGTGTTATAATGATTTTCCTTGTCTGAGAATGCGATGTCACCCTGACATTTTCTACGAAACAGTGGGTCGCGATTCAGTTGGTTCTATAGTCCCTGCCCAAGTGCCCACAAACCATAACTCTTAAACATTACGATCTATGTAGGTAGGTTTTTTTTTTTATTATTAATTATTAATAACATTACATCTATCATTACAGTTACCCAATACGATAGTGTAGCACCTTACATATTTAAAGCATTCTTACAAATATACAATTTACGATAAATAACATAATACAAATAAAGTTACTTTTGTGAATTCATTAAGAGAGCAACAGAAGATATCGATTTGAGTGGCGACCCGGTTGAGCGTGTGCAAAACCCTCGTGCAAGGCGCCGCGCGCAGCAGGTTGGTGCGCGCGCGCGGCACGGCCAGCAGCGGCACCGCGAGCCGCCGCCACACGTAGCGGTCCGGCACACGCAGGCTTAGCGTTGCCAGTACAGAGGGGTTGTTGGTTTTTCCTCGCAATAATTTAAATATGTACAAAGCGAGGGCCAACTCCCGCCTAACCTCTAACTGGTTATATCCTACCATTCCCAACACGAATAATGTGGGATACATGAGTGGATAAAATGGATACACACCGTAAAGTTTTAAATAAAGCAGTCTCACGTATTTATTTTGGATTCTTTCCAGCATAAAACTATACTTGGCCTCACTCGGACTCCAGACGGCTGAGTTAGCCTCCAAGTGACTTTTTACGAGCGCTTCGTACAGAGCGCGTACAGCCCTTAAGTTCGTAAAACCCTGGGATTGCCGCATCACGAATCCCAGGTTTCTGTATGCTTTTTTACAGATTAAACTAATGTGATGTCTAAACAAGAGATCAGCTGTGAAATGCACCCCCAAGTCCCAAGGTTCTCCAGTAGGTGGGCTCTACAGTTCGGTTTGCTGAAATTTCGTTGTTTCCTCAAATTCAGTTTTTTTTCTCAATCCTTTGAGCTAACACGACCAAACCCAAGTGTAGAAGACAAGAAATTTATAGTTTGCTTTGGTTTCCTCAAACGAGTTTGTATAGCTGAGCTTTGCTTCATGCTAATGGTCCAAAACTTGTTAATGTTGTTCAATCTCGCTGTTTTAGGAAGTGCGATTACAACCGGTTAGTTTTGTTGGACTCGATTCGTTTAATATTTTTGCTAACCTACAACTTCTTCAAGGTTTCGAGACCAACGTTAGTGAAATTGAGCTACAGTTTTCGTAAAATAAACCATGTTAACCTCATAGCCTCATCATCATCGTGAATGTCGTTAAGAACACATACGCTGATGGATATAAGCTTACCCTGGAGAACGGCGTCGGTTTACAGCCGCGCGCCTGCAGCATCATACTATCACGACCAGCTTCCGGACCAGACCAGTCCACTTTGTAGGAATCCTTCCTACTGGGAAATTACCAGTTATTTTGACCAAATTCTATATCCACTTTGTAGGAAACCTTTCTACTGGGAAATGGTTTCTTGTATAGAATATGTGCCGTTTTAAAGTAAAGCCTGATGTGCAAATCGAGGACCTCATTTCAAAGATTGATGTAGACATTAGATGTAGTGTCTTGTCTTTTACAAGCTGTTACTTGCAATGTTCAGGTTAAATCTTGCAAGTTAAGTTTGACCCATTTCCCGATGTTCGATTTAGCTGAAATTTTGCAAACTTATGTCAGTTCGGTGACAATACGATAATCTAGTAATGAAGTTCTGGTAGTGCGGCCGGGATCGTTTCCATAGGAGGGAACTCTTTAACGTTTAATGGCATTGACTTGAAATTTGGTATGGATATGTAAGCTGGATGACAATACACGTACAGACAACAAAAAGTACATTCGGTAAAAAAATGAAATTTTTATTTGAGTTTACTCTTGTCAACTCCAGCCAAATACCATATATTTGAAATGCTATAATAATATTAATAATTAAATAACACACCGCAACAACTCGCAGCATATTTTGCAGAGAGAGCTTTTTGCTGTTGCTATGTATGTAATCATTCCTGTCTATCTGGCTTCGCCCACGGAGTGTCGAGTTTCATTCGAGAACCAGTTTGTCTGGAATAAATAGCCTTCTACTTAGAGGCACACAATGTAGCTAACTTTAATCTCAGTATAGAAATAGGAACAGATAAATTACTACTTTCTTCAGACTGGATAAGGCAAAAGAAAACACAAATCTTGTATTATAATCTTACTCTAAGGTTGTCATGGGAACTTGACATTGGACGCTTAACCTTATGAGAAGTTCGTTTCTAAAATTAATTTAACCTAGACCTGTGCTTAGCCCAGATCACGAAAGTAGTAGATCTGTCGTCAAGCGCGGATTCATGTCCCATCGCACGCTAATGCTATAAATGGGAATGTTTGGTTAGTTCAGCACGCCATAACTGAAACGGATATGAATGAAAAATAAACGGAGAGCTAGTAAAAATTACGGAAGAAGATATTATCTCCCAAGTAGATTTTTGTCTTAGCGCTGCGCTGCTCTTGTCATCTCTTTACATAATTATCATCTTTATTTCGAAAAAAAAAAACGCAATATGCCTTATACGAATTGCTGCGTTTGTCTCCTTATTTCCTTCTGTCCGTTTCCAACTGGGCCTATGTAAAACAGCTATAGTCTTGACATTGACATAAACAATTCGAAATTCCCTAGTAAAGCTACCTATTTCAATTAAGTACTGATATAAATGCTGAATTGTCTTGTGAAAAATAGCCTCAAAATAAATAACAATGTGCTTAATGGCCCATTCAATAAATAGAAACCCTATACACTCATCAGTCAGCAACAAATAACATGTGATGCTTTCAAGTATCCGTCTGCTGATCTCTTACAAACAGATGGGGTAATGTATAAATAGAAAATCTGGATCATCCTAGTTCTCAAACACTAGACGATGCATGTATAGTGACTCATTGATGGATCGCCTCATTGATTTTAAGATCTATAAACATAAAAAAGTGACATAGAAGGTTTGATGACAGATGATTTTAAGTAGAATTGACCACCCTCCAATCAGACAGATATCTGTCATACCGCCTCTGTTTATTTTGTCAGACCTAACAGAGATGACATCACGTTTAATTGTTAGATATGACTTATCTGAGGGTGGTGAAACAAGCCCCCATGGCTAAGCCTTCATGTTAAAAACATTTTGGGAAATAAAGTGTAAAGTAGCCAATCATAGCCTAAGGATGTGTTCTAACGCGGAGTGGAGATTTTGAGCACTGTGATTGGACAAAATGATCCGCTCCTTTCAGTAGCCTAAAGAAATAGTGTCCGATATGCAGGCAATGCAAAACGCAAAGGTACTATCGAACCAAATTAATCGTGACCCACTGTGGAACCCTTTCGTAGAAAACTTCATGGTGGCATAGTCTTGCCTGACAACGGAAATCATTATGACACTTATTGCGAGAACTTTCTACGGTGGGTCAGGAATCAAATGGTTCGACTGTACAATTAAATAATTTAATTCCAAATAATTATAGTGTAGTTACAATTTTCACGTCTTACGACCTGAAGCAAAATAGTTTTATTTCAAGATATCGCCAAGTCAGCAAACCGTAGTAAGCAAAGGTTTGATGATAGTGAAATTTCTAAATAGCGGTGTCTTCATTAAAATCAGTTAATACAGTTAATCCAAATTATCTAAAATGTTCTTTCGCCATCAATATTCAGGTAAACATACGTACACAAAACCAAACCAAAATAATCTAAAACGCAATTAACGTCAACAAAGTGTCCCGAATCGTCGAGTACGAGAACCGACGTAGACTCGAATCTAATAAACGACAGAACACGCCCCACTTATTGCCTGCGTAATTAACTTGTGCCCCTACTTATGTAGCATTTCATATAACTAATCCATTTTAATATCGGCTTAGACACTTTTATCACCTACTGAAATGTCATAAGTATTTAACCTTTAATTATTAAGTACCTTCAAATGCCACCTAAGAATATTCTGTATTTAAGCACTTAATGTTACACGTATATTAATGGTGTTTTCTTTAACTTTCAGATGCAGAAGGGCAACAGACAAATCATCTTTTCTTCATAATGGTACGTTTCTTTTTCCACGTTCCGATATATATTAGCATTTAAGTATGTATTTATCTATATAAGAATGTTTATCCGTTGTCTAGTACCCATAGTACAGGCTTTGCCTAGTTTGGGACTAGGTCAATTGGTGTCAAATTTTCCCGTGATATTTATTATTATTATTATTATTATTTCTTTACCTTGAAAATGAATGTTTGAAGTCTGAAACTAATATTTCTAAAAGGTTTCTAACAAAATAGGTCTAAGTCTCGGCACCACTGTACAAAATATGAGAGCAGCGTTGTTTTAGGTATTCCGATTAAAATTTCAAAGAAGCTTGCAAGATTTTCGTCTAATGGCGATCGAAGTCACTACCTTTTTCGCCGTAAGCAAAAACTGGCCGAAAATGCTAAATACATTCATACCATATAGTCTTGTTTGCTGTCAAAACAAGTTTTGTTCTCATCTCGTTTCCACCCGGACACCTGTATCTGTATTGTGTCTACTTGATATTCTTGGCGGACTAAACACAATTAAAATCGTTGTGATAATTAAGGTAGGTCATTCATCTAAACACGCAAAAATACTTCGTGAATGTCACATTATGTTTCAAGGAATGGAAATAATTTATTAATAATAACACTTAGTCGTCGATGACATGTGAGTAACTTGTCCTAAACCGGTATTCGGTACGGGTTTTGAAACTTATTCGTAAAAAACTCTTCGCTGAATAACCGAAAAACGTGACTCGTTCTTTGTATGGTTGTTTTGGCAATGTGTAGCATAATGGCGTGTGTTTTAAACTGTTTACTGTCCCAATTAGATTTTAGGCAATCATTTAGCTTCATAATTCACTATGATTTCTTTTGAAGTCGTTTTCACGTTTGTAGTGAGTGTCAATAGATACTTTATTAAAGTCGTTTGCTTTTGGTATCATGTTTTTATATCGAATAATGAATTGATTGACAATAATAATTTTTGTTCAGTTATATCATTCATTGGTAATCTCATTCTAAACTAAATTAATGTCATCTCTTAATAGATCATCTAATTAAACTTTGATTATTACATTATGTTTTCAAACTTTGTATATACTTAGTATCATACCATTAGAGTAATCTTTTTGTATTTTTTATCCAATTTAAAGTTTAATAACATTATTATATCTACATATTATCTAATATTTTGTTTACTAATACATAATAACCGCGCACTCGTATCAATCTTAGGTGAAAGTTATTATGGTTGAAACTTTCAATTTTCTTTCTAATGCCGGTGATATAACACGTGACAGGAAAGTACATCATTATGATAGCTATTGCGTAAATAATCGAGAAAGCATGCGGTAACTGTGGTACAAACCTTCACAACGTTTGTGGGCACGGAAATGGTAACATTACTTGTCTTCTTTTTGTTAATGAATCAGTTTTTAAAACTAGCAGTTTCATCGTGTGTCTTTTTGATCTTTTGGGTCATTATGTTCCTAGTTGAACATCGAGTACTTTTATCCTTTTCACTTTCTTCATCTACATAGATTACGTTTGTTTGACAGTTATTTTAACGACCGCCAAATTGCCGGGTTGATCCGGAACATCAAAACAGGCTTTTGTTCGTTGTCTTTGCTTCACATCCTCGAAGTGTTTGAACATTTGCTTGTCGCTTAATCTGGAAACGTAAGCTACGAACACAAGGCTCACACGCAAGGTCAAGAGTAGCGGGATTGTGGTCTTCCGGATTGGTTTACTTATTCATTCCTTGCATCCGTTTGCGGTCTTGAATTCAATCGTCTATATTTTGTTCTGACTTAAGGTTATTAGTCTCTTACGTTGCTGTTTATGTAAGTTTAAGTGTGTCGTTTTGAATTTTGTGTGCCTTTATTTCGACTAGCGTCTCTCGCGGCTCTTCGTTGGTATTGCAAATTTTACTTTTGCTATCAGGTCTTTCATTTCCTTGATAAAAGTATAATAATTAGCTATCTTTGGATTGTAGCGGTTCACAACAACGGCACTGGCAACAAATTTGTTCCTGAACTCACCAAGTCATCAACTATTGATACGGAAGGTAGCTTTTTGTTGGAAATCTTTGCATGAATATTTTTTGTGCAAACTGACAACGAGTGACATGACTCGGCAACCATCGGCCATGATTTTGAATGCTTCAAATGATACCTCATTACGTCAGTGTAGTGAGGCCGGTTCGTTCTTGACTTGCGGTTCCTGCGGTAGCCTGGTATTTAACTAAAATACTAAAACACACCATTGTGATGAAATTTGCTTTTTATGACTAAGTCTATTCTTGAAGCAGTTACTCTAATGGTATTTGTCGTCGCTAGTTTTCGCTTAGTTTTTGTTACTATTTGTACTTTGTTTCTTTCATTTATGCAAAAACTGTTCGCTTCGTCAACGTGAATAACTTGCTGAATATTTGTTATTGTTTTTACCAAGCCGAAACTTGAACGTATTTTTGAATCGCCAATAAGAATATCAACTGTTATTATAATAGCTAAATCAGTTCTCATCGCTTGGCATAATATTTGTTTTTATAATGTTCTGAACGCGTCGTGGTCTCTTGCTGTTGCCATTCGCTTCTATTCCAATTAAAATTCACAACGGCTTAATGAAGTTAATTATTTAACTGGTTTTAATCCATTTCCTGCTTCTTATCACACTTCCTATGTAAAAAAAGTTCATTAACTTTGGCACGTATCAATTTTCCTAGCCTTAGCTCTAAACGTGGCCATTAAGCAACGATGTTATCGCCCCAGTGTGCAGCTCCCGAAATATAAAATGAAACCGTTCTGTAACAAAGTATTTTAATTCCAGCTAAACAACCATAAATTCTTTCACGGAGCTCGGAGCTTTAAACACCTTAAGATTTAGTAGACGTTTGAGGTGCTACTTTGTTATTCCTGGTATCTGTTTCATTTATTAGTACTTAAAATAGAATTATATCAACCAAATCGGGAGTGCACTGGAAAAACAAGTCTGTCTAATCCGCAGTGGAAGATTTTGAAAGCGGGCGAGTGCAAGTTTGTATAATATAAGAGCTAGTAAAAGTTGTCAGAGAAACTGAAATTACCCATGAGTTTCTCCTCTCATCTATCGGAAATTTTAGGTGTTCATATACTAATGTTTGCTGTACTGTGCAACATCTTCATCATTAACCTGTTCATGTGTGTTTGGGTGTATCTGTTTGTGGCATAATAGCTCCTATACGTATGGACCGATTTTAATGCGGTTTTTTGTCCGAAAGCTGACGTGATCGGGATGATTCTTAGCTGTGATTTATGAAGATCTGTTCAGGTGTTTGAAGATCATGCCCTAGGGATCTCGCCAAGTTCCACAGGTCCGATTAATTTGAAATTTGATGATTGTTACTTCGTTGGTATTTCCATGACATGGTAACCTTGACCTGATGCTGCAGCAACAATTAGTCTTCGGGATTCCCAACTCCTTAGCGGCTTACAGCAGATACAGCGTGTTTGGGCTCATTAGAATGGTCTCAATGAGCAGTTGTTAGACAGGTAATGATCTGGGCTAATAAAACTATTAAAATGAATGTGTTGGTTGGTGATTCAAGCGTTGTTGCTTACCGCATCCGCCGCGGTCTCGCGATCTTTACTAGGTCGTCGCTCCATCTTGTTGGCGGCATACCGACAGCACGCCCGGTCCGTGGACGCCATTCGAGAACCTTTTGACCCCATCGGCAAACAACGCGGTGGATGCGGAAAGCACAAGACCGGTCTGAGTGGAGAGCCTTGGGGGAGGCCTATGTCCAGCAGTGGACGTCTTTACGCTGACATGATGATGATGAAGCGTTGTTGCGTCGGGGGACTGCTTTTCGCAGTTTTATTCGCAGTTTAGGTCAGGTGTTCGGATCTAGGTTGCTCGTATCGATTGCCACGCTATAGCTGTGGGCGTAACATCCTAATCAATCAAGCGGATTGCGCTAATCCCGCTCAGGGGAATCCGTCCAATGGCAATTAACTTGGCTACTGTCATCACAGCGGCAAGGTAAAGCTAAATTTGGTTACTCTGTGGAATTAGCTCGAGGATATTTCCGAATTTCGTGCCAAATTATTTTTTACACTTGTTCCTATATAATACTGTAATATTTTTGTTATTGTTATTTTGTAATGATTTACAATACAATAACAAATATTCTTTATTGAAGACCACAAAACAGCTTTTAGGGATTTTTTAAAATGTAATTCCTTTGTGGTTATGTACTTATTGTATGAGCTAATGTAACTTGTTTTTAGAACAAATGACTTTGTGCCATGTTTCTTGCGGCGTACTTTTATGAAAATTAGCTAAGAACCACCTCGATTAAACTATATCCATAGTTTTCGATAAAAATCCGTTCATCCGTTTAGAAGCTGCGATGCTACATATATACAGATACACCCATACACAAGTCAAGTTTACGAGTATAACGCCCCTCTTTTTAACCGACTTCAAAAAAGGAGGATGTTCTACGTTCCACTGTATGTATTTTTTTTTATGTATGTACATCGATTATTACTCCGTCAATTGTGGACCGATTTTCAAAATTCTTTTTTTATTCGAAAGTGTATACTCCTGAGGTGGTCCCATTGTCACCAAGTCATGATCTGATGATGGAATCCCAGGGAAATCGAGGGCAACCCTCAAATTTTATAGGCACGTATTATGTGTTTCATATGTTTTCTAAAGCTATTCAAGTATTTGCGTCTGGTAGTCATCAACTCATGTTGATGAGCTGATGATGGAAGGTACAACTCCTTAACGGTTAGGAGTTTCAGGATAATTGTGAAAATGTTAAATCAACTTAAAATTGTGAAATAAAAATATTTTAACAAAAAAGTAAAACCGCCTTCAAAAAAAAACCTTAGAAAAAAAAACGTAAAATAATAATAAATAAAATAAAATAAAAAGCATTTATTTCGGACAACAGAAACTAAAGCCTAAAGTTTTATGGCCTAGCACTAACTAGCAGAAATATGAAGTCGGTGCTTCGTTCAAAGAATACTCCGCTCGCACCGCACCGACTTCATATTTCTGCTAGTTAGTGCTAGGCCATAAATCTTTAGACTTTAGTTTCTGTTGTCCGAACTAAATGCATTTTATTTACTTATTATTATTTTATAGGATTATTTTACGTTTTTTTTTACGTCTAGGGTTAAAAAGCAATAGTAACGCGTGATTCAATCAAATGTTAAAGCATTCAGTGTGTAATTAAAGTTGTAATGATGATTTTTCGTTTACATTACACGTCCTTGCTTTATTATTATGCTTAATCTATTCCTGTCGTACGGATGATGATGACGAGAGCGTCCAAAATGAGGGTATGATTCACAGCCAGTTCCTCAGGTGTTTACTGCAACGCTTAAACATTTTATTTAGTAGCATTCTCTGATAAATCACCCGGCATTCCGTGAACCTATAAAAAGCTATTAGCATCTACAGGCCTCTGTTTTACCTACTTTACAATTATCAGTTTTCATCTTTGCTTTTTTTGTCAAATTGTTGCATCTCTGGCTTAGCACATAATTTTGTTGCTTATCATTGAAACGTCTAGGTAATTGCGTGGTCTAGACTGGACAACAATGAGGCCAGTTAGCAACATCACGAGGCACTGAATTAGAGGGACATGTTGTAACGCCTCCCAGACGTTTCCCAAGAGCCGAATACGTTAGTTGGACAATAGGGTAGTTGACTGATGTCAAAATGAAACCATTGTACATTTTCGCTTATCAGGCTTGCGAAAATACTCATAAAAAACCGATGCCTCACTTATTAGTGCAATTAAAACTATTTTTAAATTGACAAAAACTAATAAAAGGAGGCAGTTTGATCACTGAAAATGATGAAGTCATAGTTCTGTAATTCGTTTTGACATTTCAAAAAAAGTTGCTGATTTAAACAAGAGGCAACATTCCTATTGTTATTTCAGTTTGTGGAATCCTTGACGTTCCAATGGCTGCATCGGTACGCCATTTTATAGATACGATACCGATACCGTTAGTCTTAGGTACTTTTACGATTAGGTTCGCCGGTTCACACCGAACTTAGAACTCACGAACGAATTTTTACGTCAAATATTGTGCTTTAGTATAGATGGTAGCGAACAATATTCTATCCAGATCTGGATCCCGGTAATCCCTGACCAGGATCTGTTTATGTTCGAACTAAAAAATTGTATATACTTGCCATTTTGCTAATTTCATGAAGTTCTGAGCAACGAGACTCAAAATCGTAGAATAAACATTTTCGTAGCATATACAAATAAACATACAAGATGGCGGAAGATGCCAATTCGTCCGGTTTTGACACAGAACTCACTTCGCTTCGTTCGCTCGAAAATATCGGCGATACTGATATGACTTGTATGCAAAGAACTTAAATGTAGGTAAAATAAGACATGACATGAATTAAAAAAAATGCAAGACTTATGCATAATAGTAATGATATTATTTAATACAATTAATAATTAAGATGTAAGTGATTAAAATTTACATACCTCTACATTATCTTTTAAGCTACGTATTCTCATGTTTTCCGGAGAAAAACTATTTTTTAACTCTATTTGAATATTGTCTGCATTGTATTGCCGAGTTAGCAAAATAAATAGGCGAAATAACACGCGCATTTGTATAACTTTTTTTAAGCGGAAAGTTTGAAAAATATCCATTTATCTGTAGTAAAAATATCGTCGATGCCCAATATATCGGTATCACGCACGGCGTATCGCCAGTATACCGGTTTCGGTATCTTGAACTGGAACGGTAACAGTTTACATGTTTTCTGCTAAGTTGCTGGAACAATATTTGTGTTCCACAACAGAGCTGAATTGTGGGAAAAGTCCTCTCTAAATATTTGTACGAACTTTAATGGAAAGGCTTTCGCAATGCTCATGTATATTGCGCTAGTGACTTACCTTAATTGGTCAAGATAATGGCCATTTTGCTTAGTTTTGTGATTATTATGTTAGGCGCCGTTGCGTAAGGTTTCTAAATGTGGCCTACCTGTGAAGTATTGGTTGATGAATAATGTTTTATAATAGACTAACTATTGCCGCTACTCCGTCTATGTGAAATTCGATTATAGCTATCTCGCGGGAACTATACGATTTTCCAGGGTAACAGTTAGATTATGTTTTAATCTTAGGGTATAAGCTGTCTCTGTTCCAAATTTTAAACAAATCCGTCCAGTCGTTTCAGCTCTCTCACTGACAAACTTTCGTATTTATAATATTTGTGGGATTTTCTTTCAAACAAATTATAATAACAGTTTGTTGTTAATGTTGTCTTATTACCCAAGTTTTATATAAAACTGAGTACATTACTTTATATCTTCTTTGTTACTTGATCCTTTTTCTTAATTTAATACATATACATGTACTACGGTGAGAAAATAGTTATTTGTTATATAAGGGTGCAAAGTTGTATTTTACTCGCGAGTGTTTCAACACACGAGAAGTAAAATACATTTGCAACCGTGTGTAACACAAAACTTTTCACATCACTGTAGCGAGGAAAGCGCAACATGCATAAAAACAGCTCATATAAATAAATCGCCATCACTGGAATCACAATTTTTTTACGACATTATAACAGAAAACTCTGGAAGTTGTGTATTTTTACGTGAGTCGGAGTAGGTGAGAAAAAAATTGTTGACAATGTTGATATTTCTGACGATACGTTTTGAAATTGCATCGACTCAACTTGTGCGTTCAGAGCTATATCCAACATCATTATAAAAAAACAAATGTTTCTTGTAGAATTTTAAGAATAAAGCTAAATTTGGTATTTTTTATTAAATTTTCAAACCATTCATCATTTATTTCATGATAATTAATATCGAACGAACCATTATTATGAGCGTTTTACGTTTTGTCATATGTCAAAAGCTACTTAAACGCGCTCCACTCCAAGGTCAAATTACTTTCCCCACTAGTGGATAAAACGCGATTTTACCCGCTTGTATTAAAGGATAAAAGACGGCTTTCCGAGGTAGTGAGGGAAAAACTTTTTTCTCAACCCGTTTCTTCGCCCTGTTCTGCTAACATCTAGATGAAAAAAATTGTTTAGTTTCTTTTTGCACTAGTTATGTTTTTGTCGTCTGGTTCTTAATCTAGTTAAGTGACATGACAATTCTTGTTTTTTTGCTATCTGTTTTTAGTGTCTCGTTCAGAAAGCAGTTCAAAGACCTTAGTTGCAATGAATGATGTTACTTTAGATGACATTTAATTCGTCAATTTTGTTAATGTTTAGGGTTCTCATTGCGATCCGGTGCGCTCGTAAATATGTCGGTTATAATAATTTATGTCACTACCTATATCAAAACGGTATCCTTTGGCCTGCATTGTAGGCTCAGCCATATAGTTAAAGTTAAATAACCCTTGTAACACACTGTCCTGAGCTCGAAATATCTTACCTGTGTGACCACCCAATATAAGCGTAACGTAGAATATTTGCTTTGAACACGGCCTCGTCTAGATAGGCTGTAGAGGCTGTACCAATAGAATTTTCCAGCCATTAAGATTTCTACGTTTCCTCAGTTATATAAACGGCATGGTAATTTATGGAACGTGCCATTTGATGACTGGCACGTGGGTATTATTGTACAAACAATCGTTCATTGTGTCTGTATTGCTACTCGCAGTTCGTCGTTTATTGGTGTACATTCATGTTAATGAGACTTGCTTAGTTGTTAATCGATGTTAATTGTTGCCTTGTGCAAATTGACACACCATCGTTTGTGATGGAAGACACTGCTGAACGGCTATTTGGGGTTTGTTTTGAAGTAACTAACTGACAAGTTTGGCTGGGCATGTCCACTAGGGTTACCTATTTTAATCCCCCTCTCATACAAAATTTGTACTGGGGGATCAAAATAGATGTACTTGTGGACATTACGGGTTGGCTCACTGACCCAAAAAGGATCTGGCCCCTATTTCACCAACTTTACAGTTGTCAGTTTTCAATGACAGTTCGGTGTCAATTGCTGACTTGAAGAGTTTTTGTTTTAGCGCGCTTCATATTGTCAAAGAAATGTAGTTCGAATTGTCACATAAAACTGACAATTGTAAAAATGGTGCAATAGGGGCCTGACCTTCGAAACGAGAGCGCTCCACTTCGCCAATTACCGGCTTGAAGCTGATGGTGATTTGTCTTCAAACTCTCCATGGCGTCATCCCATAGACTCCCAGCGTTTTCCCGACAGACCGGAGGAAGTCCATGCAGTTGATCGCCCCAAATATGCCCCCTCTACCCCTCGATTCCCCTCCATTCTCTGCAAGTGATAAAGCCAACGCAGTCTGGTTTTTAACCCCCGACGAAAAAGAGGGGTGTTATAAGTTTGACATGTGTATCTGTGTAAGCCCCCAAACGAGTGGATCGATTTCGATGTGGCTTTTTTTTCAATCGAAAGCTAGTTTAATCGAGATGGTTCTTGCTAAGTTTCATTAAAATCGGTTCACCCGTTTCTGAAATATTGAAAATTGAAATGACAACTTCATGGGTTTTTCAACTTTTGTAATTGAGTGAAATGCTTGATTTTCATTGTTCCCTTACTTAAAAACTAAACTGTCAACATACCTACCAATATGGCGTATTTGAATAATTGTATGTATGTATCTCTTTATTGCACATAAAACAAAAAATAACAGATAACAGAACAAAAGCAAATGTACGAAAGCGAACTTATCCCTTAAAGGGCTCTCTACCAGTTAACCTTCGGGCAATAATTAATTATATGGAACGTAATGGTCTTTTAAACACAAAAACGCTGACTTAATTAAGAGTAGATGTTAATCCGTCTCTTATATCTTTACAGTACTCTCCATTCATTTAATTTGTGTTCTTAATTAAAAGTTTTCATTGCTGCCTTTAATCTGTAAGGTTTAAACGTAAGTCATAATTAACGTTCGCCATTAAATGTTTAAGTTGACTTTTCATGAGGGATCTGGAACGTCCTTTCCACTAAAATGTGCTTTCATTTTATCCGTTTTACATCATTTCATATTTCTAAGACTATAATTTGATTAGTTATCTGTGTTTTGCTTGGAAAGAGGAACACAGCAATGGTTTAAATTTTTCACTAGGATTCATAATTAATTTATTTAATAATTACATAATTAAATTTTATCCATTCCATTAAATAGGCCGTTCCATAGAAAATGTATGAGAAAATATGGGGAAAAAATAATTTTCTTCGTATTTATTTTTTCGCAATTATAGACTGTAATTACGTGTACTTAACCCCAAAAATGAAAACATGATGGTAAAAAAAAATCGTCAATACTTTATTTTTAAGGTAGGCCTGCCTGACATTTTTATCGTTTCTGAAGCAGAAGGAGGAAAAAGGATAAAGGAAAGGGGGGAGGAGGGGGATCAATCCCCCCAGCACTCTCACTGACCGAACGGAACGCAACAGGGGTGCCGTTGCTTCATGCCGATTTTCTGCGAGTGGGTGGTACTTCTCCGGACGAGCCGGCCCATTCGTACGGCGGCAAATATATGTACTCCTCTACATAGCGCTTGCGCTTGAGTGAATAATCTCCGCCCCCAAAAGTATAGCTTTAAACTGGGACTGCATACAACATAAACACTGCATCATTATGAAACTCGATCCTTATGATATGAAACTTTCCTGGTAATTCGTCCACGATAAGAACACTGTTGACTCTTCGTTTAGGCGTCTGTTTACCCGCCTCACACGTGATAACCATTTATTTTGCACTCTCTCTGATAACGTAATTACGCTAATTGCCCCCCCCCCTCCTTACACCAATATCCTAGTGACATTAGATTACCGATTTTATTCAACCCGTCGTAGATAATAAATTCGAATGTATGAAAGTTTAGGTGTTCGTTTAACCTTGTTTTATTTGTGATGATAACCCAGACCTTGAGATACAAGTGTTTTAATACACGACACGTATTCTCGCGTAGTTTTCTAGCGCTTTTTTTTTGCTAATCGTATCTTTTTGTTATGTAACCTCGGTGTAGTGAGACTTGACGAACGAATGTATAAGTAAAGTATGATTTTAAATGTATGGTCCATTTATTATGATTGGCCATGTCGAATTGTCTCAAGTTCGAGCTCGAAAGGTGTCTGTAACGCCAAGGCCGTCAGTTTTGTGGTTTTATGCGGTCAGTTGCGTGTATTAAATCTTCAATGAATATTTTGATATAATACACCTATAAAGGGTAAATAGCGTTCATATTTCAAAATCAATTTTTCCGCGTAACACTCGCAAGGCGTCATGAACAGTTTATGTATGTCGCTTAATGTTTCCTTCTACTACCCCATTGACCACCTCAAGTCCTTAATTGTCCATTTTAAAAATAAAATACCGTAGCTTACTTTTTGCTCATAATATTCCTTCACTTGTTCCAGGGGTACTCATCTCAGCGGCTGCGTCGTATTGCCGCCCACCATGCTGCGTCCGGAGTCGCCCCTCGCTGACCACCGGAGCCTGCTCCCGCGCCGGCTCCTCCCGGTCAAGGCCCAGATCGCTCCAACCAACAACGAGAAACGCAAAAACCGCCGCTCCCTAGAACTCAACCCTCCAACCGACCATGCCTACGAATATCCTAAGCTACTCATATCAAAAACAACAGATTCGCTCACCACGGAATGCCCGCGCAAACTCATACACAAACAAGACTCCGTCGACAGTCTCAAGAGATCCCTTCTGACCAAAGACGATAAGAAACCCATCGTCAAGGAAGAGAAGAAGCCTGTCAAGCAGGATTCCACGGAAAGTCTTAAAAAAGCTTTCCTGTGTCGACAGGAATCCAATGAGAGCGCGAAGCGAAGGGATTTGGATCCTAAGCGGGTAAAACAGGATGACGTTAAAAGACCTGTGGATGTCAAAAAAGGGAGTGATAAGAAAGCTCTGTTGGAGACCGATAACTTTGAAGAGACGTGCAAGAGACTGTATGAGAGAAGGACGGGGAGCGCCCGTCCGACTCTGCCTCCAGTGGCAGAGAAAGGGCTGGAGTCCCCTGGATCCCCGAATGGGAGTCCATTGACCCCGGGAGTGGCGGCTATAGCTGAGGGGGTTGTTCGATGGGGCAGTGGCCTTCTCTCCCCTAAAGAGGAACCCAGGCTAAGGACAGCTAGGAGCTGGTACGGGTATGGAACTCTACCCACCGACAGTGAAAAGGTAAGATTCTCATTTATTTTTATCACGATAAAAATGAGATTACCTTCTATGGTAATTAATAATTCAATGACCGTTAAGGCATTAGTCAGACATCTTCTAGGTACCTTTCTTAGCGTGTAGGTAGCGGACAAACAACAATAGCTATTATATGTAAAATAGTAAAAGTAAAATTGCACATGCACACTTAATTTCACTACTCTCTTTGTTATCTAACCTAACCTTGGATTAGAAGGCGTACGAAATTACATTTTAATTGTTCTCGTTCCGAACATTATGTTGTTCAACGTACTTTTACTTTTAGCTTTTACCGCCGTTGTTTTTTTCCAGTTTTGCTATGTAATTCTTTTGCAGAAATATTTGCTAACCAGTATAATTGAAACCACATAAACTTTTGCATCTTACACCATGAAGACTTAGGTCATTCGAGACATTCGAATAACTAACCTTTTTCGACCATTGCGAAACTGTGTCATCGGCCACTTTCGTATTGGAATTTCGTAGTATACAATATTCAATTTAACTTTACTAACATCTGTCGAGGCACCATTACTTTTGCGAACATGCGGCATCGGCGTCGGTATTCTGTCCAATTGAAATTCAAGAAGACAACATCTGTGCCAACAGTTCGTATAAATAATGAATAACAATGTGTTTTCAAAACAGCATTGTTCTGATGGCACAGTACACTTACATACGATTGTAACGTTTCAGTGGACGACTATTTTAAGGAAATTGTACGATTTGCCCAGAACTGTATCTAACGATGATTTATTTTCTTCGTTAGCAACGCTTCGAAAGCCTTCCTCATAGATTTCAATGACTCACGCAAATACTTTACAATAAGGGTCAGCATCATATCAGTTTACGTCATAAACACGTTTTGTAACAATACAAAAGCGTACACAGTCATTGTTCAAATGCATCACCATCACCTCTTTATATTTCTCGTGAGTTCACGCTTAGAGTTAATAGCATAGTAAACAGCTGCTTTCTAGAAAATCGATGGAAAAAACGCCCTCGGAATCCGTTTACGCTCCGCCGGCGGCCGCTGAATGCATCTCTGTGTCTCTGTGGAGTGGAATCAGGAACCGAAGATCGCGGATACGGAATAGGCGGTCCAATTCGAAACCAATTAGGTTCCCAGCTGTTTTTGTTGTCAAGGAAGCGACGGGAACTCATTCCGCGATGAATGGCCGCCGCGCACGGACGCTGCGCACGAGTAGATTTTATTTTAGAAATTGTTATACACTGCTGTGAAATAACGAAGTAAAACAACTGTGTCGGTGACGTTGAAACGTACACTCGTATGGTCACATGTGGGTAGGCGTGCAACGCGTGGTTTTCTATCAGTACAAATGTTGTGTCGATGTGAATAGTGGTGTGATCGATTGCAATGACATGACCCCGGATTATACTTTATGATTACGTGAACAAGTTTATCGCAATGCCGAACGAAGTTTGCAGAACGAGGGTAAGTTTATGATTGTTTTTGTGAGTTGTCGACTTTATTGTGCATTTTTAAGTGCGGTTTATTTGCGATCGGGCGTTTGTTATTGTTATCCGCTACGTGCATCCTTTCCATTCCGTTAACCTTTGGCTTGGTTTCGTTTCCATAAAATTCTGTTTTGAGTGAGTAAGAATTTTACCGTTATGCTAGTTAGTAATTGTCCATTGCATGCTCCGTCAAAGCTAGAGTTATCAATGAAAGTTTTGAAGGATCAGTGGCAGCGTAGTATAGATTGGCACCCCGGGCATTTTGTATTGAGCACCCGTACTTAAAACCAAAATACCTAAAGGGAGATTTTGTGAACATTCTTTGGCTGTAGGTAGGTTAGGTACTAGTGAGTTGTCGTTGTCACCCCTTGGTGCTTGGCACTCCTGGGGGCCCGGGGCGGACCCCCCCCCCTTACGCCACAACTGTGAATGATGATGATGTCCTGTGGTAGGAACACAGGTTTCGCAGTAGGGACTTCCAATCATCACGCTGTGCTGTGCTGTGCTGCTGTGGCTTCAAGGTCCCGCCAGTTAATAATTTTATAAATACATCTGGAGCTAATAATTATAATTAAATACATTGAGTGGGCTGGATCGGTTTCGAGGAGTTTATTTGTTGACGATATTACGCCCAATAAGATGATATAACTAAAAATATTCCATTGCACTATAAATGTTTTATTGATAACTGATAACCGAGTGAACTCTTCATATTATGACCTAAATCAGGAAAGTTAAATCAATAAACAGGTACAATTTCATTGCCAACTATTCAATAACCCCTTTTATCTACACACATATCGGTCATTCTACGACTTTGCAATATTTGAATTTATTTTTCACTTTTTTTTAAATCTCGTTTTTTTGCCAAAATGAGAACGAAAATCTATTACGGCCAAATAGTTGCCCAAGAAACAAGCAAAGGCACGCACTGTTTGCCTTTTATGTTAAAGTTTTCAAGTCCCAAAAAACATGGAAGGTTACGGTAATGAAAGCACTTCACGGTAATGAAATATAGGGCTTAATAAGGCCACGGCGATGATAACTTTTTCATACTTTTTTTCACAGACAAGCATAAAAGTAAAATAATGCTACAATATAGCGATTAAATGACTTTATTATTGACGACATATGTATTAAAAGTCTTAAAAAAAAAAACCGTCTTAAAAAAAAACATAAATTAATCTTCTAAAGTGATTATTTTTGTAGCCTAGCACAAATAGGTGCGATGCTAGCGGAATATTCATTGAATACCAACTTCATACTTGTGCTAGGCCATAAAAGTGATGGCTTTAGAGGATTATTTGTTTTTTTTAATGCGGTTTTTATTTTTGTTAAATATTGTGAAGCGCTTATTATTATTATTGTTTCATAATTTTATGTTTATTTGATATTTAAAGAATTATCCTCCAACTCGCAACCGTTATAAGGAGTTGCACCTTCCATCATCACCTCATTAACATGAGATGATGACTACCAGACACAAATAACTGAATTGCTTTAGAAAATACATGGAACATTATAATGCGTGCCTGTAAAATTTGAGGGTGGTTCTCGATTTCCCTGGTATCCCATCCCATCATCAGATCCTGACTTGGTGACAATGGGACCATGATGAAGTACACCCTTTCAAAAAAAAATTTTTCAAATCGGTCCAGCCGTCTTCAAGTAATCAGGGAAAATACATTACAAAAATTTATACAGTAAAACATAGAACTTCCAAGTTGCTTACAATTTTTCTAACAATCTTTAAACAAACAAAAAATTCTTTTCATCAGTCACAAATACAAAAACAGAAGTAAGTATTAACAAACGATTATTACAAAATGTACGTACTCATATCTTAATTAATCTACAGTACTTCCTCTTGCAATCAATTTTGTTTGACCTTTCTACCAAATTCTAATTATTTTATTCTTTCTTCCTACCTTTACCTTATGCTGTCTTATTATTGTTTACTTCTTCTTTTTGTAATATCAGAATAATGCTCTACTTGGTTTTCTTCCTCTATTGGTGTTTTTTTGATTTAAACTCGCAATAAAAAGCTAAAATTTTAATACAATGTTTGCTGTGCCTGCTAATTAACGTCGAGTTTTGGTAATTATCTGTCATTGATTGATTCCTACAATTTCATTTTCTTCTTTCTTCGCAAGTATCTTGGAGTTCCTGTTCTATACTATATTGCATACAATCCTTAGTTTTCCTTAATAATGTATTCACTAATAATATAAATAAATAAATATCATGGGACAATTGAACCCAATTGACCTAGTCCCAAACTAGGCAAAGCCTGTACTATGGGTACTAGACAACGGATAAATATACCTACTTATATGGATAAGTACATACTTATATACAAGACATATCAAGCATCCAAGACCCGAGAACAAACATTCATATTCGTCATACAAACATCTGCCCCGACCGTAGATCAAATAGAAACGTAGCATGGACTTTTAGGATGCCCCATGTTTAACTGAAATAGTTATTATAAATTATAAATTATGCAACCCTGGGAACACAAAAACACATTTTTTTTTTGAAGTAAATTCTATGAAATATATGGAAAAGTCATAATACATTTAAAAAATTTCATTACCGTGATTTTAACATCATTGCCGTGACCTGTAAAGAGCTACGGTAAACTACGGTAATGAGGGTTCTGGTAATAAATATTTTGTTCATGATGCCGAATAGCCAACCATTTTGAGTGCATTTTTATTTACAATTAACAGATTTGCATAGTATTTAATCTCTCAAAATGCAATATGTAAATAGAGTACATTAGACAATACATACGAAGAAAAGGGCTACCCGGCGATGATTTCAAAATTGTGACAATCTCCCGTTTAGCGACAGGGGCGCATGTCTGTTCGTCTTGGCATCGCATTAAAGACTTCAATATCCTGGGTGCGCGTCTGCCAGCGTTTGGTGGCAAGATCAAAGAATTTTGATGCTATTCTCAAAGCGTTTAGTTTCGAGCACGGAAATGATTTTTTTACGGTGACAAACTTTACGTGTGTTTTTTCTGTGCATTAAAGGATTATTTAGTTTTCATATTTAAGCGTAATCGATTGCTTATGAATGTAGCTATTGTGGAATGTATTCTTATTGGCGTTCTACAGACGCAATTTTTGTACATGTCAATTAATATCTAAATTAACACACTGGAACAGGGTCCGGTAATGAAAATTTCACTACTTAATATTTTTTTATTAATATGATATAAACAAAATCATTAAATTGCTTATGGCAATACATAGAAGAGATCATAAGCCATTTATTAAATTTTTTTTTTCCTGCATTGGTTAATACTGGAATATTTTAAGCCCCGGAAATGTGAAAAAATTTAAAGTCGTAGAATGACCGATATCATAAGTCCTCTATAATGCGTTCAGAAACCGTAGAAAATGACCTGCATTGCAGCACGACGACGCCTTCTCGCCGACAGCGCCAGCCCCAGCACCACCACCAATGACTTTTCGATATCGAATTCGATGTATCGAATTTGACAACCAACGTAATTTACAATCATAGTGAAATAAAACGGATTACTCACGTATATAAGTCGAGTTCAGTCCGACATGTATAATTACACACAATTACACATATACACAATATTACAAAAAAATATCAGTTCACGAAACGTCAGCTCGGTATGTTTGTCTATGATTAAAAAAAAAACAGTCAAATTCGTGACAGGTATGGGTATGATTATGCCTTCGGCTTCTGAACCCATCTTAGAGTACTTATAATATGTGTGTAGATAAAGTAATGTATGCAACTCCACATAATTAGGCCTTAAAACACTCATTATGTAGCAGTTGCATGAACTACTATTTTATACCTTGTATTTTCTTTGTGCCTTATTTCTTGTTTTGACTGTTATGTGGTGTTCAATAAAGAGTTATTGTATTGTATTGTAACCGGTATTAGGAAATAATAAGTGGTAACATTAAGATTCTTAACACGTTCCCGGTCTGGGTGCCACCAATGTGGGGTCATGAAGCTTTTTTTCAGGAGTCCGTGCCCCCAATATGGGGTCACATCCCCATACCGGAGCACAGTTTGACCTGTGACATTGTCAGATCGTTTTGTAAGGGGACAGTGAACGTGTTAACAATTTAACAGAGCTGCGTATACATAATATGTTGTAATTAAAATAACACGTAAATTTGAATGATTGTTATTTGCGTTGGATCCTTCTTTTAACCTAGATAACGGATCACGGACAAAAACGAAGTCAAAATATAGCACAGTTGTAGCGTCAGTTTAGGTAATTACTTTGATTAAGCGGTTATAAAAACTTGCAATTTTGTATGAAATAAATAATCTTATTCTCTGCAAGTGCATCGTCATTTGCCACGCCATTTTCGACTCTTTGACACTACATTTAGCTGCTATTATTGGTTGAAGATTGGACCCAAGAAACAAAGTTTTGTTGCAAAATACTTGTTGAATATGTACCTGTGTTAGTACGAGCCATTTCAAGGTGTTAAGTTGCATACTTAGTTATTATGCCTGGTGTGGCAAGTAACACATTTTCATTTAACTAGCTTACACCCTTCTGTCAGATCTTTGTTATTTATGTGTGATGTGGATGAGATCCCTTACCGAAACAATTTCGACTTTGTACCCGCGTATTTTTTCAATACGTTGCGTTATGTTTTTATGTACAATAGTGTGGTGTTTGCTAACTTTAACGTGTCATACGCATGCCACAAACTTCAGGCATGCGCTTTCCCGGCTTTATTACAAACATGTACGTGATGTAGCTGGCTGACGTTCAAAATTAATTTAACTCGGTAATTTAAACTCTGGTCCGCGACCCGAGCGAAGCGATAAAGGAATTGGGGCGACATGTCTCAAGGGCGGCTTAGTCACCCGGCCCGGTCAACTCAACCGTACTTAAAACTAAAGTCCTTGCATGAAGCTTCGTTTGTTTAAACAAAAGTTGGTACTTCATAAGCCATTGTAAGTCACTGTCCACGAAAATGCAGAGGCCCGAGCACGAATATCTACGTAACGTAATCTACTTACTAACATCTGGACTTTGGGCCTAGTACAAAATTAACGAAAAATTTGTCCCTGTACTTACAACACGGCATTTTTCGATGACAGCCACACGTCATAGTGCAGTCGTCCGACCAAACTAAGACTGACTGACGCTCGAACGATTGGTGGTCGGTTTTGCAAATTAGTGGTTTTTTTGATTCGGACCTGACACGCGCCTGAGGGTCGAGCACGACTTTACGAATGCTGCGTAACGTAAAATCGAATAGTAAACGTTGTCGAGTTTGTATGACGTTTGGAACAGCGCCCGCCCGTGAGCGTATTTGGAACTAAAATTTAGTATGAGGTTTCTCGATCTCGACACGATAACCGTAACGTTACGCAGCATTCGTAAAGTCGTGCTTGACCCTCTGCCCGAGAGGCGCGTCGGCCGAACGTACCTACCTAAACTGCGCAGTGACACCCTCCTGCCACGGCTCCCTTGTTGCCCCGCTTCCCGCCGAAATTGCATACTCTCCACTCGACCAATCCCGTGGGGTGAGCGAGGGAACATGAATTATAAATAAGCACACCGTGATGAGGAACTTTACGTTGATTACCTGCAGCATGATTTGTTTGTTTTGCTATGTTTATGCTTGTTTGTTACGTGAGACATTTAGAAAACACAATGATCTCTACAAATAATACTTGTTTATATAATAATATCCACTTGAGCAAATGACGAAGAATGAATAAGCAACGTTGTTGAATTCATTCAAGGGGTTTCCAATTAATTTATTTGACACGCTTCAATCGTATAATTTTACAGTTTAGCAAATAATAACAACGTAATGTAAATTTTATAAATACTTGCTGAAACAAGAATATGCGTAGGATACCAGAAGAGATAGCACAACCCGGCCCGGGAACCGAACCCCGTACCTTGACATTCCTTGACACATGCGCATCCCATTCCCATTACACCAACTATGCATAGAAGATAAAAAACATAAAATATACTAACGGCACTATTGAAAATGCAAATGTGTCCCGCTTTCATGCAAAATCTTAAATTTAGTACTATTTTATACCGCACTTTTCTTGTCTAGGTATTCTAAGTACGCATGTACTAATCGCACTTAAAACGTACTTGGATCGTACGGAAACGGTAATCGTGCAATTAATGATTGTTGCGTTCACCTTATTTCGCATCGAATTTTAAAACTTGCAGTTACAATGACTTTATTTCTGTTTCACTCACCTGTTCTACTATAACAGGTATTTATGCATTCAAAGCGCCTTACATGGCGCTATGCTGAACAGAATTTCTGGACGGCTGCCAAACTCTGCCAGGTCGTGCATGGCATGACGTAGGCAATTGTTTACGCTCGTGAATGGCATGCCGAGCGTTGCACACTTCTGCTTATAGTCACAGGTTATACATTTATCTGTGTGTGAGCTTGTTTATTATCTGAATGTTATGTATACTTACTTATAGTTTGTTGCGTGGCGATCCGATGTGTTGACTTTGTAAGAGTTCGATTTTAAATAAGGAACATGTATGTAGGTGTAGGTATTTTATAGATGTCTTCATAGCGTTGTTATATTTCAGGCTTTGAGTCAGTGGTCTCTTAGTAACAAGGTAGATTTAATAAGCGAATTAATTGTCTTTGATCACGCTTCATGGATCACATACAAAAAAAAATTACAGGCTTAAGTCATCCTAATCCTAATCCTAACTAATATTATAAATAAGAAAGTAACTCTGTTTATCTGTCTCTCTGTCTGTCTGTTTGTTACCTCTTCACGGGAAAACCACTGCACTAATCTAGATGAAATTTGGTAAGAATATAGTTTGAATATTGAGGAATAACATGGGCTACTTTTTATTCGGGAACATTATATAGTTCCCGTGGGATAGCGATAACCGAAATCTACGCGGACGAAGTCGCGGGCAACAGCTAGTTTCCCTATAAAATATCAAAGTTATAGTCTATAGTTGGTTCCATTGAAATATACAAATACAGGAAAAAATAGCTTTTATGTTGGAATAAGACTTAATTTGTGTTTCCATTGTTGTTGTAATGAGGCCTTAGTCTGTTCTTAATGGTAGGCAGTTTACCGGCGTATGCGCAACGTGTTGTAAAGAGCGATTCGATCCGGTCATATTTTTGCGCGATAATGCACACTTTCAAAACGCTGATGGTGCAGACAGCAGCAGCAGTCTTATTCCAACATAAAAGCTATTTTTTCCTGTATTTGTATGTCTATATTTCAATGGAACCAACTACAGACTATCAACATACAATGACAATGCAAAGAAAAATCCGTTAAGCAGATGGACTTGAACCAGCAACCTCGGTAATCTGTACCACGCTCCACCAATGAAGCTATATACTTAACGTTGGGTACCTAACGAATTTTTCAATGCCTTGTGTCATATTTTTTTTATTTGGAAGATCTCTCCTCAGCGCCATCTATGAGTAGCTTAATCAAGCGGCTCACCCACTACGGAACTTCTACAGTTACGCATTAGTGTCAAGAGATGGAACTATTTTCTGAATCAATGAAAATAATCGATTTATTGATTATTTTTGTTTTTAATTTTGTTTTTATTTTAAAAGTGCGTTCAGAGCGTGGTACGGATTACCGAGGTAGCTGGTTCAAGTCCAGCTGCTTAACGGATTTTTCTTTGCATTGTCATTGTATGTTGAATTTCATTCTATGAATGTTTCATAAAAATAAAAACAAAAATAATCAATAAATCGATTATTTACAGACTATCACTTTGACATTTTATAGGGCTGTTGCTGTGCTAGTGTAATCGGCGACCAGGCCCAAGCCAATAAATACGTCTCGGTCGCGTTCGCGTTTAACTATTGTCATACTATTTGACACTTTAACGCAAACGCGATTGAGACGTATTTTGTGTTGTTTGATTACACTAAGAGCACAGAGCCTCTAGTGTAATCGACGGCCAAAAGATACGTCTCGAAAACGTTTGCGTTGAAGTGTCAAATAGTAGGAGTATTGTTTGTTGTCAATACGTGCCACCGGTGGCGCTGCTAATTTGCCCATAATTATTCAGACGTACAGTCAACGAACTTAATTCCCTACCCATTTCGTTGAAATGTTGTTAAACATTCGCAATGCATTAAGGTCGAAAATGTCAACGTAAACGCGACATGTCAAAGCGACGTCGTGTTCTATCTAGCTCTTATGGTGACAGCTTGCTATACGATATTAAACCTTAGGTGGGTTGGAAAAATAATTCCTTGACTGTACCTATCTATACTCGAACGCGATCGTGACGTATTTTTGGTCGTTGATTACACTAGGCGCTCTGAAGTGAATACAATGAAAATAAATTGAAAGGACAAGAGATCGCGTTTGCGGCGAAAACAGCCGCTAGACATAGTAAAAAAGAACCCTGTATTTATACGTTAAAAAAAATGTTTAAGTCCAAGTTTACTTTGAACGTGAAGGTACCGTGAGATCCAAACTCACTATAAAATAAACTTCAAATCTTGAATAATATTTCAAATTATTGAAGAAGTTATACTCGTAAATTGCCCACCTAATTATTTCTATTAGTAATACTATAGTATAATGGTGCCATTTTCTTTCTTTAATTACCCTCTACTTATTAATGGTTTAACGAATTAAGAGGTTTTTTTTGTATTATACACTTTGATCTTTAATCTAGTTGTTACGTCTTAAATCCAGTGACATTTCCTCAACTAATCACTAGGAAAGGAGCGGGATACGGTGCCCACGGGGAGAGGGAATTAAAAATCGCCAGTACGCACGCACAAGATCATTGGAAGCGGTTTTCGCCTTAATAATCGCGAAAACATCTGAACATCTTATGACAACATTCATTGAAAAAAATATGGATTTTAATTAAAATTTGCATGGGGATTTATATACATAAACATAAGTAAACTCATGGAATAATTAGGGACGAGAGGAGATAAAGTATGCAAATACGGATTCGCGATAAATACTTCGACCCTTTGGTAGGCATTTATAATAAAACCGGACAAGTGCGAGTCGGACTCGCGCACGAGGGTTCCGTAGAAAGATTTTAACGCTTTTCCCCAGTGTTTTAAGAAGTCCAGTGTTAGCAGAGCCCTGCTCCTAAGCAAAATGTACACAGTGTGTGGTCATATAGGTACTTAAAAAAATTAAGTTTTGAGATTTTTGGGAGTGGCTCTAGCTATAAGAGCTACCTTCATACCAAATTTCAAGTTTCTAGGACAACTGGAAGTACCCTTTAGGTTTTTGGATTTCGGAAATTTATATGGAAATTGCCTTTTTAATGACTGTATCTTTTGATTGCGTTGACTTAGAAGGTTGATTTTTTCACAGCTTCAAGGGACCGCAGGCTTGAGTATTTGATATTAATTTCAGCATGCTATTTCCACGAGTTCCACAGAAAAAGGGTCGGACAGACAGACAGATGGACAACAAAGTGATCCTATAAGGGTTCCGTTTTTTCCTTTTGAGGTACGGATCCCTAATAACGATTTTCCCCATCCCTATCGTTACACCATTATTAACTTACATTACCGCGTAATGACGAGTAAATTCGCTCGTGCAAGGACGGCTTATTCTGATCTGAATCGATTCTCTCAAGGCCTAGCGAAAACTTGTTCGATTTATAACCATTGCAATATGTAGGTTGGGTTTCAAAGTTTGCTCCACTTCAGTACAAAGGGCCCGTTCAAAGAGTTTTTGTTTCCTTAATAGGTCAAGAAAATGTGGAGCTATTTTTTTTCGGAAGTAAGAAAGCCGGGTTATAAATAAAAGTTCAATTGAATGCTTCGTCTTCATTGTACCTATGCTTCGCTATTAAGGTTCTGTCGCCATAGCACAATTATTGGTCTAGCCTAGAACGTTTATGTTATAGTTTTCCTCCGTTTTACAGTAGGTATTTAACGACTGCAACATAACGACGGTGGAAAGGAAGAATCACTTAAGCGACATTTTGGTCGAAAATGAGTTTATAAATATCATTGGAATCAGCGTTTTTTCTGCGTCGTTTGAATTGGGTTTCACGGCGATCGGATGACTTATATGTCGCTTAAAGTAATTCACGAATGAGGTCTGAATTTGAAAAACCACCCCTTATGAGACACACAATTTGAATAAAATATTATCTGTGTCACTTAAAACCTACTCCAATATCACCACAGTCGTATAAATTATTTTTAAAAAGAGTTCGTTTCCGATGTAATGTCCGTTAATTGATTATTCCGGGCACATATATCTTGAATTCTGTACTTAAGTGGTTTTTCAAAACTGCTTAATAAAACGATTGTCGGTTAAATGAATGTTACGAAAAATTACGTTGTTATTTAATTGCTTTAAGCGACACTCCTTACCGCGGCCGAACCTGTCGCTTAAAGTATACTTTATAAATGCGATACGTCGGTTAAGTGGAGATTGAAAACGGTATGATAACGGTTAAAGTGTTGCTCTAATCTATTTGATGTCGGTACAGTGAACAATTTTTGGCGCGAATTTCACGCGAATGGTGCTTTACTTATACAATGGAATGCAGTAGGTCGCTTCAGTCAGCGACGAACACCGGAGTGCGGCGGTTGTGTCGATGTACGACATCTAACGTAAAATTTGTTTTATTATTAAGTTTTAGCTGTGTTTTAATTATCGTAGTGATTATATGAGACTAGAGTTCTATTATGTATACCTTTCTTTGAAGTATAATTGAAATAAAAACGATGTATGAGGATGGTTTTGTGCATATACATTTTGTGTGCGATTAAGGTGGATTGCAGCACAAACGTTAGGCGACGATATTTGTTTTCAAGTCCGAAGTATACCTTATAAATTGTTCATGATATGCGTATGTACAATAATTACCACACAAGTAATGTAACGTTATAATATAACAGAACATAATAAAAACAACACATTTCTTATGACTTAAGTATATGAATGTAATTTTTTAATAGGTCCCTCTGGTACCTATTGCATGAATGGTAGGTAGCTTAGGGAAAATTATAAACCCAACATGATTGTGATATCAAAAACTGCCTAAGTGCTTAATTATTAACTAGTTAAGTGTTACCATTAAAACATTGTGATCATTGTAATTTGTATATTTATACACTTACCATAAAGTAAATAAGTAAGCTAGCTACTTAAGTATTCTTAACAATTTATAAACTCAAAATGATTGTAATCTCAAAAAAGTGCATACTTAATTAAGAGTTATTTGTTAGAAGTAGATTTATTTTATTAAAATAAAAATACACGTTAATTTCGTATAAGTATTTTATTTTTCTCCTTAAAAAACGCACAATATAGCGTTTTTTAACCGCAAATATATTCTAAATTTTTCAATAATATGAAATAGTTTAAAAATATATTAAAGCTAGCGTTATAATTCACAAAAAAGTGTCGATTTAGTTTCAAATTTCTGGTATACCACTTCAAATTGGCACGTAATAACTGCCCATACGACTGTTGCTTAATTGAATATCTTAGAGACAAGTTAAAGAAGGTAAGTGGCTTCAGTGAGTTTTATAGTACTATGATGATGTCGCTTAAATGGTTCTTCCGGGAATATTTTGAGAACCTTTTCAATTAAGCGACAACATTTTCAGGATCCTGTAAGATTTTGGGGTAAATGTTTATTTCATAAAATAGAGAAAAATTAAATAAGATTATCGTCTTAAGAACTCATTTACCTATTTCAAATAGGAAAAAAGTTATGATTTTTTTTTTCAAAAAGAAAACTTTGAAACACTCTCCTGTACAATTCACTAAATGTCGCTTAAGGGGTTCTTCCTTTCCACCGTCGATAAGGTTTTAATAAAACTTTTGCGGAAAGCCACAGCAGAAGATCATTGTCGCCAGGCGGCTTTTTTCCTGATAATAGAACACCGAGAGATGAAGGCTTACGCGAGTTGTTACATAAGTGCGTATGTAAGCTTGATATAGAACGTTTCGTATTAGTTCTTCCATAACAAACTAGGTGGTGCTACATACCTAAGTGTTACCCAAAATTAAAACATGTCCCAGCAGGCTCCTATTTAACCGACGTAAGATGTTACAAATAAATGTCACTTTAAAATGACAAGGTCTAATTGCTGACTTGAAGAGTTATTGTTTTAGTGAACTTCATATTGTCAAGGAAATGGAGATCGAAATGTAATTGTAAACTGATGTTGGTAACATTGGTGAAATCGGGGCCAGCTCGATCCTATGTTTTTTCCATTAATTTATAAACAAAAATGTTCCTTTGATGTATTAAGATTAATGAAAACTGGCATGTTCCCGAGACGTTCCATTTGCGCAACCAAAACATTCTCAAAGCCATACGATACTCGATAACTTTATTCCCGGTACTGGCCCAGTTCGGAATCATATTGAAAATACATTTCCATTCAATCATACGTTTCCGAGAAACGGCTTCTATTACGAATCTGAAACAAATTTTTATTTATACTTGTGTTACGCAATTGTTGAAATGTAACCAAAAAATTTTTTTATTAGTAAGCAAATACAACTACAGATCGAAATCTGTTTCAATAAAAGACTTTTTGTTTTGATTCTCGTCGTACCTTACATTTTATTTTTATACCTAAATGCATGTTTAAATTTGCGGAGTTGAGCAGCCCACTTTGGGCATTTCAATAAAATAAAAATAAAACTTTTTCCCTGTGAGTTCCACCATAATATTCCTAATGGACGTATGAAATATCAAACCAATCAGTTGCATTGCTAGACATTCAAGCTTTTTTCCTAACTACAGGTCTTCAGATATCTTCAAGTTCCCTTGAAATCAGAATCTGTTCGTCGTTTTGACGTGATGCGCGTTCAGACGGTTGTAATATGTATAAACTGCAATTTTGTATTCTATTCAGCCCCAAAGCAGGCGTGACTGCACACTAACTCTACGATTTTGGCAAACCACTGCATTAAAAGCGTCCTTCTGTGCTCTGCTGACACACAAAACATATATAGGCTAGACTGTGTGACGATCTTGAGTGTTTATCTATCTAAACCTTTAAAACCTTACCGTGACTGACTGACTGACTGACAGACAGACAGACAACACACAGCCTAAGCTACTGGACCTAGAGACTTGAAATTTGGCAAACATGTACCTTGAGTATTCTAGATTCTAGGACCTAGAGGTGCACTAAGAAGGGATTTTTCGAAATTCCTAAGGGATAGGGAACTGAAATATTTCACGGGGGCAAAACCGCGGGGCATAAGCTAGTGGCTTTTATGACACTTCCCCCATCAAACCCTGTCACAAATAGCTCATTAGTTTTTACAAACTTTTATTTAGCTGCACTTGGGTGGGTATAGACATCTAGAAAAACTTGTCCCACGGGCCAGGCAAAAATCAATCTTATGGCAACGTCATATCCATTTTGACAGGGGAAAGCTTTTCTCACTTTAAGTTTGTTTCTTTGATTCATATCTTGCCAGTGAATGTCGAGCCACTTTGAGTGGTCAGATTGACTTGAAATTTGGTACATGTTAGCTCTCATGAGTCATGACATTAAAATAATCTGTATACAGGTACAGTCGAAGTCATAAATATGTTTACACTTTAGTACCTTGTCACTTCATATGACAGTTTCAACATGGCGTTAAATAGAGAAGGTACTACAGTGTAAACATATTTATGACTTTAAACTGTACAGGCTTAATTTTTTCCCATTTCCCGTCTATATTCACAATTTTTTTAGGTATGTTACAGATGTGTAGCTTTCTAACAACATAGCTAAACCCGTAGTCTCGCAAGGATCATATATTCCCAGGTACCCGCCACTCAAGTATTAAAGGGCCTTGGATTTGTTTTTCCCATTTGACACGACTTGGATACATCGAGGATTTTCGGCGGCAAAAGTTTTAATATAGGAAAGGGAGGGAAAGGTCAAAATAAAGTCAACCGGACGTAAACAGTACTTAAAGGTGCCCCATTTAACGCTGTATAGGGAAACTGTTAGATTAATTGCCATGATAATATTGGACAGGGAATTGAAATAAGTTTTTAGTACTTACCTACTTAAAATTAGTTTTTCGGAAATTATGTTCGGCATTTTTTTTAGTCTGTAGTTGTGTCCCACTGCTGGGCAAAGACCTCTCCCCTTGACTTCCACATCTCCCTATCCTGAGCCGCATCTGGCCCATCCTTTAATTCGGAGTCTAGCCTGCCTCGCCACCGCAATACAAACCTAAACACTGCTGAGAAGTAATTCAATTCTGTGTATGAAGTTTATCAATCCGCACTGGGCCCACGTGGGAACTATAGCCCAAGCCCTCTCATTATGAGAGGAGGTCTGTACCCAGCAGTGACGATGACTAATGCCCTTATTCATAAACGTCACTCAAGCCTCTATTAGCTAAAATAGGTTTTGTCCTCTTCTTACTAACGGAAATGTCAATGTGACAAAAAAGGACAAACGATCTTTAACGGCATTTTAGTTAATATAGGTTTATGAATAACAGGGTTAAAATTTAAAATTCAGCTAGCGACAAAAAAAACTTCGCAGTGCATTTCGTGTAATCCACTTCATCAAGTTGTAAATAAACAAAGGCTGGCCCATACTTTTTGTCACACTGTAATCTTGATTCAACGTTAATTTAATGGATTTCTCTTTAGCTAATCTAATCTTTATTAGTCATTTAAAGTTTATTGACCTGATTTTTCGACCTTAAAACTTTGCAAACACTTTGTTTTTTGCCAGTAGCTCTTTTGCGTTTTCGATAACTTTCTATCCATCGCAATCTAAAGATTGCACTGTAATAGATTATATAGTGCACTTTCACTTACCGGACATGGAGCGATATATGATTGGTGATTGTAAAACGGTTGCGTGGGCGCAACGAAAACTGAGCCGTAGCCAGTAAGTAATTGTATTAAAATTCGATCATTGTTCTAGTGCACCGAAAAAGATAGGATTAGTTTAGGTTTGAGTTTTTAGTGATAGTATTAACTGCTAAGGAATGGAATTCGCTTCCATCGTCTGCATTTCCGAACGGGTACAATCTAGGGCTCTTCAAGGCTAGAGTGAATAGGCTGTTACTGAACCAGTGAGTTACACCTTAGGCCTCATCTGCACCTTCCATCAAGTCAATCATCAAGTCATCAAGATAGGAGTCAATCACTGGTCAGTTTATAGTAAAAAAAAAAAAACTAAATACCTAATAATAATCTTTGGTGAGCCCTAGATAACCATATCGCTTTTGATACAATTATTGTGCACAATATTCAGTATGAGACTAAGTTGCATTTATTCCATTCTGACTTAAGTAAATAAATATTTCCTTTTCTAAAACATACACAATAAAAAGTTCTTTACAAAAAGTATTCCTTAATATCAGGGCCCCGTTTCGTAAACGTGACAGGTGACAAATGAAAACGACAATTCGATCTACACTTCGAAGTTAATATGAAGTCTGAGCGCCTAGTGTAATCGCCGACCAGGCCAAGAATTACGTCTCGATCGCGTTCGCGTTTAACAAATCTCATACCATTTGACACTTTAACGCAAACTCGATCGAGACGTATTTTGTGTTTTTTGATTACACTAAGGGCACTGGTAATACATAAACTTTTCAAGCCAGTAACCTACACCAAACTGTCGTTGTCATTTGTCACCTGTCACGTTTATGAAACGTCTTTTAACTTTTAAACGGTCTTTTAATATGATAGTAATTTCATCAATGGCCGCCTATGGGCCAATTTGCTTATTCTCCTTTGGAATTTAGATAACGCTATTTTGAAAATAGAAAATAATTAAATGTATTTTTATTTTCAACGCAATATTCGGTTGTCCGTCTGGATAGAGCGGAGGATACTCCCTTTTGAGCGGTTCTTTCTCAACCATTACGTTCTGTATTTGTGTTCGTAATCATTCACATCAACTAAAAGTCCTCGGAGTATATACGAAGCCCTGAAAAATCTCGCAGTTACCGAACTACTACCAAAACATGGCCGCTTTCAAGAAAAATAAAATGCCTTCGAGATGTTTAGGCTTATGTAACACGGGCATTCGGCCAAGCAGTTACGTAATGTTTGCGGATATAGGCGTTTCGTGACATCTGCCTCTGGATGCTGGTGCTATTAATATTTACATGGGTTTTTATTCATACTTCGAGATGCAGTGGCTGGGATATAAATAAAGTTTGTTTCGAACCTTTAGAATGGAGTGAAAATCCCTAAAGATGATGAAAGAAAAGAGCTCATGTCAAAGTTGCTATTAACTTCACGACAAGGGGCTTTTTTCCTAGGGTTTGCTCAGTTTCAGGTTTCAGTCCCCAATTGTACATTTATACCTACATGATCAGACTGAATCGCGAGATGCGCCGTTATATGCTAAAGTTAAGTATTTAATTAAAAAATGCAGAAGTACTTAAGTGGTTATTTCCCTTTCACACTTTTGGTCAGGATAATAGTCTTGTGTTTTACGTCTATTTCTTCGAATTGAATAAATGGACCTTTTTTAACCAGATCCGTTTTTCCGTTTAAACTATTCATGATACCCCTTTCAAGTACCCCATAGAATGCCCTTGCAACCCCGTATATGTAAAGCCCTATTATACCTCTGGAAGTACCTATTACCTATCTCTCAATAACACTTACCCTTGCCTCTCTGTGATCCTCTATTTACCCTAATCTTAAACTATGCTAACCCAAATGTAACTAGGTTAACACCTTATAAATAAAACTGGTAAAATGGGATTAGAAGTCCATTTTTTGACGTAGATTAAAATAAGACATAATTAATAAATAAATAAATAAAATAAATATCACGGGACAATTTGACACCAATTGACCTAGTCCCAAACTAGGCAAAGCCTGTACTATGGGTACTAGACAACGGATAAACATATTTATATAGATAAATACATACTTATATACATATTAAACATCCAAGACCTGAGAACAAACATTCATTTTCATCATACAAACATCTGTCCCGATGAGAGCGGGATATTGACCGCGATTTTTACCTTATAGATTTATGAACTAAAAAACAATTACTTTACTCACCCGCGACCACTAATGACAAATAGTTATATCTGTGCGGCAAATGTATGTTTCCATGCAACACCTCCACCTCCACTGCTACACGAATCAACACATGCCACACAGACCCAACTATCACCACCACCACTATACTAAACGCTGACGCGTTTCGGCACTCTCCACGAGGCCATTTACGAAGCACAACAACAACCGCTCAACATGCCACCACTTCCACTACTGACATATGTAAACCATGTACTCAACTTAGTTAATGACAAAACCAACGTACCCACTAATATTTTATAAATTCCAAACTACCCTTTTATGTAAGTCCTAAACTACCCTTTTTTAAGAAATGAATTCCAAACTACCCTTTTTATTTTTATAGATTCTTATAGATTTGACGAGCTCCCGATATTTCGACGCAGTTACATGCATCATGATCACGGGCAAACTGACGAAACGGGCGGTCAATATCCCGCTCTCATTAAGTCTTATGTAATTAACCGCGAATCATTTAAAACTGCTAGATTAAAATAAACCAGCAAAAACAAATGTAGCCACTTGTGTGATACATTAAATTATTTATGTATGTAAGAACCTACTCAAACCTTACCGAGCCATCAACTATTTAAACAAATTAACATCAGAACATCTAGACAGGGCAATCGTGTGGGGGTTGGGGGCGAGGGGCTGGTAGGGCGAACCCCAGTTGCATACGCCGCCGCTGCCCGTTTTTTAACCCCCGATGAAAAAGAGGGGTGTTATAAGTTTGACATGTGTATCTGTGTATCTGTGTATCTGTCTGTGGCATCATAGCTCCCAGATGGGTGGACCGATTTCGATGCGGTTTTTTTTAGTCGAAAGCTAGTTTAATCGAGATGGTTCTTAGCTAAGTTTCATTAAAATCGGTTCACCCGTTTTTTAAATATTGAACTTTGAAATGAAAATGTCGGGGTTTTCAAATTTTCTAAGTTGTTGTTTTGTTAGTAACTAGGAAGACGGCTGCTGCTGTGGCCTTGCGGTTGCGGTGTGGGCATTTGCGCAAACATCAAAGTCGTCCTACCACTGTTATAATCTCTTTACACTGTGCTATTATTATCACATCGACTCGCAGACATCGACCGTCCTTTAGTAGTATATGGTACCTAATGACTTTCCTTACACAAGGACATCGCATCGCTGTCAGTGGGACAACATAGGTGTACTTAACCTAATGACGACCGGATGGCCTAGTGGTTAGCGACCCTGACTATGAAGCTTGAGGTCCCGGGTTCGAATCCCGGTCGGGGCAAATGTTTGTATGATGAATACAAATGTTTGTTCTCGGGTCTTGGATGTTTAATATGTATATAAGTATGTATTTATCTACATAAGTATGTTTATCCGTTATCTAGTACCCATAGTACAGGCTTTGCCTAGTTTGGGACTAGGTCAATTGGTGTCAATTTGTCCCATGATATTTATTATTATATTATATTTATTACTTAGAGACACTCTTTTAAATTATCGAGTCGAAGCATAATAGGGTGGAATTGGAAGAGCAAGCCGTTTTCTTTGATTTTGAGGTCTTTGTTTAAGGAATGTCATTGTAAAAACGACATGGATATACCCAGCCGATTGACACTTAACTTATTATCTCAGACAAGGTCCTTGAGCATTGAGATGATCGAAGCAGAGCCTTAAACACAACCTTATAGAAAAAATTCCCACAATAACAAGCACTTGTTATGGCATCCATCATTAGCATTCTATCGTCGCGGTGAGCAGTAGCGTTTGTTTGTTTCCAATCAGGACTGGCCCGCGCGGAATACAGATGAGCTGATTGGCCATAATGACGACATTGTGTCAACACACGGAATGCCCGGTGAATGAAGGTTTGAGATTTGGGATGTGCTGTAGTGTGTGTCAGTAGGAAAATTGGGCTTCGGCTGATAATTTACAACACTCAAAATGCTAACTGCACGCATAATGTGCAAACATGACAAGTGTAGCAAACGCCCGCGGATATGGACGTCGGGCTAGATTTGCTATAGGCACTATTTTGCTACATTAATGAAAGATTACATTTGTAATTTATCATGAGCTTTTCGGTGAAGGAAACCTGCACACTCCTGCGAAGCAATTCAATGGTGTGTGTGAAGTTCCCAATCCGCACTGGGAATTATAGCCCAAGCCCTCTCATTCTGAGAGGAAGCCTGTGCCCAGCAGTGGGACGTCAATAGGCTGATGATGATGATGAATGAAAGTTATTAGTTTAAAAATGCAAGCCGTTTATTGAACGAACTTTGATAGAATACATAGAAATAGAAAAGTGACATTATAGATAAAAAAAAACCAAAACCATAAACAACTCCTGTTCATGCAGTTCTGAACAACAAATGTACGGGGTCCTTTTCTTTCATCGAAAATGTTTAGTCATAATGTAATGTTTGTCATAATCTATCACTAGTCATAACTCTTTTTTTCTCTGTAACCGTAAAAACTCCAGGATTTTTTTTATAATCATTCTGTAGATTTCTATAGGTTAGGTTAGGTTTATTTTATAATAATCCTGAACAAATAGTATTTCAGAGAGATAAAAGAGTTATGTTATGAGTGATACATTATGACAAGCATTACATTAGGACTTTCGACTGTATGGGAGAAAATATAGACCCCAAATGTACAGTACGCAAAAATGTAGTTACGCTGAAAGCACATAACGCAAAATGTGTAAAAAGAATAATACACATTTCGCGAATTGTTCAATGCAAAAAGCATAATCCGCAAAGTGTAAAATGTACAAGAAGCAAAATGCATAATAATTAATAATTAATAATGCATATTATACTAAAAGCAGGGTTACTACGAGGTTCAACTTTCGTTTGCCAAACTCGACAAAGTATGTACATTTTGCGTATTGTTATTTTTCCGTATTGTACAGTTTGCGTGTTGATCTGATCATCCTAACTTTGCACATTTTGCCACTATCGCATTTTGCATATTGTATAATGTATCATACGTACATTTAGTTGTTTGTACAATGATGTCATGATGTAGATTTTTGCGTACGTACATCATCATCATGTCAGCCGATTGACGTCCACTGCTGGACATTGGTCTCCCCCGCGGCTCTCCACTCTGACCCTTCCTGTGCCTTCCGCATCCACCGCGGTCCCGCGATCATTACTAGGTCGTCGCTCCATCTTGTTGGAGGCGTACACGTACATTTTGACTGTTTGCACATTTTGCGTGCAGTTAGCATTTTGCGTGTTGTACATTATCAGCCGAAGCCAAAAATTGCTTGTCAAAATGCTCTTAAAAGTGCTTTACTATTGCTTTGATTTTTTTTGTCTCGTCTCTCTATGAGTATAATAAAGCTTGTTCGTCATGTTCGTCAGTTCATAGGCACTAACGGATGTGTTAAATGTTCATGATTAGATTAGCATATGACGAAAAGTAGGTTAAGTTGTTAATTTCAAGTAAACAAACAAAGCTTCTACTTTAATTAACATACTTTTGCATTTCATTTCAAATGTATACCTCAAAAAATTCTAATTACAATATTTGATGAGATCTTATACGTTTAGGTATATTAATACTACCTACCTGGGATTGTTGAATGTTAATTTGAATGTGTATTTTGGAAGAATATTTACCTGCAATTAGTGAATGATAATGTGACAGTAATAATTAGGTCGTTTCAACAGTATCGCAACTGTTTATACCTATTCATGATAGTATCTGTGGGAGCACAAAAGCAATCATTATTGTTATATATTTTTAGGGTTCCGTACCTCAAAAGGAAAAAAACGAAACCCCTATAGGATCACTTTGCTGTCCGTCTGTCTGTCTGTCAAGACGCTTTTTCTCTGGAACGCGTGGAGGTAGCATGCTGAAATTAATATCGAATATGTACCTGCGGTCCCTTGAAGCTGTGAAAAAATCAACCTTCTAAGTCAACGCAATCGAAAGATACAGTCATTAAAAAGGCTATTATTTACAATTGCCGAAATCCAAAAACCTAAAGGGTACTTCCAGTTGTCATACAAACTTGAAATTTGGTATGAAGGTAGCTCTTATAGCACAACCACAAATAAAATAAATATAATAAATATCATGGGACAAATTGACACCAATTGACCTAGTCCCAAACTAGGCAAAGCCTGTACTATGGGTACTAGACAACGGATAAACATACTTATAGATAAATACATACTTATATACATATTAAACATCCAAGACCCGAGAACAAACATTCGTATTCATCATACAAACATCTGCCCCAACCGGGATTCGAACCCGGGACCTCAAGCTTCATAGTCAGGGTCTCTAACCACTAGGCTATTTGGTCGTCGTTTCAAAATCTAAAATTTTTATGTCTGTCTGTAGATTTAGCAGACCAATATAAGTTGACCCCACACTGCGTACATTTTGCTTAGGAGCAGGACTAAAACACTAGGGAAAAAACCGCCTTAAAAAAAAAACCTTACAAAAAAAACCTAAAATAATCCTCTAAAATAATGATACATAAAATAAAATGCGTTTATTTCGGACAACAGAAACGAAAGCCTAAAGTTTTATGGTCTAGCAGGCTTTCGTTTCTGTAGTCCGAAATAAACGCATTTTTTTTATGTATCATTATTTTAGAGGATTATTTAACGTTTTTTTCCAAGGTTTTTTTTTTGAAGGCGGTTTTACTTTTTTGTTAAAAGATTTTTATTTCACAATTTTACGTTGATTTAACATTTTAAGAATTATCCTCTAACTCCTAACCGTTAAGGAGTTGTACCTTCTATCATCAGCTCATCAACATAAGATGATGACTACCGGACGCAAATACTTGAATAGCCTTAGAAAATATATTAAACATATGATACGTACCTATAAAATTTGAGGGTTGCCCTCGATTTCCCTAAGATCCCATCATCAGATCAAGACTTGGTGACAGTGGGACCACCTCAGGATTATACCCTTTCGAATAATGATTTAACATTTCAGAATTATCCTCCAACTCCTAACCGCTAAGGAGTTGTACCTTCCATCATCAGCTCATCATCATGTGATGATGACTACCAGACGCAAATACTTGAATAACCTTAGAAAATATATGAAACACATAGTACGTGCCTGTAAAATTTGAGGGTTGCCCTCGATTTCCCTGGGATCCCATCATCAGATCATAACTTGGTGACAATGGGACCACCTCAGGAGTACGAGGGCTGTTTGATAAGTACCCGTTTATGGAAAAAAAAAACATTTGTTTTTGTACATACGCATTTATTTTAGTCACCTTTTAACTCTATACATTTGTTCCACCTATACTCAAGCTTCAATAAACCATCCAAAAAGCATGATTTTGGATAGTCTTTAAAATAGGCCTCTGTGGCGGCAATGACTTCGTCATTTGATCCAAATCGCTTGCCACCGAGCCATTTTTTTAGGTTGGGAAACAAAAAGAAATCGCATGGGGCCAAGTACTGGAGAATACGGGGGGTGAGACAATAGTTCGTAGCGTAACTGTGCTAATTTAGCCGTCACAACTCTGGACGAATGAGCCGGGGCGTTGTTGTGATGAAACAGTACTTTTTTCTTTTTTAAATGGGGTCGTTTGTCCTTCAACACGGTGTCAAATTCGTCCAATAAATTGGCATAGTACTGCCCTGTTATTGTTTTTCCCTTTTCTAAATAGTCAATATGTATAATACCCTGCGAATCCCAAAAAACGGTCGCCATGACCTTTCCAGCCGATGGGACGGTTTTTGCTTTCTTTGGAGCAGGTTCACCCGGTAAAATCCACTGCTTCGACTGCTCTTTCATTTTCGGGGTGTAGTGGTGGACCCACGTTTCGTCCACGGTCACGAAACGACGCAGAAACTCCTTCGGGTTACGTTTGAACACGGCCAAACACTGCTCCGAAGTAGTCAGTCGGTTCCGTTTTTGCTCCTCCGTGAGTAAACGCGGCACCCACCTCGCCGATACTTTCTTCATACCCAATTTTTCTTCTAATATGTGTTGTACCCTCTCGATTGAAACGTTTACAGCATCAACGATTTCTCGAAGTTTAATTCGGCGGTCGGCTAAAACGATATTTTCAAATTTCTTAACCATATCGTCTGTAGTCACCTCAACTGGCCGGCCTGGGCGATCCTCATCAAAGACGGTTGTTCTCCCCCGCTTAAACTCGTTATACCAATATCTGACGGTTGTCATAGAAGGAGCACATTCATGGTAAACCGCTTGCATTCTTACTTCACTTACTTCATCACATGTTTTTCCTTCCAAAAATAAGAATCTAATTAAAGACCGATACTGTTCTTTCTCCATTTTAACAATTTTAAGTTCACGCCTTCACTGAATCGTTGTCAAATGAGAAAAAAATACAAAAGAGTGCCATTTTTTTTTAATTATCCCGCCTCTGAAAAATGGCTTAAAAAGGTGGTATACTTATTTGCGGCAAGTGATATTAATATATTTAGAAAACGGGTACTTATAAAACAGCCCTCGTATACCCTTTCAAATAAAATAAAAAATTTGAAAATCGGTCCACAATTGACGGAGTAATCGATGAACATACATAAAAAAAAAACATACAGTGTAACGTAGAACCTCCACCTTTTTTTTGAAGTCGGTTAAAAAGCGTTAAAATCTTTCTACGGAACCCTCGTGCGCGAGTACGACTTGCACTTGTCCAAGTTTTTCATTTAAAAACTGTACGCGTCTCAGTCTCATTTAAGCAAAGTTTACACCTGTCGGGCAAAGGAGTGATTGACACAAACAAAAACTGCTGCTTAGCGGCGGGATATGTCCTGGTGGACCTTACACAATTGTTATTATTTTATATATTTTCAAAGGTTTTTTAAAAGAACCAGCTACTAGGTATTTTTTTTCATCACGCTTGCTCATAAAGCGTCGTATTGTACGCAGGCATACTGAAGGACAACGGCCTAAATTATTCCTACGGGATTAATAGGTAATTTGTAATTTTCCCAAGGGAGTAATGAGTTTAGTTTTAAAAAATATGGCGTTCACTCGTAGGTAAGTAGGTATAATATGTCATTCCACACTAAGGAGGTTTTAAATCAAACATGGTTTTTTACGTTTTCTACAAATAAGTATTACTTAATTTAAACGTTATTATTGTGTTTAAAAACTATTTGAGTTTACTTTGCAATTATTTCAGTTAATTTTATTTTGAAAACGATAAAAACTGGCTGTATGGATGGGCTTTCGTCTTTCCAGTTTCTAAACGCGTTTTTTATCATTATCTGTGGAAGTACTGGAAGTCTGAAGTCTCCATTGAAAAAAGTTGTCAATCTCAAAACTATTATTTGTTGCCGACTGCTGAGTTTATATTTATAATCGTCTATACTTAATCTAATATTTACGGAGGTACTGCCTGTACTTAGTAAAATACGTCTTCTGTATGTGAAGACCAAACTTTTAATAAATAGATTTTTTGCCTTTTGTTGTATGTATTTATTTCCTCGCAAATGTGATGAAAAACATTGTGTGTATCACGAGCAGTAAGGGTATTACAAATTCAAGTCATTAAAATCCCTCCGCCTTCGGCGTCCTCCTTCAAATAGACTTTCGTTAGTAATACCGTTCTTACCGCCCTTCATGCACAATGTACTACAATTGTCACTATACCTAGTGTGCAATTTATTGGCTTATTCAAATATGTTACGTTACTTGCTAATAGTGAGCAATAACAATGAAACTAAATTACTTATCAACATAAATTACACTATAAAAAGTATATCATCAAAAGTAATATCAAAAATAACTAGTTGGTGCTGATAACACGTTGATCCCTAATCTATCGTCAAACAAGGAAATGTCTTAGTTATCACTTATTACGTAAAATAAATAATATGCGTATGAAATCACTTAAGTTGGCTTTATGGATTTCATGCAGTGTGAATATATATAACCCAGTACAGGTATAGTGGAAAAAGATTTTCCACAGATCAGGCTAAAATCAATCTTATGTCAAAGTCATAAACACTTTGACATGTAAAAACATTTCTCATTTCAACTGTACACTTGCACTTAAATCGAGCAGTTCACTTTACATAGCTGCGCTCTATTGATCACCTGTAACTCCTTAGTTGACTCCTCCGCAGTGTAATGCATATTTACATGATTTTGCACGCGTAACGTAACTATGCTGGTCCTTAGTTGAAGAAGTGGCTCGGAGAAAGAATTTCTTTGAAATACGATTGACACTGTACTGCTCTTCAATAAATAAATATCATGGGAAAATTGACACCAATTGTCCTAATCCCAAACTAGACAAAGCCTGTACTATGGGTACTAGACATCGGGAAACATATAAATACAATACATATTAAAAAATCCAAGACCTTAGAATAGAATATCGGCCTCGACTGGGGATCGAACCCGGGACATCAGGCTTCACTGACCACTAGGCTAGTCGGTCTCTAATAATAAAAATAAGGATTCTGATGTAATTAAACAGCGAAAGTAAGAGAGAGAATCGCTGAGTTTTCAAACGGCATCAAATAACACCCTTTTTTTCAACGTCGTCCTTATTAAATGAAACTCCCGCTAATAAATATTCGAGCTTTGCCTCGTTCAATATCTGCGCAGCCCGCGGTCATGCTTTTTCTCGAACCCTCATAAAAATAAACACTCTCAACATAGACCTGTTTGAACAGCAATTACTAAGTCAATAACAATCGTTTCTCTAGTCTATTAGTGTGAGTCATTTGATAGGTACCAGTAATCTATCTCTCGGTTCCTTTTGGCAAGCAAACAACAAATCCACTTAGACCCATGGCTCATAAATCACTGGTAATGTTTTTGATTATGGAGCCACTGATGCGCACAAATTACCAAGTGACGTGGCATATGTTTTATGTTACAGCCTCTTGAATGTTCCACAGGATATATAAAAGAACCCACACAAACGGTAATTTTGAATAAGGAAGTGGAAATACGTTACGTTATGAGGCAAGTTTTATGGGAGCCACACAAGAAGTTTAAAGTATTTACGATGCGCTTCAATATAAAATATAATGGAAATAAAATAACAGAAGACACGGATTCTGAAAGGAGTCCTGTGCCCACCAGTGGAGTGTATATAGTCTGAATTGTTACCGAATACAGTGTATGATGATAACATAACATAGACAAACCAAATGCACTGTGGCTGAATTTCACCTCAATTCATATCAATTCTATAAACTGATCGGGAAAGCTGATAAAATCATCAAAAGTGTTCTTTTGTTTTTCCATTATTTTTTCGTGTTAAATCTCCCTCTCCCTCCCACTGCCATCAGAAACAAGGGTTATTACTTTCATTTCCTTACTAAACGCGTTCTTGGCGTCGAATGGATTCATTCCGAATGTACGAGTATAACGTAGGCTTTGTTCCAGGCGATGATCTCACGATTCAGTGATAAACTATTTGCTAAGCTCATGAATTAACGAAAAGTCAATATGGAAAAGTAGCGAGATTATATTGAAATTTACGTATTGGCTTTGTTTTTCCTGTTACGATGTTTTGACCTTTTCAAAAGTAAAGTCTATTTAAAGAGAGAAAAAATATCTAGACGAACAGTATTGGTTTCTTCGAGACCTCCAGCTTAAACTTTCTATATCGTACTTTTCATCCTCAACATAATCGTATTTTAAACTCTCTCGTGCGACATCATGTCAGGAAAGCCCTAGATTTTTCTTTCAATTTGCTTTGCTTCATCATTATCATCAACAGCCTTTAACAGTTTTAAATGATTCGCGGTTAATTAATTACATTCAAGAAGGGATATTGACCGCGATTAACTTAGTGGGTCTGATGAGCTCCCGATATTTCGACGCAGTTACCTGCATCATGATCACGGGTATACTGACGCCGCCAATGATAATCAATAATTATAGTAATCGCCGCCAATATCCCGTTCTGAACTCGTCTAATCAACAGCCTTTGTTAGTCCACTACTACCAGTACATAGGCCTTTTCCAATATGTGACAATTGTACGCTACGCAACCTTGCGGTATTTTGCAATTTGATAATTTCCGCCACTCACCAATTACAAATCGTAAGTCCATCAAACTGATGAGCGTCCCACTTAAAAAACTTGCTTAAATTTGCTGAACTAACATTCCACGTGCCATCGGTTATAGACCGGAAAATCAATAAAATATATTCGAACTTTTCCTACCACAGTAAATCTGGCAGCTTCTCTTGGCACTATGTCAACTTACTAAGCAGGATATTCTTAGTCAAGCCTTGAAGTTGGCTGGAGGCTTTATATTCTAAACACATATATTTCCTACATCCTTTGAAGGCCATTTTATAATTTATCTAATCAGTTCAATACATATGCTATCCCTCCGTCGTCGACTTAACTGTTCAATTGTATGTTAATATTACGTTGCCGCATGACTTACGAATTAAGGATAATATTAAGATTACCTGTACCTACACAGTTTGTAATCTATACGGTCGACGATAGAAACACTTTTCTTGACAAATCATTCCTTAAACAAAAGCACGACATTAGTAACAACAAACTCAAATGTTTGTAACACCTTGTCGAAGTTATACATTCATTGTAATATTCTTGTTATGTGTCTCTTCCTTTCTAACTGTAAATCATAATGACAATAAAACGCATTGCAATTTCCAACTTTAGATTTGCGTGCGTTTATGAAGACATGCTGACACTGTATGTATATTCTATTTCCTCATTAGAGTCCTGAATTAGGACGTCTGTGGGAGACAATAGTTATGACAGATGAAATAAGTTTGAGATAGTATTCCGATTGTTACGGCATATCCGTGGGTTCACGTTGGGATTAAACAACGGTATCTGGAGCGGAAACGGGTAAATTGTAATTTATTACTTCTGAAGTAGCAATCATATTGATCAGCTAGTTGTGACTTGTGAGTATGTTTGCGATACTTTTCGGCATTGCAGTTACTGCACACTCGCCTGCATCATGTGACGTAATAATGTCATAATCGTTAGCGTTAGTCAAAGGCGCTGAATCGCGTACCACTGTGGAACATTGTCCCTGCAAGATGTGAAATTGAGTGTGAATTGACTGATCATTACCGGCATGGGAATATAGTCATTCACAATTTTTCGGATTTTTATAGCTACATGATGAATTGGAAGGAAGGTAATTTTTTCAACATAAAATACACACATGTTTGATAAGTTTTTACCCGCTTGCCGTAAAAAAGGAGGGTTATTTCCATAACAAAATTGACAAAACAAGCTAAAAAAAAACCTGCAACATTGGATTTTGGTTTTCCCCGTTTGCGCTTCTTATAATAGGTATTAGAGTTAATGTATAACTTGTTTTTCTCTTTTATTTCATTATTTTGCAGTCGGCATTTTTGTTCATTTGTGTTTTTCGGGAACCATCAAAATTTTCATTAATTCCACTATCGAACAAGAGATCGCGCTGTCCGTCTATCGTGTATTGAAAAGCCTAGACGTAAAGTAGCACAAATATTATTAGATGATGGATAGGAAGCTTGGAACCCTTGGTACGCGAGTCCGACTCGCTCTTGACAGTATTTTTTTTTTTTTTTAGGTAAAATTGAACTTTAAACCATACTGCGTTTTTTATTACTTATTTTATTTAATATTGACTTACGATACGATTGAAAAATTAAATTAATGATGAATGATGTTTTGGTCTTTTGTATGTTTTATTTTCAATAATGATTATACGCGATGAACAATCACAAATATAAATATCGCGGATGTTCGTGCTTCTAAAAAAATGCTTATTTCCTTTTTTTAAATGAGTGAACACAATTTCCGCTTAGTCATTATTTGTATCGTGATAATGGTAATTCAATTATTAAGTATAATAGAATATATATATATTTTTTAACTTTTAGCAATTATTGCTACCGGTTTTCAAGTGAGCCATTAGTGAATTAATTTCAAGCTTTTCGCTATAAATACATGCGATAGTTTATTTGCTTTATATTATAAAAAAGATATCACTCGCTGGGTCATACAATTAATTTTGGCGTGAGCAGAATAGCAGAAACAATTGAAATTGCAACTTTTCCATTAGATAAAAATATGGGGATATGTGGTGGAGAAGTACCATATAAACTGGTTTTATCTACACATATATCATAAGTCCTCTAAAATGCGTTCAGAAACCGTAGAAAATGACCAGCATTTACTGCAATGCCTGCAACAACCGCTCAACATGCCACCACTTCCACTACAAGTACTAGTGGAAGTGGTGGCATGTTGAGCGGTTGTTGTTGTGCTTCGTAAATGGCCTCGTGGAGAGTGCCGAAACGCGTCAGCGTTTGGTTTAGTGGTGTTGGTGATAGTTGGGTCTGTGCGGCATGTGTTGATTCGTGTAGCAGTGGAGGCGGAGGTGTTGCATGGAAACGTACATTTGCCGCACAGATATAACTATTTGTCATTAGTGGTCGCGGGTGAGCAAAGTAATTGTTTTTAGTTCATATATAAACTGGTGCTTGTGACTTAATTTTGTGTGTATGGGCTTATACATATTGTTATTCTTACCCTATATACAAGTTCGTAAGAAAGTCGTGAGTTCGAACTTCTTCTTTCGCACCTTTGGGTTTTTCGGAATTTATGTGCGAAATTATGAGGTCAGGTAAGGATAATATTCGCGAGAAAACCTGCACACTAGGAGGCGCTTCAATATTGTGTTGGAAGTTTGCAATTCGCATTGGACCCGCGTGGCAACTAGTGCCCGAACTCTCTCAGTATTATTGCTATCATGTATATTTATTTAGGTAAGTCCTTAATACGAAATATACGGACACTTGAAACACTATATAAAAATGTAAACTGGGCTGCCACCGGTAACTGGGCAGGGTCCCAGCTACTGCTGGTTAGGACAGCAGAGTGGGGGACCTCCTGACGATGCGCGCTGTGTCAAGAAGTACCGCCTTTAGTAGCTGAACCTTGAGCCAACCGTCTAGCGAGAGCCTCTTCAGCTGTTGGTCGGGACTTCGCTGAGGCCGTACGCAGATACGACTATAGATACAACAGTGTTCGTTGGTCATTGATCATGGTCATATAGTCAACTAGCTTATGCCCCGCGGCTTTGCCCCCGTGAAAAATTAAAAAATGGGCTACTTCTCTATCCCGTGGGAATTAAGAAAAATCCCTTCTTAGTGCACCTCTAGGATACTCAAGGTATATGTTTGCCAAATTTCAAGCCTCTAGGTCCAGTGGTTTAGGCTGTGCGTTGTCTGTCAGTTAGTCAGTCAGTCACGGTACTGTTTTATAGGTATAGATAGTACACACGGTTCGTAACGTGCTTACCTACCTTTAAATCTGCCATTTCTTGTCCTCAGATGGGAGCAGGCGCGACGGGACCCGGTGGTCGCAGGGCTCTCGAACTCATCCTGAGCGGAGGCCTGAAGTCTTTAGCCAGGCCTGCGAGGCCGGTCCGTAGGGCTGCGTCAAGGGACTCGGTTCTGTCACAACCGCAGCCGCTACTTGAAGGTAAGACTTACTTTTACTGTATATATACCGGTTGATATAGCGAACGATATACATCTCTTAAAGCCCGAATTAGGTACAGAATTAGGCTCTTTAGTAGCTCGATATGATTCCGATAGTAGTAACAAAGTGGCATTCTAGTAGTACAGCAGCAACTCTTATTACCAAAAGAGATAATAAAAGGTTACAACACAACAGCCATATTTTTGCATAAGGTTTTATGAAACCTGTTAGATGTTTTTAAATCGCTTAAAGCGTTATGAATACATAGCGAAAACATACTCTTACTCCACGGGTGTTGGGAGAAGGTTACACATATATACAAATAGACGTGGTATGTAGATCTAGATAGCTGAAATAGAGAAACAATATCGTGGCGGGAATCGTTAATAAACAAAAGAATGTATTTGTTACTTTTTTTATTTTTTTTTATTTCACTATGAATGTATTTGTTGTTTTAAATCACACGTCACAGATAGAGATGGGTATTACTGACACATAATTTACTAGCTTCGCAATGGACAGTTTACGGCTACCGATGTCGCGAATAGGTATGTATAGTTTATGGTCTTTATGTCATTGATTTTAAACTCTTACACGAAGTTAATGCAGTACCGTATAGTGTGAGTTTTATTGGTGGTGGAAGCTGAAACGTAAATCAATTTGAATTACGTGTCATTGTTCATCGTCGTCGTAAAATCTAGGCACACGGTAGTGCGCCAGGCCAGGAGGTCGAGCACGACTTTTCGAATCCTGCGTCACGTAAAATCGAATAGTAAACGTTGTCGAGTTTGTATGACGTTTGGAACAGCGCCCGCCCGTGAGCGTATTTGGAACGAAAATTTAGTATGAGGTTTCTCGATCTCGATACGATAACCGTAACGTTACGCAGGATTCGACAGCCGCCAGCTTGACGCACGGAATGTGTGTAGTGTAGATCAACGTTATTATTGAAATTCTCGACTGTACCTACTATAATAGAATAAAACACACCTGGCTTGGTAATAAAATCAGTTCTCCATTATAGTGATCCAAAAAGAACTTGATCAGTTAAAGTTAACGATACGAGCAACCGACGATATACATTATACACTGCTCAAAAATGTCTAGGGCTGAATTATGTGCGGACTCTCATACGCGTTTGATCCCCAGACATTTTTGTGTAGTCGGAAATTGCATTTATTTATGTGTACCACCAATAAACAATGGTCTCAACGAGTTAATAAGTCGTTTTATATCCCAATTACTCTCAATGATGCTTTCATCATCCTGTCTCTCATAATATAGTGCGATTGTTTCAACCACCTGCTTGTTTCGAAGTGATGTCATAGTTATTGTAACACATCTCTTTGAACAAAGCTAGTGTTGAGTGAATAAGTTTCGGTAATAGAGGAAGTACAGAAAATATTGCCAGTGAAGAAAGGTTGTCGGTAAGTTCTTTAAAATGTTATCACTAGCAACTCAAGTAATGACTAAACACCTCTGAAAATTTGATGACTAAGTATGTTTTACCGGCTTATCGTCAGTTGTATGTAGTTGTAAGTCACGTAGATGTTTTAATGACTTATTTACTTATACCACTTGCGAAGTCGAAACACTACATTTGACATTTTATTTCCTCGTGTGCTTAAGATTCAAAGACGTAATTCAGGGCTTGCTTATTTTCCATTATCGCGCCACTTGTGGTAATACGCCTGTAGAGCGGGACGTTAACGTTAAGTCAACTTGGCCGTGCAACCGGGTCGATTGCCTGTTAACCCGGTGTGTGGCATCCTTCACCTTAATCTCTTGCGAGTTTTGTGCTCCTGGTACATGGGGTTAGGTTATTCGATGTAAGCTTGACATGCACAAGCTATCAGTACCCCAACTGTGGTGCTACAGACTTATCTGACCCATGGGTCAAATCTGGAACTAATGCCGCGACCATGTCAATGTCTGTTTCTGATTTAGCGGCGACACTAATATGACTAACAACATAAGTACCATCATTTAGTGACAGTACCATAGTTTATGTCGATGGTGCTTTGTCGACTGTGATACTTTAAAAAGACCAATGAGGTGATAACTGTGTCTAGATTTCAGACTACCAGATTGTATTTTAACTTATAAAATACTTGCTGAATGTTTTGTTTGTACTGTTTATGTAGATTTCGTATTCGGGTGTCATTCAAAGTGACACTTCATTAAAATAAAACTGATGTTTTAACAGTTCAGTATGTTTCCATGTTGACAAGTCCAAAGTCAAAGATCCTAAAATAAATAAGTCGCGTTTCCTATAGTATTATTAATACTATTTTTAGAAATGTTTTGGAATACAGCAAGATCTTCAGCAATTAGTCTGTAAATTTCAGTTGTGTGGGTCCTTTGTCGTCTCTTCGACAAAAAGCTTTTCATGTGAAATTATGAATTTACAAACTGCCTAATAATGTTATGTTTAACGTCTAAGTATACTTAAATGAGGGGGCGGAACTTTTCAAATGCCAAGGTTTGAATTATGTTTAGCGAAAAACAGCAAGCCTATTGTTGTAGTTATTTTTAGCGTTACCTACCTTGGCATTTTAGTCTAAAATGTTTCGTTTTACCCTAGCACTAAATGGCAATTATGATGTAATTTGAAACACACGCAAAATAATGCAAATAGCTGCTAGTTGAAGGACAACCGCTATATTATATATCTGGGAGCAACATATTTCTCTTGGTTAAATATCTGAACTAGTCTCTCCTTTTCGCTGCTTTGGAGACCTTTCGTGTGGTTATCCTTTCATAACCGACCTCTCGTAATCGATTTTCCATCTCATCCTGACACCCTGTCAGAAATCTATAAGATATCTTGTAAACAACTAACCTCTTTATTTCTGTGACAGGCCTCCGCAAATGCTCAACAGTGCTCGCCCTAACGGACCGCGAGAAGGTACCCGAGCCGATCCGGGCGCACAACAGGCTGCGAGCGCCCTCCGTCTGCTCCCGGTGCTCCTCGCTGCTGTCCCTGGCCGGCGCCGGAGGCTCCAGGTGAGCCAGACTGCAGTTGGTTGCCATAGCAACAAGTCTCTAGTTCCCATTCACCAGTGTCAGCTCCCGCAAGCGACAATCGATTTGTACTGTATTATTGGGTGAGATTTCCCGGCTGCACTCCCTAATGCTTGCGCAAAAGTCATCGCGCCCATATAGTAGTATTATTGCGTGTTTAGTACGGAATGTAAACCCTTTGACTGTAGCTAAGGTTGGTGTAATACTTGGTCACCACAGATACTTATCAATCCCTGTGCTAATATTCTGTGCTCTTTCTGGCGTCCCACAAGGCTCTTTAATGGGCCCTACATCGTTTCTCATGTATGTAATGATGCCAATATTTGTGGATGACAGAGCAGAGACAACATGAACAAGAGTTTTTTTTTATGTGGTTTGGGAAACGGTTTTTTTAAAGAAGTTTCTAGAAAATCTCCAAGCGGGCTCAGAGGGTGTGGCCGACTTATGGGTACATCATCATTATCGTAACCATCTACGTTTTACAACAGAATATTATTGTCCCACGATTATATTTGACTTATACATATGTTAAGCTGCGACTTTAGACCTAGACACGACCTAGTTCCCACCAGTTACGACAATTGCGAATTCGCATATTATTTGTCAATAAAAGAATTCTGTCATTGTTTTACTTATTTTAACATTTATTTTTTTTATTTAGTCTTAGTAATATTTTTTTTATTTACTTTGTAGGTAGTGTTAGTCCATTTGTTTTAAATAAACTGCAGTTTGACCATTAATTAGGCCAAAGAGTGTTGGAATGAAACATTGTCTTATTTTTTAATACCTATGTTAGTGCAAACATATGATGACAGAGCTTACGTATCCGTATGGCGTAACCTGAGTTAAACCTTAGACATTTCTATGATGTAGTTTACTTTAAAAACACACCACATTTGAATCTTATGTTATTCTTTGCGCAGTGGGTCGTAAAGAGACCGAGGATGATGATTGCTTTGAAGCCCAACCATCTCCACCCATTACAGATACTCACTCGACGGCGCCGGCGCTGGTTTCATTCCGGCGGCACCTGTCAATTGCAAGCTCTGCTTAGAAGACACGGCACCGGACAAGGTCACCGTCATCGGTGGCTGCGGCTGCGCATACTGCACTAAGGTAAGGGTCTCTCCTTCTGGCTTTCTTATAGTTGTAAACTAGCGGCTTGTAAGCCGGTAGTGACCGAAACCAACCGCTAGAAACGAATAACCAGCCGCTTGATATATACCGGGTAGATACCCGACATGAGCATCGAAGAAAAAAAACTATTTTTGTTACATTTTTATTGTTAAATTCTTATTTCTGTTATACGGTAGCGCTTACTATGTTCTGCTATTTTTGTTTTTTTTTTTAAATAAACACCGAAGACACCGTTTATACTTACTAATTTACTTAATTCAGAGATGAACAGAAAACTATGAAACTATGTCTGTATTTAGGTGGTGGTGGTGTATGAAAATTATAAGAATGTCTATTTATGTTAAATGTATCCTATAGTAAATAAATCAGAAGAAAAACAACAACAGAAAACCTGAATGATGTATCAAAAAAACGTAAGCAGCCAGTTCCAGCCGCTAGTTATCGCTAGAAATAATAATAAGCCAAATAAGCCGTTTCTAGCCGCTAGTCTAGAAATATTAGTAGTCGGCTTCACATCTATAGGCTTTCTTCACGAGGAGTGGTTTGATTTGACCAGGGATGTATTAACCACGTCGGGACCCATAGGCGAATCACGTCTCGTCTTCGATTGAGCTGTCAAGAATTCTTAAACCGTGTGTGTTCTTTAACCGTGTAACCGTTAACTTCTGTGAATAATAAATGTTTTTTATTTTATTTATTTATTTAAAACTCTTCTAAGATGCTCTAGACGCCATGTTTGGCTGAATGAAGACATTATCAGATTTAGTCCTCTTGTCATATAGAGTTAAAGATAAGTTTTAGTACCTTGCTCGCTACGGTACGCCGCGAATTTGGCTTTGCGGTCGAAGTAATAGTTAAATGCGTAGAACCTAGTTAATATTAATATGTATACAGATGGCAAATGTTCATTTCAACGCGCGTTGAAATTCCTTAGTTTATACTCGTGCATAATCTTCATAATTTTTGTGAATGTTTCGTTTTAACTACCAATTCACCGGTCCGAGAAGCGCAATCGCCATTAAAATGGCCATTTGCGAAATTAATTGCTATTCATTTCCACGTTCCACAACGGATGGCCTCGGCCTTGCACTTGTGAAAAAATCTTTGCAACAATGCGCAAACTTGTTTGGTAGCGGGCCAGCGAGCTGTGAAATAACCAGACACAGAAATGGGAAAACGGGCCGTTTCCCGTGTAATTCTGATTTGGATGTAATTATGTTCTATTGCGGGGAGAATCTCTGTAGGACCTTCTGGAAGATTAATCCCTATCATTAGGGTATCCTCATAGTTGATTGAATTAGGCGTTGCTTTCTTCATGTCTACGAACTACAGATGTGCAAGTTGCGTAAAGTTTCCAAAAAGCTGGAAAAGTTTCGGAAATTTGTTGAAAATTTCATAGAAATATAAGAGATTTTCGTTTTCAATTTCAGAAAGTTTCAAACCCCATACAAAAATGTGAGAAATTTCTGAGACTTTCCCATGTGGAAAATTTCGCAATTTCACGGCACATCAAGTATGAACTAAAAACAATTAGTTTGCTCACTCGCGACCACACCACCACACCGTTCCAAAAGCACGATGAACGGTGGTTTTGGTGTTTTGAAAAGTGTAATATCTCAAAAACGGCTGAACTGATTTTGATAAAACATGTCTAAGAACCATCGCTAGAAAACCTGCTTTCAAATAATAACAAAAACGCATTTTCGGTGTAACCGTTTAAGAGTTACGATGCCACAGACAGACACACAGACATATACTTGGAAAGAAATATTCTGTTGTGAAATTAAAATTGCTCAACTTAAACTTAATGACGCGAGCTGATTCTTAAAGATTGTACGCCCGAAATATTTAGTAAATCTAATTTAAAGTTCGCCTTCAAATTTAATTCAATTCTGCCGTACTCGTAGCCAAATTGGAAGAAACACATTACGTTAGAACCTAAAGGTCTCATGAAGCTCATGTTTCCGATAAGAGCACTTTTTCAAGGCCTTAGAGTTCATTTTCCGTTGTAGTCCTGTCCTGACACCTTATTTACCCAACCCAAATTGGTGCTCTGAAGTGCCTAGAAGCCATCTTTCCCATTAGGCTAAAATGAGCTTTGACTTTTTGCACGAGAACTTTAATTTGTTCAGAGGGGCTATAGTCTGAAATTCGAAGTTCGTATCCGACCGTCTCGCTCACGCCAACTCAGGTTAACACGAAAGCGAGAGGGACGGTCGAATACGAACCTTGAATTTCGAACTTCGGAGTAGGGACAGAGTTGTTTAAACATCTCGTGTTCAGATGATGCGGTGGAGTCGTAATAAGGTTTTTGTTAATGTGTCTTTGAGGTTTGAGGTAGGTAACAGTAGCAGTTTTGTGCGCAGAGTTAATTACTGTAGACAAATGTACACTTTGCCGTCTTAGATTCAAATTCAAAATTTTATTCAGCAAATAGGCAGTTGAATGCTCTTTTACACGTAATTTTTTTTGAGTCTACCAGCGCTTTCGGAAAGACCATGATTGCCAAGAAGAATGCGCCGCAAGAAACTTGGCACAAAGTCATTTTTTATAAAAACAAATTACATTAGCTCTTACAATACGTAACCACAGATAAATTACACAAAGAAACCTCACTCTGTCATTAAAAAATTAAGAGAGAAAAAAAAACCGTATTTTAGAAACAAGTGTAAAAAGTAATTATTAGAACAGCAAAACCAGAACACTTTACTTTACTGGCACGTTTTAATTGAGCAGGAGATGTATAGGGTCTCCAGATCAAATATCTGTGAAAATTTAAATTACAAAGGGATGTATAGAGTCCCAGAATTAATACTATAATATAATACTTAATCTAAATGGCTTAGAGATTTTAATTTGAAGTACAGTCTTCAGCGGCAGAAGTACTCGTAGCTAAGCAACCGAAGCGTCCACAATGATCTGCACAAGCTCTTATGTCTATAACAATAGAGACGTGATTAGATCATTGTGAACGCGTCGGTTGCTCAGCTGCTTTTGCTGCTGACTGTACTGTAAATTATTTGTTTTCTTTCTATTTTGAACTTTGAAATGAAAATGACGGAGGTTTTTCAACTTATCTAAGTTGGTTAGGTTATAATGAACAGTGAAATATTACTATTGTACCCATAGCCAACCTCGACTGCATCTAAGAAAGTGGCACATTCAATGATGGCCTATTGAGCCGTTCGTGACTTACGTCACACAACATTTGCTTAACCAATTCTGGCGGGTATCCAACTTGGACTGTGTACCTATGTATGACAGTTACCCCCCTTTACGAGTAAGGTCGATGACCCGGAATAGAACCACGGTGAACTAGTACGGGTTACCTAGAACTTGAGACGCAGCAAAATGCTAATGCAGTTTGTGTAAAAATAGCGATGCGCCTTATAGTCAGCGAGTTCTTGTTTTTAACCCCCGACGAAAAGAGGGGTGTTATAAGTTTGACCTGTGTATCTGTGTATCTTTCTGTGGCATCATAGCTCCCAAACGGATGGACCGATTTCGGTGCGGGTTTTTTTAATCGAAAGCTAGTTTAATCGATATAGTTCTTAGCTAAGTTTCATTAAAATCGGTTCACCCGTTTTCTTTTTGAAATATTTAATTTTGATTATTTAATTTTATACTAGCCTACGCCAGTTTCCGATTTTTTTTCTAGAATTTGTACTATAATACCACATATCACATGAATCGTGAAGCATAGTAGAACATTCTCACAGTAAATGTCATGATGCATTTTCCAGTCAGGGCCATAGGTCACCAACGCTACAAATGTCAGTTTACAATGAAATGACAATTCGTTGTAAATTGCTGACTTGAATCATTTTTTGAATGTACATCGAATTGTCATAGTGAAGTGACATAGGTAAGGTTGGTGAAACGGGCCAGGCAGACATTGTGTTGTCATAACAATTTATTGAGACGACATTCCATAACGCGTCTCTATTCCAGTATTAGGTACGACAGAATACGATATTTCCTTCATTTGACCCAAATCTTTTAATAAATCACCGTAGCTGTCGATAAGATACACTTTATTTATTAAATAGAAATAGTTTTATGAAACAACAAATGATTTTGAAAGAAAAGCTTTCCTAGAAAGCAAAACATTGGGTGCTTTGAAAGCACCCAATTCTCTGTTTCTGTTTTTTCTGGTTTTTTTCTGTGTATTCATGTTTCAGTGAGTTTATAAAAAATATAATTGATATTCACGGGAAAACCGTAAAAATAAAAAATTGGGAGAAAAAATACAAAAAGATACTCCTACTGAGATCATGAATTGATTGCTTTAGTGCGCCATCTCGTTGTTGAGCCTGGGTAAACTGATAAGTTTCGAAAGGGTGCGTTGTTTTCGGTTTACGAAGTAATCGCATAGATGGCGCTAGTCACTGCAAAAAGTGATAAAAACAAGCTAAGATTTGAATACATGGAAAAAATTCGGCCTTTCCTCTATGTCCAATCGTGGTGTAGGGGAAAAGCACACGACCCGGAGTGTCGAGGATCCGGGTTCGATTCCCGGGGTTGGCATTTTTCTGGTTTTTTTCTGTGTGTTCATGTTTCAGTGAGTTTATAAAAAATATAATTGATATTCACGGGAAAACCGTAAAAATAAAAAATTGGGAGAAAAAATACAAAAAGATACTCCTACTGAGATCATGAATTGATTGCTTTAGTGCGCCATCTCGTTGTTGAGCCTGGGTAAACTGATAAGTTTCGAAAGGGTGCGTTGTTTTCGGTTTACGAAGTAATCGCATAGATGGCGCTAGTCACTGCAAAAAGTGATAAAAACAAGCTAAGATTTGAATACATGGAAAAAATTCGGCCTTTCCTCTATGTCCAATCGTGGTGTAGGGGAAAAGCACACGACCCGGAGTGTCGAGGATCCGGGTTCGATTCCCGGGGTTGGCATTTTTCTGGTTTTTTTCTGTGTATTCATGTTTCAGTGAGTTTATAAAAAATATAATTGATATTCACGGGAAAACCGTAAAAATAAAAAATTGGGAGAAAAAATACAAAAAGATACTCCTACTGAGATCATGAATTGATTGCTTTAGTGCGCCATCTCGTTGTTGAGCCTGGGTAAACTGATAAGTTTCGAAAGGGTGCGTTGTTTTCGGTTTACGAAGTAATCGCATAGATGGCGCTAGTCACTGCAAAAAGTGATAAAAACAAGCTAAGATTTGAATACATGGAAAAAATTCGGCCTTTCCTCTATGTCCAATCGTGGTGTAGGGGAAAAGCACACGACCCGGAGTGTCGAGGATCCGGGTTCGATTCCCGGGGTTGGCATTTTTCTGGTTTTTTTCTGTGTATTCATGTTTCAGTGAGTTTATAAAAAATATAATTGATATTCACGGGAAAACCGTAAAAATAAAAAATTGGGAGAAAAAATACAAAAAGATACTCCTACTGAGATCATGAATTGATTGCTTTAGTGCGCCATCTCGTTGTTGAGCCTGGGTAAACTGATAAGTTTCGAAAGGGTGCGTTGTTTTCGGTTTACGAAGTAATCGCATAGATGGCGCTAGTCACTGCAAAAAGTGATAAAAACAAGCTAAGATTTGAATACATGGAAAAAATTCGGCCTTTCCTCTATGTCCAATCGTGGTGTAGGGGAAAAGCACACGACCCGGAGTGTCGAGGATCCGGGTTCGATTCCCGGGGTTGGCATTTTTCTGGTTTTTTTCTGTGTATTCATGTTTCAGTGAGTTTATAAAAAATATAATTGATATTCACGGGAAAACCGTAAAAATAAAAAATTGGGGAGAAAAAATACAAAAAGATACTCCTACTGAGATCATGAATTGATTGCTTTAGTGCGCCATCTCGTTGTTGAGCCTGGGTAAACTGATAAGTTTCGAAAGGGTGCGTTGTTTTCGGTTTACGAAGTAATCGCATAGATGGCGCTAGTCACTGCAAAAAGTGATAAAAACAAGCTAAGATTTGAATACATGGAAAAAATTCGGCCTTTCCTCTATGTCCAATCGTGGTGTAGGGGAAAAGCACACGACCCGGAGTGTCGAGGATCCGGGTTCGATTCCCGGGGTTGGCATTTTTCTGGTTTTTTTCTGTGTATTCATGTTTCAGTGAGTTTATAAAAAATATAATTGATATTCACGGGAAAACCGTAAAAATAAAAAATTGGGAGAAAAAATACAAAAAGATACTCCTACTGAGATCATGCTTTGAAAGCTTTCCCGATGTAATTGACAGACAGGAAGTGACAGGGGGACAGCTTTTAGTTTCATATATTGAAAGATTTTCCACATTCGTGTGGTATAGAATTTCTCCTGAAATATTTACGATACAAAAAAATCGGCACTTTTCGTACGTAAACATCCAGACCTATTTAAGGCAAAAGTAGACACTAGCACAACTAGAACACAATACAGAAATAAATTGTTATTACCGAAATCTAATTTAGCAATGTTTAGAAATGGTCCACAATACAAGTGCATTCAAATAGCTAATAAAATCCCAGAACACATTAAGCAAGAATCCCGCAATAGTATATTCAAAAATAAGTTAAAGACATTACTTATCGAAAAATGTTATTACTCTGTCAACGAGTTTTTAAATGATGAAACCGCATAATAATTTTCTCTCTCTAGCAATTAAGTGATTCTTAGTAAATAAAATTCTCAAATATATTGACATCTAAATTATATTAATTAAATCATCAATTTTAATAACTCTTTGACATAGAAAGTATCAACTTAGTAATTTAATTTAATTATATCATGCATGACTAAAAACTTATTGTAATTAATCGCTTTTATATTACCATATTTTGACACCATATTACTCTAGATTTAGCTTTAATTAAGTATTATTGTGTGCCCTCACAGGGCGTCATGGACTGACTTACAAAAATTTTACATCTTTATTATAATGTACATGACTATACAATGAATAAGTAAATAAAAAATATTATTCGTTTTTGTCCAAACTAAAGGAAACTGTATAATAATACTATAAATAATATCTGATGAAAACGTAAACTTTTGTACTTATTCGCCAGCTGTTCAAATAACGAGTGTTGAAGCGAAGTTAAATAGTCATGAATAATGCCTGCGTGAATCAGAAAATGTAATATATATGATTTAACAGAAATAATCTGGAGACCAAGATACTTCGCAGGTACACAGATTATTTTTACTCATTTTGATTTGATATAATTTTACGATTGCTGTGACTCTCGACTTTAATATGGCTCGCTTTGTAATTATATCACTGGCAGATGCTATTAGTAGGTCTGTTTCATATAGTAAAGTAAATAGTAGCGATATAGTCTTGCCGGTAGGACTACTTGCACTATATGTTTCGCAAAATTTAAAAGGCCTTAATCCTAACTAATATTATAAATGTGAAAGTAACTCTGTCTCTCTGTCTGTCTGTTTGTTACCTCTTCACGGGAAAACCGCTGCACCAATCGAGATGAAATTTGGTAAGAAGATAGTTTGAATATTGAGGAATAACATAGGCTACTTTTTATTTGGGAAAATTGTGTAGTTCCCGCGGGATAGCGATAACCGAAATCTACGCGGACGAAGTCGCGGGCAACAGCTAGTGTGTAATATAAAAAATAAAAAATAATAAAACTTTCAAGCAGGGTTCAATTCAAGTAAATTCAATTTATTTATTACATTAATACTCATGTCGTACATCTAGTCAAAAAATATAGAACCGGAATTATTTGGTAGCGCAATATAACGTTATTATCATTTTTTATAATACATAAATAATTCAATAAATGGTTTCTTTACACTCTGCCGTCGCTGCACGCTGGGGCACTGCCGGCTACCTTATACAGTGAGCATCAGATACTTCTAAGCAACCGAAGCGGTCACAAAGATCTGGACAAGCTCTTATGTCTATAACAATAGAGCCGTGCTTAGCTGAGCAACCGAAGCGGTCACAAAGATCTGGACAAGCTCTTATGTCTATAACAATAGAGCCGTGCTTAGCTGAGCAACCGAAGCGGTCACAAAGATCTGGACAAGCTCTTATGTCTATAACAATAGAGCCGTGCTTAGATCATTGTGAACGCGTCGGTTGCTACCTACTAGCTGCTAGCTACTTTTGCTGCCGACTGTACCTTCGGCAGTCGGGTAAAAACATGTTAATTCGAGATAAAGCGTTTTTCTATACCGGTAGTATAATCGTAGTTACAGTACCGCTTTTGACTCTCTACCTTTAAATCAAAGCGGTACTTACTGTAATTTAATACCGATAGCACCTTAACCGCTTTCAAGCCGCTTCCAAGACGTACCCTCAAAGGCGAGTAAATAAAACTAACAACAGTTAGCAATCAGTCTTCATGTACCTCAATTTCGGCACAAACCTTCAGGGATTAGGAATCTCTATTCTATGTTCTCTGAGCCATATCGTAGCTGTTTAGAAACTACATTTTCTTTTGCAACAAAATTTCGACCGAGCTCCATCTGGCTCCCGATGGTGAACCTAGTCTCTCAACTGAGGTAGGATCGAGATAAGAAAAGCAACGTCACATTAAAGTCCATATTTGCTTGCACCCAGACGATTGCGACCGTTATGTTTTGACACTGTCAGATACAACAGAAATGATTCTAACTTCTTAAGTGCCATTACTTTCAAAAGATAGTAGGACTTGATAAAGGAATGATTTTGAAAAGTGACCCAAGACTTTCGTACCCCGACTGTACCTGCATGTTGGGAGGTTGACGCCGCGGATCAAACTCTAAAAATAGTTTCGGTAACTATAACTACAGTGACATTAGATGCATTAAGAACATATCAAATAAACATGCTACTGGCACTATTAGAGCAAGTGGGAGTTAAGAAACTGGTTGGTTATAAGCGTCGTCGCGGTTGTTGTGTGTTCAATCTTTGGTAACTGCGATGATAATACTACTCGCTCAACGTCACGAAGCCACAGGAGCGTCGTTTCTCACTTTCACACCCCTGCCATATCACTTAGTCTGCGTCGAATACTCTTGTTCCCTTTTCAATCATTCCAGAGTTTACCATCTCGAGACCCGGAATCCAATTAGTTTTTTAAATTTTCGATCACGGCCCTTTGTTATGAACGGATCCGTTACCTTGGTTAAAGTTTGTTTTTAATGAGGGGGGGGGGGGGGGGGGTCGAATTTACTCGTTCTTCTTTGTAACGTTTGTTTAAGAATTGTAAGTCTCTACCATTTCTTGTAATATCTGCTAAGGTTATTAAACTGGTTCTATTTGATTTGCTGTCGCGTGCTTAGATGATTTACAAGTAACAATAATTAATATTTTGCCATAGAAAACCTGCTACTTTACAGTCTAAACTAAAAAACCCGCCAAGTGCGAGTCGGACTCGCGCACGAGGGTTCCGTAGAAAGATTTTAACGCTTTTCCCCGGTGTTTTAGGAAGTCCAGTGTAAGCAGAGCCTTGCTCCTAAGCAAAATGTACGCAGTGTGGGGTCAACTTATATTGGTCCTCTAAATCTAGAGACAGACATAAAAATTTAAGATTTTGAGACTTTTCTGAGTAGCTGTACTATAAGAGCTACCTTCATATTAAATTTCAAGTTTCTAGGACAACTAGAAGTACCCTTTAGGTTTCAAAAAACGGCAATTTGTATGGAAACGACTTTTTTTAATGACTGTATCTTTTGATTGCGTTGACTTAGATGCTTGATTTTTTCACAGCTTCAAGGGACCGCAGGTTTGAGTATTTGATATTAATTTCAGCATCCTACCTGCACGCGTTCCAGAGAAAAAGGGTCTTGACAGACAGACAGAGAAACAGACGGACAACAAAGTGTTTCTATAAGGGTTCCGTTTTTTCCTGTTGAGGTACGGAACCCTAAAAATGTAACCATTCTTTTTTAATTTTAGTAGACCGTACATTTTGTCAGTATATAATATTTTAGTCGGCATTTTACAGGTCCGATTTTTTTGCATTTTGCAAATTATTTGTTTTTGTAATTTATTGCGAAGTGGTTTTTCGAATAGCTCAATCACGGTCATGTTTCTCGGTAGGTAGTTAAAAGGTAAGCGTTGACATGTCGGTATCGTATGCAACGAAAATATATGGTGCGATGCGTACGATGCGGACAGGTGGATGCACTTATATGAGTTTGTATACAAAGAATACAACGATCCGTTGCGTGCGATGCGTCCGTTGCGTACGATACCGACATGTGGACGTTTACCTTAAACAAAACACGTTTTGCATTCAAATGTCTATAGTAGAAAAGTAGGTGCGTTTAGTTACGTTTAGGAAATTCCCGCAGCATTTTAAGATTATGCATAGGTATTCCTGTATGTTGAACTACGAGGGGCGGCTGAAAAGTTATCTACCTAACAATGAAACAAAAGATTGTCGTGGCTAATTTTTTTTTATTTTTCTATATAGTCCCCTGCTAGTAAAATGCACTTATTAAATTTTTCAAATATTGAATTTAAAGCATTAAAAAAAAATCTTTCGGTTTGTCGTCAAAAAAGTCAGTAACCGCAGCCTTCATTTCGTCATCGGTCATAAACCTTCGTCCCCTGAGGTCTTTCTTGAGAAGTCTAAACAGAAAATAGTCACAGGGGGCTAAATCTGGACTATAAGGGGGGTGGTTAATGGTTTCGAAGCCATTGTCTTTAATTGCTAGCTTCGTTGTGCGGGCGGTATGCACTGGTGCGTTATCGTGCAAAATCAGAATTCCTTTGCTTAGTTTACCTCGCCGTTTTTCTTTTATTGTCTCTCTTAGTTGATATAGTAAGTTTGAGTAATAATCAGCATTCATTGTAGTTTTCTTCGGTAAATAATCTATGAGCAAAATCCCTTCTGTGTCCCAAAAGATTGTAGCCATAAGTTTACCTGCCGATGGACAGACCTTGAATTTCCGAGGCGGCTTCTCATCCTTAAATTTCCACTGTAACGACTCTTGCTTACTTTCCGGGTCCCATTGTCGAATCCAAGTCTCATCACATGTTACAATTCTAGAAATTATTTCTTCCTCTTTCCCTCGACTCATGTCCAAAAACTCTTCGCAACATTTGACACGCCTCTCCATGTCAAATGCAGTCAACATTCTGGGGACCCAATGTGCACTAACCTTGGACATGTTCAAATGCTCATGAATTATTTCTTTGACTCCCACTGCTTCACTCGTCGGTCCTCTAATATTTTTTTTTCACCCTGGCTACATTTTCATCGGTGACTGCCGAAACTGGTCTTCCGCTACGAGGATCATCTTCCAGGCTCTCACGACCTAACTTAAACTGCTTTGACCAGAACTTTATAACAAATTCGGAAGAACACGAACTGCCAACACACGTAACATACGCTGTCTGATCTCCGAAGGCGTATTCCCTTCTTTAGTCAAAAACTTAATCACCGCACGCTGCTCGATTTTGTCCATTTTCACTTTTTCTACCGACATGTTTGAAACAATTGTAGGAGACAAATAAACGTGATGCAATAAACAAATGAATGTAATACATTTTGAAAATAGAATAACAAACGAATATAAATCCATACCAGCCAGCATTATTTTTGTATATATTTCTGACCAAGGAGATTACTTATCAGCCGCCCCTCGTAATATTACTAGTCTTTTCCTAAGCCCTTATTCTTGGAAGAATATTTAAAAATACCGCACCAAAGTACATCGTCGTACATCAAGGTTTAGGTTACAGGTCGTGTCATTGAATTCGCATTTTAACCGTGTTCTCGGAAACGCAAACATACTTACGGATAAGGTGCCACTAGAGTCGAGCGCTGCTTCTAATAGAGCTTATGTCCATGGGTTTCTAAGGAGACTTACGTCTTTTTGTTGTAATAGTAAGGCTTGCGGTCGGTTCAGTTTGTCCTAGAAATTTACTTTTAGATTTCTTTGTTGCGGTGGTGTATGTTTGCGCATTCAATTTGTACTAGAAGTCTGTAGCGGTAAGATTTATTTAAAGTGCGGTCGTTGCATTGAACATGTTTTTCCTGAGTCCTCTGATAAATGTTTAGGTGACAACATTTTTTGTCTGATGTACCTAAACTAAAAGTGTGGTCATTTTAACATACAGTCGAGGAAATTTATTCCTGACCCACCATAGAACATTTCTATAGTAAACGTCATAACGATTTTCCTTGTCAAGCTATGCGATGTCACTATGACGTTTACTGTGAAGAGGTTCCATGGTGGGCCAGGAATTAATATCCTCGACCGTACAACCAAAAAAATAATTAATGGCCACTAGTTTATCCTTATTATTGCTGTATAGAGTTAGCATTTAGCCAAAAAGATCGAGTAAGTACCACAAAAAACGAATTTAGTTATGGTGTTCTTAAAGACTAAAACAAATCGATTAGCTATGCTAATGCTTTATTAATATTTAACAGCCAAATTCTGCGTATGAAAACGGTTCCACCGCAACCGCATGATCTACACAGCCGAATTTGCATCTCTCTACAATTCGTGTGGTTGATGTAGGCCCGTATTCATTACAGATTTGTTAATAATATTTATGTAAATACAGGTAAACAAAACTCAGTGGAAAGAGGTCGCATTACCATCTGTTTGGAAGTATATTGGAAGTTGTTGTTTTGTAGATCCATTATTCTTGAAACCCCTTTCAAAAGGCTTCCTTTGCCTCTTTGATGTTGTGTGCACTTTGTTACGACACTTTTAAGTTGTATTATTAATGAGTACAATGAGGAAAGTGCTTGCGACTAAAATTCTACGCCGTTTTAAGCAAAAGTAATTGGGTATTTACCATTATACAGAATGTAAACTTCTTTGTTTCAATTTTGTATTAGCTTTACCAGATTTAACTTAACAAACCCGCTCATTCTGCTGCTGCTGCTAAGCAGCAGTTGATTTCTTATGCACGAAGGGTAGGTTACTATTTACTGACATGAGAAATTCCATCTAAGGACCGTTACAGGCGGGCTACATGCCAACTGTATTGTAACTAACAACTACATTTTTCATTACAGCCAGGAAAACTTCACACTATTACAATATTAGCCAATATATTTCGCGACCGGATAGCCTAGTGGTTAGAGAACCTGACTACGAAGCTTGAGGTCCCGGGTTCTATCCCCGGTCGGTATGATGAATGCGAATGTTTGCGGGTCTTGGTTGTTTAATATTGTATTTAAGTATCTGTTTATCTATGTAAGTATGTTTATTCGTTGCTTAGCACCAGTAGGTACCCATAACACAAGATCTGCTTAATTTGGGACTAAGTCAATTGGTGTCAATTGTCCCAATATGCTTATTTATTTTATTTATTTCATATGAAGCACGTTAAAGCCGAAACTCTTCAAGTCGGCGATTTAAGAAGCTTCCCTGAGAGAATGACCTTGAACGCTTCGCGCCTTCCTCACCCCACCTCACTTCTACTAAACAACTTCGTTTTAGTGACGACATCTATTAAATATCGGTCTAACTTCATTTTACACAGTGTTATCACAAATAACGCGTCTTTTCGAAAAAAAATTTTTTTTTAATTCGCACCGATTATGTAAATTACTTATTTAATTTTTTAAAATATTCTAAATAAAGGTCTGGTGCCCAGCAGTGGGACGTAAATAGGCCGATGATGATGACAGTGATGATGATGATAATAATGTTGAACATAGAAATCCTAGCCTATTACATTCTCTATACATTGGTGTATGTCACAAGTCAAAGTAAATTATGCTTATGATGTAGTAAAAGAATATTAATTGCAACTTGACTTACTTGTGATGCAGTTATCATAAGTATTAAATAGGAAAAAAATAGATATGAAACATAGAAAAACAAGTTAAGATGTTAAAGATACTTAATGTATTCATATATTTTGTTTTTATCGTTTAAATAATTTACAGAAAGGCTCTAAAAAGCAGCCATTTCAGCGTCTGGGTCAGGGAAGCGCCTTAAATCGAATTGTTATTGTCAGGTGCCTTTGGTTGCTGGTTTTTCTCTCTTCAAAAACGTCCGCTGTTGACTGTACATCGTACATTATCTTTAATATTGCGAAGAATCAGCGCAGACGTATGCAATATTCATACGAGTCGGTCCTTGAATAATTCAGTAGTATCGGCGACTTCGCGTATTGATGTGAATGGTTATTCAAGGACGTCGCATGGGGAAATATGTTGACTGATAATGGGGTAGAACATGCTAGAAAGTTACCAGTAGGTTTTTTTAGGAATTATCAAATAGTGGTGTATATATGTGTCAGCTATTCATCGGGTTTTTACTTGTACAATATCATCCATGCTTTAGTCGGTTTGTCTCTGAATCTGTAGGCCGAGCACGAAGTTTACGAAACCTGTTACGTAGGTTTCGAATGTTCGTACTCGGGCCTCTGATGTGGACTTGGAAATGAATAAAAAAAACTGTGTTTTCTATTCGGTAGCTTCGTATCGCCAAAGTTGCAGTTGGATCAATTTACCACTTTTCTAATGTTTAATTCTTATATTGCTCTTTTGAAAAATTTAATCTAATACCCGATGTTTCACCTTTACCCTTAAATTACACACACTATGTCAAAGGGAAACCGCAGTTGACAGCGCGATTGCATACGTCACTATGCACTTTGCAAACGGCTTGCTTCTATTTTTACTTTTAATTTAAAACAGAAAACGTAGGATGCAAATCCAGTTTTACGGAAACTCACGAGATCCTATGGCTTCAGAGCAGTCACTTGGTAAAAGCTGAGCTTTGTACACGTTATTCTTATCATAGCTCCCCATTTCCCACGCGGTGGCGTCGTTGGCTCCCGGTCTTCATCAGCTCAAGGTCACCTAGGGGTCAATTGTGCCAAGTTTCAGCGCATTGTCGAAAAGTGCAAAGTTCCTGTACAGAGGGTCGAGCACGACTTTACGAATACTGGGTAACGTTACGGTTATCGTATCGAGATCGAGAAACCCGCGAATTTGTAAGAATAAATAATATTACGCCGGTTTAATAATTGGGATGGTAATATATATAGCAGTATAGTGTGTGAGAGCTCTCCACTTTCTGCCAACAAACTGCTATGCAGTTTGGCAGAAGTTTATGTCTACGTTTTGTACTTTTATTTTCTTATCTTTAGTTAAATAAAAAAAAAAACTCATACTAAATTTTAGTTCCAAATACGCTCACAAACGTCATACAAACTCGACAACGTTTACTATTCGATTTTACGTGACGCAGCATTCGTAAAGTCGTGCTCGACCCTCAGATCGAAATAGCACACCGGCATGCTTATTGTCGTAACTCGCTCGCAATCGCCATCGTGCTCATTTTGTATGGCCTTATAATTGTTTATTGTATACCAAATGTATCCGAAACAGCTAGCGGTCACAGTCTTACAAAAACTGACTGAATGTCAAAATAGTCACGCAATTACCCTGCAGCTATGGTTCGTATGCACCGCGATCCGTATATGAGTTTGTCTCGACTCTACTACCGACATTAATCTGGCGGGCAGCGCTGGTTGGCTACAAAACCGGCCAAGTGCGAGTCGGACTAGCGCACGAGGGTTCCGTCCAAAGATTTCCCTGCTTTTCCCCAGTGTTTTAAGTTGTCCAGTATTAGCAAAGCCCCGTTCCTATATTTTGCTTAGGATTTTACTGCCATCTAGTGGCGAGTAGACGAACAAGCGACATCAGCAAGAGGTCAATGATCTCGAGCCCGCGCTGCATCCACAAAGTTCTCCTATTCGACGTAAGATGTCGTTAGCAGTGGTAAACGGTGTGTATTGATATGTGAGATACATAGACAGACATAAAAATTTAAGATTTTGAGACTTTTTGGAGTGGTTGTGCTATAAGAGCTACCTACATACTAAATTTCAAGTTTCTAGGACAACTGGAAGTACCCTTTAGGTTTTTGGATTTCGGCAATTTGTATGGAAATAGTTTTTTTAATGACTGTATCTTTTGATTGCGTGGACTTAGAAGGTTGATTTTTTCACAGCTTCAAGGGACCGCATTTGAGTATTTGATATTAATTTCAGCATGCTACCTCCACGCGTTCCAGAGAAAAAAGGGTCTTGACAGACAGACAGACAGACAGACGGACAACAAACTGATCCTATAAGGGTTCCGTGTTTTTTCCTTTTGAGGCACGGAACCCTGAAAAACACCTGGCCCCTATTTCACCAACTTTACAAGTGTCAGTTTTCAATGATAATTCGGTGTCAGTTGCTGCCTTGAAGAGCTTTTGTTTTAGCGCGGTTCATATTGGCAATGAAATTTAGTTCGAATTGACATTGTAAACTGACAATTGTAAAGTTGGTGAAATAAGAGCCTGTAAGACATATTTGACAGTGCGTTGATTCTCTACCTCGAAAGCTAGTGTGTCACTTTTGGAGACTACTTGACAACTATATTATTTATAAACTCACTGAAACATGAATACACAGAAAAAAACCAGAAAAATGCTTTTTGTTATTGACAACTGATTTCACACGTCGATGCTGAAACAGTCATGGATGGATGGAACCTTACAGAATATTACCCTTTACACCTTGACCCTACGGTACCTAGTCGCAAACATACGAACAAGACAGGATGTGAACAGAATATTAGTGCTAGAAGCTGTATGCGTTGTGTGGTTTAACCCCCGACGAAAATAAATAAATAATGAAAGGATGGATGGACCGATTTCGATGTGGTTTTCTTTAATCGAAAGCTGGTTTAATCGAGATTATCTTGGCTAAGTTTCGTTAAAATCGGTACATCCGTTTTTGAAATATTGAACTTTGAAATGACATTGTCCACTTTTCTAAGTTGGTTAGGTTATGTTTCCATATATTCCTGTTTCACTGTGATGATGAAATCTCAAATAGATTGCGAAACGAGTAAGAATATAACACATACCTTTATTTATGCATTATAGATGTCGTGGGGGGGTCAAAGTCAAGCCTCGGAAAGGCCTCGCGCGCGGGTTGAATAAACCGTGACGTCATACCGGTTGGGTAACTTTTTAGTTTCTGTCAAGGACGATAAAACCTAGAGGACTGCCAATGGCTATACAATGTCGCGTTTCTGTAAAATAATGAGCCTGCTGTAGCTAGTTTCACTATGGAGAGGTCTCTGTACACTGATAGAGATAGAGAGATGTCTGACACTTAGACCTCTGGCTAACACAATAGCGCCATCTATGAACTGAAAGAAAAAACGAATTTAGATGGCGCTATTGTGTTAGCCGGAGGTCTAAATGTCATACCACATGAATGGTACAGATACCCCTCCGTAGTAAAACAAGCTAAAGCAGGCTTATTATTTCAAAGCACGCATCAACGCGGCATCGTATAGACACTGGCAGTCCTCTTGGTTTTATGGTCCTTGGTTTCTGTACTCGTTTTAATGAAGAAAAAAACTTCAGGGTACAAAAGCAGGCTTTGGGTGAATTTTGGATAATTTGTCTCATGGATGTGAAGTATGGGGTGTTTGATTTGAAGAATGGCAACCTTAACGCTTAACATATCTTGAAACTGTATCAGTTAATAATGACTTAAAGAGCCATGTGATTTGTAATGTTGCTGCACGGTTGTGTTTTACTCTCGTATTTTTTTTTTAAACAGAACTGTCCCAGTCATCGCTCGAGATAAACTTTGCATTCAAAATTCAAAAATTCAAAATTTTATTCAGCAAATAGGCAGTTTAATGCTCTTTTACACGTCATTTTTTTTGAGTCTACCAGCGCTTTCGGAAAGACCATGATTGCCAAGAAGAATGCGCCGCCAGAAACTTGGCACAAAGTCATTTTTTCTAAAAACAAGTTACATTAGCTCTTACAATACGTAACCACAGATAAATTACATAAAGAAACCTCACTCCATTAAAAAAATTAAGAGAGAAAAAAAGAATACCGTATTTTAGAAACAAGTGTAAAAAATAATTATTAGAACAGCATTGCGCTACCGACGGGGTCCCTTTGTTTTGTCGAAAATTTTTAGTCGTAATGTAATGTTTCTCATAATCTATGACTAGTCATAACTCTTGTTTTCTCTGAAACCGTAAAAAAATCAGGAACTCTGTAATGGCCATCCTGTTGAACTCCATAGGTTAGGTTAGGTTTATTTTATAATAATCCTGAACAATTCATAGTTTCAGAGAAAAAAAGAGTTATGACTAATGATAAATTATAACGAGAATTACATTATGACTTCGGACTGTATGGGAGAAATTATAGACCCGCTACCGACAACCCGGAATGAAAGCTCCAAGCTGAACATTGTGCATGTTCACGGCATATCTTGAAAAGCCTTTGAATTTTAAAACTCTCCCCGGACTTGGATCACCTGGATGACCTGACCTGGAGTGACCTGTGTGTGAGGGGTGCATCGCTCGCGATATAGGCCAGTGGAGCGTAGCGTAGGGCTTTTCCTGTAGGGTTTTACATGTGTATCTTGGTATCTGAGGGTCGAGCACGACTTTTCGAAATCAGCGTCACGTAAAATCGAATAGTAAACGTTGTCGAATTTGTATGACGTTCGGAACAGCGCCCGCCCGTGAGCGTATTTGGAACTAAAATTTAGTATGAGATTTTTCGATCTCGATACGATAACCGTAACGTTACGCAGCATTCGTAAAGTCGTGCTCGACCCTCTGTCTGTGGCATCATGGCTCCCAAACGGATGCACCGATTTCGGTGCGGTTTTTTTTCAATCGAAAGCTAGTTTAATCGAGATGTTTCTTAGATAAGTTTCATTAAAATCGGTTCTCCTGTTTTTGAAATATTGAACTTTGACATGACAATCTCGGGGGTTTTTCAACTTTTCTAAGTTGGTTATGTTATGTGCTTTATTAGTGACTATATAGTAAATATATTTTCTTTCTAAGAATAGTTTTGAGATTGAAAGTTTTATAGAAATCGACCCTTCCTATCCCGGTTAACCCATTTATGGGTCGACGGGCGAGGTCAGATAATTAAAGTGTCGATATCTCGAACACTATAAAATGTTCGCGAAGCTCAAAATTGCTTATTCTGATACAAGTTTGTTTGATAACTCAATACAAAGCTCACCTTTGACGACCGGATGGCCTAGTGGTTAGCGACCCTGACTATGAAGCTTGAGGTCCCGGGTTCGAATCCCGGTCGGGGCAGATGTTTGTATGATGAATACGAATGTTTGTTTTCGGGTCTTGGATGTTTATTATGTATATAAGTATGTATTTATCTATATAAGTATATTGTCCGTTGTCTAGTACCCATAGTACAGGCTTTGCCTAATTTTTGACTAGGTCAATTGGTGTCAATTTGTCCCATTATATTATTTTACCTGGATGACCTGTAGGGTCGTTGGGTCGGTGCATCGCTCGCAATGTAGGTCAGTGGAGCGCAGGACTGATGTGAAATGTCGCCAGGGGGGCTAGCACGCGTGCCATTTTGTCGCTTGTCGCTCGGTGCGTCCTTCACTGATTATCCGTCACTATGAAAGGGAGACACTATCTGCCTATGGCATCGTTGCTACTGAATGGGTTGGTTGAATTGGACGTTTTTTCAAAGCTAGATTAAACGATTAAGCTAATTTAGCTTGGATAATGGCCTCGTGGTGAGTGCCGAAACGCGTCAGCGTGTAGTTTAGTGGTGGTGGTGATAGTTGGGTCTGTGTGGCATGTGTTGATTCTTGTAGCAGTGGAGGCGGAGGAGCTGCATGGAAACATACATTTACCGCACAGATTAACTATTTTTCACTAGTGCTCGCGGGTGAGCAAAGTAATTGTTTTTAGTTCATAAATATGGACCTCCGCAAAGTAACGCCTGATTCAATAAATTAGATTAAACGAGATTGTGCGTAGCTATAAGTTATGAGAAAATCGGTTAGGCAGTTTACGAGATGTTTCCTTTGATTTGAAATTAAAATGTCAGGTAAGTAAGACAGTTAGTCCGACCAAAAGTCAACAAAGTAATTGAGGGCGCCGCTTTCTTTGTAACTGTCACATTTTTGACGTAAATTGCTTGAATATGGCAACAGTTTTGTATAAGACATTTTAGTTCCTCTTTTAAGTAAGTAAGTAAGTAAGTAAACACTCTCTCCCTTTTCTCCGTTCTCTTTACTTTTAGTCGTTCTATGCGACTATGCGACAGTGCAACACACATGCATGAGGAAAAACTTATTATCATTGCAAAACGGGCACGCTAATGTAGTCCATAATGGTATGTTTGTTATTGATTAATGTAGTTTACGAGGCTATTGTTTATATTTAAAACAATTTCCTGAAAGGTAGGATAGTTTTGTTCAGTAACAATAAATTTGCAATGCTGATGCTAGATGATGTGACATTCCGTTGCTGTATTTAACAATGCAGTTGTGTGTAAGCAGTAATAAAATGGATATTTATAACAAGACGCATCGACGTTGTTTATAGTACAATGACAATTTCTGTTTATTGGCATGCTTGCCCATATTTCACCAATTTTACAATTGTCGGTTTACAATGACAATTCGAACTACATTTCTTTGCCAATATGAAGCGAGCTAAAAGAGCAGTTCTTCAAGTCAGCAATTGACAATGCATTGTTATTGAAAACTGACAATTGTAAAGTTGGTGAAATGGGTCCTGGTATCTCTCTGATATTTAAACAGTTAGAAAAGTTGAAACGCCCCAACGTTTTCAAAGGACAATATCTCGAAAACTGTTTGACAGATTTTGATAAAACTGGATGAGAACCATCTAGAGATTCAACTAGCTTTCGATCAAAGAAACCAGCGACCAAATCGGCTCATTCGTTTAGGAGCTATGACGCCACGGACAGACGCAGATACGTCAAACTTATATCACTCCTATTCAATGAAAACAAAGCCAGCTGCCATCTGCCCAGCTGCTTAACAGATTTCTTTGCATTGTCATTGTATGTTGTATCACTCCTACTGTTGCGTCCGAATGTAAAAAAGACTCGCGTGTCACAATCACAGCTGAACTGTATGTCTAACACGAGTTCCCGGTGTGTAAGGGTGTTGACCCACCCCACCCATACACCATTAAATAATAATTAATTGCACGAAGTATTCTGATTTTCAGCTATGGTACTTACTAGATGTCTATCAAGCACGCGCTAGTGACAACGTGAATATTAAGTATGTTTGTAATTTATTTATAAGGAAGAGAGTGTAGTGAAATAAGCGGATCACCCACGTAATGTAAGTCAGGTTTAGCCCGACGTGTTTTGGACTAATTCTTGTTTTTTTGGGAGCGCACGATTCGGGGGCACCGAAACGTACACTGCGCGCCATGACTCGTCGCGCGTTGCGAGTGATCACTTAGGTTATTTCATTATGATTGAGTCTCAGGGTAGTTTCTCGAGAAAGTTTTTTGACTATCTAGTCACGCTCATAATTTCAGACCCAACAATGTCGCGGTCTTTCCGTATAGCCTGCCCTTAATTCTCAGCCGGATTAAAGGTCGACTCGCTACTGTAATTTCATTAATAGCAACGAGATTATGGTTTCGTTACGCTGAAAAAACTTCGGTTCGTTCGACCTGTCCCTTTCACTCAAATAGTTTACAACTGTAGAAGGACAAGGATGGGAGAAACGTTCACGGTAAAATTTCTTGCTCAGGTGTGCTCGTAGTGTCGGGCGTGACTGCATACAAATTGCTGGAAAGCTTTGTTTTAGCTTATTATGGGAACAGTTTATCTGTAGTGGAAGCGAGAAGTACCAAGCAAGTTTGGTAGATAAAACATACTGTTAAAATTAATGGTTTAAAATGTTACAGTCTGCAAACAGTTTGAAACCAACCTAGGGTTGCCAGATTTTTTTTGATCCTGAGGGACAAATGCTCTTTTTGGCAAAAAAATACGGGATTTAAAAAAAATCCCCGGGACAAATGAAAATCATGTATTTTACGTTGTTATTATTGCTAGTTAATAAGTAATTGTATTTTAAAGACGATGGTCGACATCGAAGGCATTCGGACGGACGGACGGACACTGTTCGTTCACCCACAGCTCATGCTCTCGTGCGCGCGCAGCGCAGCTAGCCGTCGGAGTCATGCGCGACGCGGATAAGGTTAAAATACGGGATAGAGTCTGTCCCGGCGAGACATTTAAAATGATGCCTGAAATACGGGACGTCCCGGGAAATATGTGACGTCTGGCAACGCTAACCCAACCCCACTCCTGAATCTCCACTACAACACAGAATACATAATAGTAGGGTCAGCGTCAAAAGTTGCTTGTCGCTTTTGTACCTTTTCGCTCCACGGCCAGGCTCCATTTCACCAACTTTACAGTTGTCAGTTTTCAATGACAGTTGGGTGTCAATTGCTGACTTGGAGAGCTTTTGTTTTAGCGCGCCTCATATAGTCAAAAGAAATGTAGTTCGAATTGTCATATAAAACTGACAATTTTAAAGATGGTGAAATAGAGGCCAGATACAGCGCGTCATATTCCCAAGTGATTGACACTAGACGGCGCTGTCAATGACTTTGCTTTGTTTTATAGATAACTAACTTATGCCCCGCGACTTTACCCCAGTGAAATATTTCAAAATGGGCTAGTTCTCTATCCCGTGGGAATTTCGAAAAATCCCTTCTTAGTGCACCTCTAGGATACTCAAAGTATATGTTTGCCAAATTTCAAGTCCCTGGGTTTACGCTGTGCGTTGTCTGTCAGTCAATCACGGTACTGTTTTATAGGTATAGAACCCTTCGTTGGCGAGTCTGACTCGCAGTTGGTCAGTTTTTGGCCGTTGATTACAGTGCCCTAAGCACAACTTGTCGAATCCTGCGTCACGTAAAATCGAATAGTAAACTATAACGAGTTTATATGACGTTTGGAACAGCGCCCGCCCGTGAGCGTATTTGGAACAAAAATTTTGTATGAGGTTTCTCGATCTCGATACGATAACCGTAACGTTACGCAGGATTCGAAAACTCGTGCTCGACCCTCTGGAGATATATTATTAGAATCTCTTAGGAATTTAATCTTCGCCGTATGACCTTCATCCAAATAAAAGATGATTGTACAATCACAATCTTTACGTTTCCTCTCTTCGTTATTACAAATTGAATTCTTTCTCGTATTGTTTGAAAAGCTTTTTTTTGCTCGACTAGTGTTTGTTCAGGCTCATGTAATTACACGGTGCGTTAACTTTCAGTATTTTTTCGTTTTAATCATAATCAGAGTCTGTTCCGGCGAGATGCTATTTTCATTTTGTTTTAGATTCGTTTGTTACTCATGTCGTTTTTTACTTCTCCATGCTAGCTAGTATAAAATTTACAGTGTTTAGTTTGTTTGGTGCCGAGTTCGAGATTCAAATTCAAAATTCAAAATTTTATTCAGCAAATAGGCAGTTGAATGCTCTTTTACACGTCATTTTTTTTGAGTCTACCAGCGCTTTCGGAAAGACCATGATTGCCAAGAAGAATGCGCCGCAAGAAACTTGGCACAAAGTCATTTTTTCTAAAAACAAGTTACATTAGCTCTTACAATACGCAACCACAGACAAACTACACAAAGAAACCTCACTCTGTCATTAAAACATTAAGAGAGAAAAAAAAAAAATACCGCATTTTAGAAACAAGTATAAAAAGTAATTATTAAAACAGCAAAACCAGAACACTTTACTTTACTGGCACGTTTTAATTGAGCAGGAGATGTATAGGGTCTCCAGGTCAAATATCTGTGAAAATTTAAATTACAAAGGGATGTATAGGGTCCCAGAATTAATACTATAATATAATACTTAATCTAAATGGCTTAGAGATGTATAGTCTCTAGGGTCAATTTAAACTAAATTTAAAATCAGCAGAGGTGTAAAACGCCTCCACGGTCAAATAATAAGTATAATAATACATATACATAAACTGGAGATGTATATGGTCTCCAAATGTCAAATAACAAAAATTGATGAAATATACATTTCATGTCATCATGTCAAATAAATAAAACATTATTTTTGTCAATTGTATTACAATTAGTACGCAGCGGACAACGGCAACAGAGCCGGACACCATACACGAATATCTTCGGGACGCAGCCAAGTCACATTGATGTCCTAATTATCTTCTGTTTTCAGCCTTGGCCAGGTGGTGCCATCACATAAGTATTCATCCACTTTGTAGTATGCTTTTTTCAAGAGAGATGACCTTCACACAGAGTTGGGTGATTGGCCAGATGTGGAGCAGGATAGGGAGTTGTGGAAGACCAGAGGAGAGGCCTTTGCCCAGTTGTGGGACACGATCATAGGCTGACTAATAATAATATGGTAGTTTGTAGAACTTTTTGAAGTTTTCGATCATTTCTGCTCAAAACACTAAATTAATAAAAAACGTTTATAATTTCTATCTGGACATCTTAGCAGAACCCATTTAAGGTCACATACAGGTTGTATAGAAACGTGTAAGAGATCAAACACGTGCAATAGAGTCGAGACTTACCAATGAACACCGTATTACGTTTATATTTTCACGCCAATAATATTTTAGGTAGGGTGGTAGTTTTAATGTTTTCGTTATTGGACTTACATTTACGGAAATATAAACAGGTTCAACAGAATTGTGGTTCGCACACAAGGTCCAGCAGTTAACATTCTGAGTTTTTCGGAATTTATGTGCGAAATCACATTTGTAACTTATCATGAGCTTTTCGGTGAAGGAAAAACATCGTGAGGAAACCTGCACACTCCTGCGAAGTTCCCAATCCGCACTGGGCCCGCGTGGGAACTATAGCCCAATCCCTCTCATTCCGAGAGGAGGCCTGTGCCCAGCAGTGGGACGTAAATAGGCTGATGATGATGATGAAGTTACAATTTACAAGCGCAAGTCTCTTTCTAACAAAAGGTGACAGAAAGAAGCTTCCGCTTGTAAATTGTAGCTTTATAAAACACGGCCCAGGGCTCATTGGACCACAGTATGGGAAATACTGCCAGCTAGACTGTTTGGATTTTCTTGTATGCTCTGATTGCGGAAGTTTAAGTCTAATGTCAAAGAAAAGTCTCTATGATGTCATATCAAAATGATCATAATCACTTGGTGAGATAAATCTTTAGTACCTATGTACATGTACAAGTGATTCATCGCAATTAAAACTAGTAGAAGTAACGCTTGTTGACAACACAGGTACAGAAATTAAACTAATTTGCTTGACTCATCTTTTAATGCCCCTAGCAAGTATGTAACATGTATTTTGTCTATCGCATGTCTTGTATTTTTTTTTTAATACAACGAGGAAGGCAAGCGAGCAAGTGGGTAACCTGATGGTAAGTGATCACCACTGCCCATAGACACCCGCAACTCCGGAGGGTTTGCAGATGCGTTGCCAACCTAGAGGGCTAAGATGAAATGCCTCTTGTGCCCGTAATTACACCGACTGTCTTACTCTCCACACCGGAACACAACAGTGCAAGCACTGCTGCTTAGCGGCAGGATTAACGAGTAAGATGGTGGTAGCGATCCGGACGGACCTCGCACAAGGTCCTACCACCCGAATGAAAAATATATAAATCAACAGTCTACCTATATCACAATTACTGGTGTGAAACTCTAAAATTTTTGTATTTTTTTTTACCAAATTGGCCAGATCTGTAATAATATGCTAAGTTGGTTATTTCACAAATTTGACCACTGTTATTTGAAAAATAACTGCACCTGTAATGGTAGTGAAATTCAGGACTAGATTGTAGCTACTGGTTTAAAGTTGAGAATCCAGATGATTATTATTGTTATCGATAGAAATTGAAAAAAAAAGCCGTCCGGAAACATATTTAATGAGTGAGCTGTCAGTTTTGCTTTGTTACAATTTTAGTATGGATTTTTTTTTATCTATACGAATCGGCTGTACTCATTATTTTGTGTAAAAAACCATAAAAAATTCCTAATTCGTTAAAAGTAAAGAAGGCACATATTTTTCTGAAAATCTCAACTTAAATAAGCCATCGTATTTTCTACTGCAATGTCATGCACCCAGTTTACACTTGCAAGAAAAATCTTGCAAGTCGCATTACAACATGACGGCGGTCTATCGACGCCATCGATCTCACCAATTGCCAAGAAGAATGCGCCGCAAGAAACTTGGCACAAAGTGTTTTTTCTAAAAACAAATTATGTTTAACTCATACAATACGCAACCACAGATGAATTACACAAAGAACCTCACTGTATCATTAAAAACCGGACAAGTGCGAGTCGGACTCGCGCACGAGAGTTCCGTAGAAAGATTTTCCCCAGTGTTTTAAGAAGTCCAGTGTTAGCAGAGCCCTGCTCCTAAGCAAAATGTACGCAGTGTGGGGTCAATTTATATTGGTCTGATAAATGTACAGACAGACAAAAAAATTTAAGATTTTGAGACTTTTCGGAGTGGTTGTGTTGTAAGAGCTACCTTCATACTAAATTTCAAGTTTCTAGGACAGCTGGAAGTACCCTTTAGGTTTTCGGAAATAGATTTTTTAATGACTGTATCTTTTGATTGCGTTGACTTAGAAGGTTGATTTTTCACGGCTACAAGGAACCGCAGGTTTGAGTATTTGATATTAATTTCACCATGCTACCTCCACGCGTTTCAGAGAAAAAGGGTCTTGACAGACAGACAGACAGACAGACAGACAACAAAGTGATCCTATAAGGGTTCCGTTTTTTCCTTTTCAGGTACGGAACCCTAAAAAAGAAAAAAGTACAGTATTTTAGAAAAAAGTGTAAAACATAATTAGTAGTTTTATTAGAACAGCAAAACCAGAACACTTTACTGGCACGTTTTGATTGCGTTTGAACTGGGCTTAAGTCACCTAGTGGACAAAATGACGTAGCTGTCGCTGTCGATCACTTATCCAATTTGTGCAACGCGGCTACGTCAAAGCTGTCCTCAGCGGTGTCATTGGTTTACTCGTTCACATGGAACCGGCACGCTAATTCATATAATCCGACTATAGAATTACGAGAGGATCCAATTACAGAACTCTTGTTGTTGAAGAGTACGTTCAACGTTGATTTAGCGTTACGTGGTGGTGATTTTTTGTAGGGTCCCGTAGCCATGCCAAAAGTGGAACAATAGTTTCGTCATATCCGTCCGTATGAAATTAGGATTAAAGGTGTGTTGTAGTAGCCGCTACTTAGTGTGGTAGTCAAATAATAAAAATAAATATTTCTAGTGGGGGCACTCCATACCATACATGTAACAGAAGCTGTAAAAGTTTTTTTTTAACAAGCATCAACGTAGGACACTGAGGTTTGTAAGCAATTTTTTTTTGATTAAGTGAATATTTTTGGATATAATCGCTCCCAAAGTAGCATAAATTATAGTTATAAAGTTGTAATTTTCACAAGTTCTTGTCTTTTAGTAAACAAAAAAAGAGTACTTTTGACCATAAAATTACTTGCCATTAAATAAAATAGGCTTAAAATTAATTCGGGTCAACAGAACCACACAGGCTGAGCCACCTGCCTGTGTCTTTCCTACTAGGCTATTTAGAGAGGGATGAACACACTGACACGAGTCGAGGCCACTTGTTTGCTGCCACCGCAGGCGTAAGATTGGACTATAAATAACTGCTTTGACTCTAGCCCGCAATTTGAACTTCACACGTACATATAAATATTCATTTAGACAGAAGCTCGTATATGTTGATTATGTTAGTTTTGCCACCCACTATTTATATATACATATATGGGCAGAAAATTCCACTTCCTAGCTAGTGGGGGATGTAAGGTTGCCACGAAAGAAGATAATGATTTAGCTTATGTGCCAAATTTACTTGCAATCTGACATATTTTTTAGTAAAACCCCAAGTGCAGGCCCTTATTTCATCAACTTTTCAATGACAATTCGGTGTCAATTGCTGACTTGAAGAGCTTTTGTTTTAGCCGCTTCATATTGTCAAATAAATGTGGATCGAATTGTCAATTGTAAAGATGGTGAAATAGGGGCCTAGAAAATTCAAACAAAATAAAGAAATAAATACATTTAAAGCAATAATACAAAAAAACACGACTGAATGCGGTCGGACTGGCGTACCGTTCTTTCCTTTCCTGATCTAAGGTCCTATGAGACTCGAGAGTATGAACCCCTGGGATCCTATCCCGTGCTGCCTCGTGGATGTGCTCTAAGACCTTCTCCATCGTCCTCTTCTTGGTCTATCGCCCTTGATGTTCAGCCTTACTTAATCTTCTATACCTATAAAACAGTACCGTGATTGACTGACTGACTGACGGACAACGCACAACCTAAACCACTGCACCTAGAGACTTGAAATTTGGCAAACATATACCTTGAGTACCCTAGAAGTGCACTAAGAAGGGATTTGTCGAAATTCCCACGGGAGGGAACTAGCCCATTTTGAAATATTTCACGGGGGCAAACCCGCTGGGCATAAGCCAGTGTAATGTATTTTAGGACAATGAGGATTGACCCTGTTCTTCACTCGCCATATTGGCCCCAGTCTAAAGCAGGGGTTGAATTACTGAAAAATATTTGTTAAAACGGTAAGCGGTATGACGTCATACCTTTAAATTATGATTATATTAAAATAACGGTAGCGCTATTTTCTGTTATCAAAAAATATACGTATTGAAATTATTTGGTAGCGCAAAATAACGGTATCATCTTTTTTTACTATACTTAAATAATTAAATACAGGTTTTTTTTACACCTTGTCGCCGCTGGGGCACCGCCGGCTACCTTATACCTACCTTGATCGGATCGGGAATTCGAGTCGTAGTCTAGTTCACAAGTTCAAACGTTCATTTGAGATAAAGCGTTTTTGTATACCGGTAGCATAACCGTAATTGCGGTACGCTTTGGCTCTACATTTAAATCAAAGCGGTACCGTAGTTTCATACCGATAGCGACCGCTTTTCAGCCCAGTGTCTAGTGTGATCAACTACCAAAAAACGTCTCGATCGCATTCGTGTTAGTGTCAAATAGTATGAGAATTGTTTGTTGTCTAGTGGCGCTGCTAATTTGCCCATAGTAATTCAGCCGTAAATGCGAATACAATCGAGACGTATGTTTGGTCGTTGATCTAAAGTGGCTAGAACGACAAGACTATTGCTCAACGTGAAGACAAAAGTTATCTAAATTCTAAAGCAATCACCGCAACAGACATCAGCGTAATGACGCCAGTTAATGATAAGCTGTTATCATCATTTTGTTATTATTGTGTTTGTTTGCAAATTGCTCGTAATCAGTGCCCGTTTTGCTTGTTAACTGCAATTTGTACCGGCAAGTGTTTGTATCGATATATTTTGTAAATAAATGTAAGTGGTTAAAGGTAACTAGTCATTTTTATGACGATGATAATATGATTTAGGGTTTAAAAAAACCGTCAAGTTGATTAGGGACGATTTTTTGCAATGACAATTAAAATAAATAAATAAGATACTGGTTTTGTCAAAGAGTTAAATGCAATGTACGGATGCAAATCAACGTAACATAAAAACGTTAAAACCAGGCCAGGAATTAAAGAGGAAAGTGTAATTTAAACCGCGGTTACTTTCGTTTCTTGTCACCAAGTTTAATTGCGGTCAAACGAACGCCTATTTATAGAATAAACCTGCCAAGAACGTGTCAGACACGTCCAAGATAGGGTTCCGCAGCCGTTACGAAAAAGTCCTTGAATCTCACTGAATTTGATAGGTGTTTTTATTACTATGTAAGTAATTTTTATAAGTAGTGAAATGGCCAACTATTACTCGTTAACTTGTAAATTAATTATTATGCACTACTATAGGTACCGTGACTTTTTTACATTTCGAAATACAACGGTTTCGCTGGCACTTGACTCTAACAAAAACGAGCACTTCAAAGCTAAATATTTCACAAATGGATCCCTGATTCGAAAAATGGTCGTGGCACATCCGTAATATTTTTGCAAGACCTATCTAACGACATGCCGCACCATGGGGTACGCCAAAAAACATCCCAGCCTCCCCACTTTATGGGGAGGTACTACAAAAAAATGTTTTTTTTTCTACCAGGTTTTCGGCGTGAATAATATATAATTACAGATTTTTGTAGTAGCAAGAGTCTCTGAGCTAAGCCGCGGACAGACGGACGGATATGGCTTTCTTGTTCTTGTTGACTACGGAACCCTAAAAACTGGGTAGGTCACGTTTGAGACTAAAACGACCGACGTTGATCAAGTCCCGAATAATCTAATTATAGACCTTATAGAGCTATTAAATTAATGGTTTTAGGTCTGTTTTTGTATCTACCTATTTCACGGTGTACGGGTTTTTTTACTAGTATTAATACTACCAGTTTTTTCAGTAAAAAATTATAAACTTCTAAAATAAATACTAACAGCCGCCATCTTAAATCCACGCACGATATTAGTCCTTTGCAAAGATTCGCGACAGCGCAGCGTGCTGATCCCAAAGCAAACAGCCTGTATTCACCGAGATAACATACTAATTCGCGGCACATCACGAGTGTCACTGTCCCAGTCTTAGGCATGGGTATTGCGGGTAAGAGTGAGACAAAATTTCGCCCGTGTTTTGCATTGATATCGCCGAATACGGGTTAAACGTGTTCCATTCCATGAGCGTGCCCCGAGCCGGCTCCGCGAAATTACTGATTAATCCGTCAACATTCAAGACGTACGATCTTAAACCGCAGAAATTTACGTGGATGGGGACCTCATTTGCGTTCCATTCCAACTCGAGATCGTGTTACCATCAAAATAAGGAAATGAAAGAAGAGTAGCAATACGAAAGAGCTAATTGAAATCGGTGTTGCAAATAAATTGACAGTTGTTTCAGCAAACCAAGCGTGGCATGATCTTCAACCGCATCATTACTTCAATAAGGTTTTTGTTCTACTGTTCTAAATTGTTTTAGAATTGATCTTCTATTTCGCCATTTTTTCTGTGGTTTTCGTTGTTATTGTTAACTTTTGTTGTAACTAAACTAGTGTCATTTTCGCAGGTTCTATTTTCAGTACTCTTGTTTGTTCGTTAACTTGTTATGTTAACTATTGGCTGGGCCGCGTCGCACGGTTTGCGCTACCAGGAGCCCAGAACTGTGCGGAGGTTTTCGCGAACCGCCGTGCATACTTGCACAACCGGTCACGTTCGCGTGCCGCACACAGCATTGAAAATTACGTCATGCATTTTATTTAGCCTTATGTAGAGCTCGGTGTATGCGTAAGCACGACCAATTGGCAACCGGTAAGCCACACTCCTTCTAACTTATGCCTCCCTGGTACATCGAGCGGTGCTAAGGATTCTAAAGGATCTTGAAAGGACCCTCACGCGCAGTATGAAGTGGCTCAGTCTACTTTAAATTAAAATTTCATAAGGTAGGATGTGATTGGTTAACTTAGGATATCCTTAAATAGCCAGATCGCGTAATTAAGCCAATAGCAATGACCGAGGCTGCGATCGAACTGGTTTAAAATTAGATTTTAAAATATGCTCGGTATTTTTACTTGCCGCTGGTGGGAGTTTTATATCGGGCTGTAAAATTTTGGGATTCAACGGATTTAGAAATTTTATGGTTCTTGTTCTAACAGCAGCTCTGTGAAAATGAGATGACACGACAATCCAAGATGAGGAGTGTTTGCTTCGCTAATATATTGCAAAGGGACAACATCATGTGGATCTTTTACCTCATTTGAATTCTGAAGGCAAACAAAAGTAAAGAAATCCGAGAGAAAAACATGTCTGTCATGTTTGACGACCGAATAGCCTAGTGGTTAGAGACCCTGACTATTAAGCTTGAGGTCCCCGGTTCAAATCCCGGTCGGGGCAGATGTTTGTATGATGAATATGAATGTTTGTTCTCGGGTCTTGGATGTTTAATATGTATATAAGTATGTATTTATCTATATAAGTATGTTTATCCGTTGTCTAGTACCCACAGTTCAGGCTTTGCCTAGTTTGGGACTAGGTCAATTGGTGTCAAATTGTCCCGTGATATTTATTTATTTTGTTTTTATTTTTATGTATTTAGATTCAAGTGAAAACTAGGCCCGTCCTCGTAGTGGCGTCTGGCCAAGATGATCTTGAGATTTGTTTGAACTTCTAGTATGTCAAAAGACTTGTCGTATTCGCAGTTTATTCTGGCTATACGGAAGTATCTTGCACCGTTACTTGTTATTCCGAAAGTAGACCTTGCTCACGCATTGACGCCATCATACCGGATTTGGGCTTTTTTCTGCCGGTTTTCGGTCATAAACAGATATACTTGGCAAAATAATGTCTCGATTTAGGATAAAGTTTTAGTCATGCAATGTTAGTAATACGAAGTTCGCTTGCGTGCTTCTTATCAATTATCAAGACGTGTCTGCCTCCGTGAGCTTTAAGCGCCTGTTACACAACGACCCGAGCTCTGTTGCTTCGTGTTATAATATCATGACCTCGTTTTTGGTTTCTGCCGATCAAGGTTTTTACGCCTCTGTGCTTTTCAATAATGATCTAATCATGATCGTACACTTTTGTGACTATACCTTGAAGATCGACAGATAATTGTAGATTGCATTGAGTGTTCAACTGTGATGCGATCTACTTTAAATCTCTGATCCCCAATTAGTTAACTAATACTATCTTAAAGCACTGTCTTTGATGTTTGACGAGTAGACTTGCTTTAGTTATATCATTCGTAAGTGTTAAGCATTAAATTATTTTTATTTTGATTTATAGATTCATAAAAACACTGATTGGATTCTAATGTTTCCTCAAATGACCAATTTTCACACAAGATCGTCGAATTAAAACTGGTAAGACAAGTTTTCGTGATTAACGATTAAAAAATATGAAAATTATACTGGTGTTATAATAATTATTCACAGCACGAGTATAATGGATTTAGCAGATGAAAAACTGGATACGCGATATTGGACACGGGAACAAAGACCAAGGTCAAACAATTTGAGCTATTCTTAAAATATTGTTGCCATATTGTGATTGAACTGCGCGAATCGGTTTAAATTTACAACAACACCTCGGTTTTGGTTACAAACCTCTAAAAGTTTGCCTTACTTTGAAGATTGCTTTTTAGCAACGGTAGCAGGTTGATATCGATCTGACCATTCGTAACACGGGAAGTCGGATCTGATCGATCGATTCAGATGATATCGTATCAGCGTTATCTCAATTCAAAACCGGCTCTGCATTGGTTGTTTTGATCCAACTAGAACCGAAAAGTTTCCTACACACAAAAACAACAGATTGTTCTTAATTTGAGGTTTATGGCCCCCCATAATGAAGGCACATCATTGATTGCTAGAGAAAAGTGTTATTTGGTTCTGCAGGTCACATTCGTTCTACAACATAGTTATAAAATTCTTTTAGAGATGGTTGTTTTTCTTTTTCCTTATGATTTTTTTTACAGAACTATCGTTTTTTTTCTCTATAAAGCGTTTGCCGTGATTTCTCTGCTCTGCAGTTTTTTGGTCATGTCCTGTTGCACATGACGCGTATCTCCAGGTCTGGGGATTGTTTGTGGTGAAGCAAAGACAACTGCATTGTGAATCGCTTCAAATCTCCCCACAAATGGAGGTCTTCCTTCTGAAACTCCCTTAATCCAGAATACTCTTATGCAAGTTTCGTTGGATCACAAACATTCACAGAAAAACGGCCTCCCTGCAAGCCTATGCAGTGTGTAAAGCTTGATGAGATAGTGAAATATACTCTTATCTATCTTTGATACCTTGAAGGCAAACAGAGAATAATTACAATTTACTTAAGTGAGATTGCCGACAAGTGAAGCCAGTTTACTTGCCTCGAAGCTAATTTATTACAGTTTTTGAAAGCTTCGCTAACGGGTCTCTACAAAAACCGACTCCTACTAGGCCTAAACTCTAAACTTGGAATAACCAACATAGGTAAGTATCATAAAGACAGAGCACTGAATGCGGATGCTGGAACTCTCTCTAACTGTAAAACCTTTTGACAATCTTCCAAGAATTAATTCCACCTTTTATACTTACTGCAAATACCTGCAATAAAGTTATTAGTGTTGTTACCGGCTCATACAATTATTCATTAGTGTGATTAGTGACGACATTGACATTCGATTTCTCGGCAGTATCAAGTATTTTCTCGGAATAGTTTCCGGCTATAGATCGAATAATGACCACGTGACGGCAAGTTAATTACTGCTATGTTGCTTAGCAATTTGCAAGTATGTTAGCGTATTGTACCTATGTGCAATGTGCATGAATTTATTAACTGCATATATATGTTGTGACATTGGTTTATGTGTTTATGAGGAGTGTTTGATTTAGATATCTGTTGAATTTAGACTTCAACTAGGTATCTGTTGTATCTACGTACGAAACTAACATTAGTTTTTTTGTACTATCGTCTTTGTTCAATTGGTTTGTAAAATGTACGAATGAGGGCTACCTACTGCGAGTCAAAAATCCGCCTGGATCCACAGTATCCAGTTAGTTCTGTCTGTCAATTTCCACCAATCAATTTCAATCAATCATTTTATTATTTTGTAATTCTCTTTAAAATCTTATTTACTTACAACTTTAGTACATACAATATATTTATAGGAGGATATCTGGAGTGTAACGATTTCTTTCTACACCAAATAACAGCTCTAATACAGCTATTATACAGCTTCCTTGTTGCTTATACAGCTACTATACAGCTTAAGTAACGCACAAAGCTGTATAATTTGGGCCCTTTTTTTACTTATAAGGTCTGTATAAGCATAACCGCTTATACATCCTTATACGTCCTGAACGTTCAGCTTCTAGTATAAACAAGAACTGAAATACAGCTTTTATACAGCTTGGAATGCTGCTTGGGCAGTAGCTTGTCTCACATTGGGGGAGAATGACAGATAGACCTCACTGACAGTAGCGATCCTAGCAGATTTTTGACTCACAATAGCCCTCACCTCATTCGCAGATTATGAACCCGCCTAACCAGCAGAACACTTATGTAACCTTGACGTATAACCAGAAAGTGCTTAATTAAAAAATAAGTTGACCCGGAAATGCCGTGAGTTAAAGTTAGTCAAACTGCATTTTTAGCAAGCCAGGTCAAACGAAAAATGCCGCTAAAACTAAGGTCAGTAAGTTGTCGAAGGAAATGAATGCTTGGCAAGAAAGGTCGTCTGCGATTTTATGTTCTTTAATTTCCTACATTAAACTGCCATTAGACATAATGAAAACGGGATATTGACAGCAATTGCCTTGTAGGCTTGATGAGCTCCTGATATTTCGATGCAGTTACATGCATCATCATCACGGGCAAACTGACGAAACGAGAGTAGATACTAATCAGTTTGCCCGTGATCATGATGCATCTAACTGCATCGAAATATCGGGAGCTCATCAAACCTATAAGGTAATCGCGGTCAATATCCCGTGTTCACTATATGTCTTAATGCAATTAACCGCGAATCATTTAAAATTGTTGTTAAACTGTCATATGTTTCAGCCTAAAACCTTGTCATTCAATGAAAGTAAGGCAAGGTTCTTGTTCGTGACTTCATCTGTATACTATTTTATTCAGATGTTCAGGCACGAATGAAATCAACATTCGTAACCACAAACTGTAAAAGTAATTGTCTTCACGATTTATGGCGTCGACATAACAAGCTCTAATTCAACCAGATTCTGGATTTATTGAGGTGCAATTCTGTCCGAGTTATTTTCTTCTCCGTCGTCTTAATAGACTACTTGAGTTCTAACTTGTCGACGGATCAAAAAGATTTATGATGTCGATTCTTTGGCTTTGTGGTTTATTGTGGCTGTCCATAGCCGATTGGTATCCACATCAAGCCGTAGATTGACAGTCTATCAATCTTGTTACTTCGTGTTACAAGACGAGTAATAGATCGCTCAAGGATGCGCTGTCGTAAAGTAACTAGTAGTTACTTGAATAGTGATGTGTGCTCGTTCCGCTTGCCCATTCTTTTCGGGGTAGTCTAGTGCTTTATAATGTATGTAAGATTAAATACATGCTTCTGCTAGTATCTATGCTGTATAAACTTCACATTATATTCATTTCTTCTTTCTTAATCAAAAACTGAATGCAAATACAAATACCGTATACCGTGAACCAATGGGTTAGTTTCCATATGCTATACAATAACAAAACAAAAGGAACTCAAAATCCGTACTGCATTATTGCTTTTGTCCAACTACACTGTTTCGACCGTAAACACGCAAATACTTAGCATAGAGTCAACGTTCTTATTTACTCGCATCATTCAGAAACAGCACTGAATAATAATAAGCTGTTTATGCGTAAAAATATCATAAATTACAATGAAACGCCAGCGATATGGGATGCGTAAGATGCGTTTTACGAGGCTCGGCTCTGATTGATGTGACCCCCAAACGAGTTAGGGCGTGCTCGCGGTTAATAGCGAAAAACACCGTTGACTCCGTTGTAGAGCTACGAGTATAACTGGGCGAGGAGTGCCTTTGATAACACCGACTTTCCATAGTTTCCATTCCGAACTGCTATATAAATTCTTACGTCTCTTACCGTCGTAGAAAACGGATGACGGATGAGTTATGCTCGCTGCCTTACCTTAATATTAGACATTACTATTACTATGAGATTTTGACGTCATTGTATTATAAGCTCCCGACTAACGTGTCGTGACGTTGTTTACGCTATTCTACGAAGATAAGTGCCGTCAATATATTGTCCGACTGCCTTTGTCTTCTTTGGTGATAGGGTGACCCTAATGATGTCACAAATGCTCGGCATCTTCACTTTTAATTTCAAAGCAAATAGGGTGAAAATCCGACAAAACCTGGGTGCCAATGATTGAAATCAAATTGCCGATAACAGAGATTACACTTATGAGAGTTATTGAAGTAATCTTCGTCTTACTTCTGTTTTGTGCTTGCAAATGACGTTGTGTCACAGAATATGTATACTACTGGTTGTGTGCATTCAGTTTTGTAACTTAACTATACATTTTTAATTTTGACTTACTCTATGTCCCTTTAGCTGCCTATAGATAGTTGAATTGAGAAATGTTTTTACATGTCAAACTGTTTATGACTTTGACATAAGATCGATTTTTGCTTGATCCGTGGAAAAGCTTTTTTCACTAGACCTATATACTTAGGCAGTCTGTTGTGTCACGATAACTCAATTTTTGTGTGCATTGCATACAACCTTCGCATGATGTACTTAGTTAGTGCCTAAATTTATAATTTATTTCGTTAACGATGCTTTAAACAAAGTTACTTTGCAGTAAAATATTGAAATGTAAACACATTTTAAAACCCGTGTTTAAAAAGGAGTTAACGTAATTCAAGCTAATTAAAAAAGGTGTTGTGCAGTTTTCTGCATTTAAAACGCTAATTCAATTATCTACAAGGTTTCAGAAGATCACGAAACATACATGTACTTAATTTTAAATGATTTTGTAAACATTACACAAATTTATCCTTATCCTACTTCTGTCAGTCAGATGTATAGAAAAAAAAAATGGTCTAATTTTATATGCAAGTGAAGAAGACATACAGGACGTGAGGTACTCACAGAGAATTTCAAGTCATTCATTTCAATTGAACTTGAATTTTTTTTTTTATATATTTTTGTTACGCGAGTACTGCGCCTATTATGAATTGATTTTCATGTTTTTAGGGTTCCGTACCTCAAAAGGAAAAAACGGAACCCTTATAGGATCACTTTGTTGTCCGTCTGTCTGTCTGTCTGTCTGTCTGTCTGTCTGTCAAGATCCTTTTTCTCTGGAACGCGTAGAGGTAGCATGCTGAAATAAATATCAAATACTCAAGCCTGCGGTCCCTTGAAGCCGTGAAAAAATCAAGCATCTAAGTCAACGCAATCAAAAGATACAGTCATTAAAAAAGTCGTTTTCATACAAATTGCCGTTTTTAGAAAACCTAAAGGGTACTTCCAGTTGTCCTAGTAACTTGAAATTTGGTATGAAGGTAGCTCTTATAGTACAACCACTCAGAAAAGTCTCAAAATCTTAATTTTTTATGTCTGTCGAGGACCAATATAAGTTGACCCCACACTGCGTACATTTTGCTTAGGAGCAGGGCTCTGCTTACACTGGACTTCTTAAAACACTGGGGAAAAGCGTTAAAATCTTTCTACGGAACCCTCGTGCTCGAGTCCGACTCGCACTTGGCCGGTTTTTGTTTGAAAGGGATACCAAGGTATTTTCAAACTTTTCTATGTTGTAGTTATTCCTCTGTTGTCCCAAACGTAGTCACCGCACCCCAACGCCGCGGTATTAGAATGTTTATCTTCCTATATTGGAGACAAACGTCGCCCGCCGCGTGTGGATTATTTGTTCCTGAATTGAGCATATATTCCTTGAGATATCGGGCCACGTAAACATCGAGACGCATGATGTGTCAGTGTGTCTCTGTATTTATGCAGCGTGTGAAATATGGCACCATTTGAATTAGTTCACTATGTATCAATTACTGGCTTTTGCCCGCATCTTCGTCTATTACCCGAGGGAAATATGCACTTTTTTATGATATATCTAAACTAGACCGGTTAATCAGTGTGTTCTATTTGTGGATGATTTTTTCAATCCGTTCAAAAGCAAAACCCAACACCTCTGTACAGTGTACAGTGCGTACAAAACGGACCAAGAAAGTTTACCTCTTTATTATTAGTACACACTCATTCACTTAACATTTCAATGCTCTTTTACGTAAGCCATGCATATGATTCCTCTAGCTTTAGTTAAAAGGTTAAAACATCCAGAAATTCATGCATAACAAAACGTAATGGCTATTGCAACAGAAGATAAATGTCCCCCATATTATGACGCCTCATATGATGTCTAGACGGCTTGAGCCGTAAAGTCTTGACATCTAGACGTTCTCATTCAGTCTTAGTTCTCATGTCTGACTTAAATTGACACACGCTATTGCAATATCTAGCGATTATAGACACGTTGGCTTAGTGTATTTCACCGTGTAAAGTAAAGGCTTTAAGACTTGTCCAGATATTCTTCAGGGCCTGCTAAACGTAAGCGACGATCTCAGAACAGAAACTGATGTGTTCAGAAGTGGTTTTATGTTGTAAACTGGCTGTAAAAATATGGATCTGAATTCCCATTCTTAGTTCACCGGCTTTTTCCATTTCTCGCTATTCAATAACATTACATTACCGTGAGATTGAAGGGCCTATCGCAACGTTTGAAGTTTCATAACGAAAAATATTATGAAATGCAATATAAACACGTATAGGCACCATATTGAACTGACCTATGTAACACGTTGCACAATTGCCACATTGCCATTTATTCTATAGCTTTTATTATGCGATATGGTGATCACATGGGAGTAACGAAGTGAGCGAAACGACTCCGTTTCAGCTCGGACAAAAATTATTTCGTATGTCCGGGTTTCTGTCCGGCTGTTCTCTGACTGTATGGTTTTTTTTGTCTATTCAATTCATTACAAAAAAAAAGCATTTTCGATGATGACGAATGATGATAATGATAATGAGCTTTGTATGTAATATAATATTTATTTTCTGAAATAATTACACAGCATTACTATATATAGGTGGGAATGCATAAATATGCTTACCTGTGTATGTGTGTCTGTATTTTACGGTTGATTGTCTTAGGAACATATTGTAGGTTAAGTAATTGACTAGGTAAGTAGGTACTCAGTCATGTCATCCTTTTAATCTTTCACAGCACACTGTCCCGTTAATTAGTAATTGGTTTAATTATAATTCTCAGTGAGAAGTGTTGAGGTAATAGGTACATGTATATTAGATATAGTTAGAACATAAGAACTATTGTACGTATCTATAACTGTTTGTTCTCCAAATAAAACAAATAAAAAACTCGTACATGTACTCGTATGTAAGACTCTTTATTGTGCAAATCTGAAAATTAAGATATTGATGAGTTAGGGTGTCATGTGAAGAGGTGGGTGCGAAGCGAACCCCGGAACAGTTTTCTGCTAATATATGTAACATATACTGATATGATATATTGGAGTATATCTACGTCAAACTAACACCCCACTGACGCTATATGAGCAACCCTGAGCGAACATACTAGCGGGCCGTCGCTATTATGATGAGTACAAGTTTAATTGTTAACTTAGGGAATATGACTATCGTGTCCGAAATGATTACCCAAGCGCTATTAATGTGGGCGGTCGAAATTGACTTTCGATTCACGATTTAATCGCCATTTTAATAACGGTATCTGTTAATTTTAATTAAGTTTGTTTTCTGCTATTAATCCGGTACCTAAATATTGTATTTATTCAAACTGGCGAAGGTTTGCTTGTGCTTATGGTTGTTGACAAATAACTGAAAATAGTAGGACGTAGTTCCGAAGTGGCACGTAATCGTGTAAAAAACGTATCCTTGCAAGTCGCAATAAAACTGAAGGCATTCTTTATCTTCTATTTTCTATGTATATTTAAATAAATTGCTGTTCGTTTGTCTCGCTATAACTCTAGAATGTCTTTACCGATTTGGCTAATTTTGATCTTGAAATATTTGTGGAAGTTCAGGTAAGATTTATACGGTAAAAAAATATGGAAAAATTGCGAAGAAAATACTAAAAACGATAATTTAATTTTCACATACAAACTGTTAGGCGGTACGAAGTTCGCCGGCTCAGCCAGTTTTGAATAAGAATAAGAAGTCTTTATTTCGCAACAACAACATAATAATAGAGGTTTAAGCTTAACATAAAACAAAATTAAACACTGTTGCGAAAAAGGAATCCGCTCAGCATTCGTCGGGTCACTAAAAGCTAAAAATAAAAATGCTTTTGCGCTAAAATTTACGTCTACAGTGAATCCTAATAACCGGCTATCATAGTTCTAGCAATTATCATCCAAGTTTTTTTTGTATGTCATGTTAAAAACAAAGAAAAACTTGTACCCTCGCGTGTCTAATAAGACTGACACATTTAGCGATAACACGCTAACACCTGTTGTTTTTTTTTAACTACGCTGTAAATGCGTTAGGTTTGATTGTGTGTCATTATAAAATACCCTACAGTAACAGTAATTATGATCCTAAGGTGTTTATTAAGTTGGGAAAGTAGCACATCTGTATAACTCGAGTCGGTGCTACTTAAAACAACATCAAGTAGATTCGTATAGCATGATAGCGTAGGGCAAAATAAAATTCTCAATAGCATCTTGAGAACCCACGAAATAATTCATAACTTCTTTCTTTTCTAGCCACTTGGTTTCCACTGCTGGGCAAAGGCCTCCACTCTCACCCTTTACCATGCCCGATTAGGCACAATATCAGTCCAATATCTTGCATAGGTGTCATTGAAAAAGCATAGGGTACTAAGCATTGCTATGTTTTCCACATAACAATGGTAGAGATACCACATAGCTACAAGATTTCCCGTTATCTAAGAAAAACAGTGGCCATTATGAAATTCGGTGAAACTATATTATCCGGGTTTCTTCCTAGAAATATCCCCATGATAATTAAGTTACTTCATGTTAATTATTATACCTGTGTAATACACATATAACACGCACGGTGATGTAACATGTATGTGTATGATGTACTGTGGTATACAAGCGCCCTTCGCACACAGCAGGATATTAGCTTTTACTTTAATTTTTAAATTATTTATTTAACAAATATATTTACATAATAAAAGCAATTTACAATGACATTAAATCTAAGCTTAAACTAAATAAACTACAACTTAAAACTAAATTAAATCTAAATAAGGCCTTTTAATTAGTTTTTATACCTCATTACCCGTTACTCGTGTTTTTCTTCCAGTTTTTACTCGTTTACAAAAGCCTAAAAATCTTCATCAAAGCCTTTCCAAAGATCTAAGGCACAGGAAACAAGTTTACCCGGCTTACGTCATTCGGCCCTCAGGATAACGGAATAGGTACGACCCCACATTTACCATCCTTTCCATTACATAAATAGGATTGGAAGTTATCGAGTATGAATGAGATTGGGAGGCCAGGTTCTCAAGTTCAAGTTTGAAGTTAATAAGGAACAGGGTAATAAGGCATGCAGGCCCTGATGTTACAGATTTTAATGCGTGAAACCTGCCCGTCACACCATACATATTACTATTACATAGATTGCCACGAAATAGTTCGACAATGCTCAATATTTTCCCATATCCACTGGCGTTGTTTCTTTGCGTACCTCGGCATGAAAAGTGTCATGCAATCATGACTGTAAGAGACTTGCCGATGTAGAATTAGTTAGTGCGAATGGAAAAACGTAGCGGTCTTAACATGAAGGAAGCCTTTGTTGTTTTCAGGTTTCGGGGGAGCGTTTTAGTCCAAAGTTCGTGATAAGCTTATCCCCCGTGACTCTACAGATCCATAATTAGTTTGGTAAAGTTTAACACACTTGAGAGATTAAACTGATTGTAGTGAAGAGATTACCGTGAATTTAATGGAAAAAGGGATATGCTTGAGGCGTCGGTTTACAGCCTCGCTTCTGATATTAATTACGCTTCTAGATACGACTGATAGAAGCCCGCTTTCTGCTTTAGAAATTGCGGTTCTTCCAAATCAAAGGAAACAATACAACTTCACGTAGATACACGACCGACGTGGTAACAGCAGGTAGAGTCAGATACAATCAAGTCGTCTGTCATTTTCTGTGTGATTTCACTCTGTCTTTTGGGTTTGTTTGCGTTGGAGATTTCTTTGTAGGTACGTGCTGCGTTTTCCAATGTGAGTAGGGTGGGTTATTTTAAGGACGGAGATTAAAAATCGATTGCTGTGCCGTATGAATTCATAAGCATCTGTGTTTATTGAGTAGGTAGTAACAGCCAAAATGCCATATTTCTCAATCCCAAGATATTTGCATTGAAAGCTTTGAATATGCTGCAGCTGTGATGCGAGTCAAAATTGATGGATGAATTTGGTAACGCAATTCATGTCATGGTTATTGCTCATGCATGAGATCTTAGGCACAGGCGCGACACTGCCGCGCCGTGGCGACCGCGGATCGCCTTTCCATACCCCGCACCGCACTACACGCGCTCACCCCCGCTCACGTCCCGAAACGCACACAGCCGCGAGGTCGTTTACTGCACACATGCGTCAGTGTCGTTTCTTAGGTACTGAAATAAGTAAATACTTGATTATGCCTAGAAATGCATAAAATACACTTCTATTCTTCCGTCTTCATATAGTCAGCACTTAAGAGGCATCCAGTCTTCCAAGAGAGTTCTTTGTCCGTAACAATAGTGTTCTAAAACAAAGGCTTTCTTTACTCAATTGGTACCGTTGTTTTAACGCGATAAAGTTTAAAAGATAAAATCGCTTTGTGTTTTAACCGCGTTTTCTACCAACCGCGTTGAAACACAATGGTGGTTTGGTATAATAGGAAAATTTGTAGCGTTTAAATCTACAACTTTTACAGATAAAGATAATAATGTCGTGACTCGACTGAGATTCCAATTTACATTACTTTATGGTTACTTTATATAAATTGTGTTTTACGTTGGACCGAACCTGTATTTAGGCAATATGAAATTTCCCAGAGCAATGGCGCTATATTAGTAATTTCTGCCCCCTATAATAACTTTTCCAAAAGAATAAACTCACTTCATACGTCTTAACGCATCATCAGCGCAATCTCTATGTCCATCTTGCTATCTGACAAATCTAATGATGGTTAACACATCTTCGTTTTTTGGACATGCTGTTCCAAGGGAGGGTGCCTTTGGAACACAGCATGTCCTAAAAACTAAGATAAATTCATAAATTACTGTAGTGGGAGAGTCATACTGTATCTATTTGCTGCCGTACGAATAGAAAGTACCACCCTCTCGCAGAAAATCGGCGTGAAGCAACAGCACCCCTGTTGCGTCTCGTTCGGTCAGTGAGAGTGCCGGAGGCCCGATCCCCCTATCCTCTATCCGTTTTCCTCCTTAAAGGTCGCCAACGGACTAGTGACTCCCTTGGGGTTGCATGGTCCTCATGGGTGGCGGTGATCGCTTACCAACGACCGCTTGCTCGTTTTCCTCCCTCTTTCCATAAAAAAAACACTCCTCAAACGAGACAAAAGAAACAATTGCACAATAAATAAAAACAAAAGGAATACACAATGTGCCATATTTCCGACAGCTGTAATCTTCGTTACATTGTTAAAAACGGGTAACAACTTGTGAAAGTCGAAGCAATTTCCTGCAAAATGATTGCACTCGGGGCCAGTCTTGCTGGAGGAAATAATAGCATACTTGCTCATTATTTTAAGAGGAAATAACAGTGGAAGTATGTTCGCCGCCCTTTCAGGGCAGCTAGCTGGAATTTTGCTAACGAGAAAAATGTGCTTGCAAAAATAAATATTACTCCCAGAAAACTTCTACCGACTTTGGTTAGCGTCTGCAAAAAGATGGCTAATGTTGACATTAATTCGGTAAATATTTGTATAAAAAATGTCTTTTGAGAGCTCATTAATTTAAAGACACACGAATTATACGTTCTTCGTTTAGCGGAACGAAAACCGTATCTTACACAATAATTTTAATTGGAATTATTGTTTTTTCCTTCTCAAGGTTATTTCCATATAATTTTTCACCGGTGCACCGGTAGCTAATACGTCAGTGTTAGAAAATCGCAGTGCTACGTTCAGCAAGGTGGAAATGGGAAGTTTGAACGAAAAAACATTCGAACCTCAAAGCATTTGACGCTAGGCTAGAAGAATCGGCCTTATTATATTAAAGTAGGCGTATTTTACTTCGCCTAAAAACTTTTGATCCTACGTCACACTGATATAATAAATCTCATATCGGACGACAGGACATTTGTATCTTTGACGTTGTCTAATCTACGGATACTTGCTTCGTCCACGGTTTAATAAATAATAATAAATAATAAATATTTTTATTTCGACCATCGTTGGATCATAATATGTTAGTAGAATTACAGTTATAACTTAACCTAATGTTATTTACATACATTCGCACAATAATGATAAAAATTACAAAATTAAAAATAAATATTTAATTATTATTATTAAGATCAAAGAAATGTTATTCGAAACTTTTTCGACAGTGTCATCTTACGTACTAATCACTTGGAAACAAGTTTCATTTAGAATTGCTTTCTTGTTCACGGCATTCAGAATTCAGATCACTGCCAATGCAGTTCCGTATTCTATTGTATAATATAATACAATAAAAACTTTTTGGTTGAAAACTAAACAAAAAAGGTACACAGAATTTTACCGGTAACAACAGGACGGCCTTGTCATCAAACCATACTGAGGGTCGAGCACGACTTAACGAATGCTGCGTAACGTAAAATCGAATAGTAAACGTTGTCGAGTTTGTATGACGTTTGGAAAAGCGCCCGCCCGTGAGCGTATTTGGAACAAAATTTTAGTATGAGGTTTCTCGATCTCGATACGATAACTGTAACGTTACGCAGCTTTCGTAAAGTCGTGCTCGACCCTCTGGTGCAGCGACCGACCTTAGCGCAACACGCGAGTGACGTCATCACTGTTCTACATCGCGCTAACGAAGTTTCTCAACTCGGATGCATAATCACAACTCCCAATTCTCTTCCTTTGGATTTCGGTCCCCAGGCATGACATCTGCCTGCCTGGCTAGCACGACTGGCCGCGACTTTGTTTGTCTCGCGAGATTATATTACCCGTCCCGTTGCATTCTGAGTGACAGAAAAGGATGGGCAGTTGGTCTCGCGCGAGATAGAAGTCGCACTGTGAGTTGTGGCTATACTTACTGGATGGAGAGGGATCTCTATTGAAGTCTCCCCTAAACTGGAATAAATAAAAAAAATAATGCTCTTGCTGTTGGTTTTAGCAAACCATTTGTTGTAGGTGTAAATAGATATCGATATACCTATTCATTGATGCCATACGTTATGTATCAATGCACCGTAGGTTAAGTATATGGAACGCTGGGTTGGCCATAATTTTCCAATTCAATGGAAATAGAATCGAAGCGCTTGATTCAATGGGCACGAATACCACTGTGTAGTTAAGTAGTAATTTATATACGGAAGTAACGGTATATATTGTTCGTTTTATATCGAATTGAATACTATTAGTAACATTGAGAAATTTCTACATATTTATTATTATTGCATAAGGTTTTATGTGCCTTAGCGCATTAAAACGATTCTTCGCCTCAAACGGTTTCTCAAAATATGTTATCTGTATACCCTGTGTCTTATACAGAAGGCGTGATGAAAGTAGCCAGCTAATCCGGCCTATTGTTGGACTGAAGAATACTTACTACTCTGAGAACATACGCGTAATTGAGACAACCTTTTGGTTCGATTAATGTCTTTATTCTCCAGTCTTTAATGCTAGGTTACATGTTTAAATATGTACAGTCGAAACATTTGATTTCTGACCCACCGTAGAACGTTTTCACAGCAAGTGTCATAATGTTTTTCGTTGTCAGGCAATGCGATGTCACCATGACACTTTCTACGAAAAGGCTCCATGGTGGATCACGATTCTGTTGGCTCTATATCACATATGGGAGGAGAGCATGTGTGTGTGGTGACACACACTACGTTACGTACACACACTACAACTCCATGCATGGCTATTTCTGTCTTTGGTACCTCTATGGTCCTGCCGCCAAGACCATAGTCAAACTTCAAAATAATACTAATGTCCCATCTTCTTTGTTACAGTGCATGAAGTCATACGTGGAATTCGAGGTGAACAACGGGGCTTACGAGGTGTCGTGCCCAGACGCCCGGTGCCGGACGGGCGCGGCGCTAGCCCTCGACGAGATCTCACAGCTCGTGGACGCCGGCGTCATGGAGAAGCACCTCAAGTTCAGGCTTAACCATGGTGAGTTAATAGTTATTTTAAAGCTGTCATCTTCGAGCAAGCTTTGCCGCGGTAAAGACGTGAGCATGGCTGCCCTCCCACAAGACTGTGGTTTTTCCGTGATCCAAGAGCGAGATTTACCGGCGAGCCCGCCGCGGTAAATCTCGCCCGTCGATCACACCCTTTGGATGCGATTTGAGATGATCTTGCAATCCATTGGTATCATTTAGATCATCATCATCATGCCAGCCGAAAGACGTCCACTGCTGGACATAGGCCTCCCCAAGGCTCTCCACTCTGATCAGTCTTGTGCTTGTACTTTCCGCATCCACCGCGATCCCGCGTCTTTACCAGATCGTCGCTCCATCTTGTTCAGAATTTAGATGACCATAACATAACATTGCATTTGGAGTTGTCTGTAGCTTATTTGATACGAGTAAGAACGAGGGATGGAATCCCCGTCTTCAAGCTTGCTGACGTTTTCTCGTTATGGTTTGATTGTACTTGGCATATTGAGTGCGTAGAATTTAGTAACATCAATTTCTCATCCATTTGCGGTAATGATAATGAAATGGTCAACCATTGCATAATTACCTAAAGCACATTAGGTACAATGAAAAGGGAGAATGGCGTACTGTAAGCACTGACAGAAGCGAATGCTCGTACTAATACGACTAAGTAATGGACGTCGTACGCTCTGATTGACGCCTCGGAAACAGGGCTGCCAGCTTTGGTTAGGGTAATAAGGGCCTGAAGTGAAGACTCCCACATGCTTGGTGAATTGTAAGTGTAAATAAGAATTGGTCGTGACGTGAGAAACTGTTAAAAAGTGAAGCTGTTAAAATAAAAACAATGATATATAATAAATTAATAACAGCGGCCCCCGATGCGATAACGCTTGAAATCAAAATACTACTAGGTATATTAAAGTTTAAAGGTCAAGGTTTTACACTTACTATTTAACTCAAAAGTCTGTCTAAACAGTATGTTCATCAGCAATAAATCTTACGTAACAGAAGCATGGCATAATCCCATACTATTTGAATGACTCGCTCTACTTCACCATGTGTCCTCGTGCGATAAGCACACACTATTGGTTTCACATTATAATTTACTGTTATAATGGTGTAGGGTCTTCCACTTTCATTGATGTTGCTTCGTTAGCGGGTTATAATCTCTTCCCTTCTTTCCTTCAATCGTGATTTTACATTTTTTTCTTAAATAAGTACAAACCAACTGTCGTCAGAATATTATGTCCCAGGCCCCACGGCCAGATATTCACCACGTTCAAATTCAAACCAATGGCAAAAACCAATTTCCAATTTAGTGAAAACATGTTCGCAGCAGTGGTTAACTTGATGAAAAGGTATTTGCAGATCTACCTACGAATAGAATAGGCAGGTACCTAGAAAAGAAATCACAGACCAATCTTTATTTTAAGTCTGTTAAAAGCGAGATGATCTGGGCGCATCCAGAACAGTAACAGGCCAGACATAAATGCCGACAGGGGAGTTGAAGTCAAAAACCTTTGGCCATCAGTGAGACACTAGTAACATAGTCTAAATAAAAAATAAAAAACCTTTTAAGAAATGTCATGTCGCACTTTTTTTGTGAGTACGAGTAAGTAGACACTTGAATAATTTCGCATTAGTATTCTGCGCTTTCTCAGGCCCGGGGAAAGTGGTTACAGCAGAAAATCACGCCGCCGGTGAACCGCAAAACTGAATGCAAAAGGCACACCTTTGTTTGGGAAAATTTAAAAAAAGCCACGATAATCTTTTTACAAGACTTTATTGAACTTTCACTGTTCCTACTGACTACTTCTGGGCATCCGATTGAGCTGAAATTTGGCATACTCATGTAAGTCCGGTGTCAATATAATATTCTGGTTGTGAAATTCTGATGGTCCGGCCAGGACCTTCTCCGCAGGATATGTAAGTTAAGTTGGGTTGGAGTACAACGGAAAGTACAATCGGCAAAAAAGCTTCAATTAAAAATGAAAAAAAAAAAAATACGGAAAACTTAATACAATAAACCTCGTAATGACTTGTTACCAGTTGGCAGAAGGTAACGTAGCCTAAATACAAGTCAGCCGTTCGACCGACCCTGGAACGAAAAGCTTTCTATTTTTATAAAGAAAGCTAGGAAATTATTAGAAGCCTAACCCCATAAAATCATAAGGTATCGAAATAAATGCAAATGTGGACTTTGCGTGTGGCGTGGAGCTAAATTTAAAACCGCGTAGTAATGGTACCGGAGCAAGGCATATCGAGATATGGAGAAATGCCTGAAGGTTAGGCTAATGATTATGGGGGCTACGGTGGATGACATAGAAAGTTAGGTGCTGGATTACCCACTACAACATTGTTCTACAGTGTTGTTGAGGTTACACATGAGGAAATTGGTAAGTAGCTGACCAGGATGAATATATTTATTGGAGTCTATAAAAAGATATGACTAAATCGGATGCTTGATGCACTTAAACACCTGCTCACATGTGCGAAGAAATATAAATACGGGTAATCCACGACTTTGTAGCGCTTCGTCGCTTAGTACGGTGTATTTTTGCTATTCGAAGGCGGTACTGACACTTGAGATTAAATATTTAATGTGAGCAAATTCGCAATGACCGCTCTATACATAATCATCATCATCATCACCAGCCTTTTTTACGCTCTATACGTACTAATGTTGAATCTCTTCGGGGTAGGTACTATAGAGGCAATTCACTATTAGGATTTTGCGAGCTATCTCATAAGTTTTATCTAACAACCTGCGTTACATCAGCAATTATAAACACCCAACGGCACAATTAAGCTCCCATGCTATTTTTACTGTTTATTGTAAAGTAATTAATTAATAAAAATAACAGCTTTCACAATAAACAGGGAAATGAGTGGGCTATTAATTGTTGCCGGCGAATGTATGGCCTGGCCATCAGCGCACAGCCGTTGTCTAGTTCGAAAAACAAAACAAATGATGTACGGCGTGTGAACAAAAAGCCTAAGTGTTGGTACTGTTCACATCGCCTGATGCGATTTCTATTTCTAGATACTTATCATTACACGTAAGTCCCGTAACCTAGGCTCACTGAACTCATCTAGAAAATTAGCCCGGTAGAAAAATGTGTGTACACAACACACAGATACGTAGAGCTGTGATAAGTGTTAATATGAAGACACCGTTACCTACAGTTAATATTGAAACATGCCACGCGCGTCAGGGACTACTCCACAGCTCACAACCCTTACACGCTGTCATGCGCAGTTATATAGGAACCGGGATTCTGATGAGAGCGCGCAAAAAATGGGAGTTTGCTTACTTCTATTTTTTTTCTATTCCTATGGTTTCTGAGCATACGGCTAGCGACAAAGGGATGGACCAAAAAGAAGATGGCGGGATGACTGACTCTTATGCAAGGGATTGACCTGACGTTGCACCAAACCGGGGGTTGAGTGGACCAAGAGGCCTTTGCCCAGCAGTTGGGCACAATATTAAATAAATCCATGCATGTTTTCCCGCGATTATGCAATGTCTTATTGAAATGGAATGCAGTTTCCTTCCTCTTTATACGCGAAAGGGAAATAAACGGGACGCGGGTAAAATATTCATCTCGTTGTTCTGACGTGTTTGTGAGCCACGTACGAGAGAGGCGTTCTTATCAATTTTCTTGCCAATTTATTTTCTCGAGTAATAGTGGAACTGCATTTACATACATCATTTTTCCGTAAAATCTATAGAGATTTCTAAGAAACCGCAAGTACGGGTGGGAATTGGAGAAGTCACATAAAAAAATGAGTTTCTTTACCTTTGTCCAGTCTAGAGTCTAACCAAATGGAAACAAAATATTTCCGTTGCTGTGGTTTGCTTATGTTTAACGGAATAATGAACTTTCAAACCACATACTCTTTTCTACAGACGCAGAATCCTCAGAAAAACTTAGAAGCCGACTTTTCAATTTTTCATATTCTAGTTTTTGGATTGAATGAACTGTTCAATCACCGATAAAATTTATAATTGTGCTTCATCGCATATTTCTCAGCGAATTATAGAAATACCTATCGAAATTTAAAAATAAATGTAAATTATGCAAATACGAATGCATTTGCCTAAATACTAAAATGTGAATATTTTTTTTCTTCTATAGGTAGTCGCTACATCGTGGTGTCAGGGTCGTATCGTATGATGCTTTCAATAAAGCTTCGACACGCGGCTTTACTTTCCTAAAGCCGTTAACAGAGGGCTCTTATGGTCTGCATTTATTCTGGTACACACCAGCTGCAGGGCACCTCTATTAGTTTTATGAAACACCACCCCACCTTCTGCATGGGTCAGTTATTGACATGATTACTATTGTTCCCACTACCCATGATTATTTGTACTGCTGTGTGAAGTTCAATGAAGGATATTTGTATCATTTTATGATTACTTTCCTCCAGGGTGGTGTGTCTGAAAAAACGTTTCACCAATTTCACGTTTCACCTTTTTTTACCCGACTGCGAAACGCAAAGGAGGGTAATATGTTTATCAGCCTATGTATGTATGTATATATGTATGTATGTATGTATGTATGTATGTATGCTTGTTCATTTGTGGCACTCTAGTGACCGAACGCGTCTACCGATTTTGATGATCCTTACTTCAATCGATTCGTCTTAATCTTGCGAGTGTCACTGAAGACATGACAGTAATTTAAATCCAATATGGCGGCCACCAGACGCCATATTGGGAAAAATAAAAAAAAGTCGACAAATTATATCAAGTGGGGATCGTTGAATAGGTATTTGAAAATCAACTTTAGGTTTCTTTTATCGTTTTTCATTTTGACAATAAAGCATTTACTTACTTATTTACTTACTAAATCCTCGAAGCAACGTGGTTGGTAGCGACCCGACTAATAAAACCCCTCCACACTCCACACTACGGTCTTGCGCCGCGGCGATCGTAAACAAGAGCGGGATCGCGCCGACCAGCCAACTCCATTATTAAATTAGAGCCATCTTTATGACGGCTCTCGCCTCGAGACTGAAGGCGGTTTCGTTTTCGAAAAGTTGTCGCATTTGTTGTTAAATCATAATCACCATCCATTTTTACGACGACCGAATAGCCTAGTGGTTTGAGACCCTGACTATGAAGCTTGAGGTCCCGGATTCAAATCCCGGTCGGGGCAGATGTTTGTATGATGAATATGAATGTTTGTTCTCGGGCCTTAGATGTTTAATATGTATATAAGTATGTATTTATCTATATAAGTATGTTTATCCGTTGTCTAGTACCCATAGTACAGGCTTTGCCTAGTTTGGGACTAGGTCAATTGGTGCCAAATTGTCCCGTGATATTTATTTATTTATTTATTTTAAGTCCCACTGCTGGGCACAGGCGTCTCCTCAGAATGAGAGGTCTTGGGCTTTAGTTCCCACGCGGGCCCAGTGCGGATTGGGAACTTCACAATCAATGAATTGCTTTGCAGGAGTGTGCAGGTTTTACTCACGGTGTTTTCCTTCACCGAAACGCTCATGATAAACTACATAATGATAAATAAATAAAATAAAATAAAATGCGTTTATTTCGGACAACAGAAATTACAGCCTAAAGTTTTATGGCCTAGCACTAAGCAGCAGAAATATGAAGTCGGTGCGTTGCGAGCGGAATATTCTTTGAATGAAGCACCGCTTCATATTTCTGCTGCTTAGTGCTAGGCCATAAAACTTTAGGCTGTAATTTCTGCTGTCCGAAATAAACGCATTTTATTTTATTTTATTTTATTTATTTATCATTATTTTAAAGGATTATTTAACGTTTTTTTTTCTAAGGTTTTTTTTGAAGGCGGTTTTACTTTTTTGTTAAAAGATTTTTATTTCACAATTTTACGTTGATTTAACATTTTAAGAATTATCCTCCAACTCCTAACCGTTAAGGAGTTGTACCTTCCATCATCAGCTCATCAACATGAGATGATGACTACCGGACGCAAATACTTGAATAGCCTTAGAAAATATATGAAACACATGATACGTGCCTATAAAATTTGAGGGTTCCCCTCGATTTCCCTGAGATCCCATCATCAGATCATGACTTGGTGACAGTGGGACCACCTCAGGAGTATACCCTTACGAACAATGATTTAACATTTTCAGAATTATCCTCCAACTCCTAACCGCTAAGGAGTTGTACCTTCCATCATCGGCTCAACATCATGAGATGATGACTACCAGACGCAAATACTTGAATAACCTTAGAAAACATATGAAACACATACGTACGTGCTTGTAAAATTTGAGGGTTGCCCTCGATTTCCCTAGGATCCCATCATCAGATCATGATTTGGTGACAATGGGACAACCGCAGGAGTATACCCTTTCGAATAAAAAAATAATTTTGAAAATCGGTCTACAATTGACGGAGTAATCGATGAACATACATAAAAAAAAAAATACATACAGTGGAACGTAGAACCTCCTCCTTTTTTTGAAGTCGGTTAAAAATGTAATTCCGCACATAAATTTCGAAAAACTCAGTGGTGCGAGCCGGGGTTTGAAACTTTGAACCCACGACCCTCTGCTTGAGAGGCCATAGGTCAAACCACTAAGGCTATCACGGCTTTTTAAATAATATGTAACATTTTTTTTTGTTGCTAAATCGTAATTAACATTTCGTCAACCGCTTCCTGTAACAATTGACTATTAAACGCTCGTATCTCGTGGGTTCAAATCCCGGCTCGCACCTCGTGAGTTTTTCGGAATTTATGTGCGAAATTACATTTGTAATTTATCATGAGCTTTTCGGTGAAGGAAAACATACCTGTCACGAATATGACTGTTTTTTTTAATCATAGACAAACATACCGAGCTAATGTTTCGTAAACTGTTTTTTTTTTATTGTAAAAAAAATATCACATTATTATTTATACATGTCGGGCCGAACATGACTTATATACGCCAGTGATCCGTTTTATTTCACTATGATTGTAAATTACGTTGATTTTCAAATTTGAAACATCGAATTCGATATCGAAATGACTATTACTTTACTGCTGGGGTGGTGGTGGTGCTGGCGCTGGCGGCGAAGGCGACGTCGTGCTGCTATGCTGGTCATTTTCTACGGTTTCTAAACGCATTACAGAGGACTTATGATATGTGTGTAGATAAAGATTCATAATTTGATCAATGCGTTATTTTCTTATTAACCCATTAAGATATAGTCGAACTGGGCTGTGTGAGAAAATTCACTTAAACTGTTAGACCCTCAAGTTTCTTATTTTAACTTGAAAATTGTATCTATCTTATGTCTCAGGTGTATATGGTACTGAAAAAGAACAAAAGAATATGCTATTTGCGCATAAGAAATGACTCTCATATGAGTATTTTTCCGGTGCTTAATATCTACACTGGGAAAAAAAAGGGTCGATTTATCGGCTATCGGTAGCCGTATAAACCCGGTACTGCGGTTGCAGCCGCGTCAAAACGGTTACCTTTGCCGTGTGTCGCTAAAACGGCTACGGAGGACACACGGTTAAATTTGCACACGGTACTGCAGATTTAATCAATTTGTCAACACGGCTATGATCAGACACGGCTCGAGTTGCACACGGTACTGCGGTTGCAGCCGCGTCAAATTATCAACACGGCTATAATCAGACACGGCTAGATGTGTCAAATTATCAACACGGCCAATAATCAGACACGGCTAGACCAGGCACAGCCATGTGAACAGTTCAACACGGTTACGATCAACACGGCTGGAGTAGCCGTGTGAAACGGCTGCCTCATCCATATTGACACGGCTAGTTCAGCCGTTTTCCTACCAAATGACACGGTTGGTTGAGCCGTGTGACGCGGTTTGACGTGGTCGTGTGAACGGCTGCTTGAGCCATGTCAACACGGCTATTCCAGCCGTCTTTCTACGCTTTAACATGGTTAGTTGAGCCGTGTGACACGGTCCAAAGTGGCCATGTAAAACGGTTGCCTCAGCATTGTGAACACGGCCATCCGAGCCGTCTTCCTACGTCTCAACGCAGCTGGCGGAGCCGTGTGACGCGGCCTGAAGTGGCCGTGTAAAACAGTTGCCTCAGCCATGTCAACACGGCTATCCCAGCCGTCTCCCTACGTCCCCACGCAGTTAGCGGAGCCGTGTGACGCGGTCCGAAGTGGCCGTGTAAAACGGTTGCCTCAGCCATGTCAACACGGCTATCGCAGCCGTCTCCCTACGTCCCTACGCAGCTAGCGGAGCCGTGTGACGCGGTCCGAAGTGGCCGTGTAAAACGGTTGCCTCAGCCACGTCAACACGGCTATCGCAGCCGTCTCCCTACGTCCCTACGCAGCTGGCCGAGCCGTGTGACGCGGTGCGAAGTGGCCGTGTAAAACGGTTGTCTCAGCCACGTCAACACGGCTATCGCAGCCGTCTCCCTACGTCTCTACGCAGCTGGCGGAGCCGTGTGACGCGGTCCGAAGTGGCCGTGTAATACGGTTGCCTCAGCCACGTCAACACGGCTATCGCAGCCGTCTCCCTACGTCCCTACGCAGCTGGCGGAGCCGTGTGACGCGGTCCGAAGTGGCCGTGTAAAACGGTCGCCTCAGCCACGTCAACACGGCTATCGCAGCCGTCTCCCTACGTCCCTACGCAGCTGGCGGAGCCGTGTGACGCGGTCCGAAGTGGCCGTGTAAAACGGTTGCCTCGGCCATGTCAACACGGCTATCGCAGCCGTCTCCCTACGTCCCTACCCAGCTGGCGGAGCCGTGTGACGCGGTCCGAAGTGGCCGTGTAAAACGGTTGCCTCAGCCACGTCAACACGGCTATCGCAGCCGTCTCCCTACGTCCCTACGCAGCTGGCGGAGCCGTGTGACGCGGTCCGAAGTGGCCGTGTAAAACGGTTGCCTCAGCCACGTCAACACGGCTATCGCAGCCGTCTCCCTACGTCCCTACGCAGCTGGCGGGGCCGTGTGACGCGGTCCGAAGTGGCCGTGTAAAACGGTTGCCTCAGCCACGTCAACACGGCTATCCCAGCCGTCTTCCCATGTCCCTATACAGCTGGTGGAGCCGTGTGAGCCGGTTGAGGCAGCCGTTTTGTACGGCTACTGCAGACCGCGTCAAGCGGCTCCGCCAGCTGCGTAGGGACCTAGGGAGACGGCTGAGATAGCCGTCCCCCTACGTCCCTACGCAAATGGCAGAGCCGAGTAACGCGGTTGAAGTATCCGTTTTGCAAAACAGTTTTCTCGGCTGCATCAATATGGCTATACTTATGCCCCTTTTTATGTGCGCAACACAAGAAAATGGCATAAATAAGTAGCCGTACTGACACGAATGTCTCAGGTTCACCAGCTGTATAGTCCAAAAAGGAAGAAAGTCACATATTCTGTAACACCTGCGAAAGAAAGCTGCAGTTGAGTTATACAAGATAAACGCTAAAACAAACTAAAAGAATACAAGAAATCTCCTAAAAAAATCTTACAATAACTTATTTTTCTATATAAGGATGGTGAAAAATGATTATGATTTGTAAATAATTAATAACATAAATTTTAAGAAACTGACAATTTATTTTTCAAAATCAAATGTATTCAATTTACACAACAGTGGTTGACAATTTCAAATTACAGTTAACAATTAATTTTAATATATTTGAGCATGGATCAAACGAAACTGGGTACTTAAGGATCTCGTGATCTATTTAACCACCACTTTGGTATGCGGGGCCCACACAATTTCCAAGCCTCGGCCAACCTGCAAGACGCTGTGATACGTTAGAGTGAGCTGACGATGTATTTCTATCTCACACTTTTTGCATCATGTTTGGTGTATATAATAATGGAAGGAGCTCATGGAACATCAATAATCACTAACCCAGTTTCGTTCAATCCAGATTTGAAGAATCATCCCAAAATGGTTGTAATTGTTATTACAAACTTTAACTTTAGTTGAAATGAACATCAATAGGTTTTTGAAACTACCCCGGTTGCGAACAATCAATATTCCAAACGGGATATGTATTACCAGGATTAAACGAGTATAAAATACCACCACCGTACAATTACTGTGCACCTATCTGTTATTTTATGTAAATGAGATTAAAAAGAAAGATAAACACATGAGATCATACACCGCTATCGCATGGCTAAGTTTTTTTTTCAAGCAATTGGGTATAGTAGGATTTTAATAAAATGTCGGAATCCACTTAAGAGCTTACCTTCCAATGAATGGTATTGTTATCAATTGTGAAGTCCGACAGCTAATTAGCTGTGAAAAGTGAAACGCATAATATAACAAAAAAAAAACGGATTGCAACTTTACCACCCAAAGATGAAGATTCAAATTGTAATGGCAACGCTTTCGAGATATATTATTGTTTGAAATAGAAAGCGGCAGCCACGTACTATTTTTGTGTGTGTTTGTAGTTCAAACAATACTATCTCGAAAGCATTGACATTACGATTTGAACCTTCTTCTTTAGGGAGTAAAGTTGCTATTCTTAGGAAATCGTTTGTTATATATGCGTTTCATTTTGCACTGCTAATTAGCGGTCGGACTTCATAATAGAGAACAATACCATTCATTGGAAGGTAAGCTCTTAAGTGAGTTCCGACATTTTATAAAAATTCTATTATAACTATATAGTCCCCGCCGCTATGAAGTCAATCCTGACTCATTCCTCAGCTATGTAGTTTGATGCTAGACGTGCTTGTTTGAACCACGCAACAACTTCATAACTGTGCAATGTGTCAGGATTGACTTCATAGCGGCGGGGCACTAAAGTAATACTACCCTTTTGCTTAAGAATTAAATGCAGTGCTATCAAAAATATACTGATCCAAAGAACCGGAAAAGTATAGGTTGCCAACCCTCCTCTGCAGCAACTCTTGCACCCAACAACCATTGTATCATATAAATAACAGATAGGTGCACGATTATAATGGAAGTTCTCCGATATAGATTGTCCCGTGATCATTACTGGCGCATGCAACGACTTCCAAATATCGGGAAACTTAGTTAAATCTTTCCAATCATATGAAATGAAATGATTACTAAATTAACTTAATAAACTACTTTACATTTAACATTACCTAATGAGTAAATAAGGGAGAGCTTTAGCCGTCACTCACTAAAAACAACAATTTTTCCATATTTACAGGAGAACATTTTTTTTTGTTTTGTGTACTAATTGATTGACAGGAGCGTTACTTTGCGGAAGTCCATATCAGTGAACTAAACCTTGGTACTCCGCGAACACTCGTGCAGGACAGGTGCGTCTGTGTGACAAATGTGTCTTCATGCGATAGCCCAAAACCCACCTCCGCTTCCACATAAATCAACATGTGTCACACACACCAAAATATCACCAGCACCAACTACACGCAGACGTAGCTACTAGCTGTCTTGCAAGATTGTTCGTGGAGTAGCAAGGTAAACCGTTTAGCTCATTACTATGTATACTATACTACGTATGTTTGTAAACGTCTGTTTGTAAAATCACGGTTAAGTCAAGGACGATGAAATTAAGACTGCCAATGTCAAGTAATCACGTTCCTTTCAAATACTAATCCTGCTGTAGCTAGTTTCACTATACAGGATGGCACATTTAGATCGGTCAGTATGGGCAACTATAAGACATATAAAGATTTGTTCTTAGGAACCATGTCATCGATTTTAGTGACAAGAAAAACTGCATAAACAGATAAAACAAAACTTGTACTCAGTTCGGGAATCGAACCCGGTCGCATTGAAAAATAAAACTTACATTATTTATTTTTGGATATTGACTGTGTAGGTCATGTTACTATGGAACATGATAATATAAAATGCATTGTATTTGATATCCTTTAATTTAAAGTAGATGTTCGAAATTACGACCTTTTTTTTTCGTTTAGGTAGAAATTTTATAAGCTGGCCGTTTACCACTTAAGAGCTTATCTTGTGAACAATAACATTGTTCTTTTTTTAAGGCTACCGCTAATAACAATGAATTGCAAGTAACAAAAAATGCATACAAAACCATCTTCTCTAAGTCACAAGGTTGAAATAGCTATAGCGTAGCACATTCTACAATGACTCTCGGACATTGAAAGCCGTACTCAGGCAAGTCGTCGGCGTCATTATCGAATGTGCTATGCTATTGCAATTTCAACCTTTTGATTTAGACAAGATGGTAGCTATTTGTATGCATTTTTTATTACTTGCTATTAATTGTTATTAGCGTTAGCCTTAAAAAAGAGAACATTGTTATTGTTTACGTACAAGATAAGCTCCCAGCTTATAAAATTTCAACTATACCTAATGATTATTGCGTTTCGCATCTTTAGGTGGTGAATTCGTGTTAAAATTGACTATGGCTGCTTTTACACTGCATTTTATTCATTTTAGATAACGTGTTGACACCAGTAATGGACAATAAGGCTTATTTAATAGAAAATAAAGGACAGCCATTTGTTTTAAGACAGTTAATTTTCAACCGCATAATCTTTCAATTAATGTATTGATTGAATAAGAATGTAGTGTCCATTACTGCTGTTTTTCAACTCGTGTCCAACACCGGTGCCATCAAGCTATCATGTTGCATAGTAACATTTACTGCTTATGCTTATGACCTACCTACACAATCAATATCGGAATAGAAATAATGTATAGTTTTATTTTTCAATACGACCGGGTTCAATTCCCGAACAAAGTACAAGTTTTTTTTTAATACATGTTTGCAGTTTTTCTTGTCACTAAAATCGATGACATGGTTCCTAAGAACAGATCTTTGTATATCCTATGGTTACAGACTTGCCCATACTGACCGATATGAATGCGCCATCCTGTATAGAGGCCTAAGTACCATTAATTTTGTATGACACTTCGACGTCTGCTTAACACAGTAGCGCCATCTATGATCTCAGAAAAAACTGATACAGTTGGCGCTATTGTGTTAAGCACAGGTCTCATTGTCATACGAAATTAATGATATCGTGACATCGTGACCTAAGCTCTCTATAGTGAAACTAGCTACAGCAAGCCTGCTAATAAGCCTATTGTTTTAAAGGAACACGATATTGTTTAGATCGCCCTTAGTTAAGTACAAAAAAAGTTAATAAAACATGTACAAAGGCGAACTTATTCCTTTAAGGAATCTCATCCAGTTAACAATTGAGGGGGTTTTATAAAATCAACCGGTAAATAAACCGAATACTATGTATAAGTCGACCAAGAAAGTACTTTATCACTTTTAAATCTATTGGTACGCCGTTACGGTTCAAAAGTGGTAGCACTAACTTTGTCGACTATACAACGAGACAATGACAGTAAAAGGTAAATTTGGAATATAGGTACATTCTGACACTAAATACCGTAATACACATGTATACTCGTAATATTATTATCACTGTCAATCGGTGTCAATTAACACATTTATTATTTAGGTATTTGTGACATTTCTTTCCTTAAATCAATGACGATAAAACCAAGAGGACTGCCAATATCTATACAAAATTTCGTTCCTTTCAAATAATAAGCCTTCTGTAGCTAGTTTCACTCTCACTATACAGGGTGTTTGGTATAACGATGTAGGAACTTTAGGAAGTGATAGAGGGGACTATTAGGAATAGTTTGAAGCCTATGTCTTAGTCTAATATGTGATAGTTTTTTTTAAATCGAGTTTTTCTGAATTTTTTAATTGGTACCAAAAGCTGACATAAAAAAACAAATTTTAAACAAACTGTGCAACAATCAAATTGCTTTCTTCACCGCAATTAATTGATTAACCATTCACAAAAAATCAGCTTTCCACTGGCTCCACTTTTTTTTATGATCAATTTTGTACGTCACCGTCACCGGCCGTGAAAAAAAACTTCCAAGGATATTAATGTTCCAATTAGTTTAAAAACATGCTCAATTTGTTTACCGTAATTAAAAATAAAAATTACAACATAATTGCAACAAATAAAAGAATATCACTCGTGTTGACCAGTCGTGGCGTTCAACAAGTTGATGTTGAACGCCAAGACCGAACAAAAAAAGTTGCCCGTACGAAGTAGACAATTATGGAATTTTACTCTTAGATCAAATTATTTATTTTTTACAATTATGTTTTCCAAATAAAAAGGCAAATAAAGACACTTTCACACGCACTTTGTTTTAAATTAACTTTGCAAATTTTGCAATTAAATGACTAAGCGATAAAATAAATACCATTCTCCCACTTACGCCACTAAATACAATTTTAAAATCACTTTTTGTTAGACACACACACATACACGCACACACACACACACACACACACACACACACACACACACACACACACATCATTCATCTATTTGTTAGACACAATGAGTGTTTTCTGTTACAGCTAATTTAAATTTAAATAAGAACTACTTAGGATAGTGATGGTAAAACGTCAATATTCTAAGTAGTTTTTATTTACATTGAAGTAGCTGTAAAAAGATTAATTTTTGACAGAAAACACTCACTGAACAAAACGTAATTTTAAAATTATATTTAGTGGCGTAAGTGGGAGAATGGTATTTATTTATCGATTAATCATTTAATTGCAAAATTAATTTAAAATAAAGTGCGTGCAAAAGCGTCTTTATTTGCTTTTTAATTTCTACTTCGTACGGGGAACTTTTTTGTTCGGTCGTGGCGTTCAACATGTTGACCAGTGTTTTTTTTTATTTGTTGCAATTATGCAGTAATTTTTGTTTTCAATTACAGTAGGTAAGCATTTCAAGCAAGTATTTAAACAAATTGAGACATTGATATCCTGGAAAGTTTTTTTTTTCACAGCCCGATAAAGTTTATTTTTTTGGCGGAACCCACTCATGGTGACCTACAAAATCGATAAAAAATGACCTAAAAAAACGTGTAGCCCGTGGGAGGCTGATTTATTGTGATTGGTTAACCAAATAATTACGGTGTTAACCATAAAGAAATAAATTTGATTGCTTGCACAGTTGGTTTAAATTTTCATTTTTATGTCAATTTTTGGTACCAAGTTAAAAATTCGTAAAACTCGATTTAAAAAAAAAACATCACATATTGGAATAAGGCATATATTATAGGATTCAAACTATTCCTAATAGTCCCCTGTCACACCTCCTAAAGTTCCTACATCGTTATACCAAACACCCTGTATATTTCGTATGTGACTTTGACCTCTGCTTAACAAAATAGCGCCATCTATGTTAGTTTTTTTCTGAGATAGATGGTGCTATAAGCAGAGGTAGTGCCATACGAAATGAATGGTACGGAGACCTCTCTATAGTGAAACTAGCTACAGCAGGCTTATTATTTGAAAGGAACGACATATTGGCAGTCCTCTTAGTTTTATCATCCCTGCTCCGAACCTACTGAACAGATTTAATTGAAATTTGGTACACATAATGTATTTCTATGATCCAAACACGGACGTGTAACGTAAATAAATGAATTTTGTGCACTGGGGTAACTTTTGGGGGTTGAATTAGCAGCCCTGTTTTTTTAAATAAGTGAGTTTTAAATGATTCGTTAATTACATAAGACATAATGAGAACGGGTGCTTGTTAAACATATTAAGGTAATCGCGGTTAATACGTCTTATTTAAAATAAGTGGTTTCAAAGTTATTAAAGAAAATAGACAAAAAAATTGTTACGGATTACAGAAGATTTTACCTTTTTATTTTTTTATTGTAAATATCTACCTTTTTGTTTTTTTCTTAATTTTAGGCTCGGTAGTTTTGGAGTAACGGGTCAAATTTCATCTATTTTCTTTGGTTACTTTAAAGCCCCTATTTCAAAATTGTAAAAAAATATATTTGGGACCCTCACACCACTAACCCTTTAATTTGAGATATCACGCGGTACAATTTGTAAATGTTTGTTTTATTTATCCAAAAGGGAACCCCATAAATATTCAAAATTCATTTATTTACGTACTTGTACAAATGTCAACTTAAATCGGTCCAGTTTTTTCAGGTATGTACGTAACCCTGATTTTTCTAGAAAATGAAGTGGACTTGACTACATTGCATTGCCTTTATTAGACAATGACCAAATCAAACAATCAAACCTCTTATAAGACCGCAGGCCAAATATAAAAAAATGTCTTTCCGATTACAAATCTCAGCAGCAAATATTGCAAATGGCTGTAAAAGAAGTACTGAAGTTATTTTCTGTAGCTCAGCACCTGAAAAATAAAATTTAATGTTAATTAATCAACCGAATATTCACAAAATACTGTCGAATTTATAAATAACAATAACTGCCTAAACGCCTTTTCGACGGAGAAGGGGCTGGGTTGCAAATCAACAAAAAATACACAAAAACATTCTTCGCTTACATTGGGAGATCGGTTCTTTCTCGCTGAATTCTTTGTCGCTGAGCCCGTAAGGACTTCAATAGTGTTTGCAGCTATGAGGAAACTCTATTTTCAATCAAATCTGAGTTTTGTCTTAACCCAGTGTACAACGCTGAGGGGCTAATGGTTGGATTAATATTTCTTAAGTCTGTCTTTATCTGTGAACCAAAAATACACAAGTTAGTGTTGGTAAAATTTAAAAACCTATGTCTTATACTTAAATTCATGTATTTCAACTAAGTACACCATTTAAAATGTGTTGAGTTTATTTTTCTTTGCCATTCTCACCACAGCCACAATGTTTTTATTTTTCCTGGTAATAAATACCAAGAAACGTCAGAATTCTCCTAATTACATTAGTTAAGTAAGGGTACAGAAATTACAATAAAAACTAGATATTAACATAAGACTGTTTAGGAGCAATAGTGTTGAAATGGATTCATTGAAAGCACCAATATGAATCACAAATACTTATGCAAATCACTTACCAGGTGTGCACCGACGCTCGTCAAACAAGGCAAAGGAAAACTTTTTCAAGTACTGTGCGGCTGCTGAAACAGTCATTAAGTGCCGCTTGCGAAGTGACCACGTTGCATTCCAAGCTGTTTCTAGTATAGATGAAGTTTATAATCCCCCGGTATTTGGCTATTGTAATCATGTCGCCGTTAATTTTCAGCTCCTCTGTGGAAAACGTTGAGACATAATAGTGGATTGCATTACAAAGGAAATCCAATATTACATTTATTTACAGATGTTCTTTTAGGGTTCGGCACCTTAATAAGAATAACGGAATGCAAGCTTTGTTGTTGACGGTACTTTTTATTGCATTAAATAAATAAATAATTACATAAATATACTGGGATAATTATTGACACCAAATGTCCTCCTGGTCCCAAACTAGACAAAGCCTGTACCCTGGGTATTAGACAACGGATAATCATACGTATACATATAGATCAATACATACTTACATACATATTAAACAACCAAGACCCGAGAACAAGCATTCATTTATTCATCATACAAACATCTGTCCCGACGCCCCCGACCAGGGATTGAACCCGGGACCTCAAGCTTTATTAGTCAGGGTCTCCAACTACTAGCCTATTCGATCGTCTTTGTCATTAGATACACTTACAAAATTTTAAATGAACTGTTGTTACCTACCTTCCTTCTAAATTATGGTCCTGATCAAGTTGTTCACCCTGTAATGGCCGCTGTGATTGTTTCATTTTACGGTCACGTCGATCTGTACAAATTTCCTCTGAATCATCTTTGCTGAAGCGATGGATGAGACCTTAATGGTTTGTTTACCTAGTAAACCTCTTCTCTCCCACCAAATAGCCTGCCTTTTGCCGTATCTTCATCTAAACATGAAATTAGAGAAGTAATTGAATTAAATCATTCAATTAAGACATAATAGAACATAAATTAGGTTAGGCGGTGCAACTAACGTAAAATACATAAGTATGAACAAATAGGTAAAGTTAATTACATCAATATTACATAAAATAATAAATAATAACAGAGGCATAACATGCGAGCAGAGCCGCGGCACGCAGTGTGCGTCTCGATGCAGCTGGGTCGTGCGCTCTCAGAGAAAGGACTACAGATTAGTCCGAAACATGTCGGGCTAAACTCGACTTATATACGTGAGTGATCAGTTTTTATTTCACTATGATTGAGTCTCACGGTAATTGAATGTTAAAAGAATAAAGAAATATAAATATTCACATTGACATTATTTTGTTATACCTGTTATATAATTTCCCATGAGGCCGCACACGCTAAACCAAATAGGCTCTGGTTCCGTTGTGAACAAATCGTGGATGTGCTTTGCCCATTGAATGCCCGGTTTGCTGGTTGGTGCGGGAGTGCTGAGCTGACTCATGAGTTGGAGCCTCAGGGTGAGATTTGAGCTGGCCGTTTGTTGGGAGGACTGCTAATTGAAATGAATAAGTTAATGTACGTCTTAAACTTACATTTACGACCACTTTACACCAATTGTAGAGCTAATGAGCTGTATTATGTCGTCCAATATCGCGCCACAAGAGTGCTGTTTTGATACCTGGGACTGGGAATGACCGGGCTGATATCCTGGTAGGTATTTGCTGCTTAGATTTCCAATCATAAAGATATCTTTTAACTTTGGCCTGATATTCAATAAGAGGTATCAATTGTTTGATTTGCTCATTGTCTAATAAAGGCAATGTAGTCAAGTCCACTTAGTTTTCTAGAAAAATCAAAGAAAACATTATTAGGTCCTTCTATCTAATACAATGAATGAGAATGAGCTATGGCAAATTATTAAGTACCTAATCCAATATAAGAAAATTAGCAAACAAATACCCAGTTAAAATGTCAATAGCAGGTAACATAAAAATCACAAGTTTAGATTAAACGTACGGATCACTCACGTATGTCAATCGAGAATAGACCGACATGTTTCGGACTAATCCGTAGTCCTTCACACATTAGTCTGAAAGATGTCAGGGTATACTGTCAAATAATAATACTGTTTATGTTAACCTAAACTTTAAAATAAAACTACTGTTGAGATTCAATCATAGTGAAATAGACATGCCCGATATGTTTCGGACTAATGTGTGAAGGACTACAGATTAGTCCAAAACATGTCGGTCTATACTCGACTGACATATGTGAGTAATACGTTTATTCCCAACTAACAAAATGGTTGTAACATATTTATATTTTATTGGATACTGTATGTTCTCTTTGTACTGTTTTGTGGTTTTCAATAAAGAATATTTGTATTTGTTCTCTAATTCGTGTATAGGTATGCAATATAAATACCTAAATGTAATATAATAAAAAAGCACCAATATTTTAAGTTAAAGTTTGAGCAAATAAAACTGTGTCACTGAAATACCATACAATACTACAAGCAGAGACCATGCAATACCAAATTCACTTATTATTAATTTTACCTTAATTAAATTAACTGTGCCATAAGTTAGTATTTTATGTAGGTCCCCCTACATTGGTAATGTACTCGTAATAATTGGACTAGGAAGGTGTAAGCTGCTATTATTTATTTCTGAAATAATTTTTTTTGCATGAATAAAATAGTAAATATTTTGTTTGACATGTTCCATACATTTCAATTCAAATATTTACACTCATTTAAAATAGCTGTTATAATGACACCTATTTAAAAATAAACAAATAATAAGTGCTTTATGATAAGTACCAATTGCAATGTCATCCAACTTACATATCCATTCAGTATTTCAAGTCAATGCCATTAAGTGTTGAAGAGTTCCCTCCTACGGAAACAATCCTGGCCGGATCATAAGAATATGACTACCAGATTATTTTACTGCCACCGGACTTACATACCTAAGTTGTATGCCAAATTTCATCTCAATCGGTTGACTTTTAAGGCGGTTTTAGTTTTTTGTTAAATATCTACCTGGGACTGGGAATGGCTGTGCTGATAATGTAGTACTTGCTGCTGAGATTTCCAATTGGAAAGACATTTTTTAAATTTTGCCTGCGGGCGGTCCAATAAGAGACATCAATTGTTTGATTTGGTCACTGTCCAATAAAGGCATTGTACCTAGTCAAGTCCACTTCGTTTTCTAGAAAAACCAAAGAAAAGTTTGAGCAAATAAAACTGTGCCAATTAAATATCACACAATACCACAACCCGAGACCACATAGGTACACAATACCACATTACTTATTATTATTTTACCAAAATAAATTATCTGTGCCATAGCCATCAGTTAATAATATGTAGGTCCGCCTACATTGGTAATTCTTGGGATAGGTATGAAGGTGCAGGATGCAGATGCTTATTCCTGAAATAGATTTGATTGCATGAATAAAATGGTACTTATTTTATTTGGCTGGGTTGGACTATAGCAAAGGGGGGTTGGGCTAATTTTAGAGAAAAGTTTTCCAAGTAAAGGTGCTTAATATTTTAACGTGTTCTTTACGTTACAGTAATTTAAAATAGCTGATACCTATAATGGATGAAGTGATTCATGGCAAAGTTTATACATATGTACCTACTTATTATATTCATTAACGTTTTGTATAAATTAGCTGCAATATGACAATGAATGTTGAAATCATGCCGCGTTTAAAGCCGACGTTTTGTAGGACCTAAAAGTAGGATAATCTAGTAGGTTGGTAGGTAGGTAGATAGGTACGTAAGTTACATTCGTTTTGACTAATAGGTACTAATATTATATAATTACTAAGTAGGTAAATAGCGTGACGTGAATCATTAGGTAAGTATATATCCAACTTACCGAAAAATGCTTCGGCGTAGGTAGGTATTTCTCGAAACCCCACGTTTTCAAGAGTTCAATTAAATCGTTGGATAAACTGCAAACAAAACAAATGCACCAAAAATTTCTTCCTTCTTCTCTTTTGTTTAAATACTCTAAGTAAGTATAAAATGGCTATGGCTATAAGTAGAATACAAACAAACAAACCAGAAGTCGCATTCAGTCCTATCCCAAAACAATAAGTAGGTAACTAAGTACATACTTACTTATAAACTTGAAATGTAATCCTATCCTGTATTTTTGTAAGCCCAACGGCATTTCTGTATGTAGGAACGACACAAGACATCATTAATAAAAATTATTACTTACTTATTGTCATTCAACACGTCGCGACACGACACGATCGGTCGGATTGTTCTATATTACCTATTATGTATTCTGAGATGTACAGGTACTGAGTTTTGCGCGTGTTAATAGTTCTATTCAATATTTTTTCCAAAACACAACAGTTTGAACTTTGAACGACTACGGCGACTACCTATAGGTACTCCATAAATCACAAAGTAAACAAAATTTCTCGTTAAGTACCATTAACTAGTTTGCACCTAAATATTACTATAATTATTACTACTTATTACAATTTTATTAAAAAAAATACGAACTTACCTTATCGTCCGGAGTGATCACACGCACAACACAACACAAGTCGGAAGTGCTTTTGCTTTTTGCAGCAAAGCTAGTAGCCTATTACCTATTAACTAATAATCCGACTACTACCAAGCTCCATCCATGATAAAATGGCGCTAGCCGAGACGCCGACGCCAAGCCAAGTGAAGCCAAGCCAACGCCCATCAGTGTTGCCAGATCATTTTTTTTTAAATACGGGAGGTTTACCAATAAAAATTTGGGAGATGTATGGCGACATTATGAAAACAATCGGGAGATATATTTTTCCTTAAAATTATTTAAAACGAGATCTCTCAATAAATGTTTTATTGTGTTTTTTCTAATATATTTTCCTTTACGTAAAAATCGTAGCAATTGTTATTTTTTAATATTTCTTTGCTATTGAATATTCATTTTTTTAACCCCCGAAGAAAAAGGGAGACGTGTAACTGTGTATCTGTCTGTGGCATCATAGCTCCCAAATGGAGGGACCGATTTCGATGTGATTTTTTTAAATCGAAAGCTAGTTTAATCGAGATGGTTCTTATATAAGTTTTATTATTAAAATCGGTTGACCCGTTTTTGAAATATTGAACTTTGAAATGACAATGTCGGGGGTTTTTCAACTTTTTTAAGTTGGTTAGTTTCTTTAAGGGGCTTCCCTGAGCCTGACGCTGAAATGGCTGAAAAACCACCATGCCTTGTTTTTAAACACAGCTGCTCAGAACCTTTATTAAAAAATTACCTGTAATCTGTAATGGATTTTAAACTGGTTCTGTTTTAGATTTCCTAATAGCAAATCATTACATAAACAATTAAGGCGCTCCCCTGAGCCAGACACTGAAATAACTGCTTTTTAGAGCCATTCTGTACATTATTTAAACGATAAAAACAAAATGTATAAATTTATTAAGTACTTATCTTTAACATCTCAACTTATTTTTCCACGTTTAATTTTTTTTTTTCGTATTTAATGCTTATGATATTCTGCATCACAAGTAGGTCAAGTCGCAATTAATTAACCGACTTCAAAAAAAGGAGGAGGATCTACGTTCCACTGTATGTATTTTTTTTTTATGTATGTTCATCGATTACTCCGTCAATTGTAGACCGAATTTAATTTTTTATTTTATTTGAAAGGGTATACTCCTGAGGTGGTCCCATTGTCACCAAGTCATGATCTGATGATGGGATCTCAGGGAAATCGAGGGCAACCTTCAAATTTTATAGGCACGTATCATGTGTTTCATATATTTTCTAAGGCTATTCAAGTATTTGCGTCCGGTAGTCATCATCTCATGTTGATGAGCTGATGATGGAAGGTACAACTCCTTAACGGTTAGGAGTTGGAGGATAATTCTGAAAATGTTAAATCAAAGTGAAATTGTGAAATAAAAATCTTTTAACAAAAAAGTAAAACCGCCTTAAAAAAAACCTTAGAAAAAAACGTAAAATAATCCTCTAAAATAATGATAAATAAATAAAATAAAATAAAATGCGTTTATTTCGGACAACAAAAACTAAAGCCTAAAGTTTTATGGCCTAGCACTAAGCAGCAGACATATGAAGTCGGTGCTTCATTCAAAGAATATTCCGCTCGCACCGCATAAAACTTTAGGCTTTAGTTTCTGTTGTCCGAAATAAACGCATTTTATTTTATTTTATTTATTTATCATTATTTTAGAGGATAATTTTACGTTTTTTCTCTAAGGTTTTTTTTTGAAGGCGGTTTTACTTTTTCTGTCACTACTCACTACATCATAAGCATAATTTACTTTGACTTGTGACATACACCAATGTATAGAGAATTGAATAGGCTGGGATTTTCACGTTTAACATTATTATAATACCTTTATGAACTAAAAAACAATTACTTTGCTCACCCGCGACCACTAATGACAAATAGTTATATCTGTGCGGCAAATGTATGTTTCCATGCAACACCTCCACCTCCACTGCTACACGAATCAACACATGCCACACAGACCCAACTATCACCACCACCACTATACTAAACGCTGACGCGTTTCGGCACTCTCCACGAGGCCATTTACGAAGCACAACAACAACCGCTCAACATGCCACCACTTCCACTACTGACATATGTAAACCATGTACTCAACTTAGTTAATGACAAAACCAACGTACCCACTAATATTTTATAAATTCCAAACTACCCTTTTATGTAAGTCCTAAACTACCCTTTTTTAAGAAATGAATTCCAAACTACCCTTTTTATTTTTATTTTTAATCTACGCCAGGTACCCCGTTATTTTTAACCGAGTACGGTAAAAAGAGAAGTCATGTTCTCATTATTACTATGACACATTATTAAAATTAGAACCAAGTCGTAACAAAGGCGAAGAAACCAAATTAACTTGTTCATTAATAATAGACCCCATGTTGTTGTACCTAATTATTTCCAATTGTTCTAAAACCGATAGCCGCAAACCCTTATCACAATAATGTAAAATTTCGTACGTATCTGAGTCTAACAACGAATGATTCGTTTCTAATAAATGCTTGGCAAAGTTTGATTTCTCTGGATGATCATGCCTATATGACGAGACATGCTCTTTAAATCTAGTATCAAAGCTTCGACCGGTTTGTCCAATGTATACTTGACTACAGTCGCCACAAGTGAGTTTATATACGCCCGACCTGTTCCCTTTATCCACCTTTTCTTTGTTATTACAAAGTCTAGAACGTAAAGAATTAGTAGTCTTAAAGGCAACATTGATGTTATTTGATTTTAAAATATTATAAATCTTGTCAGACAACCGGCCAACATAAGTAATACTAGATCTAAATTTGTTAGTAGGCTGAGATGGCAACGCAGAGTAAAGCATGCTATTCACTATCCGTCCCTGCTTCTTTTGAACCAGACTATTAACCATTGCTGTACTATAACCATTTGTTGTTGCTATCTGATATATAGTATGTAACTCAGAATCATAATGCTCTTTCGAAAGAGGTACAGTTAGTAGTCTATGTACATAACAATGGAAAGCAATGAATGAGGAATGGATGGTGTTTTTTAGTTCATAAATATGGACCTCCGCAAAGTAACGCCTGATTCAATAAATTATAATACCTTTCTTATAATCATCATCATCATCATCATCGGCCTATTTACGTCCACTGCTGGGCCTGTGCCTTTATTTATAATATTTAAAAAAACGTAAATAAGGTATTTACGTAGGTATTCGGTGCGAATCCTGAACTTTTTTTATTCTAAAAGACGCGTTATTTGTGATAACTCTGTAAAATTAAGTTAATAAGAATATTCGTACACCAATGTATAGAGAATTTAATAGGTTGGGATTTCCACGTTTAACATTATTATAATACCTTTCTTATAATCATCATCATCGGCTTATTTACGTTCCACTGCTGAACCTGTGCCTTTATTTATAATATTTAAAAAAAATTAAATAAGTTATTTACTTATTCGGTGCGAATTCTGAACGATTTTTTTTTATTTGAAAAGACGCGTTGTCTGTGGATAACACTGTAAAATTAAATTAGACCGATAATTAATATGTCGCCACTAAAACGAAGTTGTTTAACAGAAGTGAGGTGGGGTGAGGAAGGCGCCAAACGTTCAAGGTCATCCCCTCAGGGAAGCCTCTCAAGTTAAAGTACCTACCTAGAGTTTAGTATATTATACGCATTTTACAAAAGTAGGTTCCTAATGTATTTTACATTGCATAGCATTTTTTTCGTTTCGATTTACGCAGTTTTTTTGTAAAGACATTTATTAAAATCGGGAGATATCCCGGAAAATCGGGGAGATATCCCAGAAAATCGAGAGACCTGGCAACAGTGCCCCAAGCATCAAAGGCGAGTTTCGAAATTCGAATATTCGAATCCTGCGTAACGTAATCGAGTAGGTTAGTAACGGTATCGAAAAATTTGTATGATGTTTGGAACAACGGCCGCTCGTGAACGTATTTAGAACTCAAATATCGAAGTTTCTCGATTGCGATGAAAAAAAAAATTGAATTTAAATTTGATACGATAATAATATGGTCTTTGACCTTAGCCTGTCCGGATTCCGGATGGACAAAAATATTTTTTTATAACCAGCCAAGTGCGAGTCGGACTCGCGCACGGGGGTTCCGTAGAAAGATTTTAACGCTTTACCCCAGTGTTTTTATGAAGTCCAGTGTTAGCAGAGCCCTGCTCCTAAGCAAAATGTACGCAGTGTGGGGTCAACTTATATTGGTCTGCGAAATCTACAAACAGAAATAAAAATATAAGATTTTGAGGATTTTCTGAGCGGTTGTTCTAGGAGCTACCTTCATACCAAATTTCAAGTTTCTAGGACAACTGGAAGTACCCTTTAGGTTTTCGGAATTCGACAATTTGTATGGAAATAGGTAGCCTATTTAATGACTGTATCTTTTGATTGCGTTGACTTAGAAGGTTGATTTTTTCACAGCTTCAAGGGACCGCTGACTTGAGTACCCATTTGATATTAATTTCAGCATGCTACCTCCACGCGTTCCACAGAAAAGGGGTCTTGACAGACAGGCAGGCAGACAGACAGACAGACGGACAATAAAGTGATCCCATAAGGGTTCCGTTTTTTCCATTTGAGGTACGAACCCTAAAATGGAGGGCTACCTAACTTTTCTCAAAGCGTTTCGCCGTATTTTCAAACCCTTATGGCTTCTGAATTGATGTGCGAAATTACATTTGTAATTACGTAAGTACCTACAAATTACATAGGTATCACGAGCTTTTCGTTCGAAAAACATTGTGAGGAAATCTGCACACTCCTGAGGGTCGAGTACGAATATTCGGAATCCTGCGTAATATATACCTATTATGTGTACCTATTTTATTTTTATTTCATGTAGGTAGGTAGGTACAAAGGTACAATCCCCGATTACTTACCTACTCCTAGACGGCTGGACCGATTTGGAAAATTCTTTTTTTGTTTGAATGGGTCATATTTTCTAGTTGGTCCCATTGTCAACAAGTCAGGATCTGATGATGGGATCCCAGGGAAATCGAGGGAATGCGGAAGTGTCGTTTTCACTCCGGGCACACTGGGACACCTCGATGGTCGTGCGAAATGACGTAGGTACCTACCTACTATCCGCACTTATATCATAAAGTACCTACTTACTAGGTATAAAACATTTCGGGAAAAGTCGGCAAAAATCTTCGGGCCTTGACACCCATGATAGACGGACGTTTTGTTTACCTAAGTTACATTGAAAGAAGGTCTTTCAATACTTAACCTATATCTCCAAAGTCTGCTAACAGAAATGAACTTAAGTAGGTACCTACCTACCAGTATCTCATGAATACCTACCTACCGATAGTCGATCGGCCATGTTCCTTTTTAATTAGGTTTTCTTGTGTATCATAAAGTATCATTATGTGCTTACGAGTACGTAGGTAGGACTTATATTAATTTTATTCGTTTGTGTTGTGCTGACTGCTGATTAACTTATGAAAAGCAAAGTAGGTCTGTATGTAGGTACTTACCTATCTACACCTACTTGAACTTTGCATTTGAGAATGTCGTGTCGAAGTAGGTATGTTGGTTTTGGTTTATACTTAGGTACTTAACACATAATTTTATAGTAGGTAAGTACTTAAGTACTTACTTACTGACATGTTCGTCTAAGATGTACTTATAGGTATCTACATGGTTCCTTTTAGTCAAAACTTCGGCCAGGGGTTGAGTAGGTAGGTAGGTACCTAATGGCCTGCGCAAACCGGCGAAAGGGACAGCAGAGGATAATAGGTACCTATTAAGTAAGTACTTAAATTTTTCAATGTAAATTGTAGGTAAGTATGCTATTTCAAATACAGTAAGGTAAAAATGCTCCATTGCCTCGGCATACTCCGACGGAATACAAGGTCAGTCTACGCGAGCATTCAAATTTATAGGTAGGTAAGTACCTTACCTTATTGCAATCGAAATAGCATAGGTACAAATTACCTTCATCAAAAAAACCTCTGCTCTTCCGTCCGCCGGTTTGCGCTAGCCATAAGTTGTGATCTGATCTGATCACCCCTGTGAAGGTTTTTTAAAAACAGAATTTAAAAAATCATTCCCCCGTAGCGTAGAGGCAATGAATTGTATGGGAGAATGTTTTTTTTAAGTACTTACTTACCTACTTATTTTTTTCAAAGTAAAAACTTTAATAGGTTAGGTAAGTATGTAAGTAAGTAAGTATTCTGTGCCCTAAGCACGACTTGTCGAATCCTGCGTTACGTTACAGTTATCGTATCGAGATCGAGAAATCTCATACTAAATTTTAGTTCCAAATACGCTCACCGGCGGGCGCTGTTCCAAACGTCATACAAACTCGTTGTAGTTTACTATTCGAGTTTACGTGACGCAGGATTCGACAAGTCGTGCTTAGGGCACTGTTTATATTATAAAAACTCTTCGTGGCGAACAATGCGCCGGTGTAGGTATAGGTAGGTACTTACTAGGTGTAACTGCTCCGCGCAAGTTTGACTTTAACCTACTTGTTCGGAGGAGGTTAATGTGTTTCTTCGCCATAACTTCTTTAATTGTTATTATTTATTCTTAATGTGCAATCTATCGTTAGTTATAATGCGCCTAATCTGACCGTATCCCAAAAAAAATGGTTTGCCTGATACGATACCTACCTAATGATACATAACTAGCTTATGCCCCGCGGCTTTGCCCCCGTGAAATATTTAAAAATGGGCCAGTTCCCTATCCCGTGGGAATTTCGAAAAATCCCTTCTTAGTGCACCTCTAGGATACTCAAGGTATATGTTTGCCAAAATTTCAAGTCTCTAGGTCCAGTGGGTTGGGCTGTACGTTGTCTGTCAGTCAGTCAGTCATTCAGTCAGTCACGGTACTATTTTATAGGTATAGATAAGTAGGTAATACCTATGTAAATTGGTAGTTCTTCTGTCACAGGAATCTAGTCTCGTTTTTTTCCCCCGAGTTTAAAGTTGTCCAGCAGAGGCCTGCTCCTGACCTGACTAAGCAAAATGTAAGCAGTGTGGGGTCATTTTATATGGTCAATACATTAACTTAATACAGACAAAAATTTAAGTGATTTATAGTTGTGCTTTAAGCTATAAGAGCTACCTTTCATACCCAATATCAAGTTTCTAGGACATCTGGATTCCACAGCACTTTGTGTGGAAACACCTTTTTATTTTTTAATGACTGTTAAGGTTCGTTGGGGTAATACCCGACGGGACTAGGTGGGAGATCGTGGTAAAAACTTTTTTCTCGATATTGGTTCGCGTCAGATTATTGAAACATGTTGTAAATGGTTAAGGGTGTCCAAGCAAAATTGCCGAAATTTCATCCAGTGTCATTATTGAATGTGCCATGCTATTGCAATTTCAACTTTTTGGTTTAGAAAAGATTGTAGCTATTTGTAAGCATTTTTTGTTACTTGCTATTAATTGTTATTAGCGGTAGCCTTAAAAAAAGAGAACAATGTTATTATTCACAAGACAAGCTTGTTAAGTGGTAAACGGCCAGTTTATCAAATTTCTACCATAATAATATTAATTTTCGCAAGAACTACAAAAAATAACTTTGTATCGCATGTATTTGTATTGGATTAGAAACTTACTTATGCAGTTAAGATGTCTCTGAAACGTGATTGAAATTGCATTATTTTTAAGTTTTTTTATGACTTTGTAGGCTAAAAAACTAATTATGTTTAAAATTTGGAGGTTGTGGGTATGCTAGAAGTACCTTAGAATTATAATGATCAGTCAGTCAGCCAGTCAGCGTGTCAGTTACAAAACTAAGGAACTTGGACGGGGAGTAGTTCTTACTTAAAATACAAGTTCAAATTGAATGTTATTGAGAATACTTATATATAAGTCATATTGCCCTATAGGTTACTAAAAATTCAGGGTTCTAGCTTTAGCCAGCACAAAATGACAGGATGGTACGGCCGTGCCTCTTTCTTTTGCTCGACTTGTTGGGGAACACTGCCGTGCCCCCAGATTTAGTGAAACTTTGTGTATTGTCTGTTTTGTAATGAAACTGATTATTATGTGGCAGATATAAGAAAAGGTAAGAAGGACGAAAATCGGAATATAAAAACAACGACCTGGCTTGCATTGCGTCGATTTATCACACACAAGTGCTTTTCGCGCCAATTTCGGTGATTCGTAGTAACCCTAAAATCTATTTCTCGGAATTGTGTTCATTTACCTATTTAGTCTTTTTTGATAAATTTACGGTACCTCAAAAAGAAAAATGGAACCCTCATTTATAGAATCACTTTTTTGTCCCTTTGTCTGTCTGTCTGTCATGACCCTTTTTTTGAAAGCGTGGAGGTAGCATGCTGAAATTAATATCCAATATCAAACCTGCAGTATCTTGAAACTGTGAAAAAAACTACTCAAAATGTACATTTTGCTTAGAAGCAGGGCTTTGCTAACACTGGACAACTTAAAACTCTGGGGAAAAGCGGAAAAAATCTTCATACAGAACCTTCGGTGCGCGAGTCTCGACTCGCACTCGGCCGGTTTTTTTATGAATAACTAAGACGAACACAAGGTCCCAGCTGTGATTTTTTTTCGAATATACCCTTCGGGAGTTATTCTGATATATTAGTAATCATTTCGCAAAGTAAACTTAACAATGTAAATGCTTTTGGCATAATAAAATGCACATTATGATAATAAAAAGTTGAGAATACTTGAGGACCACTGACCATTCCTGGGGTGATTCCGATTAGCAAAGGTGTAAGTAAGTGCTAAGATTAGCGGTACCAGTTATAATAAAGTAAACACATCTTGCGTAAGGGGTAAATAAGGATGAAAAATAAGTGCGAACCTTCAGTTAGAGTAAAATAAAGTCTACTTTTAAATGATTTCGGAAGTGTCCCAAGGCAGTCCGTCCAATGCCAAAAAAATGTGACTCAATGTTTTAAGAGCTTAATTTAAAAAAACCTACTAAGTACATAAAATTGTGGAATCTATTACATTTACCATATATCTGTTCATTAAGTAAACAGAGGTAAAACAACAACGGCAATAGAGTAGATACCAAACTTCATTGAATAGCATTTTTTTTTATACGACGAGGAAGGCAAACGAGCAAGTGGGTCACCTGATGGTAAGTGATCACCGCTGCCCATAGACACCCGCAACCCCGGAGGGTTTGCGGATGCGTTGCCAACCTAGAGAGCTAAGATGAAATGCCTCTTGTGCCCGTAATTACACCGGCTGTCTTACTCTCCACACCGGAACACAACAGTGCAAACACTGCTGCTTAGCGGCAAGATTAGCAAGTAAGATGGTGGTAGCGATCCGGACGGACCTTGCACAAGGTCCTACCACCCGCAATAATCGGAATATAGACCACTAGTCAACTCGCATGATTTCCTGTCGGGTCGAAATTACCCCAATACACCCTATAACCAAATTCAGTGGAAATTTGGTCTTTCCTCGCATCCAGTAAGTAGGTATTAATTACCCCAATGAACCTATTGTTCTTGTATAGTCTATTAGTTCTACTGCGCCTACTCTGCCCGTATTCCCGGCTAAAATCGACTTGCCTGATTTGTAACGGGGATCTGTAATTTTTTTATAAACAAACAAACATACTTTACCTACGAAGTTGAGCTAAATAAAAGCTTAGTACTTAATTAAAAAACCTTTCCGTTTTCCATTGTGAAATTCGTCTTAATTACGCCATACTTGTACCTAGATACCCTATAAGGTACGGTACCTACCTACCTAATCGCGGTCAATATCCCGTTCTCATTATGTCTATGTAATATTTTTTTGTTTGTAATTAAATGACTAGTGTACGTCTTCTAGACACTGGCGTGGCGCTGTGTGTGTCTCGGTCTCGGTCGTGCCGCATGGGCGCCGAGCGGGCGCGCGACGCGGCGTGCTTACCTACCTACCTACCACATGACTTGGCGAAAAGAATAATGAAATGTGATTTCGGAAAAATCGCTCAAAACCCTATGAAACTATATATAATTAGAAAGGTCTTGTTGAGACCTGATTGTACATACCGGTATTATCGCATAATAACACGCTAGATGATCGGAAAGTCAATATTAATACTAATATTTATGGCTGGCGGCAGATCCCGGCGCTAAGCGCATCTTACAGGTACCTAATATTAACACATCTCTAAATCGCTAGCACAGAACAGTTTACACGCGAGATTAAGTAGGTACATACCTAAACAAATTATCAGATAAGTTAGGTAGGTATTTGAATGAGATGTTAGGGAGTTTACTTCGATAGGTAGGTCTAGGTTTTTGTAATTAAATGTCCACGGGCAACAGTAAAGTAGGTAAGGTAGGTACCTTAGATGTGTAAAAAGCTTAGTAGGTACCTACTAAGCTTTTTACACATCGCGATTATCATCGCCTACCTATGGCGCTATCGTGGGAGCAGGACCTATGCGTCGTGCGTTTGGCCCGTTCGTTTATTTGGAAACCACTATCATTTCCTCAAAATACTCACAAGATTTTCGAAATTATCTATCTGATTCCTTATACCTATACCTACATGATGCCCATTACACAAGATTATAAAAATCAAGGCTATTCCAGAAACTTAATTATGTTTAAGAATATAAGTAGGTAAGTACCTATCATTTCCGAAATCTGTCATATTGGAAATCTGGTATTTTAGGGATCTGGTGTTTTGGAAACGAGCGGTTTCGTTAAACTCATGTTCGCATTAGTAGAAGTGCTAGAACTAGCTCTGGGCTCTGGGGTGTGCTAGCAGCGCCATCTGTGCTGGTAAAGTTGAATTGAGAAATGTTTTTTACATGTCAAAGTGTTTATGATCTTGACATAAGATTGATTTTTGTTCTATGGGAAAACTTTTTTCACTATAGCTATGAATCCAATTGATAATAGTTCAGACAAGAATCGTTAGGTGACTGACTACAATATAGTACGAAACCGATAGCGACAATTGCGACATCTAACGGAATATTCTTAAACTATCTGGCTGTACCGATAAGTATCTTACCAAAATCACTTCTGACACTGTAAATATGAGACAGTACCTAAGAGTTCTCAGCCTTTCCACGAGAGGCCGCCTTTTTTTTGTATGTAGGTATGTATAAAGCTAGATTCATTTATAGGAACACTTTCTTCTTTTACCGGGTTGGGCCGTTATAAATAAGAGAGAAAAAAAAGCTGTTAGAGCCGTAAATGTCAAAGTTTTCAAAGTTTGTTTTTTCCTTGTGTAGACGCCACAACAGTTGCCATCTTAACAGACAGAACAGCTTCGATAGCTATGTTAATGCACTTGATTGAAACGCAAGACCCGCGGCTCTGACAGCCAAGTTTGCGAGTTTCATTTATGACACGGCTAACGTAAACAAGTTTTGTTTTACACACGGTTCGCTGTATCGTTAAAACGGCTCCGACAGCCATGTTTGCGAGATTCATTTATGACACGGCTAACGTAGCCAAGCTTTGTTATACACACGGTCCGCTGTACCGTTTATAGAACGGCTCCGACAACCACGTTTGCGAGATTAATTTAAGACACAGCTAACGTAGCCAAGTTTTGATAAGCGCACGACCCGCAGTACTGTGTTTAAACGGTTTCGACAGCCGTGTTTGCGAGATTAACTTATGACACGGCTAACGTGGCCAACTTTTGACAAGCGCACGACCCGCGGTACTGTGTCTAAACGGCTCTGACAGCCATGTTTGCGAGATTAATTTATGACACGGCTAACGTAGCCAAATTTTGATAAGCGCACGACCCGCGGTACTGCGTCTAAACGGCTCTGACAGCCATGTTTGCGAGATTAGTTTGTGACACGGCTAACGTAGCCAAGATTTGATAAACGCACGATCCGCGGTACCGTGTCTTAACGGCTCCGACAGCCATTTTTGCAGGTTGAATTTATGACACGGCTAACGTAGCCAAGTTTTGATAAGTGCACGACCCGAGGTACCGTGTCTTAACGGCTCCGACAGCCGTGTTTGCGGGTTTAATTTATGACACGGCTAACGTAGCCAAGTTTTGATAAGCGCGCAACTCGCGGTACCGTGTCTTAACGGCTCCGACAGCCATGTTTGCAGGTTTAATTTATGACACGGCTGACGTAGCCAAGTTTTGATAAGCGCACGACCCGCGGTACCGTGTCTTAACGGCTCCGACAACAATGTTTGCGAGCTTAATTGATGACACGGTAACGTAAACAAGTGTTGTGTTGCACACGGTCCGCTGTACCGTTTATAGAACGGCTCAAACAGCCATGTTTGAGAGTTTAATATATAACACGGCTAACGTAGCCAAGTTTTCATAAGCACACCGTTCGCTGTACCGTGTTTAAACGGTTCCAACAGCCATGTTTGCGAGGTTAATTTATGACACCGCTAACGTAGCCTAGTGTCATAAGCACGCGGTGCGCTGTACCGTGTCAACAACGTTACCGATGCCGTGTTTGTTGTGTGCACATGGTTCCGACAACCGAGTCAAATGGTAGCCGTGTAATTTTGCACGGCTACGGTTTCAACACGGCTGGAAAATTTATGAACACGGTACACGAAGCCGTCTAAACCGGCTCTGTTAACCGTTTACACGGTACAAAAATCTCTAGCCGTGTACACGGTTCTTCACACGGCTGCCAAACCCGGCTAGCAGAACCGTTTACACGGCTACACAAAACGTAGCCGTGTTCGAAAGCCGTGTATTTTTCCCAGTGTAGTTACTTAAAGTCAAGGACGATAAAACCAAGAGGACTGCCAATGGCTGTACAATGTCGCATTCCTGTAAAATAATGAGCCTGCTGTAGCTAGTTACTGGACCACTCAATCCAATGTACTGTATAAAGCCTTGAAATTGACAAATAAGCTGCCTCCTTGTTACCGAGATGTGTTTTCCTGAATAAAGTCTAAATACATTCGATACACTAAATATTTATTTATTTAGTGTATCGAATGTATTTAGACTTTATTCAGTCACTATAGAGAGGTCTCTGTACCATTAATTTTGTATGACACTTAGACCTCTGGTTAAAACAATAGCGCCATCTATGAACTGAAAGAAAAAACTAATTTAGATTGCGCTATTGTGTTAGCCAGAGGTCTAAATGTCATATACCAAATGAATGATACAGAGACCCCTCCGTAGTAATACTAGCTACAGCAGGCTTATTATTTCAAAGGAACGCGACATCGTATAGACACTGGCAGTCCTCTTGGTTTTATGGTCCTTGCTTAAAGTTGTTTACCAATATAAAGCTGATCCTTTTTCCATCCTTATTCAATCGCTAAGAGTATCGCAGTGGCTATCCGTCTGGCGAAGCCTTACAGTTGAAAAAGGAAGGAAATCATAAGGACGCAGCCTTCACACCCCCAGAGGTTATTTCCTACAGCCATTAAACTCAGCTGTTACGGTGACTCATTAATCGGTTTATGATAGTCATGGTGATTTATTACCGCTGCGCTGAGAAAAATCCTTGCGGTTATCGCTATCGGCTGGTTATAAATATAACGTTGACCCAGAAACGCGAGCTAAAATAATAATAATAACATATCGGGTTGCTCTCGCGAGCTCGCATCTCGAAGTTGTGAGGGTGAGGTTGTTAATGCAGCTTTCCTCCTTTAGTATAATGCTGAAATTGGATGCGTTGTTTCGGATGTTGGAGAAGCGGTTGACTCATTCAATTTGAAACGCGTGTAAAATTCACCAGCTTTGAAAAAAAATCTTTTAACAAAAAGTAAAACCGCCTTCAAAAAAAATTTCAGAAAATAAACATAAAATAATCCCCAAAAAGCCATGAGTTTTATGGCCTACCAGAAATATGAAGTCGGTGCGGTGCTAGCGGAATATTCTTGGAATGAAGCACCGACTTCATATTTCTGCTAATAGGCCATAAAACTCATGGCTTTTTGGGGATTACTTCTCTGAGATTTTTTTTGAAGGTGGTTTTACATTTTGTTAAAAAAAAATATTTCACAATTTTTAGTTACATTAATATTTAAAATATTATCCTCCAACTCCTAACCGTTAAGGAGTTGTACCTTCGATCGTCACCTCATCAACACGAGATGATTACTACCAGACGCAAGTACTTGAATAGCTTTAAAATTATAAAATATTATAATATTATAAAATTTGAGGGTTGCCCTCGATTTCCCTGGGATCCCATCATCAGATCCTGACTTGGTGACAATGGGACCAACTAGAAAATATAACCTTTCAAACAAAAAAAGAATTTTTTGAAATCGGTCCAGCCGTCTTCCAGTAATCGGGGAACATACATAAAAAAAATATATATATATATATTCCGACGAATTGAGAACCTCCTCCTTTTTTTGAAGTCGGTTAAAAAGGGGTCAAACAACAAATGGAGTCAAGGGTTTAGAAGGTTTTTTTTTATTGATAGTCTTAAGTTTTTTTTTGTGCTATCCCTAGTTTGCCATTTCGTCACTCCTGTGTGTGCCATTCCATTTGAAAGCCATCTGAGGTGTTTCAGCCAATGATAAACCTACTTACATATAAAAAATAGGAAAATAATTTCTTCGGCACGGCGAAAATAAAACGCAGAAAAGGTTACATAGGCTCTTTGGCCTCAGCCGCTCTCGAATAAGGTCTAAACTTGCATTTCGGAACGTGTTTTGTGAGCGTATTTTCACTCTTTACTTAAAATATTATTGCTTTCAGCCGTATCTTCGTTTCAGTTCCAATTCTCTCTTTTTCAGTACGGTTTTAATAATGGGTTTTTAAATGAAAGGTTAATTGAAAGCAAGTAACACCATGACTCGTGTAATTTGTTGAATTAATCAAATCAAGTGTTCAGAGTAATTGCACTGAGCAATTAAGTAATTAGGAAATAATTAATTACATGCGTTGCTTTCGAGTTGTAACAACGGTTTGACTTAACGAGGGCTATACAAAAATCCGCCAAGATCACTTAGTGTCGAGTGAGGTCTATCTGTCATTCTCCACCAATGAGAGACAAGCTTCTGACCTATGATTGGTGGAAATTGACCCCACTCAGCACTAGCGATCCTGGCGGATCTTTGACTCGCGATGGCCCTAATTTTTACAATACGGTTATAGTGGCATTTCCAGGCCCCCGTTTCACAAAGCTTATTAGACTAATATTATTTGTGTTTTGTTTCATTTTTTCGTGTGATTTACGAGACAAAACACAAATATGATTAGACTAATAAGCTTCGAGAAACGGAGCCCAGGGAGCGAAACTTTGATGCCGATGACAGGCGTATGACGTCATGCTACATACTGAGTGTTTTTACCTAGATTATACATTATAAGTAAGTAACTAAATAAACGCTTTATTATACAGAAAATACAGAAATAAATACAAGTTACAAACAGTGAGATACAAGTACAAAGGCAGACTTATCCCTATAAGGGATCTCTACCAGTCAACCTATAACCTGTTATAGGTATTATTGGGATCTTTAGTTTACCGATATAATTTGTTACACGCAATGAGAATCACTTCTAATTCTGTATTTTTTTGTTGTTGTAGAAGTGGCGATGGACGCGAACCGTGCGTTCTGCCCGCGAGTCGGGTGCGACACGGTTGTGTCAGTCCGCGCAGCGTCGCCCGCGCACTGTCCGACCTGTCGACACGACTTCTGCTCGCAGTGCAACCAAGAGGTAAGACTTTGTGTGGCTTATGTCAAATATATTCTTAAGGGAAAGGCAATATTCGTCATGTGGGAGGAGCTGAACTAGGGTTGCCAAACAGATACGCCACCGCTTCACCGCGGGCGGACAAGCAATTATAGATGATTAGGTGACTTAGTATCCCTTGATGTTTGATATTATGGCAGTCTAATGACAGCTAAGGAGTGAGGGCCGCATTTTGTCAGTGCTGAACAGGTGCGTGACCTATCTTTAATGTTTTATATATCCGTGGTTGCCAACTATTTTTTGGCCAAATATCGATGGTACTCTGACTCAACCTCGTATATAAACTTTGACGAAATCGGAATAATCACTCTAGACAGCGAACCTAAAGTGGTTATTCCAATTTAGTCAAAGTTTATATACGAGGTTGAGTCAGAGTACCGTCGGTATAGTTTTTTCCAGGCCAAGATATAAAAAATATAGTACCTACACTAAAAGAAAATATAGTACTTGGAAGAAAAACTTTTTAAATCCTGATGTGACGACGCTTGCACGGAACGAATAGTAAAAACGGCCAACCCAAACCACATGTAATAAAAAATATAGTGTTTTTGCGTACTACCTATATATATCTTCAACAGTATATAGTACACAGAGTCAAAATATAGTATAATACTATATGTTATAGAACGGTTGGCAACCCTAAGTTAACATGAAATGAATGACTAGCTCAATGACCGATAACGGTGGAAATTTGACATCCTGCCCGACACTATCGGCTGTCGCTGCATCTGTTCATATCCTTTCCGATACGATGCGATACGAGCCGTTTGGTGGAAATTATACTTTCGACGCATTACCTCCATGTTATTATGATGGCAATAAAACGAAAACGACCGACCTCAAGACCGCGGTTCCATTTTCACCATAACCAACCGTGAAGCTGAAACCGTGCGACCCATTGTCCAATCGGGAGAGAGCGCTTTCCCGCCATTTGTTAGTGATGGTGATGTTCTACTCGCTCGAGCGGAAATGTCGATGGTTTTTATCGATGGCTTACATTGTAACTTCATTGAATGGAAGTTTTACGAGACATCGATCTAAAAAGTAGTCACCTTGATAGACATCAAGGTGGGTAGGTGGGTAGGGTAGACACCCTAAGTAGCAAGTTACATGTACCTGTATGAAACTACTGTCACTTAAGTATAAGTTACAAGTCAGGTAAGCCCGGAATGTTTTGGACTAATTCGTAGTCCTTACTCTACGACTCGGCGGCGGCGAAACGCGCACTGCGCACCAAGGCTCTGCTCGCGCGACTACTAGGCGCAGCTGACAGCAGCGCAAAACTACCCTTTTTCATCGTCGTTCTTATTATTGATAAAAATGTAGGGTAGCACACTACACTGATCATAATCACTTTGGCATGGTGTAACGAATACTAACCTTTCGTTCCATGTGATCCAAATATCAAAAAACAACAAAGAAGTTGAATCAAATTATCAAGAACAGATATATCTTCTTCCTACTCGCTAATCCTACCGCTAAGCAACAGTGCTTGCACTGTTGTATTCCGGTGTGGCGAGTAAGAGAGCCGGTGTAATTACTGGCATAAGAGGCATATCATCTTAGCTCTCTAGGTTGGCAAGACGGATTGTGGGTGTCTATGGGCAGTGGTGATGTCTTACCATCAGGTGACCCACTTGCTCGTTTGCCTTCCTTGTCTTATAAAAAAAAAACCTAAATAGAGATCAAAAAACTACGTTAGTTCAAGTAGTATCGAAATGCACTAATGACCTAATTACCCTAGTTATCAGAATGACTTTGACCGCACATTGACATCTCAATAATACCGACCTCATCGGAACACATAATTGTATCGATGTGTGGTATAAAATAAACCACACCACCACAATTTCTTTGTCACAACCCCACCGGCATCCAACAAAGCGTTGCGCGTCATTTTGCGATGGGTAAAAATGGCGGGAAAACATGCTCTTACAGACTGCGCGGGTTTTTAGTCAAGTTCGTGCGCGGCGTTCTATGTTGACTATATGAACAGCATTGCATAATGGAATGGTGGATTCGACGGGGTGCTGTGGCTGCGGCTTTTACAAGATTTCATTTAACTACGTACTTTTATGTAAACTTTTTGATTGACTTTGAAAAGGAAGGTCTGACGTCAGGTGTTAAAAACAAAATACCTTGTTGTTTGACAATTAACCGTTCAAACGCCACCAAAAACGTTGGAGCTGTTAATCCAGATATTTCCTCGCTAAATTAAATTACACTCGTGACGTCACAATAGGTACCTACGGAAAATGTTACATGCTCTGTTCCCATATAAATTGATGAGCTTTTTCCTTCCATCCCGATATACAGTCACCATATTTAGCGGAACATAAAAAAAAGAGTCCAAAATCTTAAATAACAAATGAGGTAGATATTAAAACAAAGCCGTATTTTTTAAGCTTCGGACCTTTGTTGTCGGCGAGTATACTTCTGTGGGTCGAGCACGACTTGTCGAATCCTGCGTAACGTTACGGTTATCGTATCGCGATCGAGAAACCTCCTACTAAATTTTAGTTCCAAATACGCTCACGGGCGGGCGCTGTTCCAAACGTCATACAAACTCGATAACGTTTACTATTCGTTTTTACGTGACGCAGCTTTCGAATATTCGTACTCGGCCCTCTGTGGTCCCATGATGAAAAGACGTTAGTTTTTGCGGTCGACTGTACCAGCCGAGCCTAGCCTAGCACTTGGCTGTATTAAATATTCCGCGGAGGCAGGCCAGGGCTGTCACGGCGCCTCAATAGAATCGGGTCGCACAATGCCCCGGGCACCGATTGGGGCTCTTTAATATCGACGGCCACTTTATGTGAAAGCCCCTTTATATCTCTAGAAGTAATGGTTGGCGGTTTTCAACGAGATTCGCGATTTGACTATAAGTATACCCGGCCGTGGAAGAAATTATTAAGTATTTTTAACCGAATTCCTAAAATTAGGAGGCTCTATGTTCCGCTGTACATACATTGTTTTTATTTATAGACCGATTTTCAAAATTATTTTTTATTCGAAAGAGTGTACTCCCGAAGTGATTCCATTTATCACCAAGTCAAGATCTGATGATGATATCCCAGAGTAATCGAGGGCAACCCTCAAATTTTATAGGCACGTATTATGTGTTTCATTATTGGCGCCTGGTTAGTCATCGTCTCACGTTGATGAGCTGATGATGGAAGGTCAACTCCTTAACAGTAAGGAGTTGGAGGATAATTCTTAAAATATACCGCCTTGAAAAAAAAAAACATAAAATAATCTTCTAAAGCCATGAGTTTTATGGCCTAGCAGAGCAGAAGTATGGAGTCGGTGCTTTAAACAAAGAATATTTCGCTCGCACCGCAAAGATTTCATATTTGTGCTAGGCCATAAAACTAATAATGGCTTTAGAGGATCACTTTTTTTTTTGAAGGCGGTTTTACTTTTTTTTTTAAATAAACTAGCTGTTGCCCGCGACTAACTAAAATAACTAACCTGTCATGGCCTACCTGTCAATGTATCTATTGAATTGCTAGAATTAACATATGATTAACCCTATCTTTGTTCTAATTTTGATCAGCAATATTTATTGGTCTACAGGTTTCCACAATAAATTTATTTGCATAGGTTAAATGGAAATATGCGTAGAGCAAGATTCTATGGCCGGGTCATCTATGACCACGCGAAATTGTATTCGATAGCACCATCACGCAGTTTTATAACCTCACCAACTTTTGTTGAAAAACCTCCGACGTTGTCATTTCAAAGTTCAATATTTCAAAAATGGGTGAACCGATTTTAACGCATTCACTCCCAGCAACGCATATATGCGTTTTCCTGGCTTTCACCCAGTGCCACTGTCGCAATAGTACTAGTAATTTGAACGCACATGTGCGTTTACGGCACCTAAAAAACTCTCAGGCCAAAGGGGTGGCAGCGAATGCGTTAGTGAAACTTAGCTAAAAAACCGAATCTCAATCGGTCCATGCTTTTGGTAACTATGATGCCACAGATACACAGACACTCAGATACACAGGTCAAATTTATAGCACCCCTCTTTTTCGGTTAAAAACGTAGGAAACTGTACAGTTGCTATGAACCCAGGCTGCTGAGCAAGCAGCAGTTCAATCTGCAAACGTTTTTTAGGGTTCCGTACCTCAAAAGGAAAAAACTGAACCCTTATAGGATCACTTTGTTGTCCGTCTGTCTGTCTGTCTGTCTGTCTGTCTGTCTGTCTGTCTGTCTGTCTGTCTGTCTGTCTGTCAAGATCCTTTTTCTCTGGAACGCGTAGAGGTAGCATGCTGAAATAAATATCAAATACTCAAGCCTGCGGTCCCTTGAAGCCGTGAAAAAATCAACCTTCTAAGTCAACGCAATCAAAAGATACAGTCATTAAAAAATCTATTTCCATACAAATTGCCGATTTCCAAAAACCTTAAGGGTACTTCCAGCCAGATGTCCTAGAAACTTGAAATTTGGTATGAAGGTAGCTCTTATAGCACAACCACTCCGAAAAGTCTCAAAATCTCAAAATTTTATGTCTGTCTGTGTATGTCACACGCACACAGTGTATACACCGTTTACCACTGCTAACGACATTTAGCGTCGAATAGGAGAACTTTATGGATGCCGCGCGGGCTCGATATCACGCGCGGGCGCGGGTCATTGACGCTTGTTCCCCTACTCGCCACTAGATGGCAGTAACATCCTAAGCAAAATTTACTAAAACTGGACCACTTAAAACATTAGGGAAAAGCAGGGAAATCTTTGTACGGAACCCTCGTGCGCGACTCCGACTCGCACTTGGCCGGTTTTTTTCAAAGGCCTACTTTGTTCAGGTTCATACTTAATTAAAAGAATTGAAAATGAATGAACGAATGTATTCTGTTTTAGGTTGTCAGTAATTAGTAATTACTTCGCTTGGGATTGGTATATCATTTCTTTGATTGCTACAACCTGTGAGGAAATGTGCCTAACAGATTTTCTGCCTCTAGAAAGCTAACAAAATATGAAGATAAATATTTTACCTATAGGCCTACTTTGTTCAGGTTCATACTTAATACACATTGCAGATGACATCTCAGCCTATAGATATTATAAATTACTAGAGAGCGCCCGCGGCTCCGCCCGCGTGGAATATTATATTATGCAGGTACGGTATATATTAACCTAAGGTTTCTCTATAGCAATAGGAATGTGTCCTCTGGGTAAAAAAGTAATATTTCTAATTAGTCCGTTAGACAGATTATCAAAAAAAAAAAAATTGGACACGTATTTTTGCTTTATGTTATCAATAAAAATTTACATAGATGAATGGCTTTCTTTATCCCTGAACGGCAACACTGGCATAGACAACAGATCACTCGCTTTTGGCTCGAAAATCGAACTTGCGATTTTATTTTGCTTAATATATAAAACTTACACACCCAATATCATATTTTCTCAAGTTTTTCGCGATTCCCAAGATCAAAGAATCGAATTGCTTTAAAAATCCGGAGAAATAATGCGTTGTTTAGGAGAAACGTGTCAAAATGGTGTTGTAGAGCGCCATCTAGCTCTGTCTCGTTTATTTTATCCCGTTCTGGTTTTTCGACTTTATATACTAGATAACTCTGTTTTGTAGCTTTCTCGTAAGTAAACACCTCGTTAACTCCGAAAGCTATTTGTCATTTTGTCAAATAACACTTGATATGGCACGCGTTTTATCTAAATGGTGTAAAAAGTTGGGCAGATTTATTATACGTTGAATTACTCGGCTCGTTTGTTGTTCTGATTTATAATTCAAAAATGCTGTCAGCAAATTTGTAGATAGCCGATGGTTTTATAAATTAACGGCGTGTTTGATGTAAAGTGATATTTTGCTAAGTTCATTTAAGACCGCGAAAATTATACCTTCAAAAAGCAAGAGTTCATTTTTAACACTAATGCATGTCGGATCAGACTATCAGTCTAATGGACAGCGGTAACTGTGATATGAACATAACTTCTGTATAAGTAGGCAGTTTATTTCGAACAAAAGTTAAGCATAATTCTGAGTTGACCTGCGGCATATTTTTAATCTTAACAACCATAATCACTATCTTAACATAAGATATATTACAATCGTTTACGCCTGCCTTTATGATACATCCATCTTGTATTGAGTTTCTCCAATCGACAATATTTTTCACTATAACTTTAGTTTCAACCTTAATATTACCGGATTTCTTTTGAATAGTAAATTATATGTTGAATTAGGTCAAAATGGGCCTAATATGATTTTTATTGCGATTGATACACTGAATGGAATGTAATAAATTCAGTTCTTATCTTATATTCTTATAGTTAAGGAAAATGGCAGGTGAATAGTTGTGATGTTTAATATTGTTCTCTATTTGATTGAGGGCCTTATATTCTTATAGTTAAGGAAAATGGCAGGTGAATAGTTGTGATGTTTAATATTGTTCTCTATTTGATTGAGGGCTGTAAATGCTTTTAGCACTTAGGTGCGAATATTGTTATTACAGACTTCGTATTTCACCGACATTTTCATATCCGATTTTACATTGATAATTCTGATTTAAAACTGTGACTCATCTGTATTCTGTCAACGAATTCAGGAATTCCCAGACGCATTGGTTTATTCGAGTGTTAGTAAAAATTTTTTTTTTTTTCAAATAATGGGTTGCGTGAACCCATTTTATGACTCGCTGTTAGACAATGTCTATTGTGACCACTTCTTGTAAAAAAATCCATTGAAGAATATATTTACAGCAAGAAATGACTTGTTAGAAGACCTAAAGAAAACGTCAATGTTCCGATTCATTGCTCATTTATGATCTAATGATCTAAATATGCCTGTAAGGAAAGCCACTAAAAGAAACGACCTTGAAAAGCTAATTATTTTTTTTGGAAAATGTCCAAATTAGATCATTTTCAATGTTGACAAAGTTACCGTAGCTGATGTTAAAGAATACATCTGACATGTTATTTTGGCCTTCATCCAAGGTTCGGCTGATGTAAACAAGATTCCTGGACCGATAAAAAAGTCACTTTAAATTTCAGACATGAAAGATCTGAAAGTGTTCGGTGTCAGTGAACTCGGGAAGTTGAGGATAATCTTTAACTTAAGGGCCTGGGAGTTAATTACGAGTCAGTGAATTAAGATTATTCTCCTTCAGCCTTTGGAGAAGGAATGCTACGAACAGAAACGGTAGTGGCGGGAATGTGGAGAATTTTCATGAATTCTGTTTTAGGTTTTCAGTTACTAGTAATTAAATTACTTCGCTTGGGATTAGTATATCATTTCTTTTATTGCTACAAGCTGTTAGGAAATGTGTTTAACAGATTCTCTGCCTCTAGAAAGCTAACAAAATATGAAGAGAAATATTTTACAAAAAACTGATTTTGAGCGAAAATAGCTATAAGTACTGGCTGGATTTTTAAGAAGTTGGCTTTTACCAAAAATCCCTCATAGAACTCGATCCACCCGCTATGATCTTTTTATAGAGTTTGTGATTTTCCTACAGTATACACCAATAATCAGAGAACTTCAAAGCTACAACATCCCCTCTTGTCACCCATTTCAAACAGATACATATATATACATAGTGACCCATGTATAAAGGGTGATAACTTCGTTCATTTTGTAGCGACCTCAAAAACAAACGGTGAACCAGCGCGTTTTAATTATAACCTAAATTGCTCGCCCTGTGTCGCCTATGGGATGTATAAAAGCCACGTTGCTTACAAACTGGCCTATCGTACCCGAAACGAATTGGCCTATAACCAAACCTTACTTGAATAGGGATTACAGACCCTACATGGTGGGTTTAAGGTCCTTTTAGGAAGTTGGAGACGATTCAAAAGGTCGAAAGGACGTTATTTGCACGCGTTAAATTGGAATTAGGGATTGTTTGTGGACGTTGGCGCCGATAGTGAATGACCCCGTTTTGGGCCAGATGAGGTCGGAGATTTATCCTGTTTGCTCGGTTTTTAATTAAAATACTTTTTAAAGATTACACAGAAGAACAGTATCAGAAATACAACAAACGATGGGATGCCTTTTCGAAGTGATGTCGTTTAGAAAGCCAACTTCATTAAGATAATTTTACAGGCTTTTGTTTAACTTGCAATGTATAGTTAAATTGAGAAAAGCTTCCCCCTGTCAAAATGTTTATGGCATTGTCATAAGATTGATTTTTACCTGGCCCGTGGGAAAGGTTTTTCTACTATGTCTATAATGAAGTATGTTTGTTCGGGTGGAATCTTGCAACTCCATTTTGAAGCTGATATCCTCGAGACAATAATCTGGCAGTGAAATCCTGGTGGTGCGGTCAGGGTCGTCTCCACAGGGGAGAACTCTTCAAAGGTTAATGGCATCGGCTTGAAATTTGGTATGGATGTGTAAGTTGGATGACAGTACAAGTACTGACAACGAAAAGTAGTCGGAAAAAAGGTTTGTACTAATTTATTTTATCACATTTTTCTTGTTTTAGTCTAAATCTTTATCGAAGTTTCGGATGACAATGCAAGTACAGACAGCAAAAAGTACAGTCGGAAAAAAGTTAAAAAAAACGCACCAATAGCGTCATTCTGAACTTTTACACCCGATACTAGCTATGTACATTTCCTTTACCTATTATTTCCATTTTTTTTATATAGTCTATATGGTGTCCCATTGCTGGGCAAAGGCCTCCCCTTTCTCCTTCCACATGTCTCTGGTTTCAGCCAAATCTCGCCAGTCCGGCCAAAAACGCTCCAATTCGTCCCGCCATCTCCTTCTTGGTCTGCCTCTGCTCCGGTGTCCGCCAGTCGGTCGGTAGCAATTCTGGTCCAGCGATCCGGATGTATTCGGCAGACCATGTCCCGCCCAGTCCCACTTCGGTTTGGCATTCCGTGATCGTGATATAAAGATGATACTATCTAAGAATGCTAAGAATCATCCTTTGTGTTACCCGCTATGCTATCTCAAAGGATATTAAAATAACCAGCATACTTCCCTTCCGAATTATTGCATATTTTTCCAAGAAATCGTTAGTCTATATTTAGATAAAATACGTCGCTGTTATATTTTCATAATATGAATGGATCTGTTCCATTTATGGAACGTTGACGTCAGAGTTTATAAATTTAGATTGAAACGATGTTGGAATACTCTACGAATAAATATTGTCACACCTTAATGGCGTTGCCACTGAAACAACGCGGAATAGACCGGGTCGATGGATTCCATCTACATATACATAGTTGGGGTATCTGTCGTGTTGTATGTGTATGTAAACCGTACTGGTTTAACAATCAGAAGCAAGGACTTTTGATGCAATAACTCTTGGTAGCAATTAAAATTATATTTATTACTATAGTTCTCAGAATACAGTTTTTGTAGCTAGACTAAAAACAATGCCCAAGCCTCTAACCAATCTCTATCTCTGTTGCTTCCCAAAAACGAACGACCGTCCTGTCACGGACTACCATTTCCCGCCATTTTACTTGCTTGTGGTTGGTCGCCGATAACTGTCAATATCTAGACAAATCACAAGTAGCCAATATTAACTACTTTAAAAAAATCGAGCTTTATTAATATATGTAGCTAGAGTTAGTTGCCCAACACTTAAATAATACTGGGTATGTTTAAATATTTAAAACATGTATGTCACAACTACACGCGTATGTTTATGGACCCTTTATGCCTTCGCCCATTAGTATTATGTATGTCTGGATTAATAAACTTACCATGCTCAATTATTACAATCATAACAGTTATAAAACTTCTTCGCAGGCCTTCTCTTAAATTGAGAGGGCTCGGAGTGTCCCGGCGTGTGTGTGTCTCCATGCGGGCCCAGCCCGGACTGTGAACTCCACACACACACACAAAGAACATCATAATGCAGGCTACCGCATCGCACGACCCTTCCTTTAGAGGCGATTGGTCAAGCATCTACCCCTACTTTATTTATACTTAAACTTATTTTCATTGTTCTTTCTTCCACAGTGGCACGGCGGAATGTCATGCGAGGCGGCAGCAGCGTCCTCCTCGACAGGCGGCGCGGGCGCACCGCTCCTGCCCGATTCAGAACTCATCAAGCTGTGCCCGATGTGTCGCGTCCCCATCGAGAAGGACGAGGGTTGTGCGCAGATGATGTGCAAGCGGTGCAAGCACGTGTTCTGCTGGTACTGCCTGGCCTCGCTTGACGTAAGTACCCCATACTTATAAAGGGTTCCGTACCTCGAAAGGAATAACCTAACCAACTTGAAACGTTGGAAAACCTCCGACATTGCCATTTCCAAGTTCGATATTTCAAAAACGGGTGCATCGATTATGATGAAACTTAGCTAAGAACCATCTCGATTAAACTAGCTTTCGATTATAAAAAACCGCATCGAAATCGGTCCATTTGTTTGGGAGCTATGATGCCACAGACAGATACACAGGTCAAACTTATAACGCTCCTTTTTTTCGTCGGGGGTTAAAAAACGGAACCATTATAGAATGACTCGCTTGTCTGTCTGTCCGTCTGACATAGCCGTATCGACATAGTGTATCGAACTTCTCTGCAAGTTTCTTTCTGTAGAACTCAAAACTACTCGAAAGCTCAACGCCCTCGGCTCGAGAAATTGGTAACATACTTACCTATCGGTTTTAAAAATGAAAACATCTTCTATGCATTGAAATAGTTCAACGATCAATATTATCTACGCAGTTCAGAGTGCTCTTGAAGGAAAACTAGGACAGTTTATCCAATAAAAGCTAGCTAAAATCCGGTCCGACCAAAACCCACTTCCATCCATCAGCATCACAACATCGTTCAGTTATTTTCCAGCAATTTGGGTTGCTTATTATAGTTATAATTAGCGATCGCCTTGACCTCAGTTGTGATTTGACTTATGGTGCTAAGTAGTGTTACATGCACGCTCGGAGGTTCCATTGTTGAGGGTATAATAAGGTGTGACGGAACGTAATGTTTTGGGCTCTATAGATTAGGTAACTAAGTTAAGGTAAAGATTGTTTTGACACGAAAGAAAAAAAAGAAAGAAAGAAAGAATTACGAAAGTCGGCATTCTTTTCAAAACAAAATATCCTCTTATATCTAAGATTCCACACCATCCACACCACCACACATAATACTTTACACGCATCTACTTATAGTTGTTACTATAGGTCTCAAACTAATCTAGTAATTTAATGTTGTAGAAGGGGTGTTTTTGGATATTGTTATTCGATCTTCTTGAATTCAAATGTCCCAAAAAACACGTGTATTAGGTAGTCAACTCTAAACGATGGTAGAGTAGAGAAAACTGAAATGAATCTCTGTGAGTAAAAACTGGTATAGCTTAAAAAAACTACCGTTTAATTTTTAACTCAATCATTCGCACACAAGATGATTAAGCCATGCTCATTCCCACAGAATTAATTTATTAAAATCGTCATGTCCATTCAATTCTATGAGTTTTTCTCACGACATGCATGCTGGAATTATCTTATGGAATTTATAATTATTTTTTCGGTATTTGAGCTATCAGAGCTTTACATCGCAATGAAATATATTTTTTGATGAATTCGTTAATTCTAGTTCGCTTTATCTAGACAGTTTCGTTTACATTGTAAAGTATGGTTTCTTAGAATTACTTGGCAGAACATGATTATTCTAATTTAATGTCATACTTACGTGATAATTTGTTGTTAATCTTAGTATATATTTTTTTAGTCTCTGAAATACCTACTTTCGAAAGTATCTGAAGAATTTATTTCAAAAGCAATAATTGTGACAGGGTGGCTGAAATGACGACAGCAAATTTTAATTTTAAATATCCTGTCAAGCTTCATGTCAACACATGTTTATTTAGTAAAATAAATATATAACTATGATCATCATTGCTCTTGTCATTGTCATACAACAAGCGTAATAAACGGGAATCAATTTTAAATATGTTGTATAGATTTGCCATAAATTAACGTTTCCTTGTCAATGGCAATAATGGCAATTGAATAATGAATTTAAATTCATTATCTCTGCAGGTAGACTGCATCGTCCATCAGTACGATTAGATGATTAGATACGTATGTCTAATAGTTTAATGAAAAAACCTTCTACGCAATATCCCCAAACGAAAAGATAAAAAAAGAAATGAATTTAGGTCAGGTAAAGATATTAAGGATCGTCCATGTCAAGTGTCTGTGAACTTTGACCTCTCTCGACCCCACTTGTTATTCCTTAACGGTATCATTCACGAATTAGTTACGCCCAAAAACAAAAGAATGTTTAATGTAGCTGTCGAGGAAATTAATCCCTGACCCACCATAGAACATTTTCATAGTAAACGTCATAACGTTTTTCCTTGTCAAGCTATGCGATGTCACTATGACGTTTACTGTGAAAAGGTTCCATGGTGGGTCAGGAATTAATTTCCTCGACCGTACTAAGCACGGGCGTAGCTATAGCTTTCTGCTATTTCTTTTGATCTAAGGGGAAGGAGGGGAGGGGGATTTAGTGGGGTCCTAACCTTCTATTTATCTATACTACTACTACTACTACTACTACTAAGGAAAAGGTACTAAGGAAAAATACACACACCGGCACAAATAATCGCCCACCCTATTTACCCTGATTATTGTTAAAACTGTTATTTAATCAACAAATGCTTTTACGATAGTAAAAATAGGGTGGGTGATTAATTGTGCCAGAGAGTATAAGTATAGTGCAAAAAGTTTTTCTACGGGTCAGGCAAAAATAAATCTTATGTCCAGGTAATAAACACTTTGACATGTAAAATTATTTCTCAATTAAACTAGGTAAGTATATGTATACCTACGTATAGTGACTAAAACAATGTAGATATTTTTCTAGTCGTAAATAAAATAATTAATGTCATCTCATCATCACGATCGTAAAATGTTTTAAGATTCTAAAACATTTTAGTAATGGCAGGTTCTAGAATAAATATTTTACGATCCTGATGACATCATGTCGTTCGAATGCTATAAAAGCATCATGTTTTTTGATAAAAAAAAACTTGTTTATACAGGTTGACTTAAAAATGTTTGACTTTACACTGACTTTCAAACAATTTGCACGTATTTACATAAAAAGTATAAAAGTATTTATTTCAACATAAAAATGTTTACAAAATTTAAAATTCTTCAGCAGCCTCCACACTAGACTCGAGGCCTGTGACGCGGAGACCAGAGGGAATTGACGAAACAAATTAAAAATAAAACTTGCCACCAAATAAAAGTGTATAACTTGAGTATTAAGAATAAGTGTGACGTGCGAGGAAATAATCAACTACAGTCATTATTGTAAACATCAGGATATAGCTCTTTGGAACATATTGAAATAGGAAAACGTTGTTGCCGAGCCCGCCGGCAGGAGCGGTGTGCGGCCGGCGGTGCCGTGCGGACGTGCTCGCGGCTCATATAAGTAAGACTACTTGTAGACTCACTGAATTTTATGCTATTATATGTCTACTAGCTTATGCCCCGCGGCTTTGCCTCCGTGAAATATTTCAAAATGGGCTAGTTCCCTATCCTGTGGGAATTTTGAAAAATCCCTTCTTAGTGCACCGCTAGGATACTCAAGGTATATGTTTGCCAAATTTCATGTCTCTAGGTCCAGTAGTTTGGGCTGTGTGTTGTCGTCAGTCAGTTACGGTCCTGTTTTATAGGTATATATAGAAAGATAACGACAGTAGAATAAACCAGAAATGTTTCAAATAAAACTGCCCATGTGATGATGTGACCAAACTTTCAATCGAAAGTCAAACCGCCAGAATATAAGTTTAAGTATAGCACTAAATCACTTCAAACTCGTTTAACATCGGCCAAATAACACTATTATTGCCTCGTGATCGCTGCAACAATTTAATTAACATATTTATTGTTTTAAAGTTTAAATAATGTCTTTTTTAGGTACAACAGTATCTAAAAAAACTTAAAAACTCTTTGTTATAAATCTATGCAAAAGGCATAGATGACGACGATTCGACTAGGTACTGAGGTAGTTGAAAAGTATACATATGTCTTTGGAATTTTGTGAAAGACTCCAATAGAGATCTCGCTCCAGGCAGATGTTATGCCTTGGGACCGAAGTCAAAAGGAAGAGTCGATACCAAACGTTAGCTTGGTATGTTTGTCTATCTATGAAAAAAAAAAAACAGTCGTATTCGTGACGTATGCCTTCGGCTTCTGAACGCATAACAAAATATACTCAAAGGCAAAATTAATCGCCCACCCTAATGATATTACATATAAATAAAAAGAGGTAGGATATTTGTTATAAGCACGCCGAAAATTAAGCGTAGAAAAGGCGACAAATTGTAGCCTCTTTGGCCACAATCTCACTCAAATAAGGTTCAAACTTGCGCGCAAATGTCAAAATGTTCGGAACATGTTTTTCGATTGTCTTGTGAGCATATGACGTGTCTTTACTTATGTTATAATATCATTGGCCCACCCTGTTTTTACAATTTTTTGGAAAAATATTCTTTATTTAAATAGCAGTTTTTACATTAATCAAGGAAAAAATGGTGGGCTATTCATTTTGCCTCTGAGTATACTTATGATGTGTGTGTAGATAAAGTAATAAATATATGCAGCTCTACATAATTAAAATACTCGTCGTTAGATACTCGTGTGATTCTTATTATAAAACCATACTCGTGTTTTAGAGACCCTCATAATGCAACAGTTGCATAAACTACAATTTTGTCCCTTCCTGGGGGACTAGCACGCGCGCCATTTTGTCACTTGTCGCTCAGTGCGTCCTTCATTGATTCCATCACTATGAAAGGGACGCACTGCGCGACAACGTCAAGCGAAAAAATGGCGCGCCGTGCTGCATGTGCTGGTTCTTTTGACTGCGATGATAATGGAGTGTTTCTCCTTTTTTTTTTTTTTTTTTTCAGGACGACTTCCTTCTCCGACACTACGACAAGGGCCCGTGCAAGAACAAGTTGGGCCACTCCCGCGCCTCCGTGCTGTGGCATCGAGCGCAGGTGGGTATATCGGTCGGTCATCGTTTTATTTTGTTTTGTTTGTTTTCTAACGTCGCTTCTCAACCACGGGAGCAACCTTTAGATTATACTAGAGGGCGCCCGTGGCTCCGCCCGCGTGGAATCTCTATATCATCAGGAATGTGTCCTCTGGGTAAAAAAGTAATATTTCTAATTAATCCGCATACAGATTATCGAAAAAAAATATTGAACACACACGTACAGCACACGTCTGCGCTCATGGCAAAATTTGATACGTTCCTCAGACTAAAACAAAACTGTCACACAAATGCCAAAAACACGCACACAATCATCTGCCCCTGACCATTTTGGTCAGACTTAATGTTAAGATTTTTGGCAGAGGGGAAATCGCGCGTATTAACGTAACGTATTAACTACGGTATATTGACTGTGATTACCTTGTAGTGTTAGATGAGCTCCCGATATTTGGACGCAGTCACATGCTGATGCATGTGACTGCGTCCAAATATCGCTCGCGTGAGCATGATTGCTCACGGGTAGACTGACGAAACGCGTTTGGATGCTAATGTTGCGTAGACCGGGCTCTGTCTACCCGCATTCTTGTTAGTAGTGTTGTAGTTAAAATGTCTAATGTAATTGACCGCGAATCATTTAAAACTGTTATCTTTCTACTGCATGATTTCTGCCTATTTTCGAGCAGGATGACACGTAACTACAGTACGTCCAGTTACGTTCCTATAAAATAATACCAGAATAAAACGGTTATCGTGTCAGTATAGTATACGCTTCAAACTTAAATGCTGCTCTGAAGTTGTTTAAGCAGTGGGAGGGAATATGGCGGTTCCAATCACACATTCCCGTTAAATGCCTCTCTTCTTGCGCACAAGGGAGTTTAACTTGAAAACAATCATGTGGTATGTAGAGTTCCATCACTGGTCGTGTAGAACATCCCTAGGTGTCACGTGATGTTTGACATATAAGATAGCTAGATATCAAAGTGTGGTTGGGGAATTTGGCGGGAAACCGATGAGAGTGGATCGTGTTCTTAATTGAATTTTATTTTCTGTGCTTAATGTTGTTTGGTGGATAATAAAGATAGTGTATTATACAACAAATTGACGTGAAAGTGCCCAGCAAATGAAGAATTCAAGTGAAAACGCGTATTCCCTCTGTTTGTGACCCCCAAATATCCGCCGGCTGCTGCTCGCCGTAGCTTGCCGTAAAGTACACTATCGCTTTACGGAAGGCATGAGTAGTTGACAGGACGTGACTAGGACAGACTGACACAACTCAGACGATGACAGGACTTTAATATACAGAAATTTACAAAACACATCAGACGTGGCTGTATGGACTCCGTTCCTTTGCCTATCCCTTATGGGATGAATAAAAAAAAAAGTGTGGTTGTCGAAGTAAATCTGTAAATCAAGAGTAAAGAAGTATTAAAGTGATTTTTATAATACAGATTTGTTTATTTGGCAGAACCCGACATGGTAGTAATTTCAGTGTAATGTTTTGGTTATTTTTCGGTTTAATGAAGTCGCGACGTTAAAAAGGTTGAGAAGCGATGTTTTACACTGCATGGGTGACGATATTGGTGTCTTGGCAACATTTCCCAACTTCCCTCGGTATCTTTGTGTATTTCTCCTCAATTTTTTTTTTCGGTTTTTCGTTTCAAATCTAATTTATTTTTATGGCGCTATGCACTATAATTACTTATAATATTATAAACAAGCTTTTACTTGAATGCATGGAAAAAAATCGACGTGCATATCAGTACTGGCACTGCTAGCTTTTGTGTAAGGGCATGCCACGTGACTAAACGTCAAGCATCCGTGTTCGATCCCCGGGGATGGGCATATTTTTCTAGTCTTCCGTGTATTCTTGTTTTAGTGAGTATTTAAAACATGCTCGTAATAATGATATTGTTGTTTATGAACACTTATAGTTGACCTTGCCTTTTTTATTACAAGCTTTATATTAACTTATTATTATGTATGTATATACCTGTATCTTGCAAGTTAAATTTTACCCACTTCCAGTGGTCAGATTGACTTGGAAATTTTACCCACTTCCAGTGGTCAGATTGACTTGGAAATTTTACCCACTTCCAGCGGTCAGATTGACTTGGAAATTTTACCCACTTCCAGTGGTCAGATTGACTTGCAAATTTGATGATACATAAGTTGGATGAGAATACAATAATCTGGTATTGAAGGTCTGGTGGCCCGGTCAGAATCGTCTCAGCAGAAGAGAACTCTTCAACGGTTAATGGCATCTACTTGAAACTGGGTATACCTACTTAGATTATGTAAGTTAGACCAGACAACAAAAAGTACAGTCTGCAAAAAAGCTTAGTAAAATAAAACGGATCATCATCGTCATCAGCCTATTTGTCCCACTGCTGGACACGGGCTTCTTCTCAGAATGAGACGGCTTGGCTGCGGTTCCCACGCGGGAACTTCACACACACCATTGAATTGCTTCGCAGGAGTGTGCAGGTTTCTGACATGTTTCGGACTAATTCGTAGTCCTTGCTTTGCAGCGGCAGCTTGACGCAAAAAAGGTTATTTAAAACGATTTTTTTTTTGCTCAGGTGGTGGGTATATTCGCCGGGTTCGGACTGCTGCTGTTAGTCGCCAGTCCTCTGTTGCTGCTCGCCGCGCCGTGCATCGTCTGCTGCAAATGCAGGTGAGGAGTCAGGGGCCCTACTGCACTATGCACCCTAGGGTCAAAAGGCAGTGGGTAACATGGGTGGCACCCGGCGCCGGTATTGTAGGTGTCACCTCAAGAATCAATTGAAACTGTTAAAAAAAAAAAAAAGATTTTTATTAAGACGGTCGGGCGGGTGTCACCCTAGGTGGATGGGTATTAATTTCCTTTTTAGGGTTCCGTACCTCGAAAGGAAAAAAACGGAACCCTTATAGGAACATTTTGTTGTCTGTCTGTCTGTCAAGACCCTTTTTCTCTGGAACGCGTGGAGGTAGCATGCTGAAATTAATATCAAATACTCAAGCCTGCGGTCCCTTGAGGCTGTGAAAAAAATCAACCTTCTAAGTCAACGCAATCAAAAGATAGAGTTTTTAAAAAGGCCATTTCCATACAAATTGCCGATTTCCAAAAACCTAAAGGGTACTTCCAGATGTCCTAGAAACTTGAAATTTGGTATGAAGGTAGCTCTTACAGCACAATAACCACTCCGAAAAGTCTCAAAATCTTAAATTTTTATATCTGTCTGTAGATTTCGCAGACCAATTCAAAAATTCAATTCAAAATTCAAAATTTTATTCAGCAAATAGGCAGTTGAATGCTCTTTTACACGTCAATATAAGTTGACCCCACACTGCGTTCATTCAGGGCCGTAGCCAGAGTTGAATGTAAGATAGGGCAGCGGTAATTACAGGTAAGGTGCAACTAAAATTTAACCTGACCTGAATCTTAGTGAAATAAAGCGGATTACTCACGTACATAAGTCGAGCTTAGCCCGACATGTTTCGGACTAATAGTCGCGCGAGCAGAGCTGCGGCGCGTAGTGTGCGTCTCGCTGTCGCTGGGTCGTGCGCTCCCAGAGGAAGAACTACAAATCAGTTCGAAATATGTCGGGGTAAACTCCACTTATATACGTGAGTGATCCGTTTTTTATCACTGTTTAGTGATAAAAAAGTTTACTACTATATTGTCATATTATTTATCATAATTGATGGTATTTTTTAAGGTATGGGCAAAGGTATTTAAAGGTAGGGCATTGCCCCATAATGCCCTCCCCTAGCTACGGCCCTGCGTACATTTGGCTTAGGAGCAGGGCTCTGATAACACTGGACTTCTTAAAACACTGGGGAAAAGCGTTAAAATCTTTCTACGGAACCTTCGTGCGCGACTCCGACTCGCACTTGGCCGGTTTTTTTTTACATTTCGATTTATAATTTGCGAACAGCAGTAAGGACAAATCGTCGGGTGACAAGCCAAAGTCACTAACTACGTTCACTAATTAAAGTCGATAATCAACCTTATTACTCTTTTGAACATGGTTGATTTTCACTGCAAAAAGTGATAAACGAGCATAATACATTTAGAAAATTCAGCGTGTTTCCCTATGCTAATCGTGGTGTAGGGGGTATGGCACGCGACACGGAATGTCGAGGATCCGGGCTCGATTCCTGGGGTTAGCATTTTTTTTTCTGTGTATTTATGTTTCAATGAGTATTAAAAAAAAGTATAAATCCCGGAATGTCAGGGCGAACGTTTCCGAAACGTATATGCTCATTTGCACCTATTAATCTTATTAGCCACCAATCGCGGCTCACTTTCTACCAGATGACAAGCGACATGACAGGCTATGAACCAGTCACGACGCGCCCCCCCGGCCCGCTCACCGCGGCTTTTTTCGTAATGACTTTCCAAGTAAATTATAGAAGATGCGGCGTCCAGAGGGTGGTTATTATTATTATTATTAATATTTTTTGGCATTTACTGACTTTTGCTTGCCACCCGACGAAATGGGAATGTAAATCTGACCAGCTTTACCACCGTTTCAGATTATGCAACCCGAGCACCAAGAACCTCGAGGAGGTGGACGAGATTGAGAGCATAAGCCCCGGGCGCGAAGAGGACGGGGAGATCACGCGAGCGAGACGGCTGTCCGACTGACGTTCGCGGTACTAGAGAGGCATCTGGCTGGAAGATGGGACATCAGACAAACGCAACACACTGGCACTCCCATTCATCATGTCAGCCGAAAGACGTCCACTGCTGGACACAGGCCTAGGCTCTCCGCACTCAGACCAGTTTTGTGCTGTCCGCATCCACCGCGGTCCCGCGATCTTTACCAGGCCGTCGCTCCATCTTGTTGGAGGCCTACCGACAGCTCGTCTCCCGGTCCGCGGACGCCATTCGAGAACCTTCTGACCACATCGGATATCAGTCCTGCGAGCGATGTGCCCCGCCCACTGTCACTTCAGGTTCGCAATTCTTCGGGCTATGTCGCTAACCTTAGTTCTACTGCGATCATCATTTCTGATTCTATCCCGCAGAGAAACCCATAGCCCTCTCCATTGCCCTCTGAATGACTTTGAGCTTCCTTATGAGGCCCATCGATAGTGCCCACGTCTCAGATCCGTAAGTGCATGCATAGTGCGTATGGAATGGACGGAACCTTTGTTTTTGTGGAACTAATTAGTGCCAGTGGGCCACGCGTCGCTCCCCGCCGGCGGGCTCGCCACACTGTCCCTGTTTCAAAATGCTCCATAGGGCATATCCTGATGTTTATATTCTTGAGTGAAAACGATGCATTATGCCGACTCGCGTGTGCAACGGTGATGCCATGACAATAGCACGACTTGTAGGTCAAACACAACTCACAGTGCGACTTCTATCTCGCGCGAGAACAACTGCCCGTCCTTTTCTGTCACTCAGAATACAACGGGACTAACAAAGTCGCGGCCAGTCGTGCTAGCTAGCCCTGCTGAAGTGAACTGCCAGCGTATACTAGGAATACTAGGACAACAAGACTTTTAAGAGGTTTGTAGAGTATCTTTGAACATACAATGACAATGCACAGAAAATTTAGCTAAGCAGTTGGTTGAGTTGAATGCTGACAGCTAGCATCTCTGCCTGTTTTTAACCCATGACACAAGAGGGGTGTAATAAGTTTGACCTGTGTATTCGTGTATCTGTCTGTATCATTGTAGCTCTTAAACGGATGTACGGATTTGGACGAGCGCTTTTTTTATCGAGATGGTTCTTAGGTAAGTTTAATGAAAACGGTTCGGCCGTTTTTGAGATATTGAACTTTGAAATGGAAATTTCGGGGGTTTTTCAACTTTTCTAAGTTGGTTATAGTAATCTGATGCTAATGCGAGACGTTGATGTGAACAGGTTAATCTAGTGATTGGAGCGTCTGTGGTAATTTTTAACCGATTTCAAAAAAAAGGGGGAGGCTCTCAATTCGTCGGAATGTTTTTAATGAACGTGGTCTTTGTGTAAGTGCCGCTAAGTCAATGTTTCATTCATCTATAATAAATTTATGGATGACGTGAATTTCTTTAATTATGTAGAAGACGCGTTAAAACAGTTCATGACATCTGGCAAAACCTGACATTTAGTGACGGGTGATCAGTGTGTGATCATATCACTGATCAGTGATGAGCGTCAAACATCTTTGGATATGTTGAATAAGTTGCTGTTGATTGATTTTGTCAAATATCCGTGGCCGTTATTAACAAATTAGATATGAAGTATCAACTCCAACACCACAATATCAACGTTTTTATCAATTGTTCTAACAACCACTATATGAACATTGTAAATCATATGATCTCCAAATAACATCAGTGGACGTTGAATAATGTTCATGGTTGAAAACTTTATAGGACATCAGAGATGAAAAGATACTTCCTCAAAGCTGAACTAAATAAGTAAATAAACTCAACTAAGCAAAGCCCCATGGGTACTAGACAACGGATAAACATACTTAAAATATGGATATATACATGTTTAAATACATATTAAACATCTCAAACTCGAGAACAAAATATCTGCCCCCACCGGGGAGTGAACCCGGGACCACAAGCTTCGTAGTCAGGTTCTCTAACCACTAGGCTATCTGGTCGTATCTGTAGGTAAATCTAGCATAACCGACCGAGTAATATGGTTTGAAGTCAGACTGACGATCAAAATAAAGCATTAGTGAAATGAAAACACTGCCACAATATTCTAAAATTGGAAATGTTACGTATACAATGTGAACTGTTCGTATCCCTGTCTCTAGTAGAGTTCCAGAATCCAATCTTGATGTCTTTCGAACGAACCTCTGATAAAACTCCATCTGGCCCCTACTTCATTAACGTTACCAATGTCCGTTTACGATGACAATTCGATGTAAATTGCTGACTTGAAGAGCTGTAGGTCGAATTGTCATTGTAAGCCGACATTTGTAGCGTTGGTGAAATAGAGCTTGGACCATAGCCTGACAGTTCTGTGTATCAGCAAGATTAAAAAAATCTTGCACTGTACCACCTTTTTTGGTGATTGTACATAGTTGTTGTGGTCCGTGTCATTTGACCGAAAAATGGTTTGGCAATTGTTTCATTTTTAACCCCCGACGAAAGTCTGTGGCATCATAGCTCCCAAACGGATGGATTTCGATGCGGTTTTTTTTCAATCGCATGCTAGTTTAATCGAGACGGGCCTTAGCCAACTTTAATTAAAATCGGTTCACCCGTTTTTGAAATATTAAACTTTGAAATGACAATGTCGGGGGTTTTTCAACTTTTCTAAGTTGATTAGGTTATGAAACATTTCGTTTCCAGTAAACTTCTTTTAGGAACATGCTAAATAAGATGCCTATCGCATAGATTCCGTTTACCAAAAAAAAAATTAACAAAATGACGTTGGGTTTGGTTACATTTGGGTTGATTTTATTCGAGAATACGATGTGAACTGAGATGGCTATACGCTACACGCACGTCCTTGATGCTGGAGCTGGTCTTCAGGTCTCAGAGTCTTCAGGATGATCCACAAAGATGCCACGGTCTCATTCACTCACACGAATCGAACCCACGTCACCCGCCGGCGGTGATAATGTCAATTTGGGTGGTAAAAGTCAAAATCGCACTCAAAATTACCCAATTTATTAAATGAACCCTCATTTAATAACATTAACATATTATTATGCCAATACATAGTTTACGGCCTGCCAGAAAGAAAGTTAAATATTATAATTTTTTTGAAACATTTGCCAAACTTTTTATTCGAACTATTTCGTGGCCAAGATTTTAACATTTAAGTATGTGTTAAATCGGTTTTGTATATACCTAATGCAAATGAAATACTTTTAAAGTTACTACGGCCAATATAAAAAGAGTTAGCGTGCCGTCTCAATGTATGTGTTAGTTTTAAGGATAAATAAAATTAACTCTTGCATTGACTGATATTAATATGACTCAGTTTTGAATGTAATAGAAACGAAACTCGGAACTATGTTTAAGCGAGCAAGCGACAATTTACAGATAAATACTACACAGTAGTGGCTCCCAACCAATGGTAGGTACCAAAATGTTGCAACATTTGATTATATTTACTTGGTAATTTCCTATGGGGTACAATCGCATTTGATGTAGTTTTTTTTTACAAATAACAAATAATGTAATTTTTGTGCAATCAAAGGTTGAGTGTTACTGCCCTGATGTTTTTGACAACGAATCTGTGAATATTTCTTCGTAACTTTCTCCGATACTTATAGGTTACTTTTTTTTAAGACCCGCTTCATGATTCCTTCATTATACTTAAATGTTAAAATCTTTGTATTTTCTAACTATATACAGGGGGTTGTGAAACGGGTCACAATGTAGATAGAATTTAGTATTTTAGTCATTGGATTGTGAAAGTGGAACTTAATGTAACAGGTAAACTGATGGATATTAGTGTATATTTTTTTATATAATAAGTGCGCCAAGCGCGCTGTTTTGCGTCTATCGTTTAATTATAATTAATATCGCGTTTTCGGAAGGATACTTAGGCTGGTTACTTCAAATCTTTATTTTTAATGTGATGTTAGAAAGCAAGATTAAGAAAGTGTCGCTTTAGGAGTGATGTTTAATATAATATGTATTGGCGTCTCGGCATTCTGTGACCTTCCACGCCAAAATGTATCTTATGATTACACTGGGCGGTAACACAATAGTAACATTAAAGAATAGATATATTGCTTAGTCTCAGTGTAGGTACTTAAGGTAATTTTTGCCGTGGACTGTCTTATCTGCGTCATAGTTTTCTGACATCGAAGAGCTGGCACTTTTTGATTAAGATTCGTAGCAAAAGGTCCAAAGTATTATAAAAAAAAAGAAATATAATGATCTTTAAGTGTAACTGCAATGCAGTGTGAAACAATGCATGTCAGGTTTATTTTTTTAATCTCCTGTGATCCGCGAAAGGCGAGGATAAGTGAAATGGTGAATTCATAAAACGCACTGCTTTCCTGTGTCTGTAACACGGCGCCTTATCTCTTAAAATTAGATATAAATGTTATTTATTAATGTAAATAAGGTTTAATAATTGTACTTAAATATATAAGGATCGGTGACTTGATAGTTCATGTCTTATTTGCTCCAAAACAAGCTAGAATAGTTTTTTGTTATTTAGATGTTGTGCTCTTTACAATAACAATTAAATACGGTTTTAGAATTCGAAATACTTACAATTTTATATAGACTGTGTGCGACTTGGCTCCACGTTATTGAGTGACATATCATTAAACAAGATAGTCTGGTGTTTTTTTACTTTATTTAAATCCTGAAACAGGAAGATAAAAAAAAACGTTTTAGTATTTAAATATATACATATGGAAATCCAGAAAGTGTTAGACTATGTTTATACTTCATCAGATGGACGTACTCTTTTAATGTCTTATAAGTAATCTAATCGATACGCGTTGAATGACTAATGACATTACTCTCAGTAAATTTAACATAAGCTGCACTGCACGAGGTGGTCTCTAACACTATTTTCGCGCTTATAGCTCAATGCATCCTTTTTTTTAATCATCAGTAGAATACGGATGCATTGACTGACAAGCGAGAAACACGTGCTAGACTTTCTGAATTAACCATTAGCAATTGACAAAGTATAAACATTGTTTTGCCAAAAGTTATAGCAAGTAGCTGTCATCGATTCTTATAAGTAGCTTGTTTTAGCAAGCTAGTGGAAGCATTTGTAGACTTAATCAGGAATGTCTTTAGATGGTTAGTTTTAAGTTATTTACTGTAACGTTAGACTAAGTCGACTGTAATATCACTCTTGTTTATGGTATTCACGCAAAGACTTTTTTTTTCATTAAGTTTAATATTTTATTGTGTTGGGGAACAGCACCCTGTATATAGGAAGAATTCTATTTTTTGTTATTGACTATTCTTTTCGTTTTTTTTGTGTTGACAATTTTTTTTCCGTTATTCTTATGATAAACAAATTAATAAAGATTTTTCCGACAAATCTCGAATATGTTTTTTTTTTTATACAACGAGGAAGGCAAGTGAGCAAGTGGGTCACCTGATGGTAAGTGATCACCACTGCCCATAGACACCCGCAACTCCGGAGGGTTTGCAGATGCGTGGCCAACCTAGAGGGCTAAGATGAAATGCCTTTTGTGCCTGTAATTACACCGGCTGTCGACCGGGTATTCCTAGATACAAAAAAATATAAATGATAGCAATAAAGAATACCTATACATACCTATAGTATTTAAGTATTTCCTCTGAGTGCATGCTACTATTTACTATTTATTGCCATTATTATATACTTCTACAGTCAAGGCCATAATTGGGGATGGACGAAAATTTCAGAATTGCTTGATTTTTTTTTTGATGATAGGAATAACCTTCCTCAGTACCTGATAAAAGTTTGAGATTTTTCTTTTGCGTCGTTTATTTACAGGAATATTTATACAAGTATAATAAGGGAAGACACAGAAATCATATATGAGTTTTCCCATACCTCACGACTAAAACACAGTAATTTAGGTTTTAAAAGTAAAAAAAAAAGTTTCTCTAAACATCTGTATCCCATTTTTTATGCAGTTCTTTTTCTTACTTTTGTTATGTATGGACAAGAATGTGTATACATATACAGGCTAAGTCATGGCCTCATGGAGAATCTCTAGTTTAAACCTTTTTCGGGCATAGTACAGTAAGCAGCCCCATAAGCATAGTTACAATTTCTACCCTAACCAAGATTTAAAATTTAAATCAAATTGAATTTACTACAATAGTTACTCATCTTAAAATTATTGCAAAATATATGCATTACTATTGCAAACATACATTTAGTTTTTTGCTAAACCGCCTAGATTAGTGCAGTCTGGAAAAGGGTTAAAATAAATAAACACAGTTTTCTAAACATAAATTTATCAACAATTTGATTCCAAACGGACCAGTTTCTTTCACTTTGGCTTTTCTTTTAAACAAACTATTTGCAGAAAGTATTTTAATTACCATTTCCGTGCCAAACCAGCAGTGCAGTCGAACAATGTTGGATTCTTAAATTCACCTTTCATGTCCAGCATGTAATGCATCCATGTGTTCCTGACTTTCAAGGGAAGTGTCACCCTCGCATTCTTCCTGTTTTCCTTACAACAGACATTCTCTATTGGCACCTTCATGATGCGGTTCCCTCCAAAGGGGGCGTAAGTCACAAACGACAAGTGTTTCCCACCTTTGTGCAGAATTAGGAATCTGACAGATTTGAGTGTGTACATCCATATCATTGCCAGCGAGCCCGAACCTGTGAGTGAAATGAAAAAAAAATTACAGTGGCACATGGAACCTCCTCCTTTTTTGAAGTTGATTAGTTGAAAGGTCGTTATGGTAAGTACAATAGTGTAGTAGCTGGATGGGACTGTGGTAAGGACGGTAATATGGCCGTGGTCCAGCCGTGATCAATGCTATCTATTTGATAACGTAATTAAAACAAAATATTGAGAATAAAGAGCAATGGTTAAGAAAAGGAATCTTACCAACTAAAAGTGCAACGCCTCCCAGAGTATTTCTGTACTTGTTATCCCCTAGATTAATTCTTCTATACCACGGAGTATCGTCTGTAATCTTCGAACGATCGACCGGTGCGTCCTTCAAAGCGGTGAATGCAAACGTTCCTAAGTACATCCAAAACATGTACTGGACCACTGCGAACGCATTCATGTACCTAAAATACTTCGGATTCTCGTACTTATACAGAATAACGTCCTTTGTAACGTTAGTGTTGACATCGTGAAGCGTTTTTGAACTAAAGGGTGCGACGGCTTTAATGCTATTTTTATAGGGCACTATGTTTCGGTAGGCGGCACTTCTTCTTAATAAGATGGAAGCGTAAGATAAGAGTGACATTTTCTATTGAATGATGAATTCTCGACGTTTGTAAGAGGAATTCATTCGTTTTCGTTTTTGCACCAAGTTTAGTTTGGACATAAACATAACCTCAAACTTGAACTGTCAACTGTCACTGTCAATATTGTTTTTTTGTTATAATTCATCCCATAAGGAATAGGCAAAGGAGACATGCCCCTACAGCCAGTTCTGTTGTTTTCTGTAATTAAAATCTCGTCACCGTCACAGTCGTTAGTCTGTCCCAGTTACGTCCTGTTAGCTGCTCATGCCTTTCGTAAAGCCATACGCTACGCATAGTGTACTTTCCGGCAGGCAGCGGCCAGCGAGTGAATGGGGGTAGCAGTAGCAAACAGTGGTAGATAAGCGTTTTCACTTAAATCCTTCTATTCTATTCTATTTTCCTTAATGGCGGCCAGCTTGAATTCTTCATTTATCTATGTCTGGGCTGGGCTCTGTCAATACGGTCTCAATACCGCCTGAAAAATATTTTTTTAATGGCTACTACTTGAAATGGCAGTAGAAAGAAACCATATCCAACCACCATTCATCACATTCAGGGTCTCGTCTACCTCAAGCGTCTGCACGATATTCCGTTCAAATTTAGTACGGTACCCACAGCCCACAGAAATATCTTCTGTATATTTAATCTATTTTTAAGATGCCTGATTTGGCGTTTTGGCGTGGTACCCATGTGATATAATCAACAATACCAACAACAATAATCGTATAGATAAAGCACAGAAAGAAAAATCTTTAAAGTCCTGTTACAATTTCTATTAACTCGTTGGATCAATACCTACGTTTTAGCTTGCTTTAAGCCAAGACATCTTTACCAACCTGGTTGTAATTTTTTACTTTCTTTATTTAATTTGCCGTCTTTAGTTAGCAGAGTAGTGTAACGGATCTTTTTCAGCCTAGCGTCCTATAATCATAGACAAACCGGCGTTTATAGAGCTAATTGTTTTTCTTGTCTGTGAATATTGTCAGAGCGTCGTCATTTTGTGTAAATTGCCGTTTAGCGGAATTGAAATGATATTTTCCAAAAGCAATAATTAGTGCTTCGAGCTTTGTCTTTATTTTAAGACAAACAATATTACGCGTAGATCGCACACGCTTTATTAGCACCACGCACAAAATGGCTGATATAAAGGTGAGAGATTTCTTGGCGGCATTTTGGTTGGTAACGGTCAAAATTCCATTTTGTTATTTGTTATTCTCCCATCTGCTGAATAGTTCATATATTAATGACTCGATTATAATTATAATCTCTATTTCGTTAATGTCTGACTGTTGTGTTTTGTATCTCCAATAGAAGTTGTTAGCCTTACTTTTACTTAAAAATGCCACATTATTTTGTGACCATACAAATCGAAGCGAGTTGTTAGTAATTGTATTGTATTGATCTTGGGCTTGTTTCGGTTAAAATTTATGAATCTTTTATAAGTTTTACATTGGAATAAAACCTAACAAAATGGCATGATAGCACAAGAATGGGGAGGGTAGTTTAATATAAAGCAATTTCATAATAACTGTCATGTTTTCAGTTTTAGTATTATTAATTATGAATAAAAAGTACATATTTTTAATAATTTTAATTTGTCAACAGTCTATGTTTAACAAGATGTCGGCCACAAATGGCACTGGGGATGCCCCGGCCCCAGCCAAGGGCCAGAAAGGCACCATTGAGAAGATGTACCAGAAGAAGTCCCAGCTCGAGCACATCCTCCTCCGTCCCGACACATACATCGGGTCTGTGGAACGGGCCACTGAGAATATGTGGGTCTATGATAAGGAGAAAGAGTGTATGGTGCAACGGGAATTGAATTTTGTGCCGGGTAATTTTTCAATTTGATTTTTTGATTTATTTGACAATTGTGAGACATTATCTGACCCTCCCACATAATTGTCATACCTATCTGGCATTTGATACTTCGTCAGAGACTACAGCTAGCTGGGAGGGTGAGATAGTGAGAGACTAGATCCAACTGAATTGTGACCCACTGGAACCTTTTCATAGAAAATGTCATGGTGACATTGCATTGCCTAACAAATGTAATCACTATGACACTTGCTGTGAGAATGTTCTACAGTGGGTCAGGAATCAAATGGCTGGACTGTACATGTAATAAATGGAATAGTTGTTTGGAGTGCAAATTACTTTGACATATTTTTGCCTTTGAAATTTTTAACAAGACTAAAAAAAAAACATACAGTGGAACATAGAACCTCCTCTTTTTTTGAAGTCGGTCAAAAAGGAGGTTATCTTAATTAGAAGCACCTGTGATAACAAACATGCTTTAAACAAACTTTAAAACAGTTTGAAAATAATATGACAAGTATTGCTCAAAAGTTTATTAAGTACCCTTAAATTTTCAGCATGTGTTATTATTTGCTGACTGTCAGTGTTTTAATTCCAGTTTAGGTTGGGATATTCATGTATGAAATAAAATAAATAAATGTATTTATATTTACAGGTTTATACAAAATATATGACGAAATCCTGGTTAATGCAGCTGACAACAAACAAAGGGATAACAAGATGGATGTAATAAGAATTGAAATAAATCAGGAGCAAAACACTATCTCAGTGTACAATAACGGCTGTGGTATCCCTGTGGTTATGCACAAAGAAGAAAAGATGTATGTCCCAACCATGATCTTCGGACACCTCCTCACATCCTCAAATTATAATGACGAAGAGGAAAAAGTCACAGGAGGCAGAAATGGTTATGGTGCAAAGCTTTGCAACATCTTCTCAACTAAATTCACAGTTGAAACAGCTTCAAAACAGTACAAAAAGCATTTCAAACAGACCTGGGGATCCAACATGACAAAGGCTTCTGAACCCAAAATAAAAGAGTCTGGAAAAGATGATGATTTTACTAAAGTGACATTTAGCCCCGATCTGGCTAAGTTCAAGATGGATAAACTTGAAGACGATATTGTCTTGTTGATGTCGCGACGAGCGTACGACGTCGCTGCTTCGTCGCCCGGCGTTAAAGTATATCTAAACGGAGAGCGACTAAAAATAAACAAATTTAAGGATTATATAGACTTATATATTAAAGGTAAAGAAGATGAGAACGGTCAACCTTTGAAGGTTGTCTACGAGAAGGTCAACGACCGCTGGGAGGTCGCCTTGACTCTCTCTGACAGAGGCTTCCAGCAAGTCTCATTTGTGAATTCTATTGCCACCACCAAAGGTGGAAAACATGTTGACTCCGTATCAGACAATATTGTCAAACATGTTATAGAAGTATTAAAAAAGAAGAACAAAGGTGGTGTCAATATCAAGCCTTTTCAAGTTAGGAACCACATGTGGTTGTTTATTAACTGTCTGATTGTAAACCCAACCTTTGACTCGCAGACTAAAGAAAACATGACACTCCAAGCGAAAAGTTTTGGATCGAAATGCACTTTTACCGAGAAGTTCATAACGGCAGTGAGCAAATCTGGGTTGGTTGAGTCTGTGCTCACATGGGCAAAGTTTAAGGCCCAAGCAGAACTGGTTAAGACCTCTGGCAAGAAACAGAGCAAGCTCAAAGGTATACCGAAGTTGGAGGACGCGAACGACGCCGGTACTAAAAACGCACATCTTTGCACATTGATCCTGACTGAGGGAGACTCGGCCAAGACATTAGCTGTGTCTGGACTCAGCGTAGTAGGTAGAGACCACTATGGAGTCTTCCCTTTGAAGGGTAAACCTCTGAATGTGAGGGATGCATCGCACAAACAAGTCCTCGAAAACGTTGAGATCAACAATCTCATCAAAATCCTTGGTCTGCAGTACAAGAAAAAGTACAACTCTATTGATGATTTAAAGTCTCTCCGTTATGGCAAATGCATGATAATGGCCGATCAGGACCAGGATGGGTCTCACATAAAAGGCCTGATCATCAACTTCATACATCACAACTGGCCTGAACTTCTGAAACTGCCGTTCCTAGAAGAATTCATCACACCTATCGTGAAAGCAACTAAGAAAGACAAAGAGATATCCTTTTACTCTCTCCCGGAGTTTGAAGAATGGAAGAGGGATACTGATAATCATCACACATACAATATAAAGTACTACAAAGGTTTGGGTACCTCCACATCCAAGGAGGCTAAAGAATATTTCCAGAATATGGAAAGGCATAGGATTAAGTTCAAGTACGGCGGATCCACAGATGACCACCATATTGAATTGGCGTTCTCTAAGAAGGGTGCTGACCAACGGAAGGAGTGGTTGACGAGTCACATGGACGAAGTGAAGAGGAGAAAGGAGATTGGGCTGCCGGAGAGATATTTATACACTAAGGAGACCAAGGCTGTCTCGTACTCGGACTTTGTTAATTTGGAGCTGGTGCTCTTTTCAAACGGCGATAATGTGAGGTGAGAATATGGAATAGCAGTTTTTTGTAAATTTTACTGGTGAATATTTGAGGGTTACCGCGATTTTGTGGGCTCGCCTGTAAAGCTCGCCTATGGATCACGGCAAAACCGCGGTCTTGTAAGAGGGTAGCAGGCTTGCGGTAATTTTAACCTGAATTTTATCTCCTCTTGCTTTTTTAGACTCTTTTTTTTTCGATATATGATAATGAATTTGTCATACAATGTATCGATTTTCATTTTAGATCGATTCCTTCGATGGTGGACGGGTTGAAGCCCGGCCAGCGTAAGGTGATCTTCACGTGCATAAAGCGAAACGACAAGCGGGAGGTCAAAGTGGCGCAACTGGCTGGTTCCGTGGCGGAGCACTCGGCGTACCATCACGGTGAGGATACTGAAACTAGGACTGCGAGACCCTAAAATACAACACTCAATCGGCGTTGAGTTACAAATTATCCCTATTATTCGTAGACATATTTTAACTAAAATGCCGTTAAAATTCGTTTGTCCTTCTTGTCACATTGACATTTCCTTTAGTGAGAAGAAGACAAAACCTACTTTAACCAATGGAGGCTTGGTTATGTTTATGAATAATGGCCTCTGAGCTATAGACTTGGCGAGCTCATTTTGATAATATTTGGAAAAAGGAATCGTATGCAATTGTCGATCCTGCTCACAAAATTTTACGAGAATCTGTCGAGATATGCTACCGGGCAAACGAACATTTCGGCCAAATGAAATTCGGTCAATGTTTTTTTTTTATGAACTAAAAAACAATTACTTTGCTCACCCGCGACCACTAATGACAAATAGTTATATCTGTGCGGCAAATGTATGTTTCCATGCAACACCTCCACCTCCACTGCTACACGAATCAACACATGCCACACAGACCCAACTATCACCACCACCACTATACTAAACGCTGACGCGTTTCGGCACTCTCCACGAGGCCATTTACGAAGCACAACAACAACCGCTCAACATGCCACCACTTCCACTACTGACCAAAAAAAAAAAAAAAAATTCAATTCAATAAATTTTTTTTTTTATCTTATATATTATTGAGGGTTTGCTACACCTGGTGTGACCATGTCAGCCTCATGGGGAGACTCTAGGTATTAATAGTTTACGAAACACTGCCTCCAGTGCTACATTCTATATAGGAATGTGACCAGACCGAACGTGAAAAGCTATTGCTAGAAGATCCCTGGGGAGGCTGGACCCATCAAACCAGGGTAGTAAATGGTTTTTATTTTTAGTGTTTGAGATATGTTATAGGCCGCACGATGGATTAAGATCGCTCGGCGAAACTGGGGGGGGCAATTTGGCGCATCTGTACAATTGCGCACAAAATTGTAAAGTTCTGAGTGTATTTCTTTGAAATATATTTTTCTTATTTCGCATTTTTTGTACCTTTAGACACCTAACATATAACACTCGTTTTTGCTTGACTTATTTTGCTAGTATGTTTATTCAGAATCTTGGTAGTATTTTTTACGTGCTTTTAATTACCCATGATTTAATTAGTTTCCTTTTTAACATAACAATTCACGTCGTAAACCATTTTTCTGGCTTGCCATGTTCAAACTATATATTTGGGCATTTTTTTCACTAACTACTACATCATAACGTACTTACTACTTGGAGAAGATGCCTTTTTGAGCTTCTACACTTGGGGTGCGAAATATTAAAGAAAATAATTTTGATAACTCCTAGGCACAAGGAGTGGTTAAGTGGACTGTATATGCGGCTGGTTCTATTATAAATTTTTGAATAACTAAAGAAATAAACAATTTACTTGCATGTACTTGGTATGTAAGGAACGACTGAGGTCGACGAAATAGGAAACAGGTAAGCGGGACATGCGCACTCACCTCACAATCCCGGGTATTTCTCGTACAGACACTGTCAGCTTTCACAGTTCCTTGGCTAGAGTTTTTGATACGGCACTGCTGGTCTAACACATAAAAAAGCACACACTCGCGATCACGTTCAATGAGATGCAACAGTCAAGGGTGCTGCTGCTGCGGCGGTCAAACGAAGAGTAATGTCTCAAAATCATTGTCTATACGTAGCAGCAATAGAGATAGCCGCATACGCAAGTGCACATGTGTGACAGGGATGGATGATGGGTAGGTTTAAATACGTGCAAGTACCTTCTTTTCAAAAAATATAAAAATAATAAATCCAACATCCCCCCGGCCTTGAAGTAACCCTTCAAAGAAAAGCACAAATTGCTCTACATGGATTAGCTCGAGGAGCGTAACACGATCATTGTGCGGATACAAAAATAAATAATGAAAAAACTAATGCTAAAAGGCACGTCAATTATGCGATAACTAAGTACTAAATAGTTTTAACCTAACCAACATTGTCTGCAAAGACACTAGCTTACAGTTAAACTTAAACAAATGACTCCTACTGAGTCGGTAACGGGCATAGCCGTACAACTGGACGTTTGTACGTGCCAACTTTCGTCTTTACCTCCGCAACGCGTATAATGCCATCCTTACCGGGAAATACATCAGTGATAATTCCTAAAGGCCACTGTAAGGGTGGTGCGTTATCTACGTTCAATAGCACAACGGTACCAACTGTAATTGGATTTGAGGAGGTATTCCATTTTTCGCGTTGTTGCAAACTATGTAAGTACTCTGCTTTAAATCGCTTCCAGTAGGATTGTACAAGCGAGTCCATTAACAGGAAACGAGACAGTAAGTTGGTTCGTTAGTTGGATAAATCGGTTGCGGGAATATATTCCAGTGGAGACGTAGTTAGGAAATGCGAAGGTGTGAGCGCTAGAGGCTCAGACGGATCAGAGCTTAAAACGTAGAGTGGTCGACTATTAAGTACTGCTTCTATTTGTGCAAGTACAGTCGACATTTCTTCAAAGGTGAGAATTTGGTTGCCGATTATGCGAAATAGTAACGATTTCGTACTTTTTATATTCGATTCCCAAATTCCACCAAAATGGCTAGCCGTAGGCGGGTTCATTTTCCACGTTATGCGGTTTTTCGCGAGCTCTTTACTAAAAGTTCGATAATAATCGTCAGATGACAAAAATTCATGAAGTTCATTGAAGTACGCCTTAGACGAAACAAAATTAGTTCCATTATCGCTATATAGGAAGGTACAAGGACCTCGTCGCGATAAAAAGCGCTTAAAAGCGTCCATAAAACTAGCAGAAGTCAAGTTAGAAACAAGTTCTAAATGAACCGCCTTTGTCACGAGACAAATAAAAAGACAGAGGTACGCCTTAATACTACGAACGCCACGTTTGCGATAAGGAGTAATATAAAGCGGTCCTGCGTAATCAACGCCCGTGTGTAAGAACGCCTTACATTGTTCTAATCGGCACTTAGGCAGATCAGACATAACAGGGAACGTACCCTTAGGGTTTAACCTAAAGCAAGAATTACATTTTCCTATGCGTTGCCTCACGACACTACGAGCGGAAATTATCCAATATTTGGATTTTAAAATGCCTATTAATAATTGCGGTCCGGCATGGAAATTGTCGCGGTGGTAAGAATCAATAATCAATTGCGAAATGTGTCCCTTTTTTGGCAATATTATGGGATGTTTAGAAGAATAGTCCAATGTCGAGTTCGATAGACGGCCTCCGACGCGCAAAATACCGTCTAAAATAAACGGAGATAATTTACGTAATTTTGCTGAGCACTGTTTACCATTTGATATATTTTTTATGTCCTCAGAAAAGTATTTAGATTGTACGACACGTATAATCTCTATTTCTGCTACATTTAAATCTTGAGCGGTAATTATGTCGTTTCGTGGAAGCTTCTTCAAAAAGCGGAGTACATAAACAAAAACTCTAAGGAGCCTATCCCATGAGGAGCACCTTGAAGCGAGCGTTAAAATGGGATGCTCAACTTCAGTGACTGCAGTAGTCACGTGGGTCACAGTTTTCTCTTCTGGCAGAGACAAGCGGTTAGGTACAAACCTTTGTATTGGCCAGTGTTCCACAGGCTGAGATAGCCAAGATGGTCCGGTGAACCACAGCTCGTGGTGCATGAGCTGCGAAGGCGTAAGTCCGCGTGACACACTGTCAGCGGGGTTTTGTGATCCGGAAATGTGATACAAATTGTCAGGCGACAGATTTGCCTGAATTTGTGAAATGCGGTTAGCAACATAAGTATCAAACCTATGTGGCGAGGCAATCGACCAACATAGGGCGACTTCAGAATCCGAAAAAGCAAAAATCTTATTTATTTTATGCCTTTGCGCCAAAGTGTCGTGAACTTCTTTAGTAAGCCGAGAGAGTAATAAAACCCCATTTAATTCTAGTCGCGCTAGAGTAATTTTAGGTTTAGCAGATGCGACTCGCGATTTAGAACAAATGAGAGTGACTTTCGGAGGTTGACCGTCATTCACGACGTGTAAATATATTACACAGCCATACGCAGATTCGCTTGCATCTGAAAATGCGACCAACGAGACATCTGATCCTTTTCCGATTCCTAGATGACGAGGAAATTGAAGTAGCGATATCTGGGGCAATTCAAATAAATATTGTTGCCATAAATTTATGATGTAAGAAGGGGGTACATCGTCCCAGTCAAGGTTGAGTAGCCAAAGCTTTTTTATAATTAGCTTGGCGTATAAAATAATAGGTCCGACTAGTCCAAGGACATCGTACAGACGAGCGGTCGCTGAGAGAATACTGCGTTTAGTGCAAATAGGAGGTGGACTCGAGGTGTCGAAAACAAAGGTATCTTGAGTAGGTAACCAGCGCAAACCTAAGATCTTAAACGTATTTCCATCGGCGAGAGAAATAGATCCAGATTGCCGGTGCGACTTTGGTATGTGCTCGAGCAATTCTGGCGAGTTGGAGGACCATTTGAGCAAGTCAAACCCACCAGCCTTAAAAAGACCGATTAACTCATCAGCTATCTTAACTGCTTCCTCGAGAGAAGAAGCACAAGAAGCCAAATCGTCCATGTAGACGTCTCTCTCTAGCACAGTAGCCGCATTGGGCCATTTATGACGTTCATCAGCAGCGAGCTGATGAAGCGTGCGGAGCGCCAGAAACGGCGAAGAGCGAAGTCCGAATGTCACTCGCGTGAACTCCAGCGCTTCGAGCGGGTCAGTATCAGAGAAACGGTATAAAATCCGTTGATATTTGCGGTGCGGAGCATTTGTGTATATGCATAAATACATTTGCTTAACGTCAGCAAAAAACGCGATTTTAAAAATACGCACATTTAGTAGAATGTGAAAAATATTTGCCTGTAAATTACATCCAGAGTGTAAAATATCATTCAACGACAGTCCGGTATCCGTCTTCGCGCTCCCGTCGAGAACGGGACGAACCTTACTAGTCGCCTTGTCGTTGCGTACTACAGGATGGTGCGGTAAGTAACAACCCGGAGAGGATTGCTCCTCAACGGCGCTGCGAGACAACATACCTTTATCTAGGTAGTCAAGAATAATTTTGTCATAATTTGATTTAAGACCGGGATCCTTAGCGAACCTCTTTTCTAGAAGTAAAAAACACCGTTTCGCGGTTATGTACGAATTGCCTAATTTATTGGGGTCATCCTTAAATGGAAGATCAACTGAATAACTGCCGTCAGCATTACGAACAGTAGTTGAAGTGTAAATATTTTCACATTGCTGATCATCTGGACTTAAAAACTTCCGTGAGGGTAATTCCTCGACGGCCCAAAACCTTTCGACAATTTCGTGTAGCGGTTCAGAAGTAAAAGCACAAAGTGTGTGCGAAGCGGGTTGCGGTGAAATAATAGGGGCGTCACCCATAATTAGGTAGCCTAAGGTCGTTTCGAAGGCGGAGGGAGTATTAGCGTTAGAACCTTTAATTTTATTTGATAACAAAATCTCACAATAAAGATTGACGCCTATAAGCATATCTATAGGTCCAGGCTGTGAAAACTCATCATCAGCGAGCGGAAGGTTCAAAATGCAACTTGGAATAGACGCGCGGTCAACCCGCGAGGCAGGCAGCTGTGACGTAATCTGCTCGACTACGAGCGGCTTAGCGGCGTATTCGCATTTATTATCTAATCGAGATGTGAATTTAAGTTCGGTTATGCCAAGAATTTTTTGCGAAGTTCCTCCTATGCCTTGAACTTCCGAGTAGCGGTTCTGTTTATAAACAGGAAGCGACAAACGCTTACAACAAGTAGCGGTTACATAATCACTCTGAGATCCAGGATCCACAAGACATCTCAAGTAGTGAGTGCGGTTGAAAGAATCAATAACTTTAATTTTTGCTGTTCCTAACAAGGTAGTTGTATGTAAACAACTCGCACGGTCGCACGAGACTATGCAGATCGATGCGTTTTTATCAGAAAAGGAATGCGGTAAACTAGTCTCGACCTTATCCACAGCGGTTGCAGAGTCGATAATGGCGGGTTGAGTCGCAATTAACTCGGTCGGCGGCGCCCGCGCAGTGTGGGACACGCCTTGCGTACAAGCGGTAGCGGATTTAGTATTATTAACAGTAATAGCGGGATTTGAGTTATTTAAAGTAATAGCGGGATCGGACACCGATGAAGCAACATTGCAGATAGACTTCACAATTGGATTAAAATGCAATAAAGAATGGTGTCTCAACGAACAATGCGAACAATTATGCTTAGAAGTACAAGCTAATGTTTTGTGTTTCACACTTAAACAGTTGTTACAGAAAGAGTTTAATTTAATAAAATTATATCTCTCATGCGGTGTTAATTTCATAAAACACGAACATGAATATAAATGTTCATGCTGTTTGTTTCTGCACAAACCACAGTTATCGCTTGCGCCTGTGCCGGAGGCTACATCCTTAGCGCTCACGAATGTTTTTGTTGAGGCGTGCGGCTGCCGTACAATAGGGCTGCTACGCATTTTGTGCAGCGAGTTATCAATTTGTTTATTAATGCCCACCGTTGGGGATCTTGACAAAACTTTGCTCTGTTCTTTAACAAACTCGATCAAATTTTTATAAGAAGGAATTTTCTCTTTCCGATACGTAATTTCGAATAATTTAATTGTATCTGCGTCCAATTTTTGCAGCGCCAGATGCAAAAAAATAAAATCAGTTAAGTCACCAAGCTGAAGTTGCTTTAGTGCTTCCACGGACGAATTAAAATTATTTATGAATGAGTCTAGTCCGGTGGAAGTTGTGTTTGAAAGCGGTTTAAAATGTAACAACTGGTTAAGATAAGTACACGCGAGCGAACGGGGATCGTCATATTTTTGGACGAGAGCGCCCCAAATAATAGGATAGTTGTGGGATGTCGGCGCCAGCCCTGCGCAGACGCACGACGCCTGGCCCGTGAGTTTACCTACTAGATAATAAACCTTTTCGCTGTCAGTCAGCGAAGTATTATCATGGATCATACTTTTGAATTGTTGGTAAAACAAAGGCCAGTTTTTTACATCTCCATTAAATGACATTAAATCAATAGGTGGCAGGTGAGGTTTTGATCTGGAAGGAACTTGCGGTGCAGAAATAATTTTACTGTTGTCATTTTCTAATAACATTTGCTTAATATAGCAGTACATTTCCTCAAAAGAGGTCCATGTGTCGTAATCAATATCAGAGCCTGGGTTTAATTTGAGAAATAACAAGTTATATGAATCCAAAGCACTTTGATATTCATCGCGTATTGAATCTATGTTTGATGCACTGGTGCTAAATGCCTTGTACTGATTTGAATCAGTTTCAGCTTTGTGCGCGAGTTCTAGAATATTTTCTACGCGTTTGTATATTACATCGCGTTTGATTGAATAAATAGTCAGCTGATTTTTATCAGCCTGGTAATCAAATCCTCCAGCAAAGCCTTCACTGCTTTTCCTATTACCTTTACCCATTGTAAATATAAATGTAAATTTGTATGGATAATAAATTTAGCGGTAAATATGTCAACAGCGTAAAAACTATGTAAACAGCGGTAATAATTGGCTCTTCGCTTGACGCGTAAATAAGTAGCGAGATAGAGATATCGCAACGTTATTGTTATAATAAGTGGATGGATAGAACAGAACCATATATTTCTACCCGACAATTGTCGTTGCGGAGAAAAAACAAAACGATTATGACGACTGCGCGCGATCGTGATTAGTGCAATCGATTTAAACGGAACGTAACGAAGATAACCGAAGTTAGCCGAACCGTGCCGAACCAATTTATGTGTCTTTAACACATGAATTCTTTTATTAACACATGAATCTAAATTAGCCACGAAAAATGAAATAAATTAGGAAATAACTCACGATATGTTGTACTAAGCGATGCGTTGCGAAAATAAAGCGAAATAACTGCCGATGCGGGAGATATAACAAGATAATTATTGACAGAGTATTTGTATTACGTAGCACAATGATCGTATAAGCCTCACCCAGTATTTAGCTATTAGATTACAAAAAAATAAATACGGTCGAAGTGACCAAAAAAGATGGAGAAGATGCCTTTTTGAGCTTCTACACTTGGGGTGCGAAATATTAAAGAAAATAATTTTGATAACTCCTAGGCACAAGGAGTGGTTAAGTGGACTGTATATGCGGCTGGTTCTATTATAAATTTTTGAATAACTAAAGAAATAAACAATTTACTTGCATGTACTTGGTATGTAAGGAACGACTGAGGTCGACGAAATAGGAAACAGGTAAGCGGGACATGCGCACTCACCTCACAATCCCGGGTATTTCTCGTACAGACACTGTCAGCTTTCACAGTTCCTTGGCTAGAGTTTTTGATACGGCACTGCTGGTCTAACACATAAAAAAGCACACACTCGCGATCACGTTCAATGAGATGCAACAGTCAAGGGTGCTGCTGCTGCGGCGGTCAAACGAAGAGTAATGTCTCAAAATCATTGTCTATACGTAGCAGCAATAGAGATAGCCGCATACGCAAGTGCACATGTGTGACAGGGATGGATGATGGGTAGGTTTAAATACGTGCAAGTACCTTCTTTTCAAAAAATATAAAAATAATAAATCCAACACTACTAATACAGTAAAACAATCCGTGCGCAACAGTACTCAAGAGACACGTGACGCGTGAACGAAGCGAGGGAGGGGAAGAACGACTTGATCTACCAATAACGTGTCGGCGCCAGCGCGCACCCTCCCCTCACCCCTCTGCGCAACCAAATAGACCTAAGAATTGACCTCTGCGCATCCCCCTTCCACTTTTCATAAGCGATCTTAATTCACCGCGCAACCTATACCAGCGGAAAGTGAACCAACTAATTACAGTATTCCTCAACAGGCGAACAGTCCCTCTCTATGACGATCGTGAATCTGGCGCAGAATTACGTGGGCTCAAACAACATTAACTTACTGGAGCCCCGCGGTCAGTTCGGTACCCGGCTAAGCGGCGGCAAGGACTCGGCCAGCCCTCGATACATCTTCACGCTCATGTCGCCGCTCACGAGGCTCGTCTTCCACCCCCATGATGATCCACTGCTGGTCGTGAGTATTGTCTGCAGATAATGTCTCTATCCTCGCGAAGCAAACCCTCGAACTTGGCTCGCGATGCTAATTCTCGAACTTGGCTCGCGAGGCTAACTCTCGAACTTGGCTCGCGAGGCAAATTCTCGAACTTGGCTCGCGAGGCAGACTCGATCTTGGCTCGCGAGGCAAACTCGATCTTGGCTCGCTAGGCAAACTCCTGAACTTGGCTCGCGAGGCAAACGAATAGAAACGATTCGCAGGATTCGAATATTCGCATTCGGGCCTTAGCATGCATTGAGACAGCAATGGAAACGGAAGTTGCTCCATACCTGTTACACAACTGAACTCTGCGAAACACGTTACAGTACTGACCTGATAAATATTGAACGTCTAGTCTTGCATCTGTAATGTGTGAATTGGATGGAATCCAACAGTTTTTATCATATTGATGGATCACAGTGTTTACGTCTAGCCTTCGTCTAAAACTTCAGTACTTAACTCGCATGTATGATCAGAAAGTCTTCTGATAGCCAATGACAGAGCTACATACCCAACACTCGGCCAATTGTCCACAGCACGAGTTCGAGGACAACCAGAAGATCGAGCCGATGTACTACATCCCGATCCTGCCGATGATGCTGGTGAACGGCGCCGAGGGCATCGGCACCGGCTGGTCCACCAAGATACCCAACTACAACCCCCGGGACATCGTCGAGAACATACGGTCAGTATCACACACAGCTGTGGAATACTTGAGGGTAACACTCACGTGGTGATCGTCCGGGGCGGATCCACGTAAGGGCATAAGAATAAATAATAACAGTAGATCGGAATCTCTTTTGACCGAGTCCAAAACGCCGCCATTTATATACCTACTTCCCCCTTCACGTCGTAACACCCCTCTGTCGTCCAGGCGTGTTGCTAGGGTTGCTTGCTGTTAAATATTACTTACGTCCAAGGATCATGGAAAGTAAACGGATTGACATTGGAGGCGTTTTACACCTCTGCTGATTTTAAATTTAGTTTAAATTGACCCTAGAGACTATACATCTCTAAGCCATTTAGATTAAGTATTATATTATAGTATTAATTCTGGGACCCTATACATCCCGTTGTAATTTAAATTTTCACAGATATTTGACCTGGAGACCCTATACATCTCCTGCTCAATTAAAACGTGCCAGTAAAGTAGTGTTCTGGTTTTGCTGTTCTAATAATTACTTTTTACACTTGTTTCTAAAATGCGGTTTTTTTTTCTCTTAATCTTTTAATGACAGAGTGAGGTTTCTTTGTGTAATTTGTCTGTGGTTACGTATTGTAAGAGCTAATGTAACTTGTTTTTATAAAAAATGACTGTTCCAAGTTTCTTGCGGCGCATTCTTCTTGGCAATCATGGTCTTTCCGAAAGCGCTGGTAGACTCAAAAAAATTACGTGTAAAAGAGCATTCAACTGCCTATTTGCTGAATAAAATTTTGAATTTTGACAAAGCCCATACTTTGAATCGTTCTTATTTACATTCAGCGCCATCTACCTTGCTTGAGTGACACATTCGTACCGCTGTTTTGTTATTATTTGACCCGCTGGCTACGACCTTGACGCCATCTAGAAATTGCCTGAATATTTAATATATATAATATGACTGCGGGGAACGATTCGAAGTATGGGCTTTGACACTCCGTATACTATCTTCCTTGCTTACGTCTAAAGATAATGGGCCTTATTCATAAAAGTCACTCAAGCCTCTATTAGCTAATATAATATGTTTTGTCTTCTTCTTACTAACGGAAATGTCAATGTGACAAAAAAGAACAAACGATCTTTAAGGCCATTTTAGTTAAAATAGGTTTATGAATGACAGGGAATAACGCTAAAATATAAGTTTTTCATTACTTTGAAATCATTATTTTATTCTAGTTTTACAAAATATGACATTTATAGATCATTACTCAAAGCGTACCTACATATTATACATACTTCTAAATAAGAAGTTATTATAAGTGCCATACCAAATGAAACTATCTAAGGTGATTTAAGTAAGTACGAGGGGCGGCTGAAAAGTAATCTACCTAACAATGGAACAAAAGACTGTCGTGGCTAAATTTTTTTTATTTTTCTATATAGTCCCCTGCTAGTAAAATGCACTTATTAAATTTTTCAAATATTGAATTTGAACCATTAAAAAAAAAACTTTCGGTTTGTCGTCAAAAAAGTCAATAACCGCAGCCTTCATTTCGTCATCGGTCATAAACCTTCGTCCCCTGAGGTCTTTATTGAGAAGTCTAAACAGAAAATAGTCACAGGGGGCTAAATCTGGACTATAAGGGGGGTGGTCAATGGTTTCGAAGCCATTGTCTTTAATTGCTAGCTTCGTTGTGCGGGCGGTATGCACTGGTGCGTTATCGTGCAAAATCAGAATTCCTTTGCTTAGTTTACCTCGCCGTTTTTCTTTTATTGTCTCTCTTAGTTGATATAGTAAGTTTGAGTAATAATCAGCATTCATTGTAGTTTTCTTCGGTAAATAATCTATGAGCAAAATCCCTTCTGTGTCCCAAAAGATTGTAGCCATAAGTTTACCTGCCGATGGACAGACCTTGAATTTCCGAGGCGGCTTCTCATCCTTAAATTTCCACTGTAACGACTCTTGCTTACTTTCGGGTTCCCATTGTCGAATCCAAGTCTCATCACATGTTACAATTCTAGAAATTATTTCTTCCTCTTTCCCTCGACTCATGTCCAAAAACTCTTCGCAACATTTGACACGCCTCTCCATGTCAAATGCAGTCAACATTCTGGGGACCCAACGTGCACTAACCTTGGACATGTTCAAATGCTCATGAATTATTTCATTGACTCGCTCTTTACTGACGCCCACATCTCTAGCTATCTCCCACTGCTTCACTCGTCGGTCCTCTAATATAATTTTTTTCACCCTGGCTACATTTTCATCGGTGACGGCCGAAACTGGTCTTCCGCTACGAGGATCATCTTCCAGGCTCTCACGACCTAACTTAAACTGCTTTGACCAAAACTTTATAACAAATTCGGAAGAACACGAACTGCCAAACACACGTAACATACGCTGTCTGATCTCCGAAGGCGTATTCCCTTCTTTAGTCAAAAACTTAATCACCGCACGCTGCTCGATTTTATCCATTTTCACTTTTTCTACCGACATGTTTGAAACAATTGTAGGAGACAAATAAACGTGATGCAATACACAAATGAATGTAATACATTTTGAAAATAGAATAACAAACGAATATAAATCCATACCAGCCAGCATTATTTTTGTATATATTTCTGACCAAGGAGATTACTTATCAGCCGCCCCTCGTATTACATCCAAATTCACCACAATAAATTGACACCTGACACCATCGTTATTTGTTTCCAAGATCGGCATTTTCATGATGTAGGTACGGAACGCACAAACAACCAAACGCGCATGCGGCGACGCCGGCCGTGACAGCCTGACTGTGTAGCTCGTTTAACGAGTACTCTAATATCGTGACCTTGAGTCCGTCCGGAACGGGAGTTTCCGTTCTGCTATGTCATTATTATTCTTATGGCAAGGACCTCGAGAGTACAAATGGCTCCCAGCACCCTTCTTGCCTAAAGTTGTAGCGTTATCGTTGAGGCTGAAAAGGTTAAAACGGCACTCAATATAATCTTTTTTTACAGTCGCATGTTAGACGGGGAAGAACCCAAACCCATGCATCCGTGGTACAAGAACTTCAAAGGCCACATCGAAGGATTTGGCGACAAATACGTCATTTCCGGCGAGGCGGCCATCTTGCCCGGCGACAAGATCGAGATCACTGAACTTCCGGTCGGCGTGTGGACGCAGAATTATAAAGAGAACGTGCTGGAACCCATGCTGGGCACTGACAAAGTGAAGCCGCTCATATCGGAGTACAGGGTGAGTTGAACGGGTGGTAGAATAAAAATAACATAAATACAGTTTATCTTTTTGAGATGCGGAACCCTAAAAATGACTTTGTGCCAAGTGTCTTGCGGCGCGTTCTTTTTGGCGATCATAGTCTTTCCGAAAGCGCTGGTATACTCTAAAAATTACATGGAAAAGAGCATTCAACTGCCTATTTGCAGAATAAAAAATTGGATTTTGTGAACTGAGTTTTTGAAATTTGGCTATACTTTTCGTCATCTACACTTATAGCGTAGAAAAATGGTTCTTACTGACATACTAACAAAACCTATGGTGACTTTTTGTAACTAAGATACTATTAACAAAACGTATAGTGAATTTTTTTAACTGTTTGCGCATGGTAAGGAACAAACTAATAAATATAAATTTTGAAATTTGTTGAAATAATATATATAATATAGGTTACCCTGATACATCTTCAAACAACACCCAACTCTTCCCCAGGAGTACAACACGGACACCACCGTCCGCTTCGTGGTGAGCCTGCTGCCGGGCAAGCTGCCGGAGGTAGAAGCCGAGGGCATCCACAAGGTGTTCAAGCTGCAGACCACCATCTCCATGACCTGCATGAACGCTTTTGACCACAACAACTGCTTGAAGAAGTAAGGGTCTGATCTTCAATCAATAATTACAAGTAGATGTCGGGCCAGAGCGGCGAAAACGGCCTGGCAAACAACGGCTTGCTTGTAGAGTGCACTCTTATTTATTGCACGCAAAATTGCACGTTATTGCAACAGCTTAAGGATTATATTAGATCAAAATAATCAATAGCAAGCTGACACTAGAATGGTGCCATATTTTTATTTCGTTTTTGTTCGTGACTGGTTATCTAGATAATTATTGATCGAAGGGTTTGATACAATTTGCAGAGTTTAGTGGAAACTGGACATTTAACCTGAAGTTCTGATGGTTTTTAACTGAAGATAATTTGTTAATAACGGCCATTCCCAATATTCAATATGTCTCTTGTTTTTTAACCCCCGACAAAAAAGAGGGGTGTTATAAGTTTGACATGTGTATCTGTGTGTCTGTGTATCTGTGTATCTGTCTGTGGCATCATAGCTCTCAAACGGATGGACCGATTTAGATGCGGTTTTTTTTGATCGAAAGCTAATGTAATCGAGATAGTTCTTAGCCAAGTTACATTAAAATCGTTTTACCCGTTTTTGAAATATTGAACTTTGAATTGACATTGTCGGGGGTTTTTAAACTTTTCTAAGTTGGTTATATCTACTGACGGATTTCATCACTATACGAGGGCTGTTTGATAAGTACCCGTTTTTGTAAATATATTAATATCACGGGCCGCAAATAAGTATACCACCTTTTTAAGCCATTTTTCAAAGGCGGGAAAATTAAAAAAAATGGCATTCTTTTGTTTTTTTTCTCATTTGACAACGATTCACTGAAGGCGTGAACTTAAAATTGTTAAAATGGAGAAAGAACAGTATCGGTCTGTAATTAGATTCTTATTTTTGGAAGGAAAAACATGTGATGAAATAAAAGTAAGAATGCAAGCGGTTTACCATGAATGTGCTCCTTCTATGACAACCGTCAGATATTGGTATAACGAGTTTAAGCGGGGGAGAACAACCGTCTTTGATGAGGATCGCCCAGGCCGGCCAGTTGAGGTGACTACAGACGATATGGTTAAGAAAATTTAAAATATCGTTTTAGCCGACCGCCGAATTAAACTTCGAGAAATCGTTGATGCTGTAAACGTTTCAATCGAGAGGGTACAACACACATTAGAAGAAAAATTGGGCATGAAGAAAGTATCGGCGAGGTGGGTGCCGCGTTTACTCACGGAGGAGCAAAAACGGAACCGACTGACTACTTCGGAGCAGTGTTTGGCCGTGTTCAAACGTAACTCGAAGGAGTTTCTGCGTCGTTTCGTGACTGTGGACGAAACGTGGGTCCACCACTACACCCCGGAAATGAAAGAGCAGTCGAACGCAGTGGATTTTACCGGGTGAACCTGCTCCAAAGAAAGCAAAAACCGTCCCATCGGCTGGAAACGTCATGGCGACCGTTTTTTGGGATTCGCAAGGTATTATACATATCAGGGCAGGACTATGCCAATTTATTGGATGAATTTGACGCCGTGTTGAAGGACAAACGACCCCATTAAAAAAAGAAAAAAGTACTGTTTCATCACGACAACGCCGGGGCTCATTCGTCCAGAGTTGTGACGGTTAAATTAGCACAGTTACGCTACGAACTATTGTCTCACCCCCCGTATTCTCCAAATTTGGCCCCATGCGATTTCTTTTTGTTTTCCAACCTAAAAAAATTGCTCGGTGGCAAGCGATTTGGATCAAATGACGAAGTCATTGCCACCACAGAGGCCTATTTTATTGACTTTCCAAAATCATACTTTTTGAATGGTTTATTGAAGCTTGAGTATAGGTGGAACAAATGTATAGAGTTAAAAGGTGACTACGTAGAAAAATAAATGCATATATACAAAAAAAAATGTTTTTTTTTCCATAAACGGGTACTTTTCAAACAGCCCTCGTACAATCGAACAATTTGCTATCTGGAGATGGCCCACCATTGTCCCATCGACAGATAACAAGCAGTGATTGGATTACCTACCGACAGTAAGTTTATTGTGACGGCAAAATTGAAGGAAGATAGATGTTTTTATTGAAGGAAGATAGATGTTTTTATTGAAGGAAGATAGATGTTTTTATTGAAGGAAGATAGATGTTTTTATTGAAGGAAGATAGATGTTTTTATTGAAGGAAGATAGATGTTTTTATTGAAGGAAGATAGATGTTTTTATTGAAGGAAGATAGACGTTTTTATTGAAGGAAGATAGATGTTTTTATTGAAGGAAGATAGATGTTTTTATTGAAGGAAGATAGATGTTTTTATTGAAGATAGATGTTTTTATTGAAGGAAGATAGATGTTTTTATCGGCAATACATCAAAACAAGACATTGCTTAGCGAGTAGCAGGTGTAGTGTAACCAAATATTAACTGCATAGTTCTTTCATTTATTCAATTATGTGCTACTACAAGTTCCTGTAAAAGAAAATACTTGTCTATGGCGTGTCGATCACTGCAACAGGAGTCAAGGCGGCGTCGAGATATCGGCGCCGCTTCTAAGTTTTCTTTGGCATGACGGGTAGTGCACTAATACAAATACGGCCATTTTGTCTTCGTCTAAGCTTTGCCTAGTTTGGGACTAGGTCAATTGGTGTCAATTGTCCCATGATATTTATTAATTACTAGCTGTTGCCCGCGACTTCGTCCGCGTAGATTTCCGTTATCGCTATCCCGCGGAAACCATACAATTTTCCGGAATAAAAAGTAGTCTATGTTATTCCTCAATATTCAACCTATCTCCTTACCAAATTTCATCTAGATTGGTGCTGCGGTTTTCCCGTGAAGAGGTAACAAACAGACAGACAGAGAGACAGAAAGACAGAGGGACAGAGTTACTTTCGCATTTATAATATTAGTTAGGAAGTTAGGATTAGGATTTATCGTCATCATCGCCCCCAGGTACGAGAAGGTGGAGGAGATGCTCCGCGAGTTCTACTCCCTCCGCATGAAGTACTACTTGCGCCGCAAGGACTGGCTGCAGGGCCAGCTGCAGGCCGAGGCCGACAAGCTGTCCAACCAGGCGCGCTTCATCCTCGAGAAGTGTGACAAGGGGCTCGTCGTCGAGAACAAGAAGCGGAAGGCCATGGTCGAGGAGCTCATCAAGAGAGGTGCTTCATACTCATACTCATTTATTTGTAACTAGCTGTTGCCGGCGACTTCGCGTAGATTTCGGTTATCGCTATCCCGCGGGAGCTATACAATTTTCCCGAATAAAAAGTAGGTAACCTATGTTATCATGATACTCGGGACTTAATCGCGTAAAAAACTTTCGAGACCATGGACGCAACGTCGCGTCCGAAACGTCGAGGTATTTAAATTCAAATTTAAATATAAAAGTTTTTTACGCGATTAAGTCCCGAGTATCACGATAATGTGCGAAAATCTCGAAAGTTTAAATCAATACATGGTAACCTATGTTATTCCTCAATATTCAAACTATCTTCTTACCAAATTTCATCTAGATTGGTGCAGCGGTTTTTCCGTGAAGAGGTAACAAACGGAGACAGAGAGACAGTTACTTTCGCATTTATAATATTAGTTAGGATTAAATATTTGGGTCAATCAACTTTTCACTGCCGCTCGTTGCCATAGAGATGTCCCCTGGGTAACGCAACGAAAATATGATTTTCTAACACCCCACTCTCCCGAAAGCCGGGAGAAGTTAGGAGATGAAGCATGAAGGAATTGGCATGTAACTGTCGAAACTCTCAACGTTTGATGTAATGCTGCCTTAAAAAAAATCTCATTTTAGACGAGTGACCCAGGGGACATCACCATGGCAACGAGTGGCAAAGAAAAGTTAATTGACCCATTTATGAACTAAAAACAACAACTTTACTCACCCGCGACCACATGTGAAAAATAGTTGGGCATTATTTTCAGAAAACAGTACCATTTTTGCCAAAAAAAGTATAAAAAATTCCATAGAAAATTTATTTATCAGTTTTGTGACGGTCCATATAGGACGTATAATAAAACGCGTCAAAAATTTACAAAAAAATGTGGGACACTTTTTTTATTATTTAAATAGATAGTCCTCGTGATTCTGAGCAGAAATAATCCAAAATTTGTTAGTTTATTGAAATACTGTTTTCTGAAAATGCCCATACCTCAGTTATGTCTTTGCGGCAAATGTATGTTTCCGCCTCCACTGCTACACGAACAAGAAGTACAAGTTTTGCCTGGTTTGGGACTAGGTCAGTTGGTGTCAATTGTCCCATGATATGTATTATTTATTAGTTAGCTTGACAAACAGTGCCTCTAAGCGTGAAGACGGGAGTATTCATTTGCAACTTGTTTCAACAACTGTTAAATACCGATATTCCTTTACAGGTTACGCGCCGGATCCGATCGCGGAGTGGAAGAAGCGCGCCTCTAAGATGCAGGGGCTCGAGGTGGTGGACGAAGAGCCCGAGTCCGAGGACGAGCCCGCGCCCGCCGGGGACAGGGGCCAGCCCGTCGACCCCGGTGAGGCCCCGGCCCTCCCGCCCGGCCTTGCCGAGGACCAAGAAGGATAGTACACGGAGTGTCAAAGCCCATACTTCGAATCGTTCCCCGCAGTCATGTTAAAATTCAGGCAATTTCTAGATGGCGCCAAGGTCGTAGCCAGCGGGTCAAATAATAACAAAACAGCGGTACGAATGTGTCACTCAAGCAAGGTAGATGGCGCTGAATGTAAATAAGAACGATTCAAAGTACGGGCTTTGTCAATCCGTTTACTTTCCATGATCCTTGCACGGACCAACCACCCATCCTAATCTGGACACCGCATCTTTTATAATTTACTTGGAAAGTCATTACGGAAAAAAGCCGCGGTGAGCGGGCCGGGGGAATGCGTCGTGATTGGTTCATAGCTTGTCATCTCGCTTGTCATCTGGTCGAAAGCGAGCCGCGATTCGAGGCTAGCGAGGTTTATAGGTAATGAGCATATGCGTTTCGTAAACGTTCGCCCTGACGTTTGGTGTCCAGAGGGTGGTTGGTCCGTAGCCTGTACACTCGATCCGTTTGATTCCTGTAGACATAATGAAAACTGGATATTGACCGCGATTACCTTATAGGTTTGATGATCACGGGCGCTCTGACGAAACGAGGGTAGATACTAATGTTGCGCAGACCGGGCTCTGTCTACCCGCATTTTTGCGCGCCGACTGCGCGCACTGCCACTACCATCGGTCGCGTTCTAACTTATTACTCGATTTAAGCGCACAACACTTCGGTGTCACTACGTGTACCCGAAACTGATTCTGGACAAGTCTTGCATAATGAAATCACCGGATCCCAGACACTTGACAATTTAAACCCATCCTCATGGTTAAAATTTTTGTGTTTCTTAATTTCAACCGCTTCTCTCACCAGTCTTGGTATATAATGGCGTTCTGTCGAAATGATCTTAGGGCTGTGTAACTCAATCCAGTGATTTGTCCCCGACTCAATGAGGTGTTCAGCAATGGTGGGTTTGCGAGTGTCGTTATTTTTGACTGCGGCTTTCATCTTCGAGGGCTTCGCAGGAGTGTGCGTGTTTGCGAATCCACAATGATTCCCTCAAAAGCTCATGATAAAACACGAATGTCTTTTATCACATAACATTAATTTCCACCCATTAAATTTTTTAATTCAACCAAAAAAAACCTTTTTTGTGCCTTGAAATAATTAAATATTTTTGAAAATCTTGTGTTGTACTTGTGTATCCAATAGTAAAATTTGCGTTCATTGTATTATGAGATTTCGTCAACTTTATTTTACAGAAAAAGCGTTCCAAGCGCTGAAGGACGTGAAAAAGTTCAACTATCTGCTGGGAATGTCCATGTGGATGTTGACCAAAGAGAAGAAAGACGAACTGCTGAAGCAGAGGGACCAGAAACTGTCTGAACTCACCACGCTTAAGTGAGTACTGGAATCGCGAGTCAAAGATCCGCTAGGTACTTTTTTTTAACCTACTTCAAAAAAAGGAGGAGGTTCTCAATTCGTCAGGATGTTTTTATATGTATGTTCCCCGATTACTCGAAGACGGCTGGACCGATTTCGAAAATTCTTGTTTTGTTTGAAAGGGTCCTAGTTGGTTCCATTGCCACCAAGTCAGGATCTGATGATGGGATCCCAAGGAAATCGAGGGCAATCCTCAAATTTCATAGGCACGTATCATGTGTTTCATTTATTTTCGAAAGCTATTCAAGTAACGCCTGATTCAATAAATTAGCTATTCAAGTACTTGCGTCTGGTAGTCATCATCTCGTGATGATGAGGTGATGATGGAAGGTACAACACCTTAACGGTTAGGAGTTGAAGGATAATTCTTAAAATATTAACGTAACTTCAAATTGTGAAATAAAAAATCTTTTAACACAAAGCAAAACCGCCTTCAAAAAAACCTTAGCGAAAAAATTTTATATTAGGGATAACCAAATAAACGATCAACTGCTAATTTTATTTAATCAGACCATTAAAGTTACAGATAATTGCACGCTTATAATTGATATGGAGAAAACACTTTCTAAACCTAAAAATAGAACCGAAAAAAATAGTAAGCCCGAAACGATACGTCCGTCCTATGCCAAGTGCCCGCTAAGAATGCTGGCTCAGACTGCGCTCCGGCGCTCACAATGGATGTCGTGACGGCGGAAGTCAACTGACGATCTATAAAATAGTAAGCCCGAAACGATACGTCCGTCCTATGCCAAGTGCCCGCTAAGAATGCTGGCTCAGACTGCGCTCCGGCGCTCACAATGGATGTCGTGGCGGCGGAAGTCAACTGACGATCTATAAAATAGTAAGCCCGAAACGATACGTCCGTCCTATGCCAAGTGCCCGCTAAGAATGCTGGCTCAGACTGCGCTCCGGCGCTCACAATGGATGTCGTGGCGGCGGAAGTCAACTGACGATCTATAAAATCAATATAACGGTGTTGCTAGTCTTGTTTATTCCTAATAATAATATAATCCTTGCTTCATTCAAGGAATATTCCGCTCGCATCGCACCGACTTAATATTTCTGCTAGGCCATGAAACTCCTGACTTTAGAGGATTATTTTATGTTTTTTTTTCTAAGATCTTTTTCAACTAGGTTAAGCTTGGTGTAACCCCCACAATTTCCCTCCAGACAAAAGACCCCAGCGATGCTCTGGCGCGAGGATCTGGACGTGTTCCTGATAAAGCTGGAGGACGTTGAGGAGAAGGAGCGGCAGGACGAGGCCAGCACCAACAAGAAGACCACTAAAGCACTGGTGAGTGGCGCGGGACAATGAGGAGGCGGCGAGCGGCATGGAAAGTTATGGGCTTATGGGAGTTGGCCATAGACATCTCGCACGACAGGCCGCGACTATGTTTGTAGCGCGAGATAATATTACCCGTCCCGTCGCATTCTGCAGATGTAGCACGGCGCGCCATTTTGTCGCTTGTCGCGCAGTGCGTCCCTTTCATAGTCACGGAATCAGTGAAGGACGCACTGAGCGACAAGCGACAAAATGGCACGCGTGCTAGCCCCCCAGAGTGACAGAAAAGGACGGGCAGTTGTTCTCGCGCGAGATAGAAGGTGCACTGTGAGTTGTGCCATAACCACTCACTTGCATTGAATTTTGAGTTGAACTCTATTTATAACAAAATATGAGCGTTGACAGGCAACTCTAGTTGCCAAAAGCAATTGAGTGGTTAAGAATAAATAATAACATAGTAGAACGGAAACTCCCGCTCCGGACGGGCTCAAGGTCACGATATTAGAGTATTCGTTAAACAGACTACTCAGTCATGCTGTCACGGCCGGCGTCGCCGCACGCGCGTTTGGTTGTAATAGCTTTACATGAGCCTGCATGTATTTTGTTTTATATTTGTAGGTAAGAAATACTTACTTAAATCACCTTAAATGGCTTCATTTGATATGCCACTCATAATAACTTGTTATTTAGAAGTGTCTATAATTATGTAGGTACGTAATGATTTATAAATCTCATATTTTGTAAAACTGGAATAAAATAATGATTTCAAAGCAAAGAAAAACTTATATCTTAGTGATATTATCTCTAGACGTAAGTACCTGATATTTAACAGCAAGCAACCCTAGCAACACGCCTGGACGACAGAGGGGTGTAACGACGTGAAGGGGGAAGTAGGTATATAAATGGCGGCGTTTTGGACTCGGTCAAAAGAGATTCCGTTCTACTATGTTATTATTTATTCTTATGGTTGTGCTTCTAGACCTACAGGGCCGTGTTTTATAAAGCTACAAATTACAATTTACAAGCGGAAGTCTCGTTCTATCACCTTTTGTTAGAAAGAGACTTTCGCTTGTAAATTGTAACTTGTAGCTTTATAAAACGCGGCCCAGGAAGCATATAAGAATCTAGCGATTTGCGAGCGAATGCTTGATACTAATGAACACGTTGCGTGATCGCCTCAATACGAAACTCGCTAGCAAATCGCCAGTGTGATAAGGCTGTAAATGTTTGTTGTTTGTTGTCTAGCTATTCTGCGCATGAAGTATTTTAATAACGTTTCTTACCTTTTTCCCACTTAACCTCTGCAAACTGCAAGAATTTTACTAGCCCCTTAAAAACAAGAACAGCGTGACTCCCGACGTACGGTCCCGTCCCCATGATCGATGGTATCTTGTTTTGTTCATTTCGTTACCCCTCTAAAAACACAGTCTTACCCCTTTAGGGGTAATTACCCTCAGGTTCGGAACCACTGGATCCTTACTGAAACAGGATACATGGAAAACTAGAAAACTATAGCATAGCCCGGGAATAGAACTGGTACTTTTCCATTCCCTCTTGAATCAGTTACATTCAAATAATTTAGCTCTACTAATGCTATTTCATGATTCTTTGTATGTTTTACATTGCACACCAGATGGAAAGGATGAAGGTATGGTGATTTATACTGAACACAACTCTCTTCTCTATCTTGTCAGTCATATATCGATGACCGGACCGGACCGGATAGCCCAGTGGTTGGAGACCCTGACTGAAGCTTGAGGTCCCGGATTCGATCCCCGGTCGGGGCAGATGTTCGTGTGATGAATACGAATGTTTGTTCTCGGGTCTTGGATGTTAACCCTTTCAACGCCACCGACTCATACAAAAGTTGTCATCCACACGCCAAGTTGGCATAACGTCAACGCGGACTTAAACCTTAAGCATACGTTCGTAGGTCGCATTTGCACTGTGCAGCCGGACACCTATAAGCGTTGATGGCGTCGTGGGTACGTCGGCTCATGACGCTTTTAAGCGTCCTTGGCGTTGAAAAGGTTAATATGTATATAAGTATGTATTTGTCTACCCATAGCTAGCTAGGCTGTGCCTAGTTTGGGACTAGGTCAATTGATGTCAATATTTATTTTATTTCTTTATATATTTTCCACGCCTATCACGGTACCAATGCGGTGGAGCCATTTTTTGGGCGCTTCCATAGAATTTGTAGATTGCAATTTAATAAAAAGCTTGTGAAAACTAAATTCTATTGATGTCTCTTCTCTTGAATTGTCCTTGATTCCAACCGCACTGTCTTCAGCAAAACAAGGGGAACAAGAATCGCAAGTCTCTGATGGACATCGCGCCGGCCACGAACGGGCGCCGAGTGGAGCCGAAGATCTCCGAGGACCTCATCAAGCGCATACAGGCCGCCGAGAAGGCTAAGACACGGAAGGAGTTCAAGAAGGAGTATGACCCGGTCAGTGCACTAATCAATATACAGGATGGTTGGAATAACGATGAAGGAACTTTAGGAGGTGAAACGAGCAAGTGGGTCACCTGATGGTAAGTGATCACCATTGCCTATAGACACCCGTAACCCCGGGGGGTTTGCAGATGCGGTTGCCAACCTAGAGAGCCAAGATTAGATGCCTCGTGTGCCCGTAATTACACCGGCTGTCTTACTCTCCACAACGGAACACGACAGTGCAAGCACTGCTGCTTAGCGGCGGGATTAGCGAGTAAGATGGTGGTAGCGATTCGGACGAACCTCTCACAAGGTCCTATCACCCGCAGATATCAAGATGGTGGCAGTATTGTACGGCTAGCTACGGCGAGCAGCGACCGGCGGGTGCTTGGGGGCAACAAACATAGGGAATATGCGTTTTCACTTGAATTTTTCTTCTGCTGGGCATTATAATGGTCCCACGATAACTCTGCATAAGATATTAATTGGCAACCCAGAAAAATCACGCTGTGGTTATACTTTTTACACGTCACTCAGACATTTCTTAAATCAAAAACAATAATGATAGTAGCAATCAAAAGTTGCTGTTTTTTTTTTAAATATTGCTCTATCCATTGGAGGACAATTTTGCTAGTGTTTAGTAGGTTTTGCCGTTGTACGGTAAAAAAAAATCTAGAAAACGAAATATGAGAGGTATTTTAATGGTGGATGGTGAATGAACGATGACCTGTTTAATAATCAAAACGTGTCGTTCGACTATAAATCAGTGTTGCCATAAACAAACTTTAGATTTCTACTGTTGTCACTTCGTTGCAGAGTTATCGTGGGACGACTATATCACGTTAATTTGCTGTATACTTAATACACTATCTTTACTATAGCACATATAAAATTCAATTGAGTGACACGATTCGCTCTCACCGGTTTCCCGCTAATCAACCTCCCAGCCTTGTACTAAGTGTGGAGTTGACAACAGGACGACCCAGTTGGCATCAGCCCGTCCAGCGGCGACAAGAAGCCGAAGTCGCGCGTGAAGAAGGAGAAGCCGGAGAAGCCCGAGAAGCCAGAGAAGCCGGACAAGAACGGGCTCAAGCAGACCAAGCTCACCTTCAAGAAGGAGCCCAAGAAAGTGAGTTTTGAAAGAGACGTTTTTGCAAAAATATAAAAGAACCCGACTGCAAAAACAATTAACTTGTATTAAGATATGCTGTGTTATTCCCACAATTAACCCTTTATTTCGCAGAAAACATGAATTCTAGTCTCATCTGATTTTATATCTACTAAAAATGTGTAATATTATAAAAATACAAAGAGACTGCTCTATAGATATTGATGATGGTTCAAAACAAAAATCATCATCATCAGCCTATTTACGTCCCACTGCTGGGCACAGGCCTCCTCTCAGAATGAGAGGGCTTGGGCTATAGTTCCCACGCGGGCCCAGTGCGGATTGGGAACTTCACACACACCATTGAATTGCTTCGCAGGAGTGTGCAGGTTTCCTCACGATGTTTTCCTTCACCGAAATGCTCATGATAAATTACAAATTTAATTTTAAATGTAATTTTGTAAAACAAAAATGTTTTAAGTAAACTTCTATTGCTGATGATATTTGCCATTTAATTACTTTAGTTTATGACATAATTTTGAACAGCAGAAAAATTCATAGATGACGTTGTCTAGCCTACGTATAGCATGAGTGCTCGCGGCGAACCGCGTTTTTATGTTGACGAGTCATTGTTCCACAGAAGAAGATGAACTTTGACGGCAGCGACTCGGACGGGCCGTCGGGGTCTGACATGGACGTCTCCGCGGAGCCCGCGGCCCCGCGCGCGCGGCCCGGCGCCCGCCGCGCCGCCGCCAAGGTTCGTTGCTTACAGAGGTCGTTATGTTTGCTGTCGGGTCTTGGTTGTGTAAATTAAGCATGTATTTATCTATGTAAGTTAGTATCTATACTTGTAAAACAGTACCGTGACTGACTGACTGACAAATAACGCACAGCCTAAACCACTTTACCTAGAGACTTGAAATTTGGCAAACATGTACCTTGAGTATCCTAGAGGGAGGATATGCACTAAGAAGGGATTTTTCGAAATTGTCTACAGCATAGGGAATTAGCCCATTTTGCAATATTTCACCGGAGGCAAAGCCGCGGGGCATAAGCTACTTTATCTGTATGAGTTAACACAGGTCGATTCAAGAGAGAGATGTGGCACAAATGGATCGAATTAGTGAATGAAACTATCTATGTGTCCCCTCTTTGGATACGCTGCACACATGTGAAGATGACAGGCTTCAGTCATTTCCCTATAAAAATGTCAAAGTGACATTAGTTTCGTTCTTTCCATTCGTGCCAGCTCTTGTGAATGGACTAGGCCCCTATTTCACCAACTTTACAATTGTCAGTTTTCAATGACAATTCGGCGTCAATTGATGACTTGGAGGTTTTTTTTTTAGCGCGCTTCGTACTGGCCAAGAAAAATTATTCGAATTTTCATGACAAACCGACAGTTGCAAAGTTGCTGAAATCAGGGCCTGTAGAAGTCTATGAAGACCTGGTTTTACTAGGTCAGGTCAGACAAAACCTAGTGCCATGTGCCTTACCCATCTACATTATTTAATATCCAGGTACAAAAATACAAGGACGGGTCTGAAGAGTCGACGTCCGACTCGGAGCCCGAGCTGCTGGACAACAAGGCGGACTCGGAGGCCGAGGCGCCGCGCGCGCTCTCCGTCAGCGACGACGATGACTTTAATGTCAAGAAACCGCCTTCCAAGAAGCCCGCCGAGATGGACTCCGGTGAGACACTGGCCCTTATGCATCCGATCTGATGTCGTCATAGACTATTATTATTATTAGCCTAATTTGTCCCACTGCTGTGCAATGGCCTCCCCCAATACTTCCACTGTTACCGGTCTTTAGCAATTAGCGGCCAGTCCTTCAAGAAGGAGTCTTATTATTATAGGCTATTATTATTCAAATTCAAAATTTTATTCAGCAAATAGGCAGTTGAATGCTCTTTCACACGTATTTTTTTCGAGTCTACCAGCGCTTTCGGAAAGACCATGATTGCCAAGAAGAATGCGCCGCAAGAAACTTGGCACAAAGTCATTTTTTCTAAAAACAAATTACATCAGATCTTACAATACGTAACGACAGATAAATTACACAAAGAAAGCTTACTCTATCATTTAAAAAAATAAAGTGAAAAAAAAAAAATACCGTATTTTAGAAAAAAGTGTAAATAAAGAAATTATTAGAACAGCAAAACCAGAACACTTTAATTTATTGGCACGTTTTAATTGAGCAGGAGATGTATAGGGTCTCCAGGTCAAATATCTTTAGAATTACAAGGGAATGTATAGGGTCCCAGAATTAATACTATAATATGATACTTAATCTAACTAACTATTGTTATGGGTATATTCCTTTCTTGCGCATAATTTTACTGTTTGCTTAATTTTTTGCCAAGTTTTCCTGACTCAAGTCAGGTTAGCTGGAAAATATCCCTTTTTATTGATAGTATAAATCACATTTTTTTTGTTTTGGTTTATTTCATTGCAATTGTTTTCTATTAGTATGTTCAATATAGTTTTTACGTACATTTACATTAAAAAAAAAAAAAACTTAGTAGAAGCCCTCGCTCGGCCTTTGAAGATCTCGCAGCCTGCAAGATTACTGTATACATAATTGATGTTTACAGAGCAATAAGAAAGCGTAAAAAAACCACGTACCTAGTTAACTTCAACAATCTGCCAATATTTAAATGTGGCGTCCTCACAAATTATTATTTATGATAGTCAATTAATAAAATTAAATAGGGTAGAGATTACATAGTATTAAAATATTCTCGTGTTTAATTTGCACTGTTTTGTTCACAATATTGAACTTTTTAGACATAATGAAAACGGGATATTGACCTCGATTACCTTATAGGTTTGATGAGCTCCCGATAAAAATAAATAAATAAAACTATTCCGAAACATTGGGAGCTCATCGAACCTATAAGGTAATCGCGGTCAATATCCCGTTTTCATTATGTCTAATGCAATTAACCGCGAATCATTTTAAATTGCTATTTAACTTTTTACTCCTAAATTTCACTACAACCCCTACCCTCTGCCATTTCAGACTTCTTATTCGATTCGCTGATCGAGGATTCCAAAAAAGACGAGCCGTTCACGAAAGCGCTCAACCACAAGGCGGACTCGGAGCCGACGGTGCTGTCCAGCGACGACGATGACTTGCCCGCCGTCCAAGCCTCCCCGCCCAAGAAGAGGGCGGCGCCCAAGATGAAACTGCTCAACGTCGAGAAGGACAAGCCGAAGAAGCGGCCGGCTAAGGTGCTCAGCGTCGACTCTGATGAGGACGACAGCATATTTGATAGTAAAAAGGTTAGTTTTGTTCAGGGATGCTGAGAGGAGTTCTTTAACCGTAACCGAAGCTATCGGATTTCTGAAATGAAAATTTATCCGTAACCGAATCCGAAATAAAGGTTCGGACAATTTTGGATCCCTATCCTCTCCAGTCTAAATGAGACAAATGATTAAGATTATGACAGAATTTGGAGTTGATGTAATTTTGTTGCTATTGCATTCGTATTGAATTTTTAGTAGATGACACTACAGCTGTAAGCCAGTACATTTTTAAATTTGATTTTCTACTGTTGTTTTAAAATCGATATATTTAGGTTCGCTAGACATGTCACTACATGTAATATTATTTTTCATCACACTTGCTCGTAAAGCGTCGTATTGTACGCAGGCATACTGAAGGACAACGGCCTAAATTATTCCTACGGGAGTAATAGGTAATTTGTAATTTTCCCAAGGGAGTAATGAGTTTAGTTTAAAAAAATATGGCGTTCACTTGTAGGTAAGTAGGTATAATATGTCATTCCACACTAAGGAGGTTTTAAATCAAAAATGGTTTTTAACGTTTTCTACAAATAAGTATTACTTAATTTAAACGTTATTATTGTGTTTTAAAACTATTTGAGTTTACTTTGCAATTATTTCAGTGAATTTAATTTTGAAAACGATAAAAACTGGCTGTATGGATGGGCTTTCGTCTTTCCAGTTTCTAAACGCGTTTTTTATCATTATCTGTGGAAGTACTGGAAGTCTGAAGTCTCCATTGAAAAAAGTTGACAATCTCAAAACTATTATTTGTTGCAGACTGCTGAGTTTATATTTATAATCGTATATACTTAATCTAATATTTACGGAGGTACTGCCTGTACTTAGTAAAATATGTCTTCTGTATGTGAAGACCAAACTTTTAATAAATAGATTTTGCCTTTTGTTGTATGTATTTATTTCCTCGCAAATGTGATGAAAAACATTGTGTGTATCACGGGCAGTAAGGGTATTACAAACTCAAGTCATTAAAAGCCCTCCGCCTTCGGCGTCGGCCTTCTAATAGACTCGTTAGTAATACCCTTCTTACCGCCCTTCATGCACAATGTACTAATAATTTGTGATATGAGTCCACTAGCCTATTGTACTTTAAATATTCCAGGACAAGAAGAAGGCGAACCCCAAGAAGAAAGCCAAGAAGGGCAGCAGCGAGTCCGAGTCGGACTTCCGCGGCTCCCCGCCGCCCGCGCGCGCCGCCCGCCCGCGCGCCAAGAACAAGTATACCTTCAGCGACGGCTCCGGCAGCGACTAGAGGCGCCGGGGGCGCGCTAGGGTCAGTACACCCGCAGCCGGGCATTGTGTTTTTTTTTTAGGGTTCCGTACCTCAAAAGGAAAAAACGGAACCCTTATAGGATCACTTTGTTGTCCGTCTGTCTGTCAAGACCCTTTTTTCTCTGGAACGCGTAGAGGTAGCATGCTGAAATCAATATCAAATACTCAGGCCTGCGGTCCCTTGAAGCTGTGAAAAAATCAACCTTCTAAGTCAACGCAATCAAAAGATACAGTGATTAAAAAGGCTATTTCCATACAAATTGCCGATTTCCAAAAACCTAAAGGGTACTTCCAGATGTCCTAGAAACTTGAAATTTGGTATGAAGGTAGCTCTTATAGCACAACCACTCCGAAAAGTCTCAAAATCTTATAATTTTATGTCTGTCTGTAGATTTCGCAAACCAATATAAGTTGACCCCACTCTGCGTACATTTTGCTTAGGAGCAGGGCTTTGCTAACACTGGACTTCTTAAAACACTGGGGAAAAGCGTTAAAATCTTTCTAAGGAACCCTCGTGCGCGAGTCCGACTCGCACTTGGCCGGTTTTTGGAGGAGATGGCGGGACGATTTGGATGCGTATACTAAGGACTGGCCTGACATTGCGCCAGATCGGGAGTTGTGAAGATCCAGAGGAGAGGCCTTTGCCCTGCAGCAGGGACACTTCAGCAGGCTATTAAAAAAAAATTGGAAAGCAATCACACCTGCCCCCTATTTCACCAACTTTACAACTGTCACTTTTCAATGACAATTCTGTGTCAGTGGCTGACTTGAAGAGCTTTTATTTTAGCATGCTTCATATTGGGAAAAAAATGTAGTCCGAATTGTCATTGTAAACTGACAATTGTCAAGTTGGCGAAATAGGGGCCTGCAAACATGAGGGGGATTCACAGATGCGTAGCCAGCCACTTTAACGTTTAGGTTTTAGGTTCACTGCGTCCACATTCCCATTTTGTCACGACGCGTCGAACGTAATCGTCTGCGCGGACGAAGATTGATGATGTAACTTATATTTGTGGTCCACCTGTATTCTGTAATATGATTTAATTAGGCTGAGAATTTGTTATTATTACAACCTATTTTATTTACTTTCAGATCCAGTATTTTGTACATAAACGCGCAGAAGGCAGCCCAGTGCCCCCGCTCCAGTTATTGTTCCCTTCGGAATATTAACTATATTCCTCTCGAATCTAATTAGATTTATTTTTACACAGCCGACCTATTAGGATAACGTCCTGTGGACGCGACATTGTAATACGACGGACTGGAGTCCACGGACTCGATTTATACAAATAATTTTATAGGAAATAATAAACTCTAAATAGAGTTTAGTTAATGTAATTTTTAATAGTAGACCTCATCCGGCATGAGCTGTTTGCGAATGAAATAAAATAAATGTACATAGTTGATGGAAACTTTCGATTTCTTCCCTTTTACGTTTAATTAACTTTCCTTAAGCTTATCCAATTCTATGGTGTAAGTTTTTCTTATTAATTTATTGTGTCGATCCGTTTCAAATTAAGATTTGTTACTTATTAAGTTTTCTTACGTTGACTTTACTTGTGGTATAATAATTGCGACTTTTTTCGATGGCTCTCATTCCATTTAAATAATTATTTTGATAATAATGATGTTTTCATATTCGTCAATTAACTGGTCAAAAATTCTACATAATGTTAAATAGCTTAGATAAAATTTGGTTATTTTGAATATCTCAATATTAATTTCATAGCGATTTGTTAATTTTCAATGACATTTGTAAATAAAAGAAGAATTTTAAAAGTTGTGTTTTTTTGAAGGAACGGGGAACGCCCTCCCCCCCCTTCCCCCAGTCGGTTTATATCAATTCAATTCAATTTTTAGGGAAATGTGGCCCCACGGTTTATATCAGTCTAAAAGCTTTCCCCTGTCAAAATGTTTGACATTGTCATAACATTGATTTTTGCCTGGCCCGTGGGAAAGGTTTTTCTACTAAGTTGTCTATACCAAGTTTGTTTATATACTCTTTGGTTTGTCTTTCATTTTGTATGGGTTTTGTGTATAGAATTTCTTTGGCTTTTAACCCAAGTATAACAGATATATAGGCTGAACTTATAATTATAATACCCCGCTTTTGCATATGGGGTTAAATAATAATATAAATATATGACGTCATAGAGTAATTCGATACAAACTTCGTACTTCGTTTAGCACGAAGAAAAAATAAATAAAATACCGCCATCGTTACAAAATTTTATTAATTACAAATAAATTTATGTTTAGTTAAAATCACATATTCAGATACAGGCGTATTAAAATAATATATTATTATTTATTGGTTTACTTTACATTCATAATATTTTTAACATTATAACTGTTTCAGTTCACATTTTGAACACTTGCGAGTCTTGGGACCAAAATACTAATCAACTAATCATGCTTTAAGTGCTGCAATATTGACATACATAGCGTATAAATAGGCTCTTCGATTCTGTTTTTGTTGCCAATTTTGTGGCACTAAATATTTTCATCGTCTAGCTGACAAAATGCTAGAAAAGGAAAACATGTCTAGCCACTTTTTTTAAACGAGATTTTAATTTCAAAATGTAGAGCACTCGATAGACTATAAGTTACCACTCGCTTACAGATACAAATATTTAAGTAACCTGTCGTTATTATCACTTTAAAAAAAGATATAGGTACGAAAATTATACGGATAATAACATCCTTCCAAACTTTAAAATCGCGATAACTCAAAAGTTGCTACTTCAATGTTCTTTCCGTGTACCCTCCATATTGTGATATATCTATGGATAGACCTTAGACTGACAGACAATGGAGTTGATGAAACTATAAGGGTTCCATTTATAAAACCATTACGACTAACGAATCGTAAATGTTTCTTTTCCTTATGCGGGACGAAATTTGGAACTTCAGATGAGTACTTCACAAGTTTTGTATAAAAAGTTAACTTCATAAAATATAGATATATCGTTATTTATATATCGCAATAACATGTAAGTCGTATCATAATAAGTAATATGGCATTTGCTTTAAAGATTGTTAAATTAATATCTTATTTATAATATTATTTACAGTTAAAATAATGTTATCTCGAACTCCATTACTAAAATTAAATTACAAATACGAAGTCGGATTGAAATGGCGTTAATGCCAGAAAAGGGTGACGACTCGATGAAATGTTACATGAAAACGCTTTTTTTTCTAACGTCAATTTAGTAAGTAATCGATCAATTTTAATATTCACTTGACTATTTCCAAATAACACGCAATTATTTGGTCCAGTAAGTACATACTCTACTCGAAAGAAACATTGGAAATTACTACAAGAATCACTAACCACAAAATCTTTACACTAGCACATGAATTTACAAAAATACACATTAAATTTCTATATTTATTTTGCACCGTATCAACCTCTTAATAAGAAGTTTATAACCTAAAACAAAAATGCGAGAAGAATTCCATTTGAACTCCAGCGTAAGTTCAGAACGGTGCGTTCACGAAAATAACCTCCAAAGTTTTAAGCTGCGTTCAATACCTGCTTAATTTACTTTCCCTGTCAGAGTATCCTTTAGCGCTTTCCCTGTCCGAGTACTTCCCGTTGTACTTATTATATCTATCACTGTGTCCGTTTTGTCTGTAGGGCTTCTCACTGGCACTGTAGTGGATCTCCGAAGGCCCAATCGTCTTGGACCAGTGGTGGGTCCAGTAGAAATCGTCTGGATATCTTGGGTAGGGGTTTTCACGGCAGAGAACCACGCAGTAGATGAGACTGCCCACTAGCGTGATGAAGCCGAATATTAGGAAGACTATGCCTAATATCCTGAAAAAAAAAAAAAATTAGCCATGGCATGGCAAACAAAATGGCGGGTAATAGTTTTTTTTTTATAAAACGCATTATTGCTTTTTAGGGAGAGGTTTTAATAGGTAATTGAACGAGCGTAATCAGCGTGGTCTCAGTATCGAGAATGGGAACGAATCAGCGTTCGTATAAGTACATAATTGTGGTTGTAACAAATGGTCACAAATTTATCTGTCGAAACCTTGAATAACGTTTATCAGAACTTTATGAAAGTTAGTAGACAAATAATTGATGAAGCTATATAGGATTTTTAAGTTCGAACATGAACGGAATCGGTTTAGAGACTTACCGGGATCTGGAGAGAATACGTGTTTCATTACGTAAAAAAAATGTTTACTTCTTAGTTCGGGGCAAACCATTCATGTATTGGCTAAGATCTCAAATTAAGCATAAGTAATATAAACTAATAATGACTAACAAGACAAAATTGTATATTTTTAATTTAGCTGTGTTAAAGAAAAGGTCATTGCAAAAATTAAACATTACAAAAAAGCACCTTCCAATCCTTGACGGAAATTAAAGACCTACTGTGACCTTATGCTGTATTTTGCTTGATGTTTGTATGTACACCATTAAAACGATCATTAAGTCATGATGTTAAGTTGATGGTATTATGCGGTATTAGTCATCGAAACGATTGCGAAGTCTTTTTCTGTTGGTGATCTCATGAGTCATTTGTCAGTTACTTATGTAATTTTATGCAGTAACCCACAAACCGTAAGTTTTCAAGTACATACAAACCAAGTGAGGTTTTGTATTTGGCAATTCAACACGCCGTTTCGGAGACTCTACATTTAATTTCGTTACTTGTGTTTGGGTTAATTGTGCTTCCGTCGCTGTCACTGCGTCTCCGTAGCTACGGCTAATTATAATCTAGCAAAAGTCACTTTATTGGCATAAAGTTACTATGATCTCAATTACTATGGCTTATTTACGTCCCTCTGCTGGGGACGGACCTCTCAGATTGAGAACTTCACACACTCCATTGAATTGTTTCGAAGGAGTTCTGAGTACCTACGTATTCCTCGGATGCTTCCCTTCATCAAAAAGCTCAAGATCAATTACAAATGTAATTTCGCACATACATTTCGAAAAACTTGGAGGTTCAAGTCGGGGCTGCCACTAGGCATTCGTTACCACCATCATCATCATTAATACACACCAGCCTTATTTGACGTTCCACTGCCGGGCACAGGCCTCCTCTCAGGATGAGAGGGCTAATATTATTGGTTCCACGAGGTCCCAGTTCATACAGCCGAAATAACGTTCAAATAGAATAGAAATGGAATTTAATTTGAACAAAACAGACGGCTTTTCTAATCTAAGCTAGACTATTTCGCTGTCACGGAATATCGTTTAAGCTAGCCCCAAATATGTCACAAATTACTGGTTCAGTTATGTGGACTATATCTCTACGCAAATTGTATTTTAATGTCTTCCAAACAAACGAACGGACACAATGAGCGATGCTAGAGCACCGCAAAGTTATTATTGTTGTTATAGTCAGCGCTAGTTGTCGTAGTTCTTGTGGTGTGCATGAGGTTACTTTAGCTCCACTTTTGTTTGACTTTTGTCCACCGGCAAAAGATAAGTTTGTGATGCGTTTTGTCATATAAATCTGTAAAATATTTCGTGTGAACTGCGGTTTAGATTGAAGATTCAATTTTCTGTTTATAAAAAAAGTTGAATGGTACCTATTTAAAAGGTTGCTATAGACTTTACGTTGTGTATTGCTCCGTTTTGTGGTATGCGTGTAATATTATGTTAGGTAGGTACAATAGATTTAGTCAGCTGGAATCTCATACATGACACGAAAATTAAAACGATTCCAAAGTAGCGGTTTATACATAACGTGGGCAGAGTAAACTTGATTTTGAGTAGTTTTTGCTGTCAAATTCACTGGTGAGTAGTTTACTGGTGAGTGGTTTAATTTGAGAGTCCCATAACATCTCAAGAACGGCTGAAAAGATTTTAATGAAACAGCTACGAACCATCGCGCTGAAACTAGCTTTCTATTGTAAAAAACTGCGTCCGAATCGACTCGCCCGTTAAGGAGCTACGATGCCAAGGACCAACGCATAAATACAAAAGTCAAACTTATAATGCCTCAGCTCCGACGTATTAAAGCCCTTACCAGACGAAAAGGGGTTCGAAGAATTGCAGCACGATGACGAAGCCGAGGGTCACCAGGATCAGCCCCAGGTTGAGAAGCAGCATCAGGCAGCACATGCCCTTCACGTTGGGGCAGAACGGGTTGGGGGCAGCCATGGCGTCCACCTTCACTCCCGCCTGGAATGTTGGGAGTTGGGGATTAGTTTTTTTATACGACGAGGAAGGCAAACGAGCAAGTAGGTCACCTGATGATTAGTGATCACTACTGCCCATAGACACCCGCAACCCCGGAGGGTTTGCAGATGCGGTGCCAACCTAGAGAGCTAAGATGAAACGCCTCTTGTGCCTGTAATTAGTTGTTCTTAAGCGAGAAAAGCTATCCCCTCCCCTGTCAAAATGTTTATGACATTGTCATAAGATTTATTTTTGCCTGGCCCGTGGGAAAGGTTTTTCTACTGTTTTTACCAACTTAATGTAATTATAATGTAGTATTTCTAGAATTAACGATGGGGTCAGGAGGTTCTCGAATGGCGTCCACGGACCGGGAGACGAGCTGTCGGTAGGCCTCCAACAAGATGGAGCGACGATACTAGTAAAGATCGCGGGACCGCGGTGGATGCGGATAGCACAAGACCGGTGAGGTCTATGTCCAGCTGTGGACGTTTTCGGCTGACATGATGATGATGATGATGATATATAGAATGTTATCTTACCTTCCGCGAGACTTTAGAGCGGTGTGTGGAGGCGACAGAGGGCGCCACCGCGCTCCGGTACGAGTACACGCTGCGCGGCGCACGCGACTGCCGGCTGCGACAGACAGACAAACAGACAAGTTTACTTTTTATGAATTATAAGTTTTTTTTGCAAGATAACGGCATTGCAGTGACGGATATAGATGGTAAAGATACTTATTGCTCTAATGTCTCTATTCCTGGGGTCGATTTTTGAATCTCACCAGGTGACTAAAGTACATTAATTACTAAAAATTCGTATTTTTTAATCTCACCGATGACTAAAATTCTCATGCCCATGATATCAAATACGAATGCCCTCACCCACTCGTGAACAAGATCACTGAGTGACTTCTTGACCACTGGCAGTGACAGCTAACCTCAATCTACTATGATGACTCGCTTGTCTATGAGAGAAACGCAAATTAGCTGCATGTTAGTAGACGGGTGTGACATTCAAAAATAAGGCTTAATTTTGGCAAATAGTGATATCAATGTCATGGATGAGAATTAAGTCACCAAGTGAGATTCAAAAATCGATCCCGGGAGTAAATCAGGGAATACGTTTGTATGTAGACTATACTCGTAGGTCATGCTAATGTCACTCTTAGGCCGACTTACACCGCCCTGGGTTAAGCCCTAACTCGGGGTAAAAAAAACGTCAGACAATACAAATAGGTAAGTATCCATGCTCGTTTTAGATTCTAAATATATCGTTCAATGTATTTCAACCCATGATTAAAAACTAACCCTGTTATTCATAAACCTATTTTAACTAAAATGCCGTTAAAGTTCGTTTGTCCCTTTTTGTCACATTGACATTTTCGTTAGTAAGAAGAAGACAAAACCTATTTGAGCTAATGGAGGTTTGAGTGACGTTTATGAATAAGTCCCTTATGTTTTAAGTAGTCCAAAGATGAAAACACGATTGTAAACAAAACCCTCGATAGAAATATGTTTTTGAAGTTAGGCCTTGGGACTTTTATCTTTATAAGTACATTCTTTTTACTTTTATCAATATACATTAATTGTCGAATTAACGTAGCTGTCTTGCACGTGTGGTCGCGGAAGGGTAAATTACTGTTTTCAGTTTATTGATAATATCAAGGACGATAAAATCAAGAGGACTGTCAGTGTATACGATGTCGCGTTCCTTTGAAATAATAAGCCTGCTGTAGCTAGTTTTAGGGTCTCTGTGCCATTCATTTGGTATGACATTTAGACCTCTGGCTAATACAATAGCGCCATCTAAATTCGTTTTTCTTTCAGTTCATAGATCATGTGTCATACAAAATTAATGGTACAGAGACCTGTCTATAGTGAAACTAGCTACAGCAGACTCATTATTTTACAGGAACGCGACATTGTATAGCCATTGGCAGTCCTTTTAGTTTTATGGTCCTTAATAATATGGAACTCTGCAAGGTAACGTCTGTTTCAATAAATAAAGAAAGCTTCCATACGGCTAACAAGCCGCACCTCCTTCTCGAGGTGAAAAAATATTTAAGAGGCTTGTTAACGAATCCCGTGTCGAAATACTGTTTCATAGACACGCTTCCCGTCCTCACAATGAAGTCGTTTGAATCTTACTTGACAAATTCAAAATACCATCAATCACCTAGCTAGTCATTCGAATTAATCGAAAACTAAATAAATCCTCGACAAAACTTTTTAGGGTTCCGTACCTCAAAACGAAAAAACGGAACCCTTATTGTTGTCCGTCTATCTGTCTGTCTGTCTGTCAAGACCCTTTTTCTCTGAAACGCGGTAGCATGCTGAAATTAATATCAAATACTCAAGCCTGCGGTCCCTTGAAGCCGTGAAAAAATCAACCTTCTAAGTCAACGCAATCAAAAGATACAGTCATTAAAAAAACTATTTCCATACAAATTGCCGAAATCCGAAAACCTAAAGGGTACTTCCAGTTATCCTAGAAACTTGAAATTTGGTATGAAGGTAGCTCTTATCCGAAAAGTCTCAAAATCTTAAAATTTTATGTCTGTCTGTAGATTTCAAAGACCAATATAAGTTGACCGCACACTGCGTATATTTTGCTTAGGAACAGGGCTCTGCTAACACTGGATTTCTTAAAACAGTGGGGAAAAGCGTTAAAATCTTTCTACGGAACCCTCGTGCGCGAGTCCGACTCGCACTTGGCCGGTTTTTTCCCTTCAAGTCGTGTCCACGACCGAATAAAAAAAGGATTTAACGAGCCGAGCACAATGAGGCTGGACAAATATTTACTTCCGAATAAATGTCAAAGCTCGTTAGTAAAAAGCTTAGAAAGATCGAAAGCTTTTGTAGAGTCACTATTGTCGGTGAAGTCGAATGAATATCACCGAATTCGAGAGCTTATAGCGTGCTTCGACTTTATGCTTTTTATTTGTCGAGAAGATGTAGTCAGCATCAAAAGTAGGTCGTTGAAAGAGTGACAGAAGACCCAATTGACCACTTTCGGACAGTTAGCTTCAAACAATCTGTTCTTTTTTCACACGTAAATTACTAGGAATGTAACATCTGTACATACGTGAGTGATCCGTATATTTCACTGTATCTGTACACAGCACAAAGCAGGTCCCTTTTTAAATTTCTGACTTTTGCTTTCTTTAAAAAAACAGTTTCTTTTCTGTTTTTAAACCAAGGGACGTATAATAAACATAGAAGTCTCTCCCGTGACTCTAACAATCTGCCTTTTGCGTCCACCGGTAACCGGAGAAAAGAGAAGTCTTAAGTGAGTCTCGCACCAATTTTCTTTCAATCGAGTTTACCGCGAGTCCCATCAGTGCCACATCAACCCGACAGCCGCTAATAAAGATTTATACCAGCCTCAATAAAAAAAGGAATTCAAAGATCAAAGACGTGAGCCCCATAAAACCAGAAAATACCTATTTGACTTATTTTTGTTGAAATTGATTTAGATAACGTTCCCAACGGGAGGGACATTAATTTAAGTGGTTAATAAATAAGTAATGGTGGTGATTTGTATTTCGTATCCTGGTGGGAGCTAAGTGTTTCTGTTATTGATGTTATATTACAGTTAGCTGTGGCACGCCGTGCGTGTAGAGTTTTGGAGCAACGCGTGCATTTTGGAAAAGAAATTAAATGGAATAAGTACATACTTGTTTACGTTGGTGGATTTGAGGTGGATTTATCGCAATTATTTAATTCTAATTTTAATTAGGTTTACTGATAACTATGATGTTTTAGGAAGGACACTTGCTTGCAAAACCTAGTGAAAACAAATTTTAAGAAGCGAGCGATGTAACGGAATGTTCCCGTTGGTTGATAAACAAAACAATAATCATATCTCTACTATTCTATACCATCTTCATGGGTCGTGTCTTGCATGATTCTTTTTGAAATTGAAATAAATCTTTAAGAGAGAATTGTGAACTAAGTACAAGAGATTATAGATACTTTCAATTCATAAAAGTTAATACAAACATTTCGTTCTTTCCTCGCACAATCACAATCTTTCTCTTTTCAAGCTTTTTCATACAAAAACGTCAACTATGTGAAAGCTCAACAAAAACCTAAAATTAAGGCAAGTAGTTCTTATGATAAAAACTTGAAAAACCTCAAAACCAAGAGTCAACATTCGTGAAGCACCCGCTGTGGGACGAATCGGTTGTTTTTTTATTCACGACCTTGGTAACCGTAATTATATGATGTAAGTAACAGTGATATTGGAATATGGGGCAGCGGTGTAAACACTAGGTAAAAAATATCCGTGGTATAAATACTTTTGAGGAAAACTCGTACAGTCTCGTAACACATGAAATAGTTAAAGTGAGAAAAGGTTTCCCCTGTCATGTTTATGACATTGTAATAAGATCGATTTCTGCCTGGCCCGTGGGAAAGATTATTCTACTATGTCTATACATACAACGAGTACATACGTGAAACTACCGTGATATTTAAATCATAGCGAAATAAATGGATCATTCTCGGTGATTGGTATGCTTTTCGCTGCATCAGAGTCGTGCGTTCCCAAAGGAAGGACTAAGTAGGAATTATCCGAAATATGAAACATGTCGGGCTAAAGTCGACTTATACATCATACGTGAGTGATCCGTTTACAAAAGACACTAAGATGACGATGATGTTGATAAGATTCAGATAAAGTAATGACCTAAGCACATAAAGGTAGATAACTACCTACTCCACATTATGTTTTGAAAAGGTTTTAGACCCGAAATTACTAGATAATTGTAGGTTGCTATTTTTTTTAATGTTTAGATGTTTCGAATAAAAATTACAAAAAACATTTACAACAGAACAAAATACCCAGTACAAATACCACCTAGTATTTCCCTGCTTGACGAATCTTCCATTAGGGTAATTTCCCCACGGGACAGTTTTTGTCTCAATTCCCGAGCATGACGGGATTTGTGCTTAGTTTGAAACGAGGTAAAGCCCCCTTAATTACGGACACCATAAGTCACATTTTCCTTTGTTTGAGAATGAACCTTCGTTCTTTACTCGTAAACGTACAGGGTGGTTGTCGTTTGAACTATACTAGACCTTATTTTCAATATAAATAAATAATTAAAACGTGGATGTAATGTATAAGACTGTTTTCTTTTCAGTATTTGCATCGTTTCTTTTGGGGGTGGGGTAATGGGGTTCCAAACACATGCATACATTAGGGGGGGGGGGGGTCTACTGCGTGTTATACATAATCTGTGCCTGATACATAAGGTAAATTTTAAGCTATTATATTATTTAGTATCTTCTAAGTATACTATATTTATTTGAAGGTTTGAATTAACAGCCAAATGGAGAATTTAGAGGTATTTTCATGTTTCAACATACAATGACAATGCAAAGAAAAATCCGTTAAGCAGCTGGACATGAACCAGCAACCTCGGTAATCCGTACCACGCTCCACCAATTAAGCTATACTTAACGTTGGTGTACCTAACGAATTTTTCAATGCCTTGTGTCATATTTTTTATTTGGAAGATCTCTCCTCAAGCATCTATGAGTAGCTTGATTAAGCTACTCATAGATGGCGCTAAGGAGAGATCTTCCAAATAAAAAATATTGGTGGAGCATGGTACGGATTAAAGAGGTTGCTGGTTCAAGTCCAGCTGCTTAACGGATTTTTCTTTGCATTGTCATTGTATGTTGAATTTCATACTATGATGGTTTCATAAAAAAAAAAACAATAAATCGATTATTTTCATTGATTTTAATTTCATGTTTTCCTCAAAGAACAATTTTAAATAGTATCTTCGTCTTACATAAAAGCGTGAGCTAATTTGATTGTTACATTTGCAATCTCAAAATGAACGGAGTAATACCTATGCCTTGCAGAATCCTACAGGCATCGCTGGCATCATAACATGTACCTTTCTACCTAGCCAATCTGTTGCTAAAATTATGTATCAAAATATTTGTAATAACTGTATTAAACTGCTTACATATTATTATTGGGTATATTACTAGCAGGACTGATGGCCGATGGGGTCAGGAGGTTCTCGAATGGCTTCCGCGGACCGGGAGACGAGCTGTCGGTTGGCCTCCAACAAGATGGAGCGACGACCTGGTAGGATCGCGGGACGCGATGCGGAAAGCACAAGACCGGACTGAATGGAGAGCCTTGGGGGAGGCCTATGTCCAGCAGTGGACGTCTTTCGGCTGACATGATGATACAATACAATACAATACAATAACTCTTTATTGAACACCACATAACAGTCAAAACAAGAAATAAGGCACAAAGAAAATACAAGGTAGCAATGGGCGGCCTTATCGCTACAGAGCGATGATGATGATGATAAAATCGATTAATTTCCATGAATAAATCAGCCTGTACATCAAACCCTTTGAGATGCCGCTGGTAATCGTCGACGCGTCGTGACGTAGCCGTGCTCGCGTCGTGACGACTTAATTCGGAATAAGACTGTGACATGTCACGCTTGTGGTTTTGACGTTAGGAAAAAATGAATGTAGACACGTCCTACATTACGGGGTTTGTGTGTTTTTGGGCTACTGTGGTACAGCTATTTGGGTTAAGACCAATGATATTACATACAAAAAGAGGTAGATGTGTCATCAGTACGCCGATAATTTTATTGAATCGTATGGCATTATACAAGGAAATAGGAAATCACACTAAATTACAAAATTACATCATAAGTCAACATCCAGGTCGCGCAGCCAGTCAACAGCGTCAGGTATCACGTTCACATAGAGATCCTCCGGGTCGCCCCAGTAGCATCGTTTTGGGCAGCGCTCCACTATATGCTGTGTAGTTTGGTCTTCGAGGCCGCAGTGATAATGAAGCGCAGAAAAGGCTACAATCGTCCAAACTTGCGCGCAAATGTCAAAATGTTCGGAACATGTTTTTTGATTGTCTTGTGAGCTTATGACGTATCTTTTTAGGGTTCCGTACCTCAAAAGGAAAAAACGGAACCGTTATAGGATCACTTTTGTTGTCCGTCTGTCTGTCTGTTTGACAAGACCCTTTTTCTCTGGAACGCGTGAAGGTAGCATGCTGAAATTAATATCAAATACTCAAGCTCTCTCATTCTGAGAGGAGGCCTGTGCCCAGCAGTGGGACGTAAATAGGCTGATGATGATGATGATGACTCAAGCCTGCGGTCCCTTGAAGTTGTGAAAAAATCAACCTTCTAAGTCAACACAATCAAAAGATACAGTCATTAAAAAGGCTATTTCCATACAAATTGCCGAAATCCAAAAACCTAAGGGGCACCAGTTGTCCTAGAAACTTGATATTTGGTGTGAAGGTTGCTCTTATAGCACAACCACTCGGAAAAGTCCCAAAATCTTAAATTTTTATATCTGTCTGTAGATTTCGCAGACCAATTAAAAATTCAAAATTTTATTCAGCAAATAGGTAGTTGAATGCTCTTTTACACGTCAATATAAGTTGACCCCACACTGCGTACATTTTGCTTAGGAGCAGGGCTCTGCTAACACTGGACCTTTAAAACACTGGGGAAAAGCGTTAAAATCTTTCTACGGAACCCTCGTGCGCGAGTCCGACTCGCACTTGGCCGGTTTTTTACTTATAATACCATTGGTTAAGACTATGAAGTCTTGAGTGACATTAGGTATTCATTGTTTGAATCAGGCGTTACTTACTTGTTTAGTTAATAATAATTATTATTTACTTACATAGAGATGGCATGATAACCATTTTACTTTTCTGCATTATAGGTCCGCGGCGTGTTTATAAATTTTATCTACACACATATCATAAGTCCTCTATAATGCGTTCAGAAACCGTAGAAAATGACCAGCATTGCAGTACATCGTCGCCTCACCACGACCAGCAGGTAAGTAATAGTCTTTTCGATATCGAATTCGATTTTTCGAATTTGACAACCAACGTAATTTACAATCATAGTAAAATAAAGCGGATCACTCACGTATATAAGTCGAGTTCAGTCCGACATGTATAATTAATCATGCGATTTTTTTTTTACAAAAAAAAAAAGTTTACGAAATTTCAGCTCGGTATGTTTGTCTATGATAAAAAAAAAAAACAATCAATTTCGTGACAGGTATGGTACAGGTGGTAGGTATGGGGTATGATACATGCCTTCGGCTTCTGAACCCATCTTAGATTACTTATACGAGGGCTGTTTGATAAGTACCCGTTTATGGAAAAAATTTGTATATATGCATTTATTTTTCTACGTAGTCACCTTGTAACTTTATACATTTGTTCCACCTATACTCAAGCTTCAATAAACCATCCAAAAAGTATGATTGACTGCTCTTTCATTTCTGGGGTCTAGTGGTGGACCCACGTTTCGTCCACGGTCACGAAACGACGCAGAAACTCCTTCGGGTTACGTTTGAACACGGCCAAACACTGCTCCGAAGTAGTCAGTCGGTTCCGTTTTTGCTCCTCCGTGAGTAAACGCGGCACCCACCTCGCCGATACTTTCTTCATACCCAATTTTTCTTCTAATATGTGTTGTACCCTCTCGATTGAAACGTTTACAGCATCAACGATTTCTCGAAGTTTAATTCGGCGGTCGGCTAAAACGATATTTTAAATTTGCTTAACCATATCGTCTGTAGTCACCTCAACTGGCCGGCCTGGGCGATCCTCATCAAAGACGGTTGTTCTCCCCCGCTTAAACTCGTTATACCAATATCTGACAGTTGTCATAGAAGGAGCACATTCATGGTAAACCGCTTGCATTCTTACTTTTATGTTTTTCCTTCCAAAAATAAGAATCTAATTACAGACCGATACTGTTCTTTCTCCATTTTAACAATTTTAAGTTCACGCCTTCACTGAATCGTTGTCAAATGAGAAAAAAAAAACAAAAGAATGCCATTTTTTTTTAATTTACCCGCCTCTGAAAAATGGCTTAAAAGGGTGGTATACTTATTTGCGGTCAGTGATATTAATATATTTAGAAAACGGGTACTTATCAAACAGCCCTCGTAATATGTGTGTAGATAAAGTAATGTATGCAACTCCACATAATTAGGCCTTAAAACACTCATTATGTAGCAGTTGCATAAACTACTATTGTTTCATAGTGAAATAAACATCGTAGACGTTTACGTCTCGCCATCGGCGTGGTGTGTGCTCCTAGAGGAAGAACCACGGACTAGTCCGAAACATGTCGGGCTATACTCGAGTGATCCGTTTATTTCACTATGATTAAATCTCACGGTAGTTTCATGTTAAAAAAAATGTTTAATTTGCAATTGATGTGATATTGGCTCTATGCCTTGCGAGTCGGTTCAACTGTGTGTGTGCGAAAATATGTGTCGGCAAAAATCGCTATAAAGTGTTCTCTCTCTAGGTAGAGTCCAGAGGAAGAGAGATGGGAAGTTGTATCAAGCATCTGACTTCAGAAACTTCGTAGCGCGAAGTAGAACAGTGATGACGTCATAACAGTTACCTGTCGGATGAGTAGGTGGCGCTAGGGTCGCCACATACCTGTGCAATGTGTGGATACTAAAATCCAAGCTCTCTAATTGTAATTGGAGGCCTGTGACCAGTAGTGAGAGTAGTAAGACGTATACCATCGAAAACCGGAAAAACATGACTATCCCCGGGAGTCGAACCCGGATCCTTGACATTCCGTGTATTATTACGCCAAAGTCAGTACTGAAAAAACTTTTATGCTTGTATCGATCAACAGATTTACTCTTACAAGAAAAAAACCTCTGCTACTAATGAGTATAGAAAAGTTAGATAAATTTAAGTGTGATTTTTCTTAAACAATAGAATAGATAGTCTTCGAATCTCTTAAGATCAAACGAATATACAAGTCCCACATAAACCGCAGAATACTCGTGTGACGGTCCATCTAACCGGCGCACCGACATCATAAACACACAAACGGACATAAATCCCGCTGTCCGGGATCGAACCCGCCGATTTATGCGCGCGCGCTGCTTTCGCTTATATAGTAGTGGCTAGATAACCTCTAAGCTTTGCTATGATGTATTATTTAGATGGAATGGTAAACAAGTATGTTATGTATTAAGGGAGAGATTCGTATAGAGAAACGTTCAACAAAAACTAAGTGAAATGCTTGTAATTTGTAATAGATATTATTGAATCAGTCGCCGGTTTTTAACCTACCGATTACAGGGCTGAAGGTCGATTTTTGAATTTCATCCGCTGACTAAATTCACAGATTTCTAAAAAGTTCGTGTTTTTGAATCTGACCGGCGACTAAAATTCTCATTCTCATATCAAATACGAATGCCCCCACCCACTCGTAAACGAGATCACTGAGTGACTTCTTTACCACTGGCAGTGACAGCTAACCTCAATCCACTATGTTGACTCGCTTGTCTACGACAGAAACGCAAATTAGCTGCATGTTAGCACGGGTATGACATTCAGAAATAAGGCTTTTGGCAAATCGTGATACAAACGTGAGAATTTAGTCACCAAGTGAGATTCAAAAATCGACCTCCTGAGCTCTTAACATTTGACATTAATGTCACTTGCTATCTCTACGCAAAATTTACTCATAAAGTACACTTAACTTGAATTGTGAAGCTTTGCGACTCAGAGGGTCAAGCACGACTTTTCGAATCCTGCGTCACGTAAAAGCGAGTTTGTATGACGTTTGGAACACCGCCCGCCCGTGAGCGTATTTGGAACTAAAATTTAGTACGAGGTTTCTCGATCTCGATACGATAACCGTAACGTTACGCAGGATTCGACAAGTCGTGCTTGACCCACTGCAATACAAATCATAAACGCTGCGGCGCCGGCGTTAGCTTGACAAATCGCAAACACACACAAAACGCACGCGCGAAATACGCTTGTCATTGTAGTTAGGCGCTACCTATGCAAAACTATGTTTCATAAAATCTCTAGCTATAGAGAAGACTTTTAATTACTACTCTATAGCCAACTATACTTAAGTTACTATACTTAAATACGGGTTGGCGTGAGGTAAAGTGGCGTGATAATTAAGACACCTCTGCCTAATGGTTGATGGCAAATTTTATTGCGGGATATATTTTATGGCCTCTGTTTTATGATGGCTAATAATCATACATTATCATCTAGCACTTTCCAGTAAAATCTTTTTATTGCTTATTTAAATACGTACGCACTTATGAATTCTCTTTAATAGTTTCTAGAACTTGGTATAGGTTCTTGAGTCCTTTTTAGTGTTCCGTACCTCAAATGGAAAAAATGGAACCCTTATAGGATCACTGTCTGTCTGTCTGTCAAGACCCTTTATCTCTGAAACGGGTGGAGGTAGCATGCTCAAATGAATATCAAATACCTGCCTGCGGTCCCTTGTGAAAAAATCAAGCTTCTAAGTTAACGCAATCAAAAGATACAGTCATTAAAAAGGTTCTTTCCATACAAATTTCCGTACTGTGAAAACCTAAATGGTTCCAGTTGTCCTAGAAACTTAGCGGGAAAAATCCTTGTACATACGGAACCCTCGGTGCGCGAGTCCGACTCGCACTGAGCAACTCAATCTGCTAGAGTTACACCTTTGACCTCATCTACATTTTCCATCAGGTGGGATAGTGTCAACGTTCACTTGTCAATTTAGTCAGCGGGTGAGATTCAAAAATCGACCCTCTGGTCCTTTCATAACAGAACTATGTTAGCTTTTTGCAGTCGGGTTCCGTATTTCTGGATTTGCAGGCCCTCCGTACGGCATCCGGCTGCGAAAAAGTTTGTTAACTTTGATCGCATGCGACTAACGCTGCTATGTATGTTAACTATGTTTAGTTAACATAATACATAGCAGCGTTAGTCGCATGCGATCAACTTATGCCTTGTTTGTTCAACGCTGCGTTCATCGCGTAAAACAATGTTTGGTAATTAGATTATCAGTGCCCTTAGTGTAATGAAAAAGCACAAAATACGTCTCGATCGCGTTTGCATTAAAGTGTCAAATAGTATGAGAATGTTAAACGCGAACGCGATTGAGACGTATTTCTTGGCCTGGTCGGCGATTACACTAGGCGCTCTTACGTAAAATAATCTGCGACAAACGCATCGCGCTTAACTTTAGCGTTTATTGGAAACAACTGCGCGCTTTACTCGTAAAAAGTGAAGACTTTGGAGGATACCAGTGAATGTAGAGGCGTAATTTTGTATTACGACTTGCGCAGTTCCAGTGTTTATCCCAGCGATGATCTGGGTCATATCTGAGCCGCATCCACTGCGCTAACCTATTAATTTAGCGACCGTTAGACGCCCGATGCCAACGGATCCAGCAACGTGTCGAATTACAGGGCGGGGCAGACGGGCGGGTTGCACGCGGCGGCTATTAAACGCTTGAGACATAATCAAAGGGAGGACGGTGGATGCAATGTGGTGACGAAAGAATAAGATGGATAAGACTTTTATTAAATTTCGAGTATTATTTATGTTCAAAAATATATGCTTTAATTGTAGTCATATCCATGTTACATATATCGTTTGACATGATTTTGACATAATTTGCATCCGTTGTCCGCCCATTAGACATAATAGAGAGCTAGGTAACTGTTGCCCGCGACTTCGTCTGTGAATCACTATCCCGAGGGAACTATACAAATTTTCGGGATACATGAATTCCAAATTTGAACAAAATCTAGCCGTTTCAGCGTGAAGTCACAAACTTACATACACATTCACTCACTAACTTTAGCATTTATAATATCAGAAACATAAATAAAGAGTTCACCTTTAAGGCTTCTGACTATTATGTTTGATAAAATAAAACAAACTCAGCCCCCGATTGCTCGGAGCTCGCGCGCGGACAGTACATACAATACGAGAGGCCACATTTTTTCATTTTTTGACAGTAAGTATAAATTTTCTTTCTCAGTAACTTTCATTGTCGTCACAACTTTTCTAAAACGCCGCGTCTGTCCCGCCCGTCTGCACCACAGTCGCTCAAACAAAACCTTTGCATAAACGCGGCAGATTGATAGCAAATTGCCCATAGACCGGCGCGCGCGCAGCCATCGCGGCCAAGATAATTCCATACAAATATGTACCTTGAAATTTGTATGAAATACCATGACAACGCTTGTACAGTCAACAGCAAAGTGAGAAACCGAAGCGTTCAAAATGGTTTAGGCACGTCTCTATTGCTATAAGTTAAGATACTATTTTAAAGGAAGGTGACATTGTATAAACATTAGCAGAGACCCGAGTGAGAATATTCGAAACCTGCGTAACGTAATCGAGTAGTAAACGTTATCGAGAAATTAGCATGACGTTTGGAACAGCGCCTGCCTGTGAGCGCATTTGGAACCAAAATTTTGAATGAGGTTTCTCGTAACGTAACGTTAAGCAGGATTCGAAAACTTCGTGCTCGACCTACAGTCTTCTTGGTTTTTTATCGTCATTGGTAGTGCCAACTTTGAACCCACGACCCCACATCTAGGCCGTAGCAAACGCCACAGATACCCACATATCGATTCGCGTCGAATCGATTGTATCGAGCCGTGAATCGATTGTGGCAGCTGCGAATGGGCTCACTGGATCAATAGTTACGCTGTGTACCGTAACAAAGTGGGAATTTAAAAACAAGGTTTTTCCAACTCGAGTAAAATAACCGTTATCATGTCTTAACAAATGGGAAGTTAGATGGGTAGTTTTGAAATGTCCTAACTAATCCAAACAAAGTTACGAAGTCAAAAATTGTGTTCCAAACATTTCCCTCTATACCTTTTCATTGGCGTTACCTTAACGATATCTTGAAAACTATACAAAATATCGAAAAACTTGGAGCAAATTTTATCAGCTTTTATTTTGTACTAGCTTATGCCAAGCGGCTTTGCCCCCGTGATGCCCCTTTCAAAATGGGCTAGTTCCCTATCCCGTGGGAATTTCGAAAAATCCCTTCTTAGTACACCTCTAGGATACTCAAGGTATGTATTTGCCAAATTTCAAGTCGCTAGGTCCAGTGGTAAGGCTGTGCGTTGTCAGTCAGTCACAGTACTGTTTTATAGGTATAAAGATAGAGTGGTCACGTCATTAGTACCTACGCATAGTTTCCGAAATACAAATAAGCGAAAAACCGAAAACTTGACCTTCAAAGTACCGCCCCTCCCCCCCCCCTCTGGCTCAAGGGCTGCGGTCGGGGACTTTTGATATGTTCACCTCCTAAGGAGTCCAAACAAAGTTACGATGTCAAAAATTGTGTTTCAAGCATTCCTTCTATTTTTACCTGATTTGCGAAGGTGGTCGGTACGCCCCGCTAGTGACGTATACATCGGAGTCGGCCCGCGGCGAGCCGTTCGGCTGCCGTCTGCCGTTCCGGAGCTCCCTGTGGTCTCGTAGCTCGCCGGACGGAGACCGGGTCCGTTCGTCCATTGTCTGGAAGTGTTTCAGGGATTTTAACAACTTTATCGCTATCTTACAATCACAGCAGTACTTACTGGTTATGATTAAAAGGGACAAAAGTGTTGATTAAAATGAGTTACATTTATTTTTATACAACGAGGAAGGCAAACGAGCAAGTGTGTCACCTGATGGTAAGTGATCACCACTGCCCATAGACACCCGCAACCCCGGAGGCATAAGATACTTAAGAGGCTGTTCCACCGCTTGTTGATAAAGCTATCAGATTTTTATTTTACAAAATACTTACAGAAAAATATCAGAAGAATTTTGCCTGGCGGAAATTTTATCTGTCAGCAAACAATAACGTACTTTATCTACACACATATCATAAGTCCTTTATAATGCGTTCAGAAACCGTAGAAAATGACCAGCATTGCAGTACCGCCGCCAACCACCACGACCAGCAGGTCCAGCAGTAAAGTAATAGTCATTACGACATCGTATTCGATGTCGTAATGACTTTTCGATATCGAATTCGATTTTTCGAATTTGACAACCAACGTAATTTACAATCATAGTGAAATAAAACGGATCACTCACGTATATAAGTCGAGTTCAGTCCGACATGTATAATAATTAATAATATGATTTTTTTTTACAAAAAAAAATCAGTTTACGAAACGTCAGCTCGGTATGTTTGTCTATGATTAAAAAAAAAACCAGTCAAATTCGTGACAGGTATGGGTATGATATATGCCTTCGGCTTCTGAATCCATCTTAGAGTACTTATAATATGTGTGTAGATAAAGTAATGTATGCAACTCCACATAATTAGGCCTTAAAACACTCATTATGTAGCAGTTGCATAAAATACTATTATCAGCAAGCGGTGAAACAGGCCCTTAGGTAATTAAATTAAAGTGTCATAGACTAAGATTCGGCATGGCCAAGGAAAACCTTGAATTAAATAAACCATAGTGAAATAAACGGATCACTCACGTATGCCAGTCGAGTATAGCTCGACATGTAAATAAACCATGCCCATAAGAATTTCCTCATCCTCACAACCTGGCACATATGGTAACACACCCACTCTTACACTTAAGGCACCAAGGTACATTTCAGGTAAAATTACTACGTACCTATTTAAAAAGTAGGTACGTAGGAAAAATAAACACAACAAACAACATTTAAAACCAAGTACATTGAAACAAAAAGAGTAAAAAAAACATACCCTAACTTAGCCAAATAAATGGACCACTCACGGACATGTTTCGGACTAGTTCGTAGTCACTTTTAACTTTTTTTTATTATTTTTTTGGTTCGTAGTCCTTCCTCTGGGAGCGCAATCTTACTTGCTCTAAATCTAAAAATCTGTTTTTACAATTACTTGTCGCCCAGATCGTTGCCAGTGGGCAGGGTGCCCATAAGGCTAGCTGCGTTTCCTCGTTATATGGCATTGCCGATACGATGCCCGAGGAAAAAACAGGTAGGTAGTTACGTAGATATACATAAAGACATCAATTTGACGTCAAAACTGGCCAATAACTCTGACCGCAGGCGGCCCGTTCCGTTTCCCAATCAGCCCCACGTCCGAAATAACCATAAATAAACGACTCATATCGCGAGAATCCAAATGTTCACGTGAATGTTTACGTCGTCCAAAAACAGATGGCGCTGATTTATTCGCGGCGCGGGCGCACATCAGTGCAGAGGTTTATGAGCCCTTGCAATGCTAATATTGAGTTTACACTTGAATTCGGCCCGAGGTGGAAGTTTGGAGCGATTTTAGTTGAAACAAAAATTTGTATAAAAGGCACGTTTTAATCTTTCCATGCAGGGAAAACCTAAGGAAGTAATAAAAATACATACAGTGGAACGTAGAACCTCCTCGTTTTTAGAAGTCGGTTTAAAAGAGGACAGAAGTGGTATGTTCGCGTGAACTTGTGGCTGCGCTTGTGATTGAGATAAGCAAGTACGGACCAACCACCCTCTGGACACCAAATGGCAGGGCGAACGTTTCCGAAACGCATATACTCATTTGCACCTATAAATCTCTCTAGCCACCAATCGCTGCTCACTTTCGACCAGATGACAAGCGAGATGACAAGCTATGAACCAATCACGACGCATTCCCCCTGCTCGCTAACCGCGGGTTTTTTCGTATTGGCTTTTCAAGTAAATTATAGAAGATGCGGTGTCCAGAGGGTGGTTGGTCCGTGTGAGCAAGACACTGCACAGGTGGGTCAATCAGCTTTTAATTGCCACTCGTTGCCATGGAGATGTTCCCTGGGTAACTCGTCTAAAATAACATTTTCTAAGACCCCACTCCCCCGAAAGCCAGTAGGATTTGCATGCTTAGGAGATGAAGCATGAAGGAATTGGCATATAACTGTTGACAATCCCAACGTTTGATAGAGTGCATGGTGCCTTAGAAAATCTTATTTCAGACGAGTTACACAGGTGACATCTCCATGGCAACGAGTGGCCACTAAAAGTTGATTGACCCCTGTGCACAAGTTGTCATGTGTTCTAAAGTTAGTTAGATGGTGCTAGAGTCACTATACCATCGTTCCCTCGTAACTTGGGCCACAGTTCACATTCCGAGCGATTAATCGACTCCGGCGCATGTTTCCATATAACCGTTGACGTCTTGTTGACGATGTTGGAACACGGGTTAAGTACAGCATTCGATGCTGCGTATGAATTTAAGCAGTTAAATATTTTACTGTTATGGTGTTTATTATTGTTTTCTTCTTTGGTACATAAAATAGCTTATGCGGGTTTTTATACACTACAGGCTTGCGTTTGACCACAATCACGACTGAGGGTCGAGCACGACTTTACGAATGCTGCGTAACGTTACGGTTATCGTATCGAGATCGAGAAACCTCATACTAAATTTTAGTACCAATACGCTCACGGGCGGGCGCTGTTCCAAACGTCATATAAACTCGACAACGTTTACTATTCGATTTTACGTTACGCAGCTCAGTTTCAACCCTCTGATGGTAAAGGAGGATGCGGTCTACTGGGGAGCACACTTGCCTAGCAAATAACCATTCACCTTAGACTTGAAAATCCGCCGCCGCGCGTCGTGGGTTACAGCCTATTATTACAATTTACACTTTAACTTTAAGTGTGTGTCGACGGGCGAGCTTTATCGCGGTCTTATGAGTCGCCGGTAAAGCCCGCGCGTGGATCACGGCAAAAACTCGGTCTTGGAAGAGGGCAGCCAGGCTCGCGGTAATTTTGCCACGGTAAAGCTTGTACGTCAATCACACCCTTTATCGTGGTCAGTGGTCCACACTTTTAAAAGCTTAAAATTCCAACAAATCAAAATATTTTTTGCCTTATTGTTTTGTGCACCTGTTTTGCTGCATGTAACTTCGTTGTCAGTATCGTTACGGACCTTTTCACTAACTTGTTAAGAGATAAATGTTCTTTAAAGAGCTTGGGGAAAATTCTGTAAGATATTAAGCCGGAATTTTGTGTATTTTCCTTTGTAATGACTATTTTGTTTCCTTCACCTGTTCTTACGCACCGTTCCACGAGCCCATTGGTAGAGGGATAATACGGCGACGAAGAAATGTCTGTATTACTTACCGTATATTCCGACAGTGTCCTCTCAGAAGGCGCTCTGTGGCTATCTCTTGAGGACCCCCGATGTAAATACGCCCCCGACGACGGCGAGTCCACCCCCGACCGGTGCGTCGCCACATAATGGTTGCTCTTCACTTTGTGCGCCATCTTTCTTATGTTGGTACCATGGCGTTAGTCTATGACACCTTCATAGTTTGTTAGGTTGGTTTAGTCTTGTTATAGTTCGTTGACAGTTTGCAGTGAATCTGGAACAATGAGAGTTGGATGTTAGGTTTGTTATCTTATACCCTCGAGTGGTTAAATGGAGTCATAACAGCCTAAGCAGTATAAGTTAGTTTTGAGTTTAAGCCCTCCTTCTTCCAAATCACCTGCATTTGCCACGTCACCTATACGTATATATGTATGTACAGATCTCACGTTTTCTCGAAATCTTGCAACTTGATTGTTTTAAACATAGAATCTCCAATCAGTTGCAGAACGTGATATAAGTACAGTCGAGTTCTCCAATATCTGTACAGCGAACTGTTTATAAACATCTAAACACAAACCTTATGTAACTGGCAATAAGGTCTGTGTATATATATTTTGAACTGTTGACTGTATAGATATTGGAGAACTCGACTGTACCTACATTTGAAGACCGGATGACAACTATATCAGTATATCACTCTAAGGCAATACACGTCTAAAAAGTTAGAAAGGGAGTGAGCTTCTTGATGGCACGAGTAGGCAGCAAATGCGTTGCGGCTTTGAGATAAATTTTCTTTTTTTAGTGATCAATTTGCCCGTTTCAGTAGGTCAGTGAACAAACTAAGGTTATAGCTTGACCTTGCTCTATGGAGTATTGCGGTAAACGGTAGTGGCCCATTGATTTTGATTGCCCGCATTGTTCGAGTTCACTTGTGCCGAATCGTAACTAAATTGGAGCCAATTCCGACTTGCTTTTCATTCGGAAGGGCAATTTCACTTGGAATTATTTTAATGTGCTTTTGATATGATAGGAAGTATTAAATTAGATATTTTTGGTAAATCGGAACCCAATTTTTATTATTTTATGTATGCAGTTCGTGTTTTACTTGCGGCTCGTTCCGGAAATTTCGTTTTTAAGGTCCACAAGAGAGGAGACATGTTCTGAGCCTCCATTTTTCCTTTTGATGAATAGATTAGTAGATATTATAGTACTAAAACTCAAAACTAATATTGGTATATTTTTAGTACACGGTCTTTTGTACTTGTAAAGTGAGTTCCTTTGGAACAAGACTTGTTCGGAATTGTCAAGGCAGTCATACAATAATAATGTAAATGAATCTATCCAATTTCTAATGTTAATGTAGACGCAACCTTTCTTTATAGGCTACCGGGACAGATGAACTTTCTGCGATATAACACGTAGATAGATAGTAGAGAGCTTGTTGTATTTACACATAATTGACCCCCTTTGACCTTTGATTTGTAGTGAAACATTATAGGATTGCATAGAAAGTTTAACGCATTCGTTGCCAAGACCAAGATCTGTTTCTGGCAGTAGTGTTATTCTATAGCCTGGAGCGCTAATGTCACTTTTCGGTATTAAATGATAACCGTTTTGACACTTCGACGCTGAAACAGCCATGAGTAACCTGAGAGAATAACACCCTAGCTAGTTTAGTAATAATACAACTTAGTCAGTTCTACTTAGTGATTTGAAATTTAATTTCAAGTCGGAATTAACTGAACAGTATCATCAACAATTGACGGAGTAATCGATGTACATACATTAAAAAAAAATGCGTACAGTGGAACGTACAACCTAATCCTTTTTCGCAGTCGGTTAAAAACTGACATTGGTCCAAACCTACCGGCCGCCATTGAGGGAATAGAACAGAAATTTCAAGTAGGTAGGTAGGAGTTTGGCACTGGCCATTAAGAATAGACAGAATAGAAAAAAATATGAAAGCCAAATTCAAAATACTTCCACCCGCGCTCTCATTTCGAGCACTTTCAATTTTCGAACGTAGAGATGCCACGATTCGATCCTTCGATTGTTTAGCTCGATAAATCGGTAATCGATGATCGGTTCCAAATGACTTTCTTAATTAAACCCGATCGAGGCCGAATCGATTGCATCGGACAAAAACTTGACTGACACATCAGGGTTTTCTGTGAAACAATAATGGGAACTGTTCGATTGAATACGGACGTGGCAGGGCTTTGGCCTCTTTGCCGCTTTGTTAGACGGAAATAATTGCGAGCGAAAATCGATGATTAATATATCGAAAGCAAGGTTTTTTTGACGATTACATCGTCTCATTGTTTTACTTCACCTATTGAGTGAATAGGCAATTATTAAGAACCGCTCACTTGGTTTTGAGACAGTTGGTGGAAAACAACGTTTTTTTTTCTTTAGTACCCGTTAATGGTGAGGATAAATCTCAAAAAGTCATCATGGCCGGATTAAGACGGGTAGCAGTAAATTTCTGTTTTTATTTTTTTATTTTTCGAGGAACCCGTGCAGCTAGGAGATGTTGATACCCGCCTCTTCAGTCCCCTCGAGACCATGGACGCAACGTCGCGTCCGAAACGTCGAGGTATTACAATTCAAATTTAAACATATGTTTTTTTACGCGATTAAGTCCCGAGTATCATGATAATTTTTATTTAAGTTTGGGTATGTTTGGGTAAGCAGCTGCTTAACAGATTTTTCTTTGCATTGTCATTGTATGTTGAATTTCAGAGAATGTTTCATAAAGATAAAAACAAAAATAATCAATAAATCTATTATTTTCATTGGGTATGTTATGTTAAGATAGAGAGAGGTCTAAATATGAATTATGATTTAAATTCTTAGTTTATGATTTCTTATTGGACACCTAACACAAAAGTGTTGACTGCAAGTCCATAAGAAATTAAGAATAGATAAATAAAGATTTAAGTTAAAAAAAAGCCCGCAAATAACTTGGTGGGATGCTGTGGCACTAAAAAAAAAGGTCGATCAAATATCTACACAGCATCCTGATTACCGTTGACCTTTCGCTAAAGTGCGTAAAAGCGAGCCAATAACAGCACTTACGTGAAACCCAATAATAGCCTATTGCCGCCGCGACGGCAATGTAATTGCGATTCTATTAATGGCCTGCTAACGAGGCAGAAAGTGCATCGTTTGCATCTTGAGGTAAGGGCGCTGTGAGAGCGGAAGTCAACGCTTTTTTGGGTTCCGTCATGAAAAAGGAAACAACGGAATCCTTAAAGGGTATTTTTGTTGTCCGTCTGTTAACATTAGATTTAGATTTATGTATTTACTCAACATTAAAATTACATTTCAAAATAATTTACATGTCAAAATATAAAAAAATTCTGTTAAGATCGTCAAAAAAATCATAAACAAACGTAGTAGCAGGTAAATAAGTCAAAAAAACCGGACAAGTGCGAGTCGGACTCGCGCACGAGGGTTCCGTATAAAGTTTTTACCGCTTTACCCCAGTGTTTTAAGTTGTCCAGTGTAAGCAGAGCCCTGCTCCTTAGCAAAATGTACGCAGTGTGGGGTCATCTTAGATTCTGTGAAATCTACAGACAGACATAAAAAATAAGATTTTGCGAATTTCCTGCGTGGTTGTTCTATAAGAGCTACCTTCATACCAAATTTCAAGTTTCTAGGACAACTGGAAGTACCCTTTAGGTTTTCACGTTACGGCAATTTGTACGGAAACAACCTTTTTAATGACTGTATCTTTTGATTGCGTTGACCTAGAAGTTTGATTTTTTCACAGCTTGAAGGAACTGCAAGCTTGAGTATTTAATAATTATTTCAGCATGCTACCTCCACGCGTTCCAGAGAAAAACGGTATTGACAGACAGACAGACAGACAGACAGACAGACGGACAACAACGTGATCCTATAAGAGTTCCTTTTTTTCCTTTTGAGGTACGGGACCCTAAACATTTTATAGGTAAGTATTTCTTTACACAAAACGTTTCCGCTAACACCGGGGACCACGTCCAGAAGTTCATAATGTGAATGTTTACCTAAGCATACGTTAATAATAGTAGTTCATGCTTATCTTTACTTGAGAGTACAGTATTTTCAGTAAGTAATTTACCTTCACAAGTGGCAAAGGGCATATATGTATAGGTGGGCATATATGAGGCGGTCCCCTTGTCGTTTTCGGTTACCTATGCAATTTTTTTCATATTTTCTAAGACCTTAAAGGGTACACGATTTATGCAACTTTCGGAGCGATTATTTTCGAAAATATTCGCTTAATGAGAAAGTTGCTTTAGGAACCTTAAAGTGTTTTTAAAAGAGCTGTCGAAATGTGTGTCACATCTCCATGTTTGCTGAAAAAAAAATGTCAAGACATGGCGAAACTATAAGGTTTAAGTTTTTGCCATATTGGCTACGGAACCCTAAAAAAAAATTTCAAAAAAGGTCTACAGCCCACAGAGCCACTAAATAGTTTCTAATGTTGCTAGAGTAGAATATTAAATGGCTACACCTATAGAGTCTCCATAGAGGTCAAATCCGAGATCCACAGATACCAAAACAATTCGTTTAGCAGGTTGCATTCGTATAATCGATTCCGTTGCGACACGTAATCGACTGACAATCGACTCGCCATTGTTATTGAGTTAATAACTAGTTGCTGTTACAAATGTTTTATTCAGTATTGTGGGCCTGTTACACTCTCGTACAAACATACACGCTAAATATATGACTTGAAGGGTACACGGAAAGAACATGTCGCTTTAACGACGCTACCATAATAAAGACCAGCCTCCTATGCCACAAAAGTTACAAGTATTTTAATTTGACATATTTGTCACATTTTAGTGTGAAAAACTTTAGAAATTTGTTAAATTGTAGCACTTGTAATTTTTGTGGTATAGGAGCCTGACCAGAGGGTCAGCTTTATTTATGCTTTATGTCCTAGCACGGTAAATTTTATCAACGACATAAATAATTCGTCACTTTCTAACAAATATGCAAGTGCGAGAGGGACGAATGCTTTATGTTGTGTATAAACGTTAGCGTGCTAAGGGGTCTGTATTATGGTTGTATTGTGGTTAAGGATCGTTCGCGAGCAATTCGCGAGTGTGGTGGCACCATTTGGTATTTCAGACGCAATTTGGCGCATTTGTAGTATTTGACATTGCCTGAGATAAAAATTGATAATAGGTAATTTATTATTTTATTTCATTGGTAAATTACATTACAGAATACGATAATGATAATATCGTTTTGCTGTACTGTACAATAGAAAATAGCTGCACTTTGAAATGTAACTTACACAGTTCTGTTTAGTTTTCACGAGAGACAAAAAACTGTGCTTTCTCAAACATAGGAGTTAATACATATTCGCATTACTTTCAAAAAAAGAAGACACAAGTAGTACATTTATGGACAGCACAGTTCTTTGCCGGCCTAACGCCAGCAAAATATGTATGAAAATCCATTACTGGCCGCTATTAGCTATTATCTACACGCCGAAAACCGCGTCGCCGCCATCCAGTCGGTCGGGACCGTTGAAGGAAGTTAGTCGACTAGCAGACAGTTGATAAAACAATTTTTTTTTCATTCCCTTACAATGTTTGAGTAAAGCATTATACAAGCTTCGGCCGGAACACTTTGTTCCCGGTCTCTGCAGTAATGTCATGTACTATACATTAACGTTTTATTGTATAGAAGCAAAATGTAACTTGTACGGTATTGTTAGCTAAACAACGATATTATGTCCTATTTTGATGCAAGAATTTAAACAACCCACTTTGCCAACCGATTTTAAATACAGCGTGTCCCAAAAGCGAACCCGGTCGGCGAGTTGACATTTGCGTCTCTGACCGCTCTTACCGTAAACCTGTAAAAACATCGCCAACATGGTTTTGCTTTTACATCCACAAACATTGGCTTTATTGTTCTACATCGTTTATATTTTAAGCTTATCGTTTTTAGCACACATTCCATTTACATGTGTAATATCTTTCAGATTCGCTTTTGTCTGCACAAGAGCGTAAACCCTACGGTTTACCTATCACCAAAATGTTATGCCTAATTTTTCGGGATCAAAATTATGTTTTTAGTATATTTTTTGTTGTTATAGCGGCAACAGAAATACATCATCTGTGAAAATTTCAACTATCTAACTATCACGGTTCCTGAGACAGCCTGGTGACAGACGGACAGACATACAGACAGACAGACAGACGTTTGTTTCGTATTCTTGTTGTTGCTGTTTTTGTTACTTAATTTGTTTTCTTAATTTCTTGTGTATTCATTATTCTACTACAGTTAAAGCCTGTTTCAAATCAAATCAAGTATTATTATGATTCAGAAATTAAATCAGTTCAATATAGCTTGTAGCCGTGCCCCAGTTTTCAAACGATTGTGTAGACGTTTCTCAACGTAAGTAATTGCCTGTCTGTCCGTCTGTTGACAATGTCGTCGACAATAGTCGATATACTTATCATTAGAAGCAAGAGTTACTCAATGCTAAAGTTTGTTTAATTTTAAAACTCAATAGCTATTTGATTTAAACTTTCGCGATATTCAAACATTATCATGACACTCGGGACTTAATCACGTAAAAATATGTATTATTTAAATAGGTACCTCGACGTTTCGGACGCGACGTTGCGTCCATGAACCGTGGACGTTCGAGACCATGGACGCAACGTCGCGTCAGAAAAACGTCGAGGTATTTAAATAATACATAAATTTTCACGTAATTAAGTCCCGAGTCTCATGATAATAAATAGCTATAGTTCTGTTATAAGTTGCAAAAAGTGTTCTCTATCATAGTTTTCTACATAACGGCGTGGACACGACTTCGCGCGACCAGTGGTGCGACGAGCGTTTTCCTAATACATTGCGGGCACTGTAAATTAACCGAAGGCGGTAGGCGTCTCGACCGCGCAATGAACTGAGAAATCGCTTCAATATTTATCAAAGTTGGATTCATAGCGAATTAAGTACGTGCAATAATTACTGGTTAGTATATAATTTAAGTCTAGTTTAGTTTTAGTTTCCTTACGAATAGAATATTGATTTCTTACAGTTTTTTATTTTATTTTATCGCATATTTGATAAAAGCACTATACACTATTCATATCTTGGCGTGGAAAAGGATTGCCAGCCTCGTATTCCTGTATCTACCTTGCCGGCAGTCCCTAGTGTCCCGGCCTCTGAAGTAATGTACTATTGTTAGCTGTTTTTCCCATACCTAACTTTTTCAAGCACTTTAAATTCCTAGCGCGGCAAACTATTTCGATAGTTCCAGAGATTATCAAGGTATTTAATTATAATTGCACATCTTTATTCAGTATATCAATCACTGACATTGTGTCCTACGTCACCTTTCATTTCTTTGATAACTATTTTGGCATGAATTAATTATCATTTCGCAGGTGGTAGGACCTTGTGCGAGGTCCGTCCGGATCGCTACCACCATCTTACTCGTTAATCCTGCCGCTAAGCAGCAGTGCTTGCACTGTTGTGTTCCGGTGTGGAGAGTAAGACAGCCGGTGTAATTACGGGCACAAGAGGCATTTCATCTTAGCCCTCTAGGTTGGCAACGCATCTGCAAACCCTCCGGAGTTGCGGGTGCCTATGGGCAGTGGTGATCACTGCTCTGTGACCCACTTGCTCGCTTGCCTTCCTCGTTGTATAAAAAAAAAATCATTAAACAGCCTAATAATTCATTGAGTCATTATCATTATTCGCAACAACGCGTTACGAAACATTTTAACGCAATGATATTAATCAATCACTGTACTTGTTACTGCAATGATCATTCAAATGATAGCTCATTTTAGTTTTTATAATGAGTCTAATATTTTTTATACGACAAGGAAGGCAAACGAGCAAGTGGGTCACCTGATGGCAAGTGATCACCACTGTCCATAGACAACCGCAACCCCTTAGGGGTTTGGAGATGCGCTGCCAACCTAGAGAGCTAAGATGAAATGCCTCTTGTGCCCGTAATTACACCGGCTGTCTTACTCTCCACACCGGAACACAATAGTGCACTGCTGTTTAGCGGCAGGATTAGTAAGAGGTGGTAGCGATCCGGACGGACCTCGCACAAGGTGCTACCACCCGCCACATTTAGATACCAACAATTTATTTAGGGAAAAACTGTAGGTACATTCCTGCGAACAATTCAATGGTGTGTTACGTTCCCAATCGAGACTATAGCCCAAGCTCTCTCATACTGAGAGGAGGCCTATCCTCAGCAGTGGTGTAAACAGGCTGGTGATGAATCCTAACTAATATTATAAATGCGAAAGTAACTCTGTCTCTCTGTCTGTCTGTTTGTTACCTCTTCACGGGAAAACCGCAGCACCAATTTAGATATAATTTGGTAAGAAGATATTTTGAATATTGAGGAATAACATAGGCTACTTTTTATTCGGGATAATTATACAGTTTCCGCGGGATAGCGATAACCGAAATCTACGCGGACGAAGTCGCGGGCAACAGCTAGTACTCTCTAACAAAAACTGTAATAAGTTGTTCTCCCTCGTGTGTCCGAATTTCATTTTCTATAACCGGATCACTTGCCATAATGTCCATTTGCATTAAATGCGTTCTTTATGAAACCAATAACTATTCAAAATTGTTATAAATCACACCTAACCTAACCTATATTGGGCTCTATAAGACAGTATTTAAAAAGTACTTGAAGGGTTTACGATTTTCGGGCAAATAAATATTATTTATGGCATACGTATGATACGGTTATGGCAAATGAAATTCGTGCAAACGAAGTAATCCGATACTAAGTACTTCTGGTAATAACTTGAAAGTTATTAGTTGTTTACTTTTGAAATCAAACGAGAAAATGAGAAATAAAATCTAAAATTACTTTGATTTAAGTTTTGCTCAAAGTGTTAAGATTTTTTCTTTCACGTATACTGTATTTTAAGTGTGTGTGAGTGGCTTCACATTTAATTCGGCAAACCCGCGACATTTAAACAATGAGCAATAACTCAAAATTCGAACGCCGTTTGGTTCAGAAACAAATGCAAACAAATAAGGTTCGCTCCCATGAAGGTATCCGATTTCGCTAGCTATTAAAATAATATTACCAACGAAATTTTTATTTAATTAACTTCGTAAAAAAGATCACAGTTTTTATAACTTTTATATAAAGCTGAATACTGATATGAATCATTGCATGTTTTAAAACAACATTACATATGATTACGTCGGTCCGTTTGGGGCTTACAGGCCAATCAGAAAGCCATCAAAGTGGAATTAGTTTCGACGCCTCCCGTCATCGCGGTGGTCAATCAATGGTTCACACTCGTGCGCGATGATTTGACAGGTAATTTACATTTTCGTTACTGTTCCTCTTTGGAAGTTATGAGGTTATGACATCAGTGCCGTAAGCACGACTTGTCGAATCCTGCGTTACGTTACGGTTATCGTATCGAGATCGAGAAATCTCATACTAAATTTTAGTTCCAAATACGCTCACGGGCGGGCGCTGTTCCAAACGTCATACAAACTCGTTATAGTTTACTATTCGATTTTACATGACGCAGGATTCGCCAAGTCGTGCTTAGGGCACAGTGCGTTCGGTAATTAAAGAAACTTTGAGATTAGAACATGTTATAAATTATATATAGTTATTACTTGCATTATTGCATTAGTTATAAGTGTTTGAATTATTAATGGCATATTTAAGAGAGAAAAAAATACCCACATTAATACTAACTGTTTTAATGTACGCACCATATCGTTCGTCATTTAATAAAAATGAATGATTCTAAGCTATGAACTAAAAACAATTGCTTGCTAAAAATGCGTGCAAATGCGTGGTCGCGAGTGAGCAAAGTAATTGTTTTTAGTTCACAAACAGGGACTTCCGCAAAGTAACGCCTGATTCAATAAATTATTCTAAGTTATTTTTGAAAATTGCAGTACTTTGACAGTTATTTTCTAGACTAGAGACGGCGAAAGATGTTCCCCACAAACATACATAATAATAAAATAAAAACATTGTTATCTCTCATCGCAGTAGTGGCTTATAACCAAGCCACTGACATCAAAAGGAGATGTTAACATAAGATATTAATCCAAACTACAAGCAATCTGCTTCGATATAAGATATAACAAGGGCTAGCACCTTGACGCCGACACGTTATCAGCTGCCGACATAAATGGTCAAACCTCATCACATCATGCTCTCGAAATATAATTTGTTAACACATTAATCTTAGCTGGAATTAACCGATCATGCCGATAACCTGGGATCAATGGGGTGATATAATCTAATTTATTTAAATTAAACTTCCAGGGCGGAGTTGAAACTTAATCTCGTAGCAATGTACTTCAATAAAAGACTCAATTATTGGGACGTTGATTGAGTCGTTTTTTGTTTTAAAAATAATGCTTGTTTTCATTTATGACACTTGAGCACTGTATATAACATAAGTACTGTACCAAAATAAACAAACACTTGACCATATTGTGTGTGGTTTTGGTTTAAATAAATAAATAAATAAATAAATAAATATCATGGGACAAATTGACACCAATTGACCTAGTCCCAAACTAGGCAAAGCCGGTACTATGGGTACTAGACAACGGATAAACATACTTATATACATAAATACATACTTATATACATATTAAACATCCAAGACCCGAGGGCAAATATTCGTATTCATCATACAAACATCTGCCCCGACCGGGATTCGAACCCAGGACCTCAAGCTTCATAGTCAGAGTCTCTAACCTTGGCTATTCGGTAGGCGGTTCGGTTCGGTCGGTTTTAGTGGTGATTTTCCTATTCATCCGTTCGGTAATCATTATCCATCACAACAATTAGCTACCTATACGTATGTGCATTTACCGATTGACCTACTAAAAATAAGAAAAAAAAATTTTTTGAAACTTATTTTTAGTACGTACAGTCAAGGAATTTAATACCCTACCCATTTCGTTGAAATGTTGTTAGACATTCGCAATGCATTAAGGTCGAAAATGTCAACGTAAACGCGACATGTCAAAGCAACGTCGTGTTCTATCAAGCTTTAACGGTGACAGTTTGCTATACGATATTAAACCTTAGGTGGGTGGGAAATTAGATTCCTTGACTGTACCTAGGTACATTATTGCAATCATTATTCCTAATTTCCCTAGTCACTACTTCAGTGAAAACATTGTAATCCCTGACCTACCACATAAATAGAACGTTTGATTTAATAACGAAGCTCTAAAAACAAGTCAGTAATCATAAGAAATGTTTAATATTAATCTACTCGGGAGTCTGTTGCTGAGAAAGGCATTAAACGATGCCATGAAAATAAGCAATCAAACCAAAAACTACATTATCAATAAAGTATGACAGTAATGGAAAATTACAACATGACTGTTTACGTTTATGTCCCTAATTTAAATTTATAGAAGGTCGGTAGCGTGTAGGCAAGGTTTAATAGGACTCTAAAGTCGGGTCGAATGCGCGTGACTTAGTGATAATTTGAAAGAAATGTAACACTCACGGTTCAAACAATTATCGTGCGGTGGGGCTTAAAAATAAAATAAAACGGTATCGAAATAGGAGGCCATAATGGGAGCATCGAATTAGCTTAATCTTCGGTGTTTTTTTTTCTTCATTTCCATGCACGCGAGGGTTCTTCCATTTGAAATTCGAACTCCAACTTCCTCTATAAAATGTAACTGGCCAGTAATAAAGTGAACGTTTTATTGTGAGGCTGAAACATGTTTAGTTGAACTTTCCTTTATGGCTTTGTAAGAAAGTGGAAAATATCAGGGTTTAGGAAGACTTTAACTTCACCGAAGACACAAATAATCAACAACATAAAACCCCTTCTTATAGTCAACTAGGTAGTAAGGTAAATGTCCCAATGATCGACACGTTAGTTCCAATAATCGACACCCTGCTTGTCACCTTTACTGCTACGTATTAAGATTGAAGGTGCCAACTATTGAGACAGAGTCGGGCACAGGGACATTATTTGTTTGCCTTGTTTTCCAGCAAAACACGCATTTACTATTCAAATGACCTGTTTACAAACCAACATAGGCTGATAAACATATTGACCCTCCTTTGCGTGGCGCAGTCGGATAAAAAGTATGTCGTTCTCCAGGTCAATTCTAAAATCATCCCAAAATATTTGTTAATTTCTCGTTTTTTCTTTGCCAAACGAAAAGCTTACTTATCTACATGTAATTGAACACAGCTAATTTATTAGCGCTATAGATACCTACTATGTGCCCCGTTTTATAGCAACACAGTTTTATGAACGCTGTCGCCTTGACCGAATCACGCGCAGGTCAGACGAGTTTTTGATGATCTGTTGATAGTTTTAGATTTTACGGTCTCATCTATTAGCTTTTGTTTTACCTGTGACGTGTGTTTGTTAGTCTTTTGGCCATTTCTTAAGAAATAAAAGGTTTATTTGGTGCGTAGGTAACAGTAACAGTACAGAAAAAACATTATAAATAAAGTATCATCAAAATATACCAAAGGTAAACGTCCATATGTCGGTATAGTACGCAACGGACGCATCGCACGCAACGGACCGTTGTATTCTTTGTATAGAAACTCATATAAGTGCGTCCACCTGTCCGCATCGTACGCATCGCACATTGCATATATTTTCGTTGCGTGCGATGCGTCCGTTGTGTACGATACCGACATGTTGTCGCTTACCTCATAAAGGTTGCCGCTCAGCATTGTGTCATGACTGGAATGTCTCGTGTTTTCGTTTATTTTAGCATTAAAAATAAGTAAACAATCTTTGTCAACAACGTCTTTTTATTGAAAAACGCTATTTCATAATAAGCAATCGCTACGCATTAAACCGTAACAATATAAATAATCAAATCTCATTGTTATTTAATTGTTATTTGCTGTTACTTATTTTTAAAAGGCGTTTTTCAATAAAAATAAAGTCAAGATTGTTTCCTACTTGTTAGAGCCTGTTTTTAGTGGCAACACTATTCCCCTCTACTCTACTTCCCCGGTTGGGGTTCGGACGGGAACTGAGTGTGTGTGGTGCATTTATAAATTAAATGAAGTAAATAAATACGTAAAAACTAAGAAGACGCCTGTGTTAATTAATCATACTGCCCTTCAAGTTATAACACTACTTTTAAATTTTAATAAAGACAGTCGGCAACTAGTACGTATTTTAAAAATAAGTAGAGCTCTCCATACTTTTTAAATAGTAAACAGAAATTGCTAAATGACATAAATCTATTTAATTACATCAGAATAACGTTTAAGTGTTATTTAATGAGACATTTCATTTTATGCCAGTGTCTTTATAAGAATAGCTTTTGTTACCGTGGGTTTCGCATAAAAGTTTTATGCGAAAGTTTCTAATGCAACGTTTTTTTTATAACTATTTATTTAATGTGGAAAATTATTAAATTATGATAAACCTCTATCATATCATGGTATTGTTGTAGATTTAATCATTTTTATTTCCCTGTGGCCTTTTAAGGGCTCCAAGTCAAGAACCCCTTATAGTTTCCACATGTCTGTCTGTCTGTCTGTTCTGTCTGACCACGGGATAGCTCAGAGACTCTTGGTCTAGAAAACTGTCATTTAGAATGCGTTATACAAAATACATTATGCTGAAAAAGTGGTAGAATAAATAAACTATAAAAAATGTTTTGGGGTGGGTACTTACCTCCTGCACTTAAAGTGGGGTGTTTTTTTTTCTGTTAGCATTTTTCCCGTACTTAAGTCTATTTTTTCCCATGGGAAAACAAAAACGACACGGGAACTAATAAAAAACTTTGCGACTAGATAACAGTTTGTTTTGACACAAACAATTCACGATTTGAAATGCACGCCATCTCTGACCTTGACACCGCCATTCTAACCGCGCATTTACAATCTACCGCTCCTTAACTAGCGTGGAAACTTAAATTACTGAAGCATAGAGTCTAAATTCGCACAGGATATGAGTTTGCAACACGCATCAATAAGTTGGCCGCAATTATTCAAATTTAGACTTCTATGTGATGTATTTTGGAGCGAATTAAACAAAACACTGTCGTTTTAGTAACCAATTACGTTAGGTATCTCATTGTTCTGCCATTTAGAAGGATCAGAGACTTTTATTTTTGGTTATTTTCAAGACAATGAAATATTGCGGCATGTCGAATGCTCGTTTATAAGCGTGCAATTGTCCAGTAATCGATGGGAACCAGCGATGTATGATGATAATTATTTATTACACAACGTTTGACTTTTAAATTTACTGAATGGTAAAGATGAAACAACAGATTATAAAATGAAAAGAAACATACAAGCGACTGGGGGCTTAAATACAGTGGAAATATTTGGCATTATAGTATCGTAAGGTTTGATTGACATTTCTGACAAGTTTCTAAAACTAGCTTATACATAAGTTAATTAGCCAATCCCAAACGTGACAGATATTTAAAACGGACCTCACTATGCTATCTAGCGATAGTCTCCCTTTTAGCCTCCATTGAAAACCTTATTTTTAGGGTTCCGTAGGTACCTCAAAAGATAAAAACGGAACCCTTATAGGATCACTTGGTTGTTCGTCTGTCTGTCTGTCTGTGAAGACCCCTTTTCTCTGGAACGGGTGGAGGTAGCATCCTGAAATTAATATCAAATACTCAAGCCTGCAGTCCCTTGAAGCTGTGAAAAAATCAACCATTTAAGTCTACGCAATCAAAAGATATAAGTAGTCACTAAAAAGGCTGTTTCCATACAAATTGCCGAAATCCGAAAACCTAAAGGGTACTTCCAGGTGTCCTGGAAACCTGAAATTTGGTATGAAGGTAGTTCTTATAGCACAACCACTCTCTTTCTACGGAACCCTCGTGCGCGAGTCCGACTCGCACTTGTCCAGTTTTTTTAAAGTACCTAGGTAAATGATAGTGGTAACGTAACGTAACGTAACGTAACGTAACGTAACGTAACGTAACGTAACCCTCCGGCCAGGTGGGGTGACGGTCTGCGAATGACTGCAGGCAGATGCTGGATGCGGCAAGCTGAAGACAGGGCGCTGTGGCGCTCATTAGGGGAGGCCTATGTCCAGCAGTGGACTAGAATAGGCTGATGATGATGATGATGATAGTGGCAAGTTCGGCTCTGAACTTTTTATAAACTAATCATTTAAAAAAAAGCCTTATTACATTGATTAGTTACAGCTTTTTAAATCAATTCAAAGTCAACATCCTGCTATTCTTTGTGCTGACTTCAATTGCGTTTCACGGTTAAATTAGGTAAAAAAAAACTATTTAAAACGCATACAGTTGCTTAATAGTAATTCCGGCAGCTTGTAATCTTGTAGAGGTATCTTAGAGTCATTGTAGCGACAATCAGCAAACCGCAAAGTTCAACTTTGTGCGTAGTCAGTTAGATTAAATAAAAAGGTAGATTGGTTGAAGCAAGGACGTTTAATTAGTCCGAAACATGTCGGGCTAAACTCGACTTATATACGTGAGTGATCCGTTTTTATTTCACTATGATTGAGTCTCACGGTAGTTTCATGTTAAAAAAGGACGTTTAAAGTCACTACTGTGAGATGTACCGACCTCGTTTTTTTTCGATATAAAAAAAAATCGACAAAAAAATCTTACATAATTATCGAACCTGGTCATTCATCAATCATTCAAATCACGTAATTTTTGAACATCAAAATTTTTTTCTTAAAAAAAGTCAAAAAACAAACCAACAAAAAATCTGTACCTATGTATATTTAGGGAACCTGTTGACACAGTTTCAGGAGAATCTGTTGCGAAATACGACCTGTAGGCTGAGCACGAAGCTTACTAATCCTGTGTATCTAGGTAACGTTACGTTATCGTATCGAAATCAAGAAACCTCATAATAAATTTTAGTTCCAAATACGCTCACCGGCGGGCGCTGTTACAAACGTTATACAAATTTCTCAATAACGTTTACTACCCGATTACGTTACGCAGGTTTCGAATATTCGTACTCGGACCTCTGTAGATGAGAACAGCTGAGGCTCGAGTACGAATATTCGAAACCTGCGTCACGTAAAATCGAATAGTAAACGTTATCGAGTTTGTATGACGTTTCGAACAGCGCCCGCCCGTGAGCGTATTTGGAACTAAAATTTAGTGTGAGGTTTCTCGATCTCGATACGATAACCGTAACGTTACGCAGCATTCGAAAACTCATGCTCGACACTCTGGACAGACGGACATACGAATGAAATTATGAAAGAGAATTCGTAATCTGGCGTCTAGTCGGCGCAAGTCAGCCTTAGAGATTTAATAACCGCCTCTACGCCTTAAATGATTTCTAAATCACCTTAAACTTAGCCGCACCTGCTGCTCTTGCGCAAGCTCGCGTGCCCAGGCCCACTGCTGGGCCCGCCGGGTCAGGGGCCACGCTAGGAATGTGTGACCAATGCTTGACAATGTTATGGAACAAGCCCCTAATTCACTAACTTTATAATTGTTTTTTTTTTATATAGGACGAGGAAGGCAAACGAGCAAGTGGGTCACCTGATGGTAAGTGATCACCACTGCCCATAGACACTCGCAAACCCGGAGGGTATGCAGATGCGTTGCCAACCTAGAGAGCTAAGATGAAATGCCTCTTGTGCCCGTAATTACACCGGCTGTTTTACTCTCCACACCGGAACACAACAGTGCAAGCACTGCTGCTTAGCAGCAGGATTAGCGAGTAAGATGGTGGTAGCGATCCGGACGGACCTCGCACAAGGTCCTACCACCCGCATTGTCAGTTCACAATGACAATTTGGAATGGTTTCTATGCCAATATGAAGCGCGCTAAAACAAAAGCTCTTCAAGTCAGTAGTTGACACCGAATCGCCATTGAAAACTGACAATTGTAGAGTTGGTGAAATAGCTTAGGGACCTGAGGGTCGAGCACGACTTTTCGAACCCTGCGTCACGTAAAATCGAATAGTAAACGTTATCGAGTTTGTATGACGTTTGGAACAGCGCCCGCCCGTGAGCGTATTTGGAAGTAAAATTTAGTATGAGGTTTCTCGATCTCGATACGATAACCGTAACTTTACGCAGGATTCGAAAAGTCGTGCTCGACCCTCAGGAGTTTTAGTGGCAACTAATACAGGTAGAGTTTTTGTAGCAAACAAGCATGCGACTCGCCTGGATGTAAGTAATTGCCGTAGCCTATAGAACTAAAAACAATGAATTTGCTCACCCGCGACTACACATGTAAGACAGCTGTATTTTTTCATGCAGTGGCTCCACCTCAACTACTACACAAATCACACGCACACACAGTACAATGCAGTATCGCTTTTGCAGTAAACTCAAAAATACTAATATTCCTACTTTTAAAGGTATTCGAAACCCCAAAAAGAGGGGTGTTGGAAGTTTGACGTGCGTATCTGTGCGTCTGCCTGTGGCATCGTAGCTCCTAAACGGATATACAGTTTTTTAGTCGAAAACTAGTTTAATCGAGATGATTCTTAGCTCTAAATCTTTGAGAACTTGGAAATTAAACAACCGGGGGTTTTTAACCGCTTAGTTATAATTTTTATAGTAAAATTTCCTGTCAAACTTGCTATGCACCCAGCTCAACTATAACTACCATTCAAAGACATCAGCAACGGATCAATAGCCGTTTCATAGATTAACCGATAGAATAGACCCGTCATGTCATACGACACACGCGATTTGAATCTAAAACGATACGGGATGCGCACCGTTAAAGCTCGCCGATACGTCAATGATGTATGTCAGATTATAGTGAAGTGGAACTTGTTCGAATGACGAATCTATGAAGTGATAAGCTATCACTTATGTTATGTATTTGAGGTTGGATGTGTAGTTTGGTGGGAAACCGTTGAGAGTGGATCGTGTCAGTCAATTGTATTAGTTTCTGTGCTTAATGTTGTTTGGTAGATAGTAAAGATAGACATGAAGAATTCACGTGAAAACGCGTATTCTCTTTGTTTGTTGCCCCCAAGTACACGCCGGCCGCTGCTCGCCGTGAAGTACACTATCTTTTTACTAGGATAGACTGACGACTCTGACTGTGACGGGACTTTAATTTACAGACTAATAAAAAACAAGACAATGGCTGTATGGACTCAGATTCCTTTGCCTATCCCTTACGGGATGATCTATATAAAAAAAGAGGTTTGGGTACCGTTTTCAGACCGTCCCTAACTAGTACTAGCATACTAGGTCAGTCCACGACGGCCTAACTATCTCTACGTTTTTGTAGTGGGAGAGCCATACCGTCGCTATATGCTGCCGTACGAATGGGCCGGCTAGTCCGGGGAAGTACCTCCCTCTCGCAGAAAATCGGCGTGAAACAACAGCACCCCTGTTCAGTCAGTGAGAGTGCCGGAGGCCCGATCTCCCTCCCTCCCGTTACTCTATCCTATTTCCTCATTAAAGGCCGTCAACGGACTAGTGACTCTCTTGGGGTTGCTGGTTCTCATGGGTGTCGGTGATCGCTTACCATCAGATGCCCCGCTTGTTCCTGTAATGTAGGTAGCATCTAAGTTTTGAATTTGTCAATGTATAGGTAGGTGACTTACGTCAGTCTGGAATAAACGATTGAACCGACACTCTTGTTCCTATTGCCCACCCTGGAGAACCCCTAGATTGCTGGCCTAAGGATATCACAGTTCCTTTCCCTCTTTTAATAAAAAATAATAAAATAAATGAATTAGTAGACACTGTAGTTCTTGTTACTGTTGAAGATCTAAACGAGGAAGCTAGCTGCTACTACTGTAAATCATTGTCTGCCGCAATCACGGTCGAAATCATACGGCAATCAGTAGGTTATAAATCATGATTTAGTCTAGTTTCTTATCTAGGTGGGCTAGGCAGCTTATGGAGTAGCTGTAGGTCTAGCACAACTTACAGAGCGACTTCTATCTCGCGCGAGAACAACTGCCCGTCCTTTTCTGTCACTCAGAATGCAACGGGACGGGGAATATAATCTCGCGCGACAAACAAAGTCGCGGCCAGTCATGCTAGCTCTACTGGAAGACTTAACAGGTACAACTGAATGGTGTACCTTTTTGTAATTTTTTGTCCAATTATTTTATTTTCTCGATTTTCCCGTTAAACTCTTTTGATTATTTTATTAAACTCATTACCACTAGATTTGGTGTGTCACGAGATACGAATCAGGATACGAATCAGGATACGGATCAGGATCACGAGATACGAATCAGGATAGGGCAAGAATCCGGGTTCGATTCGGCATTTTTGAACATATTAATTTATATCTTCAAATTACTATAGACATAGTAGAAACACCTTTCCCACGGGCCAGGCAAAAATCAATCTTGTGACAATGTCATAAACATTTTGACAGGGGAAAGCTTTTCTCACTTTAACTATACAGGGTTTTATAAAAAACAAGAAATGTCATAGAATGTGTGCAAACTTTATAGACCTTTCATACGATACCCCGCTTGACTTAGTAACCCCAAATTGAAATGATAAGACTCCCTTTCAGACCCTAACTAATGCAATAAATAGAAATGCAGATTATTATTATCTATTTGCTAAATACTCGGGAAAGCATCATCTAAAAGCATTCCAAATTTCAAGTCGATCGTATTAGTAGTTCCTGGGAAAACCAGCTCTAACGGACAGACAGTCAGACCGAGCCACACCATATGTGTTCCTTTTTAACCCCCGACAAAAAGAGGGGTGTTATAAGTTTGACCTGTGTATCTGTGTGTCTGTTTATGTGTGCATCTGTGTATCTGTCTGTGGCATCATAGCTCCCAAACTGGTAGACCGATTTCGATGCGGCTTTTTTCAGTCGAAAGCTATTTTAATCGAGATGGTTCTTAGCTAAGTTTCATTAAAATCGGTTGACCCGTTTTTGAGATATTGAACTTTGAAATGACAATGTCGGGGGTTTTTCAACTTTTCTAAGTTAACTTATTACTATTTTGGTTCGGACCCTAAAAACACTAAGCTTGTAGATAGAAAGTACCAGAGAATAGAAAGTTCGTCCTTTCTGTCAAAGCCATCACTGTCACTGTCAAATCTTCGTCACGGTAACGTCTTCAGCTCGCCAGAGGTCACCACAAAGGTCAGCAATGATCTCGGATCAAGATAACATGTTATTGATAGGTGGAACATACTTTAACATTAACATTTTGGCTTCTTGATGGCTTGACATACTAGCTTTCGACCGCGACTTCGTTCGTTACGCTTTCACATCAACATTTTGTAAAAGTTAACCTTTTGTGGATGATCTTATTGACCTGATGTAACGTGATCCGCATGATCTATTAAGATATTTAGATTATTTAATCCCCCGACGTAAAAGAGGAATGCTTTAAGTTTGACGTGTGTGTCTGTGTCTCTCAGTGGCATCGTAGCTCTTAAACGGATGAATCGTTTTGGACCCAGGTTTTGTAATCGACAGACAGCGTAAGCGAGATGGTTTTGGCAGTGTTTCATCAAAATCGGTTCAGCCGTTTTGGAGATATTGATTAGATTAGGACGGATTTGAGAAATTCGAGAGGAAGATAGTGGAAGATACTGGAAAGAAAATAATAGTCGGAAAAGAATTCAGGTTATTCTGTGAGAAGGTGTGTTACTGATTCATCACCAGCATCAGAGTCATCATTTTTGTTGTATTGCAACTAACGTCTAGTTACAGCATGGCTCTATCATTCCACAAACTATTTGTATCCCTTGGAAATTCTACAGAAGCTTATTACAAAATATTTATTTCATAAATATTCAGACTAATTTACCGGTATGAATCTGAACTGATAACCCACTACGCCAGTGCCACTAAAACGGCCCCAACTTAACCTTTTGACTCTAAGTAATTGTCTGTAACTGGCATTTAACAAAAGATACAAGTGTAAGATATCGATCTTATCGCGATCCAAGGCCGTAGTAATAGTTAACTTCCGAAATAAATTATTGGTTTGTCTACTACCACTTTAGGCTCAAATGGGACTGTGTGCATTTAAAAGATTCCATCTTTATTATTTTAGTGGTGAAGACGAATATTATGATTTATATGTGAAGTTTTTGGTACGCGCGAGAGTAGAATGACGCACCCCCCATCTCATGCTAACCCTATAGTGTGTAGACACTTATGACTTAACAGTAAACCTTGTCGTTCAGTAGAAGTTTATAGTCGTCATCACAAAAGTACAGGATTCTATGACGACATTCCCAAAGGTCCACCGTTACAACCCTGTTTTGGTGGAATGTGAGAGTCTAACGTCAAGTCTTTGAAAAGAAATTAATTAACTTATTAATTAACTTGAATTTCGTAAAATCTTGTACTTGATCATCTTGTCCGGCTGAATCCTACCGTTGTTTAACTCTTAAGCGCGACTGTGTTCATAAATACGACCAGGCGTACAATTAATACTTTTGGTTGGTCAAAAGATGAAATCGTATCAGGGGCCGGAAAAGTGCCTTTAAAACTGCGCGTTTTCACTTCAACCCTTCTGAAATCTGGAGAACCTCACGCGAACGTCTATCTTGTTACTTTGGGGTCCCGGCGCTTACAAACTCTTTTCAGAGTTGCAAAAGCGCTTGGTCGATGCAACTTGTGACCAAAGGCAGTTTTCTCTCAAAGAATCAGCATCGCTATTCAGCGAGGCAACGCTGCCCGCCTTTTGGGCACCATGCCACGGGGGCCTTAGGATTTAGTTAATTTAGTTTAAAGTTTTAGTTAGTTTTAACTTGGATTTAATTTAATTGTAAATTGCTTTTATTACATAAATAAAATTAATTATCCTTGTTTCTAATTTGTGAGTTGGCGGAAGCCGATACTCGGGTGTTATTCGCTAAGGTGGCTTTTTCAGCATCGAAGTGTCAAGTTAACTGTCATATAGTGTCGAAAATTTGATACACGCAATCTGAAACAGCTGTGAACCCATCAGCTTAGAGAATTTCATCCCTGGTTGGGGGTAGATAGTGATCATTCTGCACGCAGTAGTAACGTATTCTGTGACTAGGCTGTTGGTGGTATACTCGGCAGCTATTAGAAGGTATATTGAACGATAGAAACGGAGAGATACCGACGGGTACCGTTACGCGTGGCGTTCTAATAAACTCGCTGCCGACTGTCCTGCGCGAGCGCTGCGCTTTAGGGCTGCCAAAGAATATAGGTATTAGAAAATTACTGAATGAGTAGAGGAATATATCTTGACAAGCTGTGGACTCTCTTACAAATACAGCGTATGAGATAAAGAATCGAAAATTCAGGAAGCGGTCGAACATGTCATGTCTAAGTCACACTTGTGAAGTTTTTTTTTGTTAATAAAAGAAAACGATTTAGTTTTGTATCTCAAATACTGACCCCAGGCCATAGTACGCTAATAACTCTCCTCGGGCAGTCTGGTAATAGTAGTTTATGCAACTGCTACATAATGAATGAGGGTCCTTAAAACACGAGTGTGTTTTTACAAGTGAGTGTGTTGTAAAAAAAAAACATCACATTATTAGTTATACATGTCGGACCGAACATGACTTATATACGTGAGTGATCCGTTTTATTTCACTACGATTGTAAATTAAGTTGGTTTTAAAATTCGAAACATCGAATTCGATATCGAAAAGTCATTACGACATCGAATTCCTATTACTTTACTGCTGGGGTAGTGGTGATGCTGGGGGCTGGCTGGGTGCGAAGGCGACGGCGTACTGAAATGATGGTCATTTTCTACGGTTTCTGAACACATTATAGAGGACTTATGATATGTGCGTAGATAAAACGTATTTGCCTCAACGTTTAGATCATTTGGACCTCACGAGACAGGCTCAGTCAAGTGTGCTGGTCATAGGTGTGAATCCGTTTGGCAAATAAATCATATTTTATTATTATTATTTCATTTGCTACCGTGGTCTCAAGCTCACGAGCAGGCTGAAGTTGGTATTACTGAGAAAGTTTTGCGAAATATTCACTCTTGCCACAACAAGCCCAGGGCCGTGTTTTATAAAGCTACAAGTTGTAATTTACAAGCGGAAGTCTCTTTCTAACAAAAGGTGATAGAATGAGACTTCCGCTTGTAAATTGTAACTTGTAGCTTTATCGACCGGATAGCCTAGTGGTTAGAGACCCTGACTATGAAGCTTGAGGTCCCGGGTTCGAATCCCGGTCGGGGCAGATGTTTGTATGATGAATACGAATGTTTGTTCTTGGGTCTTGGATGTTTAATATGTATTTAAGTATGTATTTATCTATATGAGTATGTTTATCCGTTGTCTAGTACCCATAACACAAGCTCTGCTTAATTTGGGACTAGGTCAATTTGAAAAAAAAAAATCAATGTGCAATACAACTTCTGTTATAATTAGTAGCTTTATAAAACACGGTCCAGGTGGGAGGCAGATACGAATTGATAGGTTAAATTTCAAAATGAATTCCGGTACCAGTTGTCACATTCGAACTTGTATGAAAGAGGCCACATGGTTGTCCGTGTGCAGCTTTAAGCGTGGATTAATTATGTTTTGTTCTCTTCAGCAACCCTACGTATACCGTGATAATTATATTTCGTGGCGATGTTAACTCCATGGCGATCGAGATAGCAACACAACTTGCTTATGGATTCATAACTATTTATTTGCTCGGAAGACATAACCACCCAGATTTTCACCACTGTAGGGCTAGCACGATTGGCTGCGACTTTGTTTATCGCGCGAGATTATGTTACCCGTCCCGTTGCATTCTGAGTAACAGAAAAGGACGGGCAGTTGTTCTCGCGCCAGATAGAAGTCGTACTGTGAGTTGTGCTAGACCTACTGAGAAAGTAAAGCTGGACATAGAATATCTAATAGTACAGTCAGCAGGAAAAGTATAGCTAAGCAACCGACGCCTTCACAACGATCTAAGCACGGCTCTATTGTCATAGACATAAGAGCTTGTGCAGATCATTATGAGCACTTCGGTTGCTTAGCCACTTCTGCTGTTAACTGTACCCTATACTGAATTTCCATTAAAAAAAAACACAAAAAACAAATACCCGATTGCAAAAACAATTAACTTGTATTAATATGTGGCTCGGTTCCCCCTTTCCTCTATCCCTTTTCTACCTGACAACGGACTAATGACTCTTGGGGTTCCTGGTTCTCATGGGTGGCGGTGATCGCTTACCATCAGGTGACCCGCTTGCTCGTTTGCCTCCCTCTTTCAATAAAAATATACCCTATATCACTCCCATAACAGAGACGAATCTAAATGACACCTCATAATGTTGAAATCCTTAGAAATGGTTTAGGCTGCAAAGCGTGCGTGCCAAAGAATTAAACATACATAAATACATACGCTCGAAAAACATAACCCTCCTTCGGCAGTCGGATAAAAAATGTATTCACATTTGAAGTCGGTTGACGTTTCTTTCAAGAGAAAACTTAATTAAATCAAACCCAATGCCCAAACATTAAAAAACAAACAAATTAAAACGTTTTCTAAACGCCAGCTTGGGTGGCGCTGTCCGAACCTTTGGACAGGTGTGTACTCGCCTTAATTGGCTCCGTGTTCGTTCCGCGAGGTTGGTACTTCCCTGATTGGTGTTAATGAGTGTGCTACCGGCTTAAATTAAAAGTTTGTTTTTGAAACTGTGTGTGGACACGTTCTGTGGCATTTTATGGCGTTTAGTGTACGAGTACCTAAGTAACTATTTGAGATAAATGTGTGTAAACACTCGGAAAAATGCATTTTCCCAGAGTTAAGATTGAGACCTTGCTAGATCGATCTTTCGCCCCCGAAAACTCTCAAATAGTTAAACGTCGCCACGTATCACCAGGGGGGGAGTTAAAAGTTGCTGAAATCATTACTTGACTAATAATGGACATCCAAGAAGACAAGAAACTCGGTCAGTTTGAGGTCTGATGGGAGAGAACCTACCCGGAACGTGTCGATCATCATTATCACACCAGCCTTTTCTATGCCCCACTGCTGCACAGGGCTCCTCTCTAGTAGGGTCGCCCACGTGTGGTGTTTTAGGGTATTGAGAAACAAACTTCCATAAATTTTATATGCCGCCTGGGGCGGTGCGCTCCACTGACCCCCCACCACACTACCTCTATTGGTTAGTTGTCATCATTATTATCATCAGAATTTGGCGGGAAACCGATGAGAGTGGATCGTATCGTTATTTGAATTTTAGTTTCTGTGCTAAATGTCGTTTGGTGGATAATAAAGATAGTGTATTATACAACAAAATAACGTGTAAGTGCCCAGCAAATGAAGAATTCAAGTGAAAACGCGTATTCCCTCTTTTTGTGACCCCCAAGTATCCGCGGGCTGCTGCTCGCCGTAGCTCGTCGTAAAGTACACTATCACTTTACGGAAGGCATGAGCAGCTGACAGGACGTGACTAGGACAGACTGACAACTCTGACGGTGACAGGACTTTAATATACAGAAATTTACAAAACACATCAGACGTGGCTGTATAGACTCAGTTCCTTTGCCTATCCCTTATGGGATGAATTAAAAAATATATGTATATCATCACCAGCCTTTTTTTTGTCCCACGGCTGAGCTCAGGCCTAGGCTTGCTTTCAGGGCTCCCACGCGGGCCTAGTGCGGATTGGGAGCTTCACACACACACCATTGCATTGCTTCGCAGGTGTGTGCAGGTTTCCCTTCACCGAAAAACTCATGATATTACAAATATGATCTCGGCGATCTCGCCCATAAATTCCGAAAAACTCAGAGGTGCGAACCTGGGCTCGAACCCACGACTCTCTGCTTGGGAGGCCATAGGTTAAAGCAATAGGCTACCACGGCGTTTTGAGAAACAGACTTCCATAAAATATGCCACCCGGGGCGGTGCGCCCCCCTGCCCCCCCGCCGCACCCCGCACCATACGTCTATTGGTTGGTTGTGGCTTGTTAAATGTTATAGTATATACGTCACTATAAACCAGTCGCCACAAATCACCCACAGACATAAATGAAATCGTTACCGTAATACCCGTGGTCTCTGAGTCTGTCATTATGTCGTTCGATAAACAACTATAGAGAGATGCTTTGTTTTTGCCATAGTAATAAACTAGGCGAGCTAGATCGACGAGTTTTTTTTCTTTGTAAATAAGTGTCTTTGTGTTTTTTACTATCTTTTGGAATTGGTATACAACGTGACTCTACCCTCTGGACATAGATGAATAGGACGTGTTGATTAAGGGGTTTTTAACCTATGTACAAAGTCTCATTCCAAACTCCAAAGTATTAACAAACGAAGTATTAAGTAGTAATAGAAATTACTGATTTACGATTTAGTACTTCGGAACAGCCTGTATGTAGATTTTTTTATGTTCATCTAATCAAATAATATAACATATTATAACATTCCTGAGAAGGAACTCTACTCGGGATCTAGAGACACGTTGTATAGAATTTAGAATCGAAGCTAAAGTGAAGTGATTAAATTATCTGAAAATTATAATTTAGATCTAAGATTTTTTTCAGCTGAGTAAAATTATGTCGTTCAGTAGTTTTTGCGTGAAAATGTAACGAACATCTAAACAACCATCCTTATAAACTTTCGTGTTTATGAATTATTAGAAGGATTAGTACTAGAGAAAAATACTGACCAAGTTCTAATATCATAATAATACGTTACAAGACGTTACACGTAATATAATACGTTACACGAGGAAAATAGTGACCGTGTAACGTATTCAGAAAATATGTTAATGTTAGACGACAAAGGTACTTATTTGTTCAAATATATGTAACACTGTCTTTGTGATAATCTGAAACTAAATAACTATAACTATGTCATCACTATACCGAACCGATTGCACCGCCGTATATTACTATAAATATTTACATTATAACATACAATGACAATGCAAAGAAAAATTCGTTAAGCAGCTGGACTTGAACCAGCAACCTCGGTAATCCGTACCACGCTCCACCAATTAAGCTATACTTAACGTTGGTGTACCTAACGAATTTTTCAATGCCTTGTGTCATATTTTATTTGGAAGATCTCTCCTCAGCGCCATCTATGAGTAGCTTAATCAAGCAGCTCACCCACTACGGAACTTCTACAGTTACGCATTAGTGGCAAGAGATGGAGCTATTTTCTGAATCAATGAAAATAATCGATTTATTGATTATTTTTGTTTTTATTTGTATGAAACATTCATAGAATGAAATTCAACATACAATGACAATGCAAAGAAAAATTCGTTAAGCAGCTGGACTTGAACCAGCAACCTCGGTAATCCGTACCACGCTCCACCAATTAAGCTATACTTAACGTTGGTGTACCTAACGAATTTTTCAATGCCTTGTGTCATATTTTATTTGGAAGATCTCTCCTTAGCGCCATCTATGAGTAGCTTAATCAAGCAGCTCACCCACTACGGAACTTCTACAGTTACGCATTAGTGGCAAGAGATGGAGCTTGTATGTTGAATTTCATTCTATGAATGTTTCATACAAATAAAAACAAAAATAATCAATAAATCGATTATTTTCATTGACTTACATTATAGATCCTACCTTAGTGTTATTATTTGGCCTATTTCCTATCAGCGGTCGTCGACTCCGCGGCAAGGGCTTCTGATAGCACCTGCTCCCGCGCAGAACAACGAAACTCAAACGGAGCGAATCGCGCGGGCTGCTCCCGTACGGGGACTTTGGCGTTTTGTTAGTCTAAGTTTTCTGTTAAAAAAAAACCTTTTCGCCAAGTGTACTTTTTGTTGTCTGTACTTGTATTGCCATCCAACTAACATAAAATAGATTCATACCAAATTTCAATTCAATCCGGCCAGTAGAAGTTAGTGAGATCCCTTCGTAAACTAGAATTCGAGCTGATGATATTCAAACACCCAAAAATTCATATATTATAGCTAAGAATCATTTCGTACACATCAGCTTCCAAACAGCACCGCTTGTTAAATAATTCAAGAAAGGAAGCCCATTGCTAACTTGCATTATCTTTGTACCTTTTTTCTATTTTGTTTATTATGTGGTGTTCAATAAAGAGTTCTTGTATTGTATTGTATTTATTCTTACATTCACTAATTAATTCTATTTCTACTACAAACGGTAGTTCTTCTTCTTCTCTTTCTTCTTTTTCAGGCTTTTTCTATCAACTGCTGGATGTAATGTAACCCTCTCCTAATCTCCCCCACTCCGACCTATTCTGTCTTCCTGACAGTAACAGTAGTTACCTACAAACAATACGTGAGTAATCCGTTTATTTCACCAAAATTGAATCTCTCGGTTCTCGGTAGTTTCATGTTAAAAGTGTCAAGTCAAAAAAAATGAACGTCGACGCAGCAGCCGTGTGTTATGTCGATTTAACAAGCTTTGGCGAATCGAATACCAGGGGATACGCGCGCGCACCTCTTAGATAACGGTCTGCGATGATAAACTGCCCGCGGCCGAACAACGCGCTGCCATCGCACCAACAGATTAATTAGGAGGGGTGGGGGGAGGGGGGTACTATTTTAAGGAAATGAAAATCGAAACCCTCCTATAGTTAGAGAAGGCGTTTGATCTGAACGGCAGTGGGACGTAAATATACAGGCTAGTGACGATGAGTTCTATAAACATAAACAAAAATTGACGTACTTAAATATTTAATAGTTTATGCAACTGTTACATAATGAGGGTCCTAATTATGTAGAGTTGATACATTACTTTATCTACACACATATTATAAGTACTCCAAGATGGGTTCAGAAGCCGAAGGCATATCGTACTTGTCACGAATTGTATCTGAATACGAACTGAATACGGACTGTTTTTTTTAATCATAGAGAAAGTTTGAAGACGTTTTTTTTTACCGTGCTGGTGACAGCAACGGAAAGCTGATCATTTTCTACGATTTCTTAACGCATTATAGAGCACTTATGATATGTGTGTAAGTAAAATATATTGTTTTACTGGTTTTCATCAAGCTCGTGTGTTACCAATCTTGTTTGGTGTAACGGATCCACCCAGGATACCCAGTTATTTAATACCATACACTGTTGGTCACTTCTTGTATTACCGCAAACTTCTACCATGCCGTGTCGAGTTAAATACAGTGGTTGTATACTCGCGAGTCGCCGATAAGTACCGGAACAGACCTGCGCTTTGCTGTATGAACGATGGCGATTAGTACGGTGTAGTTATCTTGTAGTTATGTTTAACTGGCGGTTATTGGTTACTGAGAATAGTTGCAGTGTGTTTGTGGTGCACTGTGGAATGGACGCACTTAAAGGTGGCCGGGCACATTCCTCGTAGAACTGATGGCCGTTTGTTAAACAATCGTAGGACTAAGTCGGACAAAACGGTTAAGTTTAAAGGTTTTTTTTTTAAAAGACTTGACGACTGACTCCCACATCCCACCAGAACAAGGCTGTGACGGTGGACCTGGCTGTGGAGTGGCGACCGCGTACCGGAAGACGAAGTGTTGTTGGTAAACCTCCTACAAGGTGGTCGGACGATTAGGGAAAGATCTCGCGAAGCCATTGGCTGCGGGTAGCAAGACCGATCGTCGTGGATATCCTTGGAGAATGCCCATGTCCAGCAGTCTTCCGATTGAAATGATGATGATGATGATGATGATGAAAGTGTAATCACTTACTTCTTGTGCCTGTAATTTCTCCGGCTGTCTTACTCTCCACACGAAACACAAGAGTGCAAGCACTGCTGCTTAGCGGCAGGATTAGCTAGTAAAATGGTGGTAGCTATCCGAACGGACCTTGTATATGGTCCTACCACCCGCAAATGTGGATACTTGCCGACACACCCTTACTTCCTCTTCTTCTTGACTTTTCTTGCTCTGGTTCTCAAACTTTGAAGCAAATCATCCGCGTAAAAGCTTCGGGTAATAAACGCCATCGTCACGGGTTGACTAATTCATTACATTCATTAACTGTGAGCCGTGAAAACAGCGGCCCGCTACGTGAGAACCAAGTGGCTTGGTGTATGTCACAGGCGGGCGCGAGAGCGGGGGCGGAAGCATTCTTTACAACATCAACATCGCCCTTGCACGAATATTCGAATCCTACGTTACGTAATCGAGTTGTAACGTTATCGTATCGCCATCGAGAAAATTTATATAAAACTTTAGTACCCTCACGGGGGCGCTGTTTCAAACGAAGTACAATTTGTCTCGATAACGTTACGTAGGATTCGAATATTTGTGCTTAGGGCAGTAGTTACCACCCATTTGGCATTTGTACGCTCTAAGTTAAGTTTACATAGCATACTTCTGAGAGGTAATAATTGAAAATTGCTAGTAATTCAGTAGGTGCTAGCATAGACTGAGAGAGACATCAATAAACCTTTGGAACACTAGGGAACACAAATCATATCTTTATTAAAAAAAAATTGGTCGCTGTTTGAATTATATTCAGCATTCTATTTCCAAAATGTGAGGGAATTAGCTTAGGCAATAAGAAATAACTTCAAACGAAAATATGCCAATTTTCAACATTATCTCCAGCCTATTCACGTCCCACTGTTGGGCATTGGCCTCCTCTGCGTATGAGAGGGCTTGGGCTATAGTTCCCACGAAGACCTTCACACACACGCACTATTGATCTGCTTCGAAAGAGTGTGCAGGTTTCCTCACGATATCTTCCTTCACCGAGAAGCTCATGCCAATGATATTACTTTTTAATTAGTAGGTAATTATTGTTTATCACAAACGCAACCTTCTATGACTTGTTCCGACATACCCCGCTAGCGCCGACAGAGTCGACAAATATTTCAAACGTTGACATTATAAATTAACAACTTACAAATAGTTGTGAGTTGTGATATAACTGTCTTGACCCCAGCGTATAATTCATTACGGTATATTTTTATTATACCAGGTTCATGGACCCTTTCGCAAACTGTCCATTGATTAATTCTATTGTTGATGAGTTAGGACTTTTTTGCGTTAAAAAGGCTATTACGTTTTGTTTGGTCATAATACTTTCAGACATTTTAGCCTTATGAGCAGTTCCCACTGCGAGACGAACGGGCTTCTAAGCGAAAAGCACTCTCGAAAATTGATTGCAAACTAATAAATAATTAACAATATTATGGTAAACGAGAAATTACGGTTAGAGCGTAATAACATACCTAATTATAGTTTTACTTAAAAAGTTGTTTAGGGTCCAATCCAGTCTGTTTTCATTGCTCTTGAAAGTAACAAACAAATTGACTAATAATCGTCTTCAAATCGTACATCGAGAACGTATCGGAGGCATTCCAAACATTTCGATTTGTTGTGGCTGTTGTGCCTAATTTGCCTTTCACACCGAAAATAATTCAAATTCATATGTCAATTTTGACATAAGAATCTGACACGCAGCTGGATGCGATTGACATCGAGTCGGCTTTTTGACATTGTCAGATTTTTGACATAGGAACAAGTGTGAGTTAAGACTTGTGTCCTTTTGTGTAATTTAGGTGAATGAAATGGAAAATGTTTTGGAAATATTTGTGTTGGTCAATGCAATGCATTTTGATTGCATGTTTGACGTCACAAAAGGTATGTTGACGTTTGATTGACGATAGGGATTGATTATTAGATACCTCAAAGTAGATACCTCACATGCGTATGACACACATAACAAGGACCATAAAACCAAGAGGACTGCCAGTGTCTATACGATGCCGCGTTCCTTTGAAATAATAAGACTGCTGTAGTTAGTTTTACTACGGAGGGGTGTCTGTACCACTCATTTGGTATGATATTTAGATCTCTGGCTAACACAACAGCGCCACCTAAATTCGTTTTTTTTTCAGTTCATAGATGGCGTTCTTGTGTTAGCCAGAGGTCTAAGTGTCATACAAAATTAATGGTACAGAGACCTCTCTCTATAGTGAAACTAGCTACAGAAGGCTCATTATTTTACAGGGACGCTACATTGTGTAGCTATTGGCAGTCCTCTTGGTTTTATCGTCCTTGCACATTGACTATGTTGGTTAAAATTAAAATTCTATTCCAAATTTAAAATTAAAGAATGAATGACCGTAACAGATCCGCACTTTCTAATACGGTAGTTGACTTCCGAAAATACTCAAAAAACCGATGCCTTACTTATTACTGCAATTAAAAACATTTTTAATTTAACAAAAACTAATAAAAGGAGGCAGTTTGATCACTGAAAATGATGACGTCATAAATCTGTAATTCAATACACACTTCATACTGACGGGTCGTTTTGACATTTAAAAAAATGATGACGTCATAAATCTGTAATTCAATACACACTTCATACTGACGGATCGTTTTGACATTTCAAAAAATGATGACGTCATAAATCTGTAATTCAATACACACTTCATACTAACGGATCGTTTTGACATTTCAAAAAAAGTTGCTGATTTGACCAAGAGGCAACATCCCTATTCACATAGCTTTTCCGCATCCTCCACCGGCGCGAGCGCATCCTCTATTAAGAGTCGCACAGACACTTGACCACATTAGCATACAGTTAGTTCATTATCCTAATATATCGCGCCATTAGCATTATCAGTTAATCTTCAGTTTAGAGGTGAGGAAGACATCATTCGTGCAGGCTTGCAGTGTGTAGGACTTGGTGATGAGCGGAGCGGGTGATGATTCCACTTTAACCCGAGACTCAATAACATCCCTCCCCCTCCCTAACCCTCCGGGGTTGCGGGTGTCTATGGGCCCTCCTGGGCAGTGGTAATCATTTACCATCAGTTGACCCACTTGCTCGTTTGCTTCCTTGTCGTATAAAAAACCAACTAACCAACTTAAAATTAAAAACAGAAAACCCGACTGCAATTCCGGGAAACAATATACCCTATGTCACTTCCACAACTGAGACGAATCTAAAGACACTTCATACGTTGAAATCCGGCCAACGGTTTAGGCTGTAGAGCGAGCCAAAGAATTAGACATACATACATATACGCTTGAAAAATACAGCAGTCCCTTTGGCAGTCAAGTAAAAAGAGGGGTGTTACAAGTTTGTGGATCTTTGTGTCTGTGTATATTGTATGTCTTTGGCATCGTAGCTCCTAAACGAATATACCGATTTGGACTGTTCACGGCAAAACCGAGCGGTCTACAGTTAAACTGTGTTCTTTCCTACAAATTTCACTGTTGAAATGGACGGTTTTTTCGTGTCTATAGAATACCCATAATGGCTATAAAACCAACTCCGTAGTTGTATGTATAATCTCACAAATTTTGCTCCACCATTGAATAAAGATGGCCGCTGCGTGTCCGTATTGTCTAAACTAACTCTACCTCTCTTTCTCTATTCTAACTCTAGTAGTTATCGTCTACTATAGTTACCTTGTGCGAGGTCCGTCCGGATCGCTACCACCATCTTACTCGCTAATCCTGCCGCTAAGCAGCAGTGCACTGTTGTGTTCCGGTATGGAGAGTAAGACGGCCGGTGCAATTACGGGCACAAGAGGCATTTCATTTCTCTCTCGCATTTCTTAGCTCTCTAGGTAGGCAACGCATCTGCAAACCCTCCGGGGTTGCAGGTGTCTATGGGCAGTGGTGATCACTTACCATCAGGTGACCCACTTGCTCGTTTGCCTTCCTCGTCGTAAATAAGTTTTTTTTTACAGTAAACAACGTACAATAGCCATTGACATAAAACATTAGGATATGCCCTTAGGCCCTTGGGAATATTTTGAAAAAGGAACGGTGCGAGCCCGCCGGCGGGAGCTGTGCGCGCTCCTTCTAATAATTGTTGGCACTCATCTTAGTGCCACAAACTTAGACAAAATCTATGACTGAGCGGACTTTCACATTTAACTCTACCCGCTGCCGCTTTCGCCTCCGCTCCGCGAGGCTCCTATATCCGCTGCTCTACAAGGCCACGCGTGGGAACTGATTGGCATCAGCATAACTAGTGCATCGAAATTGCCACCTTAGCGATGACATGCAGATGTTAAATACTTGGTCACGTTTCAAGGTAGTTGTATAAAGGTCAAATAAATTAAATTCCTCGACGTAAGGTCTCCACTCCGCGGAGCTTCTACCACCAAATAGCATTAGGCCAGTCAACAGATGCCTCTTCATCTTGGTTCCTGTTATCTGGTTGTTTGAAAGAGATCGCTTTTAATAAGACTGTTGTCTACATTATCTGTTTTTCCTTGTACTATTACTATTGAAAGAGGGAGGCAAACGAGCAAGCGGGTCACCTGATGGTAAGCGATCACCGCCACCCATGAGAACCAGCAACCCCAAGAGAGTCACTAGTCCGTTGCCGGCTTTTAATGAGGAAAAAGGATAGAGGAAAGGGGGGGGGATTGAGCCTCCGGCACTCTCACTGAAAGAACGAAACGCAGCACGGGTGCTGATGCTTCACGCCGATTGTCTCTGGTGTTCATTAAGTATTGTATAGGTTCAAAGCGGGGGGCTATGATGGAAAAATACTGGTAATAGATGGTTTTATCGCTGTGTCGTGTGTTGTCGGTTCTTTTAGGGAATTTCGTAGACAGAAAAAAAAAAGTGACATCTTTTTCTTACCTTTTACCAAATGAAAGTATATATATTAAACCTACGTAATGATTTTTTTATATTTCATCACCAGCCTTTTCCTACGTCCCACTGCTGGGCACAGGAATCCTCTCCGAATGAGAAGGCTTCTGCTATAGTTTCCATGCGGATTGGGAACTTCACACACACGATTGAATTGCTTCGCAGGAGTGTGCAGGTTTCCTCGCGATGTTTTCCTTCACCGAAAACCTCATGATAAATTACAAATGTAATTTATCGAGAGGTGCGAGCGAGGGTTTGAACCCACGACCCTCTGCTCGAGAGGCCATAGGTGAAACCACTATCTAAGCTATTACGGCAATTTATGTTTTTTAAAACCAATTTGTAGCCTTATGTAAGTCTTCCTTTTTTAAAATCATAGACAAAAAGAAAGAAAGATCACAAAAGAGCGTGAGGCACTACTTTATGAAGTTTCTATTAACACATGACTTCTATTAAAAACGATTACATCCCAAAATTGACAACAAAGCACCTACGTAGCATCAAATTCAAATAGATTTTAATATCAAAAGAGCTATTCAGAGTTCTTTATAGAAAACCTAATCAAGTCAATAAAAAACCTTGAAAGAACTTAATCGTTTACAGAAAACCAATATTAACTCTAATAATGTAACAAAACATTGACAAAACAAAAAAAAACTTTACAAATCTAACACTTCAACAAAAAACCTTAACACTTTGGGCTGAGGTTAAATTTTAAATCAATTTATTTTTCGACTTAAAACGTTGTGGTTCTAAAAGTGCTCCGGCGCATCTCTTTGAAAGCCTTATTTCATAGTTAATTAGGGGTAAAATGAGAACGTATAATAATACTCGCTCAACAAAGGAGGTAAGGTCTTAAGGACGCTAGAGACAGAAAATCTTTTATAAAAATAAATATTAAACGTTTAACTACAGACGCAAGAAGAGGGGTGTTATAAGTTTGACCTGTGTATCTGTGTATGCGTGTATCTGACCACAGTCACCACAGTCTGCCACAGCATCATATCTCCCAAATGGATGGACCGATTTCGACGCGGCTGTTTTTACACGACTGCCCAAAGAAAAATTGTGTATTATTTTCAAGGTTAATGTAAGTATGTATGTAGGTAGTTATTAGGTACTTTATAATTTAAGAACAAAATCGTAACTAAGCTTTAAAATGATGTACAGAGTGCCTAGCGTAATCGCCGACCAGGCCAAGAAATACGTCTCGATCGCGTTCGCGTTTAACAATTCTCATACTATTTGACACTTTAACGCAAACGCGATCGAGACGTATTTTGTGCTTTTTGATTACACTAAGGGCACTGAAAGGTACCTCGATTGACTTTCGATGGTGTACGTAGGGGGCCGTCGATATTAATTTGACTGTGTCCATCGCCCTTAACAGTAAGATGCGCCGTCACAATATATATTTTTTTTTATAAATAAATTCATTTTAATTGAAACGTCAGTCAGTCTGCGCGTGCGATGGTTTTTTTTTCTTTAAGACTGCTTGTATTGAGATGCTGCGATAGTCATCTTGGAACTATAGTATGCGGAGTATGTATACAGGGGGAGTCTCCGATGCAGTTGCATGCCGGGGATTATGCCGGGTGATTTTTTATTGATGATACAAATTATTGTAATGTGATTCAGTATCGCTAATAGACCACGTTTACTTACATTTCTTTTTTTTTTAAATTTCGAATTTTGAATTGTCCTAAATTTAGAAATAAATAAATAAATTTCATGCAAAACCACGAAATAAAAAAATGATAAAAAATGTATGTAACTAGTATATTATAATATCTATTATCACTAAGATGGCACTACACTTGGATGTATTTGACAAATACTCGGATCGCATCTCTTTCGTTTTTCCCCTGAACATGAAAATACATTAAATGTAATTTATCTACACACATATCATTAGTCCTCTATAATGCGTTCAGAAACCGTAGAAAATGACCAGCATTGCAGTACGTCGTCGCCTCCCCCGCCAACCACCTCCACCAGCAGGTCCTGCAGTAAAGTAATAGTCATTACGACATCGAATTCGATGTCGTAGTGACTTTTCGATATCGAATTCAATTTTTCGAATTTGACGACCAACGTAATTTACAATCATTGTGAAATAAAACGGATCACTCACGTATATAAGTCGAGTTCAGTCCGACATGTATAATTAATAATGTGATATTGATTTTTTTTTACAAAAAAAAACAGTTTACGAAACGTCAGCTCGGTATGTTTGTCTATGATTAAAAAAAAATAAGTCAAATTCGTGACAGGTATGGGTATGATATATGCCTTCGGCTTCTGAACCCATCTTAGAGTACTTATAATATGTGTGTAGATAAAGTAATGTATGCAACTCCACATAATTAGGCCTTAAAACACTCGTGTGATCACACGATTATATTATATTATAAAACACACTCGTGTTTTAAGGACCCTCATTATGTAGCAGTTGCATAAACTACTATTATCGCATAAAACTAGCTGTCTTAAATGTGTGGTAGCGGGTGAACAAATTAATTGTTTTCAGCTCATCGTCATATATGCCATGATCCTAGTTGTCAACTTGCAAAGCAATTTAATTACACACCCTGTATGCCTAACGCTAAATTTCTCAGAAATATTTAATCTTAGTTCCATCCCATTTTAAACCGTATTTAGTTTGAAATAGAATTGTAACCAGTGTTTTATTTAATCGATAATATAGGCATAGTAGTTGTCCTTGGCATCGGAATGGCAGTCCTTAGAATGTTGGCTATAAGGAAAATCTATTGCCTGTAATTTATAATATTATACGGGTAATAATATTTATTCAAAATAACATAATAAGTCTAACCCTGTTATTCATAAACCAATTTTAAATAAAATGCCGTTAAAGTTCGTTTGTCCTTTTTTTGTCACACTGCATTGACATTTCCGTTAGTAAGAAGAAGATAAAACATATTTTAGCTAATGGAGGCTTGAGTGACGTTTATGAATAAGGCCCTAGGTAATTACAATATTACTAATACTAAAACTCAATTAGAATCAGCATCGCTATTCATCGAGGCAACGCTGCCAGACTTATTTATTTATTTATTTATTTATTTATTTATTGCACAGTACATAAAATTAACTTAAGTTAACCTAGGTACTACCCTGTAAGGGCGTAGCAATATAATTATACATAAGTATTATACCTTAAGATATACCAGGTAACAATTAAGATCTAAACAAACTAGCTAACACTGCCTAACTAGTTACTAGTAACACATCAGCTATTAGTTAGGTAATTAGGTAAGTACAAGTACTTTTCATTTCACAATGTATGTAACAACATTTAAAACTTATAATTATTTATAACCTGTGTATTGTTGTGAGATCATATGTAGATTATTACCACTTATCATAAGACTAATTAATTACTTACTATTTTAATTGCTAATTATTTACCTATTTCATTTTATCCTATCATCTAAGAAGTCCTCCACTGAATAATAACATTTGGTTATTAAAAATGCTTTCAGTTTTTTTCTAAAAGTGCTATCTTTCCCCTCATTCTTAATATTGACAGGTATTTTATTATATACATTTACAGATCTGTAATAGGGGCTATTTTTATACATACTAATTTTTGGTTCGGGAAGGGCTAGTTTGTGTTTACGGCGTTCGCTTGTATTGTAGATGTACTGAGAGATATGCTTTCTTACAAATGTTGCTGTTTCAAGAATGTATATGGATGGAAGGGTGAGCATATTATAATTTATGAAATGAGGGCGACAACTGTTTCTTTGCCTTAGGTTGGCGATTATACGTAGGCATTTCTTTTGTATGACAAATAAGTCATGCGCATCCGTGCTGTGGCCCCACAGAAGCACCCCGTACTTGAGCCACGCATACGCATACGCATAGTATGCTGACAGTGCACATTCTGTGTGAGTATTTTTCTTAAGAATACTAAGCGCATATAGGAACTGTGAAATTTTAGCTTTTACCTTTGATATGTGGTCTTTCCATGTAATATGTGTGTCTATTGTTAAACCTAGTAATTTAAAATCTTTTACCTGTTCAATGTTTAGTTTACTAAGTACTGTATCTAATTCTAGAGCTTGTTTTTGATGAGGTCTGAATTGTATAATTTTGGTTTTTTTGGTGTTAATCTCTAAGTTGTGATCTTTAAGCCAGTTTTTAATTTTATGGAAGGTTTGAGTGATAGCATTCAGACTATTGCTATTACTATCAGTACATTTAAATAATAAGGAGACATCATCTGCAAAGAGAATGCAGGGTTGGTTGGTCAATTTTGGCAAGTCATTAATGTAAACTAGGAATAAAATGCACCCTAATACACTACCTTGAGGGATGGACCAGTTTATATATATTTCATTTGATTGTATGTTTTCTATTTCATTATTTTTATTTACGTGTGGTATCTCAACATATTGCTTTCTATTAGCTAAATACGATCTCAGCCACTCTTGAGTCTTCCCGCGGATTCCTATTCTGTCTAATTTGTCAAGCAGTATGGTATGTTGCACTCTGTCATATGCTTTGGACATATCGAGTAGTATACCAACTGCATAACTTTTGTCTCGGATACAGTTTAGTATCTCCTGTATATATTTGTAGACTGCAAGGGTGGTAGAGTGATTTTTCCTGAAACCACATTGATTTTTATCAAGAAGATGGAATTTTTCAAGAAAAACAGTTATTCGATTTGCCATTGCTTTTTCGTAAATTTTGGATATTGCTGGAAGAATGGCAATAGGCCTGTAATAGTCAGGATCATCTAACTTACCACCTTTTTTAAATATTGGTCTGATTTTTGCAATTTTTAATATGTCTGGAAAAGTATTTTCATCGAACGACTGATTAATTAATTGGGTTATAATTGGGGTTAATTCATTGGCACATGATTTTATCAAGCTCGGAGGGATTTCATCCACTCCACAGCTATGTTTGTTTGGTAGATTGCTTATTATTTTTAACACTTCTTTTTCGGTCACTGGTTTTAGGTTGGCAGTTAAAGATGATGCATTAAAGTTCCGTACAGATGTTGTTGACTGTTGTTTTGGTAAATCACCTACTGAAGCAAAATGTTGGTTAAATAGATTAGCAACAGAGTGAGGACAGTCTACTAAGCTAATTTTAAAATTTTTGGTATGGTTATTTGGTTGTTTACGTGTGACTCGCTCTATAATATTCCACATTTTTGGTATGGTTATTTGGTTGTTTATGTGTGACTCGCTCTATAATATTCCACATTTTTGGTATGGTTATTTGGTTGTTTATGTGTGACTCGCTCTATAATATTCCACATTTTTGGTATGGTTATTTGGTTGTTTATGTGTGACTCGCTCTATAATATTCCACATTTTTGGTATGGTTATTTGGTTGTTTATGTGTGACTCGCTCTATAATATTCCACATTTTTGGTATGGTTATTTGGTTGTTTATGTGTGACTCGCTCTATAATATTCCACATTTTTGGTATGGTTATTTGGTTGTTTATGTGTGACTCGCTCTATAATATTCCACATTTTTGGTATGGTTATTTGGTTGTTTATGTGTGACTCGCTCTATAATATTCCACATTTTTGGTATGGTTATTTGGTTGTTTATGTGTGACTCGCTCTATAATATTCCACATTTTTGGTATGGTTATTTGGTTGTTTATGTGTGACTCGCTTTATAATACTCCACATTTTCATAGTTTTATTTTTTGCATTCCTCATTTCCCGAATGTAGTTATTTTTCCTCGATGTCGCTATACATCTTTTTAGCTTTTTCGAATAATCTTTTAAGTGGTTTCTTAACACTTCGTTTTTTGTTTCATTGACCATAGCTTTTAAAATTCGTTTGTGTTTGCAAGACTTTTTGATACCTGTTGATAACCATTCATTTCGATTTTTCTTATTTCCTGATGATCTTATTCGCCTTAAAGGAATAAAACGATTGAGGAGTTCTTTTAATTTATCGTTAAAACTGTTATAGTTGCTATTTACATCATTACTTTTGGGCACCATGCCACGGGGGCCTTATTTAGATTTAATTTAGTTTTAAGTTTCAGTTTATTTAGTTTTAGCTTAGATTTAATGTCATTGTAAATTGCTTTTATTATGTAAATAAAGTGAATAGTAAGCTTTTGAATTACTTCGCAGGAATGTGCAGTTTTCCTCGCGATGTTTTCCTTCACCGAAAAGGTATACGTAGGTACTTTTTTACTTTTTTTACATACCTTTGATGGAGTGTGTAAATATAAATTGACTGCCGGCTATCTGAAACAAGTATTTATTAAGTTAGGTTAAAACGTCCAAAATGTAAAACTGTTCGAGGAATTTTAACTTAGAAAAGTTGGAAAACCCACGTAATTTTAATTTCTGTCTCTTGTAAGTATCATCTCAAGAACAGGTAAATGGGTTTTAATGAAACGTAGCTAAGAACCATCTCGATTAAATTGTCGACTATCGTTTAAATTCGATAAAAACAACCATTCAGTTCAGTTCATGCGTTTAGGAGCTATGACGCCACAGAGGACACACAGATACACAAGTCAAACTCTTTTGCGTCGGGAGTTAAAAACGAATTCAATGGCTACCCAATCCTTACCTAGACGTTGGAGTTGCCATCCTTTGGATTTTTCCCACTTTTGAACCCCCGACCCTAAGAGGAGGAGGAAAGGGGAGGGGGGAGGGGGGGGGGAGGGGGATCGGGCTCTCACTGATCGAATGAAGAGCAACAGGGGTGCTGTTGCTTCACGCTGACTTCCTATATCAAATAGCTACAGTATAGCTATCTCAAACAATCGAAATGGTTCTTAGCTAAGTTTCATTAAAATCGGTAAACTCGTTTTTGAAATATTGAACTTTGAAATGACGATTTCGGGGAGATTTTGGGGGTTTTTTCATCCATAAACCAGACAGACGTGAAGACCTTTGGCTGCTGATCTATGCACTAAAATGTTTCTGCAAATTTTTGAGGGGGACGAGACGACGAAAACACACACGTACAGTACACGTCTACGCTTATGTCAAAATTTGTTACGTTTCTACAAACTGTCACTAAAACAAAACTGTCACACAAATTCTAAAAACACGCACACAATCAACAGACCCTGGGGGGCTAGCACGCGCGGCATTTTGTCGCTTGTCGCTCAGTGCATCTTTCACTGATCCCATCACTATGAAAGGGACGCACTGCGCGACAAGCGACATTTTGCATGGACTTAATGTTAGAGTTTTAGCAGTTAAGTTAACATCTCCATTCCTTTCCTGCTCTAAGATTTCATCAGATCCTAGCAGGCTGCAAAACCTGTCTAATGCTTTATAAAATGTGTTATAAAGCTTATGCATAGTAGTTATCTACTAATATTATAACGACAAGGAGGTTATACGATTTAGCCAAGAACGTGTGGGCGTGGACACCTTTATTCATGCGTCCGATGTACAGTCAACAACAAAAAGAAATTCACTTTTTCACCATATTCCATTTTAAGCGGAAAAAATCGAAAAAACATACTTTGGAAATAGGCTAAGTACGTGCGTAGCGATTTCCACTAGCATAATTTAATATAGTATTAGTAGTTTTTTTATCTATCTATTGTCAGTGAAGTGTTAAAATGTTTTCGTTGTTGACTGTACCACTCTAGCAGACCGCCTAGCGCCTAAAGATATGACCTACCCTAGATGACCAGCGCTGTAGATTACAGCAGCGCCGTCACTGTTGAAATAAACGCGCTATGATTCCTATTTAAAACGGTCATACTGAAAATTAGCGCCATACAGAGCGTGGCCCTTTTAACCTTATTCGGGATATGACATTAGTTTTAATATTATATAACAAATATATTTACATAATAAAAGCAATTTACAATGACATTAAATCTAAGCTTAAAATAAATAAACTACAACTTAAAACTAAATTAAATCTAAATAAGGCCCCCGTGGCATAGTGCCCAAAAGGCTGGCAGCGTTGCCTCGCTGAATAGCGATGCTGATTCTTTGAGAGAGAAAACTGCCAGCCCTTTGGTCACAAGTTGCATGAACTAAGCGCTTTTGTAACTCAGAGTTAGTTTAGTTAGTTTTTAATTTTACATAAAACTTTTTGGTTGTGTTTTTGTTTAACTTTCGTTCTCATTTTTGTCTCATGTCTGTGTCAAATTTGTGTTAATAAATGTCTTTCTTTCCTTCAAATTGAACCCCTTTTCTCCGTCCATAGGTTAAAAAAAATAAAAGTAAATTTTACCTACACGTGATCACTTACAGGTAATTTCAGAACTTTGGAGCTACAGTATGCAGTTGCCGTGGTCACAATGGAGTTTATTTTCATCACTGTAAAAAAAGGCATTGATTCAGTTTTTGGAAATTAAAAAAAAAGTAAAAAATGGGCTCTCGTGGTCTACAGCCCACAGAGGCATAGGTTAGTTTTGCTCCTAATAAAAATTATTCTCACCGAAGCTAAATTAAAATAAACATCAAGCGTTTTTCATCTCAAGTGAACTAGCCGTCAGCACAGCAGCACCAGCCTACGGCTATGAGCGGATATCGAATCTAGACTAACTACAGCTCTGCCCCTTGTATTTCAATCTGTCCGGCGTAATGGCCACGCTGTATTGTTATTCTGTGGTTACACTTAGGTATGTACTAGACTAGTTTATGGCAAAATAGGACAAAATGTTGGGACCTACCGCGAAATATGCGATGAAATACGCCATCTGTAAGTAGGCATAAACAAATTCTCAAACATAGAAGTAAATATTCGCATTACTTTCAAACAAAGAAGACACCAAGGGGGCTAGCACGCGTGCCATTTTGTCGCTTGTCGCTTAGTGCGTCCTTCACTGATTCCGTCACTATGAAAGGGACGCACTGCGCGACAAGCGACAAAATGGCGCGCCGTGCTACATGTGCAGGTAGTACGTTTCTGGATAGCACAGTTCTTTGCCGGCCTAACGCCAGCAAAATATGTATGAAAATCTATTAATGGCCGCTATTATCTAAGCCGTGATAGCCTAGTGGTTTGACCTATGGCCTCTCAAGCAGAGTGTCGTGGGTTCAAACCTCTGAGTTTTTGGTAATTTATGTGCGGAATTACATTTGTAACTTATCATGAGCTTTTCGGTGAAGGAAAACATCGTGAGGAAACCTGCACACACCTGCGAAGCAATTCAATGATGTGTGTGAAGTTCCCAATCCGCACTGGACCCGCGTGGGAACTATAGCCCAAGCCCTCTTATTCTGAGAGGAGGCCTGTGCCCAACAGAGAGACGTAAAAAAGGCTGGTGATGATGATGATGACGCTGAAGACGGAAACGGGTCCCGGCTCGTCCAGGAAGTGCTTGTCTTCCAGTCGGAACAGAGCCGGGGCTTAGGGGACAGCTCCCGATCACTGAAGGAGGCTAGTCGACTAGCAGACAGTTGATAAAAAATTTTTGGATCTCATTCCCTTACAATGTTTGAGAGCATTATATATATACAAGCTTGAGACTGAACTGCACATGTAGCACGGCGCGCCATTTTGTCGCTTGTCGCACAGTGCGTTCCTTTCATAGTGATGGAATCAGTGAAGGACGCACTGAGCGACAAGCGACAAAATGGCACGCGTGCTAGCCCCCCCTGCACATGTAGCACGGCGCGCCATTTTGTCGTTTGTCGCGCAGTGCGCTCCTTTCATGGTGATGGAATTAGTGAAGGACGCACTGAGCGACAAGCCCCCGGACGAAAGCGGTTGCCGGACTCGTACTATACTCGGCCATCTACGTCCGGCAACCGCTTTCTGCCCGGCCTCTGCAGTAATGTACTATTGAATAACTCCTTTATTTTGTTCTATTGTTACGCCATTAGGTCTCGTCTCCGCGTCTAATAGGACGACATGTTATAACATATCGCGGCCGTCATCACCGCGTCTCGTGGAAACGACGTACAAGATACCTACTGTAAGTCACAAGAATAAGGAGTTTCAAAGTCAAAACTTTGTTCAGTGTCACCCACATTGCTCAAAGAATCAGTTCGCTGGAGCAGATGAGTCATGAGCCTCTTGTAATCGTCGGTGAAAAATAACGTCGCGTTCGCGTTTACGTCTTAATTACTTTGAACACATTAGCAGCGCCTCTAGTGGCACGTATAGACAACAAACTATTCTCATGCTATTTGACAACCGTAACGCAAACGCGATCGAGACGTGTTTTTGGCCGTTGATTAACGCTAGACACTCTGGAATGGAGACCACGGACGGGAAAATCTAAAGTGGAGCGCCCTGAGGTAAGTGAATACAGTCGAGTTCTCCAATATCTATACAGTCAATAGTTCAAAAATATCTATACACAGACCTTATTGCCAGTTACATAAGGTCTGTGTTTAGATATTTATGAACCGTTGGCTGTACAGATATTGGAGAACTTGATTGTACTATGGACCTTAAGAGGGTTGTTGGCGGCTAAAAAAGTACATCCAAATCGGTTCTCCCGTTCATTAGCCACTTGTAACACCTCTTTTCGGGGGTTGAAAACTCGCACTTGGCTGGTTTGTCATGTGTTGGCCCATGGTTTAGGCATCCATCCTCTCGTAGAAAATCGGCGTGAAGAAATAGCACTCCTGTTGCGTTTCATTCCGTCAGTGAGAGTGCCGGAGGCTCTATCCCCCTCCCCCCTATTCTTTATCCCTTTTCCTCCGTAAAGGCCGGCAACGGACTAGCGACTTTCTTGGAGTTGCTGGTTCTCATGGGTGGCGGTGATCGCTTACCACCAGGTACCCTTACCCTGGCTCGCTGTCCTCCCTCTTTCAATAATAAATAAAGGCGTCCATTCTTCCCACCTCTAGTTGCTTAGACCCAATCGCGACCAGTCCCCTATTAAAGTATGTTCTCGGTTTCTGGTATCGGATACTTAATCACTGGTACCGTGATTTGGAATTCCCAGGGCTTCCGTGTGTCAGGCGGAGCGACGCGGTGTCTCGCTAGCATTAACATTGTTAGTTCCGACTGTGGACATTAATGTAAGTTGATAACTCCTCAGCATATTTTATGTCAGAGGCCCGAGAACGATTCGAATCCTGCTTAACGTAGCGTTATCGTATCGCCATCGAGAAAATTCATATAAAATTTTAGTAACAAAATAAGTACCTACACTTTTAACATGAACACATTTGACATAACATGTCGGGCTATACTCGACTGATATACGTGAGTGTACGAAGTAGGTACAATCACGGGCGGGCGCTGTTTCAAACGTCATACAAATTTCGCAGGATTCGAATATTCGTACTTGGGCCTCAGCTTCAGTGCATCGCTATATGAAAACTTTGGGATTGTCCAGTTTTTTTTTATGGAAGAGGTAGGAAAACAAGCTACTAGCCATCCAAGCTACTCTCTGTCAAAGATCGCGGGATCTCGGTGGATGTGGAAAGCACAGGACCGGTCTGAGTGCTATAGACAGAGTGGAGAGTCTTGGGGGAGGCCTATGTGCAGCAGTGGACGTCTTTCGGCTGACATGATGATGATGATCACCCGTCCTGTTTGTATTTTACCAATATTATTATCTTCGTCTGCCTCATCTAAATTTAAAAACTCATAAACTAGACCGAACCTAACAAAGCTTACATAACTGTAACGACCGAAACAAATCCCAAGACAGTAATTTTATTACCTACATTAGCATTGCAAATTTCGTGAGTGCCAATTTTAACGTAACTTAACACTTTATAGCGAAAGTTACAGGTGCCATTGCGGTTTCCTAATGCGTAAAAAAAACCGGCCAAGTGCGAGTCAGCCTCGCGCACAGAGGGTTCCGTACAAAGGTTTTTCCGCTTTTCCTCAGTGTTTTAAATTGTCGTTTTAGCAGAGCCATGCTCCTAAGCAAAATGTACGCAGTGTGGGGTCATTTTATATTGGTCTATGACATATATCATCATATATTAGTCTGTGAAATTTACAGACAGACATAAAAGTTAAAGATTTCTAGATTTTTCTGAGTGGTTGTGCTCTAAGAGCTACATTAAGTAATACTAATTTTTAAAGCTTCTAGGACAACTGGAAGAACCCAGGTTTTCACAGCACGGCAATTTGTATGGAAACAACCTTTTTAGTGACTATATCTTTTGATTGCGTTGACTTAGAAGGTTGATTTTTTTACAACTTCAAGGGACTGCAGGCTTGAGTATTTGATATCAATTTCAGCATGCTACCTCCACGCGTTCCAGAGAAAAACGGACAGACGGACAACAAAGTGATCCTATAAGGGTTCCGTTTTTTCCTTTTGAGGTGCGGAACCCTAAAAACGGGCAGGTGCCATCATGCCATAGCCTTCCCACGAAGAACCGAACACGGCCTACCACCAGAATGTGTGACTGGCGACGCAGCGAACGATGTCCTTGTCCATTGCGGAGTCAACATGCTCACAGCACAAAGATTAAGTAGTAAACACACGCAATCTATTAGAAAATCACTCGTCGTCACGCCGGTCGCGCACAGGCGTGGTAACGATAAAGTTTCCACCGTGGAAACTCTACAGACAATATTATAACTCAGCACGTCCACTATAAGGTGCTTTCTAGGCGAGTCTAATCCCGGTTACGTCGTTATTCAACGGAATGAGAAGAGTCGTGCAAAAACGCAATGAGATCACCGAGCAAGTGTCATTTAGATGCGACGTGAACTGATCTCGGGGCCTATATTCGGCTAGCGATATTAGACACAACGTTAGATTCTATCTTATTTAGCCTCATCTTGAGTTAAGACAGGCGGGGCAGCAGATACCCAAACGCCGCAAATATGCAGGGCTCACAGAAGACTATGCGATCTACGTGAGACATGAATGCGGTTTTGTATTAATGCTGAGCCTCTTTAGCGTAAAGTAAGTAAACACTTTATTGTACAGAAAACAGGATAAAAACACAAGTTACAACAATCAAATTCAATGACGACCGGACAGCCTAGTGGTTGGAGACCCTGACCATGAAGCTTGAGGTCCCGGGTTCGATCCCCGGTCGGGGCAGATGTTTGTATGATGAATACGAATGTTTGTTCTATAAGTATGTATTAACCTATATAAGTATGTTTATCCGTTGTCTACATCCATAGGACATGCTTTGCTTAGTTTGGGACTAGGTCAATTGGTGTCAATTATCCTATGATATTTATGTATTTGTTGCAGCCACTTAATCAACTTGCTTCAAGGAAAACGCTACAAAAACGTCTAACTATCATTAACCCATGCAAAATCCGACGAGCAACCATCAGATACTGTGCCATTCCTTCATTACACCAATCTACCATCTAGCATTCCGAATGAAGCTTATACTTAGTATGTCTCATTCAGCTGGTGACTGTCATCTTCACGGTTTAGGGCTGTATTTAGTGCACTTAGTGTAATCAATAAAAAATCTTTTAACAAGAAGTAAAACCGCCTTCAAAAAAAACCTCAGAAAAAAAAACATAAAATAATCCCCAAAAAGCCATGAGTTTTATGGCCTAGCAGAAATATGAAGTCGGTGCGGTGCTAGCGGAATATTCTTGGAATGAAGCACCGACTTTTTTGTTAAAATATTTTTTAATTCACAATTTTTAGTTACGTTAATATTTAAAAAATTATCCTCCAACTCCTAACGGTTAAGGAGTTGTACCTTCCATCATCACCTCATCAACACGAGATGATGACTACCAGACGCAAGTACTTGAATAGCTTTCGAAAATATATGAAACACATGATACGTCCCTATAAAATTTGAGGGTTGCCCTCGATTTCCCAGGGACCCCATCAACAGATCCTGACTTGGTGACAATGGGACCAACTAGAAAGTATACCTTTCCAAACAAAAAAAATTTTTTTAATCGGTCCTGCCGTCTTCGAGTAATCGGGGAACATACATAAAATAAAAAAAAAATCCGATGAATCGAGAACCTCCTCCTTTTTTTGAAGGTTAAAAAGCACAAAATACGTCTCGATCGCGTTTGCGTTGAAGTGTCAAATAGTATGAGGATTATTAAACGCGAACGCGATCGAGACGTATTTCTTGGCCTGGTCGGCGATTACACTAGGCGCTCTGAGAACTTGGTGTAAATTTCACGTCGCAACAACCGTTTCGATCCCGTTCGCGTTAACGTTTGAATTACTCGATTTATATCCATTTTATTTCACTAATACCAAGTATTAACTAAAACTGTGTTAAATACTTGGAAATTGCAAAAAAACTCAACCTTTAATCACAGTTAAATCACTGCCTCTCCGAACGCGGTAGGGGTCCGAAAAAACTCTACCGACTCGACTTGATGCTACGATAAACTCTGACGCGGCCGTTTTTTCCTCAAAATATTGTTCTAAGTGTACCGTTATGTTAATTTACGTGAGAAAGTATTTTGACGACTGACGTAACGAGCTTCGTTCTGTTTATTGTACAGTTTGTGAGCATTCAGAATATAATTCGGGTTTTATGAAACACTACGGCTGTCATAGCGCTTCTTATGTTAAAGAAAGAACAATACGAATTCACCCGAAATTTATTCTAATCGCTCATAAAATGTAAGTACTTGAGTAGCTTTACCTCATCATCTGTCATCACCAGCCGTTTTTTACGTCCCAATGCTGGGCACAGGCCGCTTCTCAGTATGAGAGGGTTTAGGCTGTAGTTTCCAGGAAGGCCCGCCATTGAATCGCCTGCGTTTCTAAATCTTACTTTGGCATAGAGTCTGATTTGCGGCAAATGCCATGCCATGTGCAAGATACGTCCGGATCGCTTCCAACATTTCACGCTAATCCTGCCGGTAAGCAGCATTGGAAGCACTGCTGTGTTACGGCGTGGAGCGTATGACAGCAGGGGAAATTACAGGCACAAGGTTCGCCTTAGCCCTCCAGGTAAACAACGCATCTGCAATTCCTCTGGTGTTTTTATTTTTTTATTGAAAGAGGGCGGCAAACGCAAGCGGGTCTCCTGATGGTAAGCGATCACAGCCACCCATGAGAACTAGCAACCCCCAAGAGAGTCACTAGTCCGCTACCGGCCTTTAAGGAGGAAAAGAGATAGAAGAAAGGCGGGGGATCGGGCCTTCGGCTCTGTCACTGACCGAACGAAACGCAACAGGGGTGCTGTTGCTTCACGCCGCTGGTGTTGCGGGTGTTAGCGTGTGTATGGGCAGCGGTGATTCCTTGCCATCAGGTGACCCACTTCTTTGTTTGCATTTCTTGTCCAGTATAAAAAAAGCGTACTATCAGACAAAAAACAGTTTTACACAGTTAATGATTAGCCACGGTCAACATATCAAATTTTACGACCCAACTACCGCTAGCAGCGATAAACGTCTTGTTAAAACCCGATATCGTAAAATACCGAAACGGAATACGGTATCCGGTTACGAAATCGATCGATTGGTATCCAATTAACACTGGTATCCGAATTTTATTTGTATGTAATCGATGCCCTTACACGTAAGAGAAAATGTGATGACGAATTTAAAGTAAACTTGGCATTGGAAAAATAAATGGAATAACATGATCTCAATTGGAAAATCTTTTTGTATTTTTTATTTATTTTTTCCAATTTTTTATTTTTATTTTTACGGTCTTCCCGTGAGTATCAATTATATTTTTAATAAACTCACCGGAACATGAATACACAGAAAAACCAGAAAAGTATTTAGAAAGAAAAGTATTTAAATACCAATTCTGGTGTAAGGGTGGGCACGCGACCTGGAGTGTCGAGGTTCCGGGTTCGATTCCCGGGGTTGGTATTTTTTCTGGTTTTTTTGTGTATTCATGTTTCGGTGAGTTTATTAAAAATATAATTAAATGGAATAACGCTAAAGAATCTGACGCCTTTCTTGAAACTCTTGACTATATTATTTTACATATCCTGATGCTGACATTGTACTGTGAGCCGGCGCCTAACTAGACACGGCTGTTTGGGTGGATATAGCTTCTTAGTTGCGAGAGGTGTGAGAGGAACAACAACACTTGTTTTAAATTATTTTTATTATATTTTTATCAATAGGTGAATAGGAACGGATTTATTACAACAAAACAAACAAAAACAAAAAGAATAATAATAAATAAATAAAAATAAATATAAATATTATGGGACAGTTTGACACCAATTGACCTAGTCCCAAACTAGGCAAAGCCTGTACTATATGGGTACCAGACAACGGATAAACATACTTATATAGATAAATACATACTTATATACATATTAAACACCCAAGACCCGAGAACAAACATTCATATTCATCATACAAACATCTGCCCCGACCGGGATATGAACCCGGGACCTCAAGCTTCATGGTCAGGGTCTCTAACCACTAGGCTATTCGGCCGTCAAACATAAAAAAAATAAAAATTTAGAACCTAAAATGGAAAACGTCCCCGAGTCCGCTACCTCGGGGCAAGGTGCCCAACAGGCTGGCGGCGTTGCCTCTTTGTATAGCAATGCCTATACGTTGGCCGAGGAACGCGCCAGCCCTTTGATCACCTGTCATTTTGATTAATGTTTTTCTTAATATATTAAAAAAATTGAGTGCGTCGGGTGAATAGCCCACTGTCAGATCGTAGCACTTGTTTGCTGTCTTCCAAGACACCTTGCATTGCGTTGATTTAAATTCAAATAATGTTGAATTAACACCACCAAGCTGAGAGCGACTTCCTTACAGTACAGTCGCAGCAGAAGTTGCTAAGCAACCGAAGCGGTCACAATGATCTAAGCACGGCTCTATTGTCATAGACATAAGAGCTTGTACAGATCTTTGTGACCGCTTTGCTTAGCTACTTTTGTTGCTGGCTGTACCTAATGGATTTTAAGTGACTCCCGTCCTATAGCCTCAGAAGAACACAAACATACACCATTCCACGGTTTTCGTCGTTCTTTTGTGCACTGTCAAAGAAAGCCGCAAATCGCTTTCAATTCATTCAACACTCGCGAAAATACCAGCGAATGAATAAGAACAAATTAGATACAGCGACTCCACGTGCAAGACAGCTACGTTTGCGAGACACACGTATCCACTTCCACTTAGAAAAATGTGTTGTAAATCTAACTTTACCCTAAGGATTATTTTATAACTTACATAATAAGCGGAAGGTGTAAGTAACGTCGCGGTTGAATGTCCGTTGCGGTAATAAAGTATCATAGGAAATGTTAGTATTGCGGTTGTGGCGGAAAATAGATCGAATAGCCTGCTTTGCGTGGCTTCGCTGTGAGCTTATTATTAATTTTATTTCTGTCCTAGCCTAATATTTAAAGTGTCCAAGCCGAAAATTAAAGAAGCAACGAAGGCAACAATTGGGCCTTGGCCTCGGTTACTCTCGAGTAAGTAAATACCAGAAACTTGCGCGTAAATGACAAACAATAGGCCGCCCATTGCTATCTTGTATTTTCTTTGTATCTTTTTTCTGTTTTGTTTATTATGTGGTGTTCAATAAAGAGTTCTTGTATTGTATTGTAATAGCTGTCTTTTTTGTTATTTTCATCTTAGTTACGACATCTCTTTTGCACCATTTGGCAAATGCAATGTAGTGAAATGTTAAGCCCAATAAAACATTGTGTGTGCGTGCCGTCGCTCAATTCATAACATGTTTTTCGTTTGTTTTGTTATATAAGTACACTTGCGTACTTCCGATTCTCACTTACGGTGCTCAAAGGTGGTCTTTGACGGACGCTCTGAAGTCCTAAATCGGGGTTTGCCAGCGGGCCATGGAGCGCAGCCTGCTAGTCGTAAAACTAGTGGACCGAATCCGCAACACCGCCCTTCGCGTCATGACTCAAGTTGCAGACGTAGGTCAAACGGCATCTAAGCTGAAGTGGGACTGGGCTGGTCATGTTTGCCGCATGCCGGACGAGTTATGGGCCAAGGTAGCCACCGAGTGGAGTCCCACACACTCGAAGAGGCGACCTGGCAGACCTAGACGACGATGGCGGGATGAACTGGACTCCTTCTTGAAGGACTGGCTGCTAATTGCTAAAGACCGGAAGCAGTGAAAGTATGGGAGGCTTTTGCTCATCAGTGGGACAGATCAGGCTAATACTTAATAAAAAAAATGTGGGCTTATAATATAACGTATCTTTACAATAATATAATTGTTGGGTTGAAATACTCAACCTTTATTTCAAATATAGAATCTAAAGCCCAGGTAGCGAGTCTTAACTTAACCGTCCATAACCATTACATAGGCCACAATGTCGTAGCTATTAGCGGAGGCTCGAGAAAAATGACGCTAATCAAGTTACACGCGGAATCAAACATACACCGACTTAGGAAGTGCTACTGTTATATCAATATGTGTGCATTTAGAATTGACGGTCCGAAAATCATTGAAGGTTGATCGGAGTCATGATTTGGGGTTTAACGTGATGTTTGTGGCATTTCGATATTTATGTATCGAGTTAATGTTTCAAGGCTTCTTAGTGGCAGAGCCAAGTAAGACAGCCGGTGTAATTACGGGCACAAGAGGCATTTCAACTTAGCTCTCTAGGTTGGCAACGTATCCTCTTAGGGTCTTCTCAGGGTTGCGGGTGTCTACGGGCAGTGGTCATATCGTTTGCCTTCGTTGTCGTATAGAAAAAAAACTACGCTGTAGTCAATTACTGGTTACTGTATGAATGGCTAGGCTCGATCGGGGTGGCACCACACTCTCGCTGAATATCGGCGTGAAATATCACTTTCGCATTTAAGTACGCGTCACGTCAACGGCTTTTTTACAAACAAAAAATCAATATTACGCTGGCGAAAGAAAGTATAAGGTTAGCCAGCAGAAATTGAAAGTGTACGCCAAACAATATGCCTAGGTTTTTTTTGCTTGAATGTCATTTGCATTTCCTTTTACCATTTCGCTTTCCATTATGATAACATTTTAATTTCTGTTTTTGTGCACTTTTTTGGGATGTTTGGTGCACTTCAGTTAGTAACGGAAGAGTTTTGTTACAGGATAGGTTTGTAGGTACAGTCGAGGAAATTAATTCCTGTCTTCCTGACATTACTGATACTGACAGAACATTTTCATAGTAAACGTCATAACGATTTTGCTTGTCAAGCTATGCGATGTCACTTATGACGTTTACTGTGAAAAGGTTCCATTGACCACATGACCACATGACCCACCGGTCAGGAATTAATTTCCTCGACCGTACGTAACAAGTTTTGACATGAGTGGAGACGTGTGCTGTACGTTTGTACCTCGCCACTTCGAAAAGAGGCAGAAAAATTGTAGTGCATAGATAAGCCAAAGGCGATTCTCGTCTGCTTTATGCATAATATGTACGCAGGTCACACTGTCTTCTATCTTCAGGTTGATATAACACCCACGTGCACATTATGGCTAGTTAGACCCCATTTCCCATAGAAATGGGGGTTAAGCTGACGAACATGCAGGGAAAATAGCTAAAGTAACTATGTAACGGTTAAGGATTGATAAAGTTTGAGTTTTATTTAAAAAAAAAACAATACTCTTCCGTTACTAACTGAAGTGCACCAAACATCCCAAAAAAGTGCACAAAAACAGAAATTAAAATGTAAAATCGAGAAGCCATTTAATAGCATATTGATATAAGGAACGTACGGGTAGGTACTGGAGAGTGAAAATCCATAAAGTTTGTGCCGCATATAAAATTACCAATGGTTTATGGGATTCTGGGCCATATCCGTTGGTCTTACATCGACCGAGAAAGACAAATAAATAAACACTTTGTGACACTTTTTTTTTTCATAGGGAATGGGTAATTTTATTACTTACAAAAATATAACAGTGCTTTAAAAAACGGTATGTAAAATGGATTATTAGATTATTACTATTGCTATGAATACTAATAATTGTCACCTCTCCAGTTGATTATCGTATCTGACAAAGTATCAAATGATAGTTACGATAATTAGTTGGGATGGTGATGATATTATACGCACCAACACACATATCGACAAAGGGATTCTTTTTAAATTATCAGTTACTATTAACAGATTTGTGATGCGACAAGTTTTTTAAATAACTCTTTATCTAAAGTACTAAATATTATTAATACTTACGGAAAATGTTGTTAACATGATCATGTTCTTAACAAAAGCCAAAGAGAGTATTTTCGTACTGTCAAGTACGTAAACGTAAATGCTACGAAATTACAGATACGTACTTAGGTAATTACAGATACGTACTTAGGTAATTACAGATACGTACTTAGGTAATTACAGATACGTACTTAGGTAATTACAGATACGTACTTAGGTAATTACAGATACGTACTTAGGTAATTACAGATACGTACTTAGGTAATTACAGATACGTACTTAGGTAATTACAGATACGTACTTAGGTAATTACAGATACGTACTTAGGTAATTACAGATACGTACTTAGGTAATTACAGATACGTACTTAGGTAATTACAGATACGTACTTAGGTAATTACAGATACGTACTTAGGTAATTACAGATACGTACTTAGGTAATTACAGATACGTACTTAGGTAATTACAGATACGTACTTAGGTAATTACAGATACGTACTTAGGTAATTACAGATACGTACTTAGGTAATTACAGATACGTACTTAGGTAATTACAGATACGTACTTAGGTAATTACAGATACGTACTTAGGTAATTACAGATACGTACTTAGGTAATTACAGATACGTACTTAGGTAATTATCTGTAACAATTTCAATTGTGTCGTAAATTACAGATACGTACTTAGGTAATTATCTGTAACAATTTCAATTGTGTCGTAAATTACAGATACGTACTTAGGTAATTATCTGTAACAATTTCAATTGTGTCGTAAATTACAGATACGTACTTAGGTAATTATCTGTAACAATTTCAATTGTGTCGTAAACGCCAAAATGACATGTTGCATGATTTTCTTCAGTGTAAAAAACGTAAGCGTAAAACATTAAACTCCCTTACGTCAGTTGTTTTTTTTCATCGTCCTTATTTGCCAGTACTACTTTTCTAGTTACTCGCCTGTCTCCCAGGACAGCTACTTGACTCGACCTGCAGTTACATGATGCAATCTTAGATTAAGCCAGTTAGTATAACTTGACTGGCTTTAATAACGTTTAACTTAACTGTCAAAATAATCCGCGAAGGAAATTAGATTTCTCATACGTTAGGAATTAATTCGATTTGCGAGTTTCTAATTTAATTCACCGTTATATTGTGATTAGATTTCATGTGTACGGAGTAATTGGAAAATTTATTTTAATTTCAAGTGTGGTAAAGAAGATTTATTATGAAAAGTAAAAAAACAAAACAAAAAAAAAATGTACCCTCAACCTCCCATACAGACGTGAATAGATATAAAAACAGTATCAATAATAACTTAATTTATTTCATAATTTTATAATGACAATTTTATTAGTAACAGATATGTCATTTACATAATTTATTGAATCAGGCGCTACTTTCCGAAGGTCCATGTTTATGAACTAAAAAAAAATACTTTGCTCACCCGAGATCACAAGTGAAAAATAGTTATGTCTGTGCGGCAAATGTGTTTCCATGCAACCGTAGTGTTACTGGTAGGTAGTATGTTGATGTTTAGTGCTCTGACAATGGCCTCGTAGAGAGTGCAGAAACGGTCAGCGTTTTGTATAGAGGCCGGTGGTGATAGTTGGGTCTGTGTGACATGTGTTGATTCGTATGCCAAGGGAGGGGGAGGTTTCGCATGAAAACATATATTTATCGTATAGCCTTACATTCATGAGTGGTCGTGGTTGAACAAATTCATTGTTTTTAATTCATAATATACTTGACACATTTACTTAAAGTACGAGTATTAGTTCATATTTGCGTTTACTGGTGTACCTTGAATCATCGACAACGTTTCATAACTGTTTCATTTCATCGAAAGCTATTTTCTGCTAAAATAAGGATTATTTCAGGACACTTTTATTCTTTTGTAAGTATATGTTAGGTTGGGTTAGGTCAGTTTTTAAATCAAAATCAGAAAACAGCTTTCGATGAAATGAAACAGCTATGAAACGTGTGCCGGCAATTTGATGATAAACCTGTTGCCGCCTCCTTGCGCCATGTAATTTTTTATAATTGTCTATTGTTACTATTGTCAGAAGAAGAAACAAAAGCTCTCAATAAGTTATGTCAATGTATTAGCAAAGGAATATTAAACTATTATTTTTCATATCATCAAATGTGTTTCAAACGACCCTAGTGGACATAAAATTGGTCCAAGACGAACCGGATTCAAACAAGAATACTACGCAAGTACCCCCGATTCTCCAAGTGAAGTATTGCTCTCGTGCCTATAGCCAATCTCTACCAGGATTCCCGGTCGATCCGTCTGCTGGTACTCAAACGCTGCGCTAGCTGGCAAGGGGTTCTGCGGTGAGGTTATTGGCGGCTAAATAAAGTGAGTTCATTCCATTTCAGTCATATTCCAAATTTTTCCGAAATTCCAATGTCCGTATTCTGATCGTGTCCTTATTCTAGTATCTATCATGTCCGTATTTTGAATGTGTCCTTATTCAGGTATAGCATCCGTATTCTGATAGTGTCCTTATTCTGATACCGTGTCCGTATTCTGACCGAAAACTTATTCTGATCTATGTAGTGTCCTTATTCTGAACAAACTGTCAAACAATTATTTTAAGTTTTTTTAAAATTATAACAATATTTGAATTGTAGTTTGTGTTTGCACGACATACAAATATAAATTTTATTTTGGTTTTTTTGCAAAATGACGGAGTCGAAACAAATGTCCAGCGAATTGCTGTCGACTTTAATACGAAAACGCGGTTCAGTAAAAGCACGACTAACAACCTTTGGCAAACGCATTTCCAAATATCCTACTGACACGCTGTTGCCTGATGCGGAGAGGGATGAAATTGAGTTACGGTTAGCAAAAATGGAAACATTGTCACTTGAATATGATGAACTTCAATTACAAATAGAATGTTTAGCCGAAGATCCTGAGGAGCAATATATAGATCGCGAAATTTTTGATGACAAGTATTATAGTGCAATGGTACAAGCGAGGGCACTTGTGGCAAAATCTAGGCAAGCGAAGCTAGGGTCGATCAATGGTAATGGTAGTGAAGCTGGTTCCATCGAGCAAGAGATTGATTCCGCCACAGAAAAGAGTGGGTCCACCGTAGCGCAAGAGGGTGGATCCACTGCACAAGAGAGTGGTTCCGCCGACGCACAAGAGGGTGGATCCACTGCACAAAAGGGTGGTTTCAATAAGGAAAAGGATGGTTTCACTAGACAAGATAGTAGCTCCACAGCAAAGGAAGGTGGTTCTACTATGCAAAAGGGTGGTTCTGCGAATGTTAGACCTTTTCAAATAAAACTTCCGACGATCAGTCTGCCGAAGTTCAATGGTGACCTGCTGAGTTGGCTCGAGTTTAGAGACACCTATCGGTCATTGGTGCATAACAATGATGCTTTAGACTCGATCAGTAAATTTCATTATTTACGAGCCAGCTTAGATGGTAGCGCTTCGAGATTGATTAGCTCACTCGAGCTTACAAATAGTAACTATTGTATTGCATGGGACACTTTAGTAGAGCGCTTTGATAACAATAGGTTGCTTGTCAACAATTACATCAAAGCACTTTTCGATTTAAAACAACCGCGCGAGACGTCAAAGGACTTGCGGTATTTGCTGGATACCTTCAACAAGAACCTGCGTTCACTGAAGGCGCTTGGGGAGGCAACGGAAGGTTGGGATACGCTTCTAATTCATGTGTTGACTACTAAGCTGGATTCATGTAGCTTAAAAGAGTGGGAAACTTATCGAAGCTCTTTAGGTATAGTTGACTACGCAGCTCTCAACACGTTCATGCAGAATAGAGCAGATCTGCTAGAGAGCTTAGAACGTCACAGCTGTCTCAAGCCATCAACTCCATCAAAGCCGCAGATTCATCGAGGCTTATTCATCAGCAACAAGGGTCCACAGTCAGCGTGGAACTGTGTGGGTTGCAAGGGTGACCACACGATATATCATTGCGTCGAGTTTCTCAAGGAGCCAATTGCCACACGAAAGGATATTGTTGCCAGTTTGAAACTTTGTCGCAATTGTTTGCGAATTGGACACACTGTGTATGACTGCAGGCATAAGAGCTGTCGAGTTTGTAACCAGAGGCACAACTCGCTGCTACACGACAAGGATGAAGTTACGCCTCAGAAAAAGCATGTAGAAAACTCTAATATAGTAGCAACTACAGCCAGAACGCCCCATCAAGTGCTATTGTCGACAGCGTGCGTCAAGTTACTTGACAAAGATGGTAACGCGCACACTGTTCGGGCGTTACTGGACTGTGGAAGTACATCGTGTTTCATCACCGAGAAGCTGGCGAAGCTTCTACAGCCCCAGATGGTGGCTGTAAACACGACTGTTACAGGACTGAACAATCGACCATCATCAATTAACTCCAAATGTGTTCTGCAAATGCAATCTCTGCACGAGAAGTTTACTGCGGTAATAGACTGTTACGTTATCCCACTAATAACAGAACCTCTACCAGCTTATAAGATAAACAACAACGGATTTGAGATACCTACTGAGCTGCTTGTAGATTTGGCGGATCCTGACTTCCTAGTGCCTGGCGATATTGACCTTCTTTTGGGAGCCGACATTTTTTGGAACCTCCTTGAAACAAAGAGGATTCACCTCGGTAAAGATCGTCCAACGTTACAAGAGACGAAGTTAGGATGGGTTGTCTCTGGAAGCGTTCCGTCAACTCCGAAGATTAGGTGTCACTTAGCGTCTACGATGGATGTTCAAGAGCAATTGAGTAAGTTCTGGGAGCTGGAAGAAGTCATGGATATTAAGCCGTGGTCAGAGGAAGAACACATTTGTGAGAAGATTTTCAAGAGTACAACCGAGAGACTTTCAGACGGACAATTTCTTGTACAGGTGCCACTAAAACAAGAGGCAAGTGCGCTTGGAGATTCGTTTGCAATGGCTGAAACAAGGTTCTTGTCTTTAGAAAGGAGATTACAAAGATACCCAAAGCTGCTTCAGTCTTACAAAGATTTTTTAAATGAGTACGAAGGCATGGGTCACATGTCAAGAGTTGTGGCTGACGAAAAGGTAGGCAAGGATTATTATTTGCCTCATCATCCAGTTATCAGAGAAGATAGTTTGACTACGAAGCTAAGAGTGGTGTTCGACGCTTCAGCAAAAACATCTAGCGGCTTATCCTTTAATGACATCCAACTTGTTGGACCAGTTGTTCAAGATGACATCATGTCAATTCTGCTTAGGTTTAGGCAACATGCAATAGTGATATCTGCTGACATTGCTAAAATGTACCGGCAAGTTTTGGTGCGGCATGAGCAACGACCGCTACAGAGGATCATCTGGCGTGACAACAAGGTGGATGCGTATACAATTTATCAGCTGAATACAGTCACTTACGGAACTGCTTCTGCACCATATTTGGCAATCAGATGCTTGAAGCAACTTGCTGATGAATGTGGGGACAGATCAATTGGCGCAGTTATTGAGCACGATTTTTATGTGGATGATCTACTATCTGGTGCGGATACTGTGGAAGAAGCGACAAGGATTTGCCAACAAGTCAACAAGCAATTGTTATCTGGATGCTTAGAACTTAGAAAGTGGAGGTCAAATAATGAAACTGTTCTTAAAAATCTTTCAGACGTAGCTGAACATGGTGAATATACTTTCAACGAATGTCAGGTATCAAAGACACTAGGTTTGTTATGGAACAGTGAGACTGACACACTAAGTTATAAGATAGCTATTGAAACATCTGACAAAGCCATAACAAAACGATCGATTTTAGCCACAATCTCGCAAATTTTTGACCCACTAGGATTGGTCTCACCAACTGTCATTCGAACAAAGGTCCTATTGCAGAAACTTTGGCTTCAAAAATTGAGCTGGGATGATCCAGTTCCAAAAGAAATAGCAAGAGATTGAGATGAAGTTATCAAAACACTACATCATCTCAACACTATGACTATTCCAAGACATGTATCTCAGAGTGCACTACGAGGTTTACAGATTCATGTCTTCAGTGACGCATCAGAATTAGCCTACGGTGCATGTGCGTATGTAAGATCAATTGATACAAATGATACAGTCCACTCTCATTTACTATGTGCAAAGGCCAAGGTAGCACCGCTCAAGTCCGCGACACTTCCAAGACTCGAGTTGTGTGGAGCGCTAGTAGCGTCTCGATTATGTCAGAAGATACAGAGTTCGCTGAGACTCAACATAGATAAATTTGTTTTCTGGTGTGATTCATCAATTGTACTTGGTTGGCTAGGAACTCAACCAAATGTTTTAAAGACATTTGTACGCAACCGGGTTTCAAAAATACAAGAGGCAACCGCACCATTTACCTGGCGATATATTGCTAGTGATGCAAACCCGGCCGATATACTCTCTCGAGGTATAACTGCCGACGTCATCGGATACCATCAGTTGTGGTGGCAAGGACCATCATTTTTAACAAAAGAAGAGCAGGAATGGCCCATTCATGACTATATTAGTGCAGTTGAGTTACCAGAACAACGGATAATCTCAAATTTGGTAACTGATCAAGAAGCCGGTCTACTCGATAAATTAATCAACCGTTGTTCAACTTTAACAAAAGCGAAGCGTGTGACTGCGTATGTCTTGCGTTTTATCAACAATGCCAGGAATTTGCAACCAGCACGTGTTAAAGGTTCACTGACTTGTGATGAACTTGAGGTAGCCTTTGTGACATTGATTTCAGCATCACAATTGAAACACTTCGCTAAGGAAATCGAAGTACTACGGACAAATGGCAAAGAGTTGCCACGCAAGAGTTCACTCATAAAATTGCAGCCCTTTTTATGTCCAAAGGGACTTTTACGAATTCGAGGTAGGCTATCTCAATCTAATGCAAGTTTTGACGTAAAGCACTCTATAATCTTGGCCAAACATGATCTGTTAACAATTAAAGTTTTTGAAGACCAGCATCAACGTCTTATGCATGCAGGGCCTCAATTACTGCTAGCTGAAATACGCCAACGTTTCTGGCCACTAGGTGGCAGAGATTTAGCACGTTCGGTTGTACATAAATGTGTTATTTGTACTAAGCTGGCACCGCATGTTAATTATCCGATTATGGGTGATTTACCGTCAACAAGAGTCAAAGCTTCAATGCCATTCGATATAACTGGGATTGATTATGCCGGCCCAGTTACGATAAGTAGTAAAAAAGGGCGAGGTGCTAGGTATGTCAAATCCTACATTTGTGTTTTTGTCTGTTTTGCAACAAAGGCCATTCACTTGGAACTAGCTACTGACATGACTAGTGCTACATTCATTATGTCACTCAAAAGATTTATTGCTCGTCGGGGGAAGCCAGCTCATATTCATTGTGACAATGGATCTAATTTTATTGGTGGTTGGAATGATTTAAAATCAAATCTGACAGATAGTTTTGCAAAGGTATTCAATTTCATTTCATTCCGCCTCACGCGCCGCATTTCGGTGGTCTATGGGAAGCTGGCGTAAAATCCACTAAGCATCACCTCAAAAGAGTTCTCGGATCAACTCACCTCACGTATGAGGAGTTATCGACAACTTTGGTTCAAATAGAAGCAATTTTGAATTCACGTCCATTGACACCATTGTCATTTTCACCTATCGACATAATGCCATTAACACCTGGTCACTTTTTAATTGGCCGCCCACTGACTGCATTGCCAGAACCTACTTGTTCGGCAGGCAACGCAAGGCTTAGGTACTCCAGAATTGAGCAACTGCGCCAGCAATTTTGCACAGATGGAGTTTGGAGTATCTGTCTGAGCTACAGAAGCGCACCAAGTGGACGAGCGTTTCACCATCAATTGCCGTGGGAGATTTGGTGATCCTAAAGGAGGACTTCACGCCGCCTCTCAAATGGAAAATGGGCAGAATCACTAACACATATCCTGGACGCGACGGGGCAGTAAGAGTCGTCGACGTGTGGACCGGGACCGGCACTTGCAAGCGGCCGGTCACAAAGATCTGCCCGCTGGAGCTCCAAGATCGTTGAAGAGACTTCAAGGGGGCCGGCATGTTGCCGCCTCCTTGCGCCATGTAATTTTTTATAATTGTCTATTGTTACTATTGTCAGAGGAAGAAACAAAAGCTCTCAATAAGTTATGTCAATGTATTAGCAAAGGAATATTAAACTATTATTTTTCATATCATCAAATGTGTTTCAAACGACCCTAGTGGACAAAACCCATATTTACTCTATTACTTCAAGTAGGTACTAGTATTAAATTCGTACTCGGAACAGCTCACTTCTTAATGCAACAACAGCGCCACCTGGCCAGTCATTCAAGGAAACATAATTTGAAACAATTAGGGCCTATAAAAAGCGGAATATGAATGGCTGAGGTGCGCACACGCAGAGATTGTGGCATTAAAATATCTGCACGCGCGTAAAAACATAAAAATATACTTCCTCGGTCGTTAGGATGCCAGCCCTGGCTGGGGTTAGGGTTCCGTGGGAAATGGACCCTGAAAAGGGTATTCCATTTTCAAATATAAGTATATGAAGTACACCAACAACAACTAACAGCTTGCACTGTTGTGTTCCGGTGTGGAGAGTAAGACAGCCGGTGTAATAGTAATAGTAGTTTATTTGTCAAACATAGGTATACAATAGTTGTACAAGTTTCATGTGAGTTCCACTATGTTTTGCCTAATGGCGTACAAATAGCATGCACTAATGGCATGCAGCATGGTGAAAATAGGGAAATTAAATTAACATAATGTTACTGAAAGTATACAAATTACAATAAAATTTTAATCAAGATTAAAATGTCATGTCAATTCAATGTTTAATATAATTACAATAAAATTAAAATCAAGGTTAAGGATGTCAATATTAAAATTAAGAATCATATCACATTATTCGTCAAACAGTAATTCAGGGTGCAAGAGGCATCTTAGCTCTCTAGATTGGCTCTCCGGGGTTGCCTCTAGGATACTCAAGGTATATATTTGCCAAATTTCAAGTCTCTAGGTCCAGTGGTTTAGGTTGTGCGTTGTCTGTCAGTCAGTCACGGTACTGTTTTACAGGTATAGATAAATAAACAAAACACATTACTATAATAAGAAACAAGGTAGCCTCCAAGTTCATTATGGTCACTCAATGGTAAATAAAAAAAAGCATTGAAGGAACCCACATGCCGTGTCGTAAGAATTCGCCAAGTGTGGGTGATAACACTGAGAAATTACAAGGTTATTTAAAGGCCAGGCTTGTTTTTAAACCGACCAATTAATTTTTTAAACCACTATGGGACTCCAAAAAGGACAATATGAAAAGGTAATTACCATCTTTGATTGTGACAAATGTGACGTAATAAAACAAGACGGATATTAAAAGGTTTTTAAGAACTGAGTTTTTATGGTGCAGGCAATGATATTACATACAATAAAGAGGTAGATATGTCATCAGCACGCCGAAAATGAAGCGCAGAAACAGCTACAAATTGCAGCCTCTTTGGCCACAAACTCTCTCTCAAATAAGGTCCAAACTTGCGCGCAAACGTCAAAATGTTCGGAACATGTTTTTGAATTGTCTTGTGAGCATACGACGTATCTTTACTTATGATATCATTGGGTGCAGGGAAACAAGATGGATATTAAAGGGTTTTTGAGAACTGAGTTTTTGTGGTGGAGGGAAAATGTCTTTAATCGTCAGAGGTGAGGGATATATCGCAAAATATCCCACTTTTAAGGTTCCGTAGGTACCTCAAAAGAAAAATGCGAAACCCTCATTGGATCATTTTATAGTCCTGTCAATTTGAAGTATATCAAAACTGATAGGATAAGTACTTTGCCTAGAATCATGAAACTTGGAAGCGCATTCTCGCTAGATCAAGTCTGTTTTTACTTAACACTGTCATCTTATGAGAAACGCTGCATTTTGAAAGTGTTAACACAGATCAAAGCACCACCCAAAGGTTGGCTGGTAAGATGCCTTAAAGGTATCCCTTTAAGGCATCTTACCAGGTCCACATTTGTACTAGAATTTGATTGGTTCTAACTTGTGTTTTGTCCTGTTTTTTTGTACAATAAAGTGTTCACTTCCTTTCTTATTTACAAGTAAGATTACAGCAATCTGAGCAGACCCTTCTAGCAAATTCACGTTTACCAGTTCACTAACTTAAAACAGCGATAATACACATAACTTATGCAACTCTATTCAGTTATTGACTAGGCAAATACGACATAACTACTAATGTTTCTTTCAATTGGCGTATAGGACAAATCTGCGAACAAACACTTTCAACTCCACTGAAACATTTTAAAACCCACAATACAACTGAAGTGTTTTGTCTTATACGACATTTGAGATTGTAACCCAATACGTGCATAACAAGAAAGTGATGTAATGTCAAAGACATAAGACAATGGAGTCGAAACGCGTGTGACGAGCGTGCGTAGCCAGTTTTTGTTAAGTGGCTTTTTACTTGACTGACTTAGTACTGTTGATGTTTTACGGCGTTTACTTCCTTCATGATGTATGTGCTATTTTACTTTCTTTGTATTATACGTCAAGATATTTGAGCCTTTAAGTTTGAAGTTTACTTTCTTCTGTATCTGAAATAGGCGAATCGCTGATTTTTATTATTGTTCTAATAGTCATCTCCAGGGGGGCTAGCACGCGTGCCATTTTGTCGCTTGTCGCTCAGTGCGTCCTTCACTGATTCTATCACTATGAAAGGGACGCACTGCACGACAAGCTATTGTGCAGCCTATTTATGTCCCACTGTTAGGCATAGAAGAATTTATATTGAAATCGATAAACAAATAAATTCACCAAGCCGGCATGACAGTGCTGACGGATGGCGGGATATTATGTTTCGGCTCCAAAAAACACTGGACTGCATTGTGTGCTTACCATCAGGCGACATGTAGTCACTTTGCCGAGCTGCTATAAAAAAAAAATTGAGCCGTGACGATTTCCCCGTGCCCGTGTACGGTGAAATAATTCTAAAAGCACTTTTTGGGCTACAAGAAATGGTGGTAAATACAAGAACTGTTTATTGAACACCACATGTCATGAACATAACAAACAAAACAGAAAAAAGGTACAGAAGAAAATGCAAATTAGGTAGCAATACTTTTTAACAGACTTAAAAAAAAAGGACGTAATTAATTCGACACGTATGTATGTACCGGAACTACAAGTTATTCACACATGATAATCTATTCATTTTCAAACCAATATGGCACCGACCTCAAAAAAGAATCGTAAGACTCTAATTGTTCTGTACCAATTTTTAATTTAGTTTTTGTTGATTAATTTCGTGTATCTCATCTAATTTCCAGCCTATTTACGTCCCACTGCTGGGCACAGGCCTCCTCTCAGAGTGGGAGGGCTTGGACAATGGTTCTCACAAGGGCCCAGTGAATATTATTATAGGAATACTATTTCATAATTTTGAGTTTACTTATTAAGTAAACGCAAAAAAACGTTACCGTGATTTTTAAAGTCGATTTTTTATTACTATTTTTTATTTCACATAGTTCTTCATCCGGACAAGTTAGAAAAGCTGGACAGTATCCGGACAGAACAGATCTGGTTAAATATCATCGTGGCGGTACTTCAAAAGAAACAACGTGGAGTTTCTTTTCCGCATACAACAGAAGACTATTTATTTTTGTATTGTACGCTAACTACTGTCATTACAGAAACAATATCGTACACTTTCGCTAATGCTTTACAAGCTGTCGCAAGCTGTAAACAAGGGGAGTTACGACATTGTGACGTTACGTCTTTTTGTCGTATGTCACCCTCGTTGTCGCTTTGGTTTGAATTATGTAAATTGGATTGCTATCAATGCAGCAAATGTGTTATAATTTTATCATTTAAGTCGTACAAGTGTTAATAAGAATCCAGGGCATAACGTCTTCAGCTGGCTGGTTTAAGACATTTTATCATGACTTTTCATGCGTCCAATCATTACCAACTTCGATTAAGTATGCAAGTTGTAGGTTTTTTAAAGGTTCCATAGTCAATAAAGGTACTTATTATTATCTTCAAATCTGCTCATTCGTCTGTCTGGTATTATCTAATTCCTTTAATTAGAGGGTTGTTGTTTGGATTGGTTTCGCGTTTTTAGGGCTCCAAACCCAACATAGCTGTCTCTCTATCTGTTTGTCCGCTCTTAAGAGTGCTGTATATTTAGAACAGACTTGAAATCTCCACAGAATATGCATTAAATATGGCCGCAATACAAGATACGTGTTTTTGAAAATGCTTCAAGGTGGTGTGGAATCCTTCGTTAGGGAATCTGACTTGCACTTGGCCGCTTTTTTTTAAAGTTGTCGGCTGTCTAATGATAGCGATAGCGACAGTGATAGCGATAGCGATAGTGTTAGCGTTCCAACTTACACAATCAGACGTTTCGGATTGAAAAATACATGCAATTTGTTTGGTTTGCGGTTGATGTAACTGTTACTTAATTGTGGATTAATGAATCTGGTTGTGAATGCGTTTGCGACAAGCGAATGTTGTGTCAATGTTAGCTATCGCTAGTCAAGAATCCGATAATATCGCTAGTGTAGAGTGAGGCCAATCTGTCAATTTCCACCAATCATAGGCCAGTAGCTTGTCTCTCATTGGTGGAGAATGACAGATAGACCTCACTCCGCTACTAGCAATCCTAGCGGATTCTTGACCCGAGATAGTTCTCATTAGGTGTAGGCTTTTGGCTTTTTGGTGGAAATCGTTAGTGGAAAAGAAATCCGCCAAGTGCGAGTAGGACTCGCGGACAGAGGGTTCCGTACAAATTTTGCGCTCCCAGAGCCACCAGGTTTACGAATTAAACCGAAACATGCCGAACTCGACTTATATGTGAGTGATCCGTTTACTTCACCATGATTGGAGTCTCACGGTAGTTTCATGTGAAAAGTGGCCAATGTTATTGTAGTTGTGCTAAATTGCGTGAAATACTCGAAAATCTTATCACTAATCCTGCGGCTAAGCAGCAGTACTTGCACTGTTGTCTTCCGGTGTGGCGAGTAAGACAGCCGGTGTAATTACGGGCACAAGAGGCATTTCATCTTAGCTCTCTAGGTTGGCAACGCGTCTACAAACTTCTCGGGGTTGCGGGTGTCTATGGGCAGTGGTGGTAACTTACAATTAAGTGATCCACTTGCTTGCATGCCTTCCTTTTCGTATAAAAAAGCTGTGTGAAATGAAAACAAAAGTACCTAGGTGCGTAACAGTACTATATAAGTCTGAGTACACATTAAGAGTCATTCCTTGAATGACGTTTTGGTTCCGTTGTCCTTATAAGGTGACTATTATGGAGGCTCTTCACTTTCACTGCTTATCCATACGGGTACTGACGGGGAAAGAAAACAATTCAATCAGGACCGTGTTTTATATAGCTACAAGTTAAAATATATTTACAAGTCCCTTTCTAATAAAGTAAAGTAAATAAAGTAGCTTTATAAAACACGGCCCAGGTGTCTTCACCGGTTTATCATGAAATTGCCGACACGCGTTTCACAGCTATTTCATTTCATCGCGTTTTCATTTTATCGAAAGCTATTTTCTGTTTTATTTTCTTAACCTTTTGATTTAAAAACTAACATGAACCTAACTTGTACAACAAATGATAAAATTATCCTGAAATTATTCTGATTTTAGCGGAAAATAGCTTTCGCAGAAATGAAAATGCGATGAAATGAAACAGTTATGAAAATGAGACGTTTGTTGACATTTCAAGGGACTCCGGTCTTCGTCTTTACCCCTTGGTCGCATAACTAATTATCATCATCACCAAACTTAATTTTGTAGTGGGAGAGTCATATTGTAGCTATTTGCTGTCGTACGAATGGGCCGGCTCGTCCAGGGAAGTACCACCCACACGCAGAATATCGGCGTGAGCATCAGCACTCCTGTTGCGTTTCGTTCAGTCAGTGAGAATGCCGGTAAATATTGCGTATAAGTATACTATGAATTATATTATGCCAGACTAAAGAGTAATAATTTGAATCATCTTTTAAGACATAAACAAAAACTTAACAAATTATGTTATCTCATAAATAAACACAAACACGAAACGGACTCATAGCGATAATCACCCACATAATTCCACCTATTTGTCATAACATAAAGTCATAATTACCAACATAACATAAAGAGATTGATGTTGCACATAAATCTAGCTTATCATTCTAGGGCTCCCGGCGGTTTCTACTTTTGGGAGTTCCGTGCCAAAAAATGTTGTAGGTATATATCTTTTTCGACCCACATTCCAAAAATCCGCTGTCTGCCAGTACATGACACAGGGCACACATATGTTGAACGTTAACAGTCATCATCATTAAACCAGCGCGTCACTACCGTGACGTGGCGACCGCAGATCGCCTTTCCACACCCCGCGCGCCCCGCGCTCACCCCCGCTCGCGTCCCGAAGCGCACACAGCCGCAAGGTCATTAACTGCACACATGCGACAGTGTCGTTTCTGGTTACGTTAGTTAGCATATAGGTATATTCTTTGATTAAACGTAAGAGCTATACGCTTGTCGGTGGAATGTCTTCCAAGCATCTCTCCTATAAGCCAGCTCCTTGACCTCCTGATACGACACGACACCAGCCTTCTCCTTTATCTGGTCTACATAGCTTCGCCTAGGTCGACATCTTCCTCTCTTTCCTTCAATTTTTCTTCCTAAAATGGTCTTGAAGAAGTTGTTATAATGATAACAGGCAGACAGACAGGCAGATTTTTCACAGGCTGTGTATTACTATAGCCGCTAAAACGAAATAAGTTACGGAATAAAGGGATCTGATACAAGAAATGTAGTTTCTTTTTGCAGCTACTTCTTACCATTCGTTTGCGGGCCAGACTCACACTTGGCCAGTTTTTCTAGCCCGAAGTCGCCCGAAGTTGTCCGAAGTTGTATGATGTCCTCGGGCGAGGCGCGTGTGGTCTGCGCATACGCATTACGACTATAAACTACTTAATTCTGATTTGATTGATGGGAAAAAATTGTTATGTCAGGGCATCGGCTTGCTTGTAAGAACGTTAAGGAGGAAAAGAAATACTAACTACTATTAGTTTCTTACACCCAATAAAGTAGAGTGTGTCCCTGTGTTCTACACTGGCCCAATCGTTGGCACCTTCAATTTTAATACGTGACGAGCTTTAATAAGGTGACGAGCAGGGTGTCAATTATTGGAATTAACGTGTTAATCACTGGGACGTTTACCTTATTTAAGTTCAATGAAATGCTTATGTAGGAAGTGTGCAATACGGTTTATCATCAAATTGCCGCTGTTTCATTTAATCGCATTTTCATTTCATCGAAAGCTATTTTCTGACTTATTTTCTTAACCTTTTGATTTAAAAACTAACCTAACCTATACAACAAACAGTAAAGTTATCCTGAAGTTATCCTGATTTTAGCAGAAAATAGGTTCCGATGAAATGAAAATGCGATGAAATGAAACAGTTATGAAAATGAAACGTTTGTCGACGTTTCAAGGGACTCCGGCCTTCGTCTTCACCCCTTGATCGCATAATTAATTATCATCATCACCAAACTTAATTTTGTAGTGGGAGAGTCATACTGTAGCTATTTGCTGCCGTACGAGTGGGCTGGCTCGTCCGGGGAAGCAACAGCACCCCTGTTGAGTTGATGAAATGAAACAGTTATGAAACGTTTGTCGACGATTCAATGGACTCCGGTGCAATACTTATGTGGAGTAGTATGCAAAATAATGGTTAAGCAACGGTTAAGGACTTATAGTGGAATTCCTTTAGTGGTTAGCGTACTGTTGGGAAAACAAAGCTTATTGTTGGTTTAAAATATTCCACAGTATAGTTTGCCAATTGTTTGGACCATGAAGTGGCTATTGCTTGGACACGTAGCTCGTAGTAGGTACTATGATGGTCGATGGGCATTAATATAAACATCAGGATATGCCCCTAGGAACATTTTGAAACATGAACGGTGTTGTCAGCCCGCTGGCGGGAAGCAGCGCGCGGCTCATATCACTGGCTCTAATTTTAGTGCCACAAAATTACAAAATCGGAGTACCTAAGGGCCTTTCCATTCGCTTTACAAGTATGTCTATGGGACAAGTTTGAGTATGGGGATAAGTTTGTAAAACAGTGGACGTCCTCAGGTTGAAAAAAACTGGTCAAGTGCGAGTCGGACTCGCGCACCCAGGGTTTCGTACAAAGATTTTCGCGCATTTCCCCAGCGTTTTAAGTTGTCCAGTGTTAGAGCCCTGCTCTTAAGCAAAATGTACGCAGTGTGGGGTCATTTTATATAGGTGACTTATACAGACAGACATAAAAATTTAAGATTTTGATAATTTTCTGAGAGGCTGTGCTGTAAGAGCTACCTTCATACCAAATTTCAACTTTCTAGGACAACTGGAAGTAGGTAGGCAATTTGTATGGAAATTTTAATGACTGTATCTTTTGATTGCGTGATGCATGTACTTATGATGTGTGTAGATAAAATTTACTATACTTACCACGTGAAATGAAATGTGAAGGAACTCCAGCACTTTTCATCTTGGCAGTGCAGTATCGATCTCGTTCGCGGCGTGTAGTACTTTCGATTTCAAAAGCAGCGATACCGTATCGCATTACCGTATGCCGTACTACATGCGTTCGCGTTTTGGGTTACCGGAGCGGCGTGGCAATGACCGTTTCGTCAACATCATCGTCCCCAGCCTTTGCTACGTCCCACTGCTGGGCACAGGCCTCCTCTCAGAATGAGAGGGCTTGGGCTATAGTTCCCTTTTATATATGTATGTTTTTTTTTATACAACGAGGAAGGGAAACGAGCAAGTGGGTCACCTGATGTAAACTTATGTAGGTAACCCTTAATCGTCAGTTTTTCTCGTAAAATCGAAAATGAGAGTTAGGATATGGTGTATATGGAAGCGACTGATCACATCGAAAGATAATTACGCATTAACGCTTTGTAAGAACGTAGGTACTTTCACGACGTCGTATGGTTACGCGCACCAGTAAAATGCACCCGTTTGCGCATGCGTTGCACAACATTGTGTTGACATCCTTGCGCGTTAAATCAGAGTACAATTTGCGCTATGTACTTAGTTAATATCGAGCCAACTGTAGCAACTGTACCACTTTTTTTGGTGGGAGAGCCATACTGTAGCTATTGTAGTGGGAGAGTCATACCGCTGCTATTTGCTGCCATACGAATGGGCCGGCTCGTCCGGGGAAGTACCACTCTCTCGCAGAAAATTGGCGTGAAGCGACAGCACCCCTGTTGAGTTTCGTTCTGTGGTGCCGGAGGCCCAATCCCCCTCCCTGCCTTTCCTCTATCCCTTTTCCTCCTTAAAGGCCTGCAACGGACTAGTGACTCTCTTAGGGTTGCTGGTTCTCATGGGTGGTGGTGGTCGCTTACCATCAGGTAACCCTCTTGCTCGTTTGCCTTCCTCTTTCAATATAAAAAAAACTGAATTTCGTAGAAAATGTCATGGTGACATCGCATTGCCTGACAAGAAAAATCATTATGACACTTACTGTGAGACCGTTCTACGGTGGGTCAGGAATTAAATGGTTTGGCTGTACCTACAGTGCTCAAAAATGTCTAGGGATCAAATGGGAGTCCGCTTATAATGTTGATCCCTAGACAGAGGGAGGCAAGCGAGCAAGCGGGACACCTGACGGTAAGCGATCACCGCCACCCATGAGAACCAGCAACCCCAACAGAGTCACTAGTCCGTTACCGGATTTCACTGTCCTTAACTACTTAGTCAAAATGTTTACTCTCGCAGTAACATTAAACATATTTACAGTTATGTTTTTAAATCGTCCCCTGAACACGCCCCTTTTCTATTCCTAACAATTACTGAGCCCTTTCCCGTTTAACTCAAGATAGAAAGTAACATCGTGAAAGCTAAACGTCTGCACTAAATTTCTCAGCACTCTTTTCTGCGCAGTGACAGGATGGGAAGCAGCCAATCGCGTCATCGCGCGACCTCACGACGCGACCCGAGAACACCCGAGCTCGCCCGAACCCGGGGCGATTCATTACGAGGACCTTTCGGGAAAAAGAAGTTTACTGACTAATTTCTAATGGTATTCGGCTTTATTATTGAGCTCGTTTTATTTTTCATTTTTATTAAGAACCTTTTTTTTGTCGACCGGATGGCCTAGTGGTTAGAGAACCTGACTACGAAGCTTGAGGTCCAGGGTTCGATCCCCGGTCGGAGCAGATGTTCCGTATGATGAATACAAATGTTTGTTCTGGAGTCTTGGATGTTTAATATGTATTTATTTATCTATGTATGTTTATCCGTTGTCTAGTACCCATAACACAAGCTCTGCTTAATTTGGGACTAGGTCAATTGGTGTCGATTGTACCACGATATTTATTTATTTACTTATTTATTAAAATGCCTGGAATGCAATAGCCAGACATACTTACCGACACTACTCACACCACTAACATAATAATTATATACAGTCGACGAAATTGATTCGCGAACCTATCTCTGTGGGTTCTTTTCACAATGTCTACTTTACCATTATGTATGGTTTCGCCCATTGTTACCTTGTGGTGTTCAATAAAGTGTTATTATTGTATTGTATTGTATTGTACCTACGATTGTGTGACAATGTTCACGTTGCTTCAAATGTACGAAAAAAACAGGTTATTTGTGGCTTAATTGGCAGGGCGTATTACAAAATACCAAGTTGGGTTCAACTTAACTAAGCTTTCTTTACTTTCTTGGGGATGTTGATGAGTACTTTAATTACTGCTGATTCATACCTGAAACCAAAGAAATGTGACCAAAGGGCTGGCAGTTTTCTCTCTCAAAGAATCAGCATCGCTATTCAGCGAGGCAACGCTGCCAGCCTTTTGGGCACTATGCCACGGGGGCCTTATTTAGATTTAATTTAGTTTTAAGTTGTAGTTTATTTAGTTTAAGCTTAGATTTAATGTCATTGTAAATTGCTTTTATTATGTAAATAAAGTAGTATAAGAAATGTGGGTTAATTACATGTTTAGATTATATTTCCTGAAAATATTGTACATTTTTCATTATTAATACCATCAGCTGAAGGGAAAAGTTACACCTTGTCGTAAATATGATATGCGCAGTGTGTCAAGTATTAACATGTCATATTCGATGATGCCAAGTTTGTAATTCGTTCATGAATGAACGCACGTCACCGGCCAAATATGACTGCGAAGGTTTCGTATCTGTGTCGAGGCTGTTGACGTTTAGCATGCTAATGTTTCGATGTTTATTGTTTATTGCTATCTGTGCATCTTTTGTTTCGATTCGGAATTCGATCGGTGTTCGAATTCGATTGTTTTTCGGTCTTGTCTCTGGCATTATGCGGCAACGACATAAATGTATAATTTTGATTTTATCGCTATGTTAATTGCGACGTAACATTTTTTGTTGATTTTGATTGACGTGTTCGCTCGCATAAACTAGTAAGTATACACTATCAAAACTATCAAATAGACTTCATGAGAGAGAAGTGAGTCTATGACTTGCTCAAGGCCAAAATTAGGAACGTTTATAAGGAAAGACACATAGAAAACGTTGGCCTAGAGTATATACTATTTAAGAATAAAAATAAGAATATTAAGAAGTCTTTATTTCGCAACAGCAACGCAACAATACAGGTCAACATAAAATAAAATAAAACACAGTTGCGAAAAAGGAATCCACAACACAAGAATTGTTTAGTGTTGGAATCCATCAGTGGGGAAACCATGAAATAATTTTCAAAAGCACCACATTTTTATCATTAACTTTGCTAGTAAACGAGACTTAGACACAGAATTGTTTTTCTTCAAAAGGGACTTTGTCTCGGTGCCTAATTAGTCGTATATCTACGCTTTAACATACAGTTAAAAGTTGTAATGTTTGGAGTTGACTGCTTTATACAGTTAATGAATTTAAGAGCCTAACCAATATGGCATCGAGTGTGTTAACACGTTTTAATGAAGCAACTTACGACTCATATATGCCTGCTTTCGTGCCTCGGAAGGTTGTAATGTAACTTAAAAAACTTGGAAACCCGCCGACATATACATTTTAAAGCTCAATATCTCAAAAAAGAATCACCGATGTTGACGAAACTTAGTCAAGAATCATCTCGATTGAACTAGGCTGGGATTTAAAATAGTTGCGTCCAAGATGGTTTACATGCTTAGGTGCTACGATGCGGACAGACACACAGATACTCAAGTCAAAACGGTAACACCCCTCTTTTGGGAGAGCTAAAAAGTAATCACTTAGGTATTTTTTGTGATATTTTATTACTATATACAAGAAAAATAAGAAAAGATTCTTGATTGAATCAGGCGTCACCTTGCGAAAAGAGATGGTTATTGAATTCGCATTTAATTTGGTTAAGTATGTTAATTATTCAAAGCCTAATACATTAATACTACCTCTAGACTTGATTTTAAAATCAGTTTCTGCAAAGCACTTAAGTAGGTACCTAATAACATATTGCCAAATCTGACAGAGGTTTTAGTTTCTCAGACGCTAATAGCATTTCTGATAAGAAACGAGTTACGTATGATCATAAGAGTTAGGTATGACAAAACTAAGGTATTTTAATAGACATCTTTTTTAGACAAGGTAAATGCGACTCTGAAGTAAGGAAATAGAGTACAGATTAATTTAATACGGTAAGTTTTCCTCGAATAAAAACGTGTAAATGCTAATGCTTATTTTTTTTTTTTCATACAAATTTTGCATTTGCAAATAATTTTGATTCAACATAAAATCCAATAAGTTAGCTACGATACTGTAATGAAAATGAAAAAAAAAAAAAAAAATTTTATTATTCGAATAACATACAACATAAAACCGGCTTCTGGATCCTGTGCTAAGAATCCCTGTGTTACAGGATACAGGTGGTAGGTATATAAAACAAGACTGAACAATACATTGAGAAAATCTTACAGAGTAAAATAATATAATATTATTTATGTGCTAGTGAACCTTAAACTACAAGTGTATGAAGGCGGTGTGTCAGTCATTGTCAGAAGAAAACCCAGAAATAATTGTGTTTTAGGTTTTTATTTAATTCGTCACAAATTATTCACAAGCCCAACACAAACGACAAACGCAATTTATAACTAATTACACTTCACTTAATCAACTACCCGCGCACTAAGAAAGCAGCTGCGGTTTAATTATTTTAGCACAGCATGTGTCTCGGGCCAGAGCCAAGTCAGGAATGATCCCCCAGTAGGCTTGAGTCGGTCAGGAACTAAGAACTGTTAGGAATGAACTCCCGTCGCGGAGCGAAATGAACTAAATCCTTTCGCACGATTTGAATCGGTCTTCGCTCCTTTAGTTCAGTAGGTAGAGGAGTGGAGTGGATGAATCGCTTGAGCGGAACGGAGCGAGTGAGAGTGACCGAAACCGAGGAGCGAGATAAATAGCGCTCTTTCAAAGTGTCTCTAGAGCAAGTGGGAGCGAGATGAACAACTATCATTCCGTTCCATGTCCTTCACAGATCAAAACAGTTCCAACTCGTTCACTGAACTACTGAACTAAAGGAACTAAAAGTCCGAACTAGTTTCTTTCGCCGATTGAACGAGATCGGAGCGCTCCCTTTAAAGACCGAGTAGGCACAACTCTATCCCCCAGATCGGTACTCGCCCGCCGCGGACTCGCCCGCCGACGCAAACAACTCAGTGCCCTAAGCACGACTTGTCGAATCCTGCGTCACGTAAAGTCGAATAGTAAACTACAACGAGTTTGTATGACGTTTGGAACAGCGCCCGCCCGTGAGCGTATTTGGAACTAAAATTTAGTATGAGATTTCTCGATCTCGATACGATAACCGTAACGTAACGCAGGATTCGACAAGTCGTGCTTGGGGCACAGGTAGTGCACCTGGGAGGGAGGAGATGACGTCAGTGACCGTTCTTTGGCCCGATACATGTGCTATTTTTCAATGCTAGACGTCGCGCCGTCATGTATAATTGTTGTGGGTGAGTGAGTGGTTGTGTGAGTGTATGTGCAGATAAATCGGTAGATGACATTTCATTTCATTTCATTTCATTTCATTGCTAAAGCTCAAAAAATTTAAACACTCGATACAGTCATATATTTACGACACAATTGTCTATACGGTGGTTTACGATTAGTATATTTAAAGAACTTTCGTGAGCCAGTCAAAAACTTGCTTTTAATTTTTTTTTACTTATATTCAAAGTTCACAATAAAAACTAAATTTAATCTAAACTAAAACAATGAAATAAATGCTTATTCACATTAATTAAAACATGTTTTACAAGAAGTCCCCTTGAGCATGGTACCAAAGATACTGGCAGCGTTCCCTCTTTGGATGGCCAGGGTTAGCCTTCGCCCGAGAAAGCTGCCATCTCTTCGGTCCCCTGGTACATCGACTAGACAATATTTGTGACTTACAGATTCATGTTTTATTTATTCTAAGCACTGCTATAATTTATTGTAACCTACAGAACTATTAAACACTCCTACGTCGCAGCATAACACATTAACCGGGCATTTTGCGAACCGGCCAAGAAACCAGTTAGATAAATGTCATAATCTAAGCTCTTAACTTTAATTGAAAGCTTCGAGCTTTTGTACAGGGAGTGACGTGTACGGGGAAAAGCTCTTTGTAAATGTGATTAAAGTATTAAGTTCGTTGCGAAGTTTCTTGGAAGTGATTGAGATGGTAATTTGGATGTCGGATGTTGGGCGACGTGTGAATAAAATTATTAGAAATATAAATATTGACTAATGAAGATCACACACACATACACACACATCAAGAATAAATTGAATATGCTTACGATATCCAGCACGCTGGACTTAAAATTGGCTTGGTTCGTTATGAGAATTAGTACTCGTGGTCGAGGGTTTTTAAACTTTCTGAACAACAAAAAAAGGTGAGATTAAAATTTGCTTCAATATACGCGACACAACCTGCATAATGTACTCGTAGTTTCGTTTCAAGAAAATAGTAAGTAGACTATTCTCACGTCTTAAACATACCTAGGATTTTTTTTTTACGCACAGTATTAAAGATTAAAGTGTTCAAAAACTATATATCTAAGTACCTTTGTAACACATGTATATTAAAGCTGGTGTGTAATACAGATACAGCAGCCCAGACCCTTGTAATACAAAACTAAATGTTTATTTTTAAACAGACTCGCCTAGAATCATACAAATCATGTAATGTAGATAAAGTTTATCATAAACTTATCTGTTACGATAGCGTGCTTGAAATCATTTGCCTTATTTACTATTATTATCCAGATAACGATCTTTAAAATATAATTTACGCTGAGTTCAAGGTGAAATACAGAGCAAAGTACCTCAGGCGGCACTTTAGCATTACTTAATATATTAAATGTGTTAGGTCTTTCAGAATAAGTGACATAATTGCAACGATTATGTTACACTGCCGATGCCGTTCGATTAATAATAAAATTGTTTAACTGTGTTTCGAAGCTCAGTTTAGTCACTACAGTTTTTATACGTTAAAGTACCGTAAGATGCTAAGTTTTATTCAAGTCACGGCAGCTTACAAACAAAAAAAAAAGAATAAAAATGCTGTAGTTGTGGTGGTAGCTAGGCCTGTGTGACATGTGTTAAAAAGATAATATAAACGCTACCTATCGTTCGTAAGTATTTTCTTCCAGAACCAATGTCGCTTCTTTTTGCCATCCATTTGCTATTAATGCACACACGAAAACCACTACGCAATCACGCACACAATTATTAGTGCAACTACACAATGTGGATGAATTTCCGCAATTACAAATGCTGTAAAACTCCATTTTAGAGCACTGTTTCACGTGGCGTACGCATCACAGACGCGTCGACAAGGGCACGTCAGTAAGCCAAGCACGAGTTTTCAAATCCTGCGTAACGTTACTTTATCGTATCTAAATCGAGAAATCTCACACTACATTTTAGTTCCAAATGCGCTCACGGGCGGGCGCTTTTCCAAACGTCATACAATTTTTTCGATAACGTCACTACACATAGTGAAATAAAACGGATCACTCACGTACATAAGTCGAGTTTAGCCCGACATGTTTCGGACTAATTCGTAGTCCTTCCTCTGGAAGCGCACGACCCAGCGTTTTATTTCAATATGATTGAGTCTCACGGTACTTTCATGTTACAAACGTTACTTACTCTATTACATTACGCAGCATTCTAAAACTCGTGCTCGACCCTCCGTCCTCTTATTATTACTTCTGTGGATCCAATAATGATTGTACGATCAAATCGACCTTTTATTCACACTATGACTCACCAACGCCAACTGTGTTAAAAGGATCTGCAAACAATGTTTAACATGCAAGTATATCGCAAACCGGCCACTTTCACAAAAGTCTAATTTCACTTTTCTCTACAGCTTCAGAGGGTCGAGCACGACTTTACGAATGCTGCGTAACGTTACAGCACATGTAGCACGGCGCGCCATTTTGTCGCTTGTCGCGTAGTGCCTCCCTTCCGTCGTGATGGAATCAGTGAAGGACGCACTGAGCGACAAGCGACAAATTGGCGCGCGTGCTAGCCTCCCTGTTATCGTATCGAGATAGAGAAACCTCATACTAAATTTTAGTTCCAAATACGCTCACGGGCGGGCGTTGTTCCAAACGTCTTACAAACTCGACAACGTTTATTATTCGATTTTACGTGACGCAGCATTCGTAAAGTCGTGCTCGACCCTCAGTAAACGTTCCTATTGTTTAGTATTTAGATCGAATTCTAATGTTACCAGATGTTGACGATAAACTCTGTTTTTCTACAGTACTTTATATTATGCATACGAATTGTATTTAAATTTATTTAAGGCGCTACCTGCAATATAAGTAATTATCTATACTTATAATATAAAACAGTACCGTGACTGACTGACTGGACCTAGAGACTTGAAATTTGGCAACCATAACCTTGAGTATCCTAGAGGTGCACTAGGAAGGTATTTTTAGAAATTCCTGCGGGATAGGGAACTAGCCCATTTTGAAATATGAGCCGCGGGAATAAGCTCGTTATACATGTAAAGAAATGGTTATAACATTTCTTTATTTTGAATTCGGCCGTGCCTCGCTCTGTCGGTAAAACAGACGACCCCGTCGGTATAGCAGGACTGTCATGTCAATGTCATGCGGAATAGTTTTTAGAGGTTATAAAACGATTGTAAGAAGATTTTTTTTTTTTTTTTCTTGATTTTGTTTTCTGTTTTAAATTGTAATTTTAGCTCTTAGACTAATTGTTTTGTTCGCTTAAATTTAATCTAGTTTGTAAATATTCACTGTTAACTTTTGTTATTTTCGTGCCTTCTTTTTAAGTTGATGGACCTGGTAGCCAAAGCTCAATAAATTAAAAAAAATTAAAAAAATTGTAAGAAGATGATATGGCGTATATGACCAAATGTTATTTAATTTGTTTAGATTAGTAAAAAGAGATCTTTAAAGGAATTGACACTGTGAATAATAAACGTTAAATGTCGTTTCTTTGTTTACAGGTGAGTTTTCTTAAGTTCAGAGTGTAATAGGTACCTACTTAATGTGTAAAGTTTCATCTTAGAATATAACTCATTCAAATAAAACTTTGTTTACAGAGCAACACATCGTTAAATTCCTTGTCAAACAAATGAGAAAAATACCATTATATACATAAAACTCTTCCGTGACTGAGTGACTGACAGACAACGCACAGCCGAAACCCTTGGCTCTAGAAGGTTGAAATTTTGCATAGAGGTTGTCTTTATGATGTGGACAAGCACTAAGGACGGATTTGTTGAAATTCCCACGGGATAGAAAATAAACGGGGTTTATGCGCGTACGAAATCGCGGGAAAAACCGAGTAAAGTTTTAATATTTCAACCCATAGTTGGGGCATTTTCACAAACTGTGTACCATTAACTTTTTTTTAATAACCTAATAAATTTTGGATTATTTCTGCTCAGAATCACGAGGACCATCTATTTAAATAATAAAAAAAAGTGTCCCTAATTTTTTTGTCAGTTTTGTGACGCGTTTTTACATACATTCTATATGGGCCGTCACAAAACTGACAAATAAATTTTCTATGGAAAAATTTAGGACACTTTTGGAAAAACGGGTACACAGTTTTTGAAAATGCCCAGTTATAGACCATAAGTACTCCAAAGATTTTAGACCATAAGTACAGAGTTAAGTTAGGAGAATTTGTGTATAATTCGTCAAACAAAAAAAATGAATACGTCACAAAATGTTAAAACAAAATCACAAAAAACGTTCCACTATTTCTTACGTGCTGTTATTTTGATTAACGTTGTGTGCCCTATAAATTTGACATACCTACTGTATGCATATATCTTCAGTTGTACTTGGCAAAATGCGCGTTTCAACTTTCATTCACCACCAGTTTGTAGCATAAGTATTCTGCCGCTGGTCACCAGTCTCAAGGCGAGTGGGTCCATCGCCCACGCTGCGCAGGCGCTGCTAAACGCGATCGGTGTTAAGTAGTGTAAATATTTAAACGTATTGACGCCCGGATGGCCTAGTGGTTAGAGAACCCGACTATGAAGCTTGAGGTCCCGGGTTCGATCCCCGGTCGGGGCAGATATTTGTATGATGAATATGAATGTTTGTTCTCGGTTCTTGGATATTTAATTAGTATCTCAACAAGTACACGTATATTTTTCATTTATTTAGGATCTGACAACACATCGATAGATGAAGCGACGACCTGGTAAAGATCGCGGGACCGCGGTGGATGCGGAAAGCACAAGACCGGTCTGCGTGGAGAGCCTTGGGGGAGACCTATGTCCAGCAGTGGACGTCTATCGGCTGACTCATGATGATGATGATGACGATACAAGTTCAAATTATTTTATGATGATTTTATAATCATTGACCAGTATATATCACTAAAGAAATAAATAGATCACGTATGTCAGTCGAGCCAGAAATGTTTCTGACTAAGTAATCCGTAGTCCTTCCTCTTGGAGCATACGCTTCGGTTTACGTACCTCGTTATATGTCTCCGAAGTATCTAGATCTAGACGCCTTGCCGGAAAACGGAAAACCACACACAAACCTTCACACATGCATGCCAAATGACACAATCAAGCATCAGTCACAGACGTGTGTTGCGCCGTGTGAACTGATGACGTCACAATAATGACAACCCACGTGACAAATAAAGCTCGCTGCCCTTGTACTATAGAACCAACTGTGGAACCTTTTCGTAGAAAATATCATGGTGACATCGCTTTGCCTGACAAGGAAAATCATTGTGACAGTTACTGTGAGAACGTTCCACGGTGGGTCTAGAATGAAATGGTTCTAATGCATCGCCAATCTACAAAGCTAAATTGAAACGCCTTCTAGCCCCCGCAATGTCCCCTTTGTACCGAAACGTAACAGTGACAGCACTGCTACCTAGCGGCAGGATGCAAGTAAGACAGTGGTGCATTATATCCTACCTTAGAAGACGTTCAAGCAAACATGCCAAAGCCAAAAGAGATAAGATACTAAAGATAATTTATTAAAAATTGGAATAGTCAAAGATAAGTAATGTTTTACAGAAAATGTGTATCTCAGGATAACCGAGTTAACTTACATTTAAAACTTAAGATCTGGACCTTACCTGTCTTAATAACCGGTGCATGCTGAAATTGATAGCGAAATAAAATGCCTGTGACATACGGATGGACGGACGAAACTACAAGGGTACCGATTTTGCCATTTTGACTACGGAACTCTACAAAAGTGCTAAAAGATGACTCAATGTTTCGCATCACGTTGCGGCGTGTGAACTGGTGACGTCACAATTACCATGACAAATAACCATGTGCGAAAATAGACATTTGAAAGTTTGAAATGAAACCTTGTTTATCGGATTATCTATGTAATTGTTTGCTCAACACGTTATAGTAAAAAAAGTTTATCCACAGGTCACTCAAAAATCAATCTTATGTCCGGTGGGTAATTGATAACATTTAATATTTTTCACACCTGGAAATTAATATAGGTATCGAAAGGGCTTTGCCTCCTAAACACACCACTATGTTTATAAAAATTTAATATTACTTATTTTTTTAAATACAAGAGAATAAAATAAAATTACCAATTCTACCAAAACTACGCAAGAATGGGTGTAATACCTTTGCCCTTTTCAAACAAACCACGAGCACAACAATAATTTGACATGACACATATTATGTTTGACAATGTCAGATTTGACATCTTGGGTATTGTTTTTTTGATCGTGACAAGACAAAGATAATTGATCCATCCTAGCGATGTTTCGGAGTTACGTCCTTTTGGAATAAGTACCTTTTAATAAATTAATAATAAATTAATTACAAATCCTAATGAAAATTTAAAATCGTAGGTTTGCTCCTCTTTCAAAGTAGATTGCAGACAATTACTTGTAATCAAATTATAGTATCAAAAATATGAAATGTTGTCAATTGCGTAACTATTTTGACACCCGTCATCGGATTGAAATGACGATTTTTGTACGACTGTGACAGCTGGCTGTTTCTGATACCAATTGTAAGCCCATACAAAAACTGTCAAAACGAACACGATATCGATTGTAAGCGAGATAGACAATAAGTTAGCTGGTCATAAACGCTTTGAACATTTCTCAATTTAACTACATTTAACAATTAAATACATCCTAACTAATATTATAAATGCGAAAGTAACTCTGTCTCTCTGTCTGTCTGTTTGTCTGTTTGTTACCTCTACACGGAAAAACCTCGGCACCAATCTAAGTGAAATTCGGTGAGATAGTTTGAATATTGAGGAATAACATAGGCTACTTTTTATTCGGGAAAATTGTTAAGTTCCCGCGGGATAGCGATAACCGAAATCTACGCCGACGAAGTCGCGGGCAACAGCCAGTATTACATACATGACTAAAGTACTAATAGACTCTATCTAGTCGTCAAGACTTTAAGGTTTACTTTTTAACGTCTGATTAAATAATCAATTAAATGGGCATTTTCCTTCAACTTTTGCTGTCAAGCGTTACTTAAGTTACGTTTAAATCACGTCTTAATGGTCAGTTTTGTGACGAAATGTACCTATGTGTCTGACATAGATCGTCAATTTTGTGACGACTGCTAACCATATTTAACTATTTAATGATTCACTGAAAACGCCGAAATACGTTAAATCAATTAAATAAATAAATAGTACAAATTATTGCGGTGGATGCGGAAAGCACAAGCCCGGTCTGAGTGGAGAGCCTTGGGGCAGGCCTATGTCCAGCAGTGGACGTCTTGCGGCTGACATGATGATGATGATGCTGACAAATTAATTGTTATGAATTAGAACCACAGTGGGAGTTGCCTCCATCTGATTCATTTTTGCACACGGCACGATGCGTCATATCACAATTGTCATGTCACAAGTACAGAACATTTTATAATACTAATTTGGACTTTATTAAGGAGTTAAAAAGGTTCAAGTTAGAGATAGCATAAACTCAAAGGGCAGTTACGTCGTTTTGAAACGCGTTCCAAATGCATGAATGTAATTCATAAATTGTGTTTTATTTTAATGTGAAATTGATTAAAAAACAACCAGTATTACTTCGGATACTATTACGAAGACCTTAACATATATCTCTACATTTACATAAAACTTCAGCCTTCAGTTTTCATTTTTAACTGACTTCAAAAAAGGAGGAGTTTCCATATTCTACTGCATTTAATTTTGCCTTTAACTTAGTTGTCACTTGTTTTGTTGCATATGTTAAAAAAAAAATACACTGTGAATCGACACAATTATGTGTTGTAATGTTATTTGCATCTAAAACAGTAACTTCATGAATTTTGAACTTCTTTTCTTCTTCTTTCGTGTTAGATTGCACCAGTCCTAAGACAAATATTGCTCCCTACACCCACGATTGAACCTGAAACTTTAACCTGGAAACTTCCAGAAACGTACACATGAAACATTCCATTTCTTCCCTCACACACAAACTTCAACTTGTAAAGCATACACAAACTTCAACTTCAACTTGTAACTTTCCAGAAATTGTGCACACGTCCAGCTAACCTCCTTGCGTGCGCACGATACACTTTTGCGCACGAATTTCAATTCTCATGTATATATGGCTATGCGCGTGCGTCCCATTATCAGTATGAGCCGATTGAACGACGCGCGCGTTGATAGCAGTGATAAGAAATCTATTATTGTAATGTAAGTACTTTTAAATTGTTTGTTGTAAGCTAAGGGCGTTGAACTCTCTACGTAAATGTGTTGATCTTTAATGATGAGCATTTTCTTTGGTCTTAAAAGTTGATGAAATGAGTTATTAATATCTATAACTGTTATTATCCCCTATGCATCGTAGAAAAGGGTGTTATAAGATCAAGTCTTACATTGTCTATTTGTCCGTTCGTCTGTCTGTGATCTGTAAATAAATAAATATCATGGGACAATTGACACGAATTGATCTAGTCCCAAACCAGACAAAGTCTGTACTATGGGTACTACACAACGGATAAACATACTTATATGTATAGATAATTAAACACCCAAGACCCGAGAACAAACATTCGTATTCATTACACGAACATCTGCCCCGACCAGGGATCGAAGCCGGGACCTCAGGCTTCATAGTAAGGGTCTCTAACCACTAGGCTATCCGGTGGTCGTATCTGTGACCTCATAGCCTTGGTTTCCGTGAACCGTGTAGCAACTGTAGTAAAGGCGTCATTTGTTTATTTTGTTCAGTGGGAATCGATGTTGTTTTGTCTCTTCTAGAAGAAAACAAGTGCGAGACGGACTCGCGCACGAGGGTTCCGTAGAAAGATTTTAACGCTCTTCCCCAGTGTTTAAAGAATTCCAGTGCTAGCAGAGCCCTGCTCCTAAGCAAAATGTACGCAGTGTGGGGTCAAATTATATTGATCAGCGAAATCTACAGGCAGACATAAAAATTAAAGATTTTGAGACTTTTTGGAGTGGTTGTGCTATAAGGGCTACCTTCATACCAAATTTCAAGTTTCTAGGACAACTGGAAGTACCCTTTAAGTTTTCAAAGTACGGCGATTTGTATGGAAACGATTTTTTAATGACTGTATCTCTTGATTGCGTTGACTTAGAAGATTGGTTTTTTCACAGCTTCTAGGGACCGCAAGCTTGAGTATTTGATATTAATTTCAGCATGCTATCTCCACGCGTTCCAGAGAAAAAGGGTCTTGACAGACAGACAGACAGACAGACGGACAACAAAGTGATCCTATAAGGGTTCCGTTTTTTCCTTTTGAGGTACGGAACCCTAAAAACAGTGTATTACTAAAAACAGTTTCTTATTTGCCGTCAGGGATAATAAAGTTGTTGTGTTTCAATTAAGCGAACAGCTTAGAGAGTTGTTGCTCTAAAAGTGAACTGACAGGAAACATCTGGCTTTAATAGTTATTTTTATGTCACAATCTAATACTTATTTTGTTTTCCTATTCACAAACAAAAACTGGATAAGTACGATTCAGACTCTGACCGAGGGACCGTGTGTAACATTTTTTGTTTTTTTTCCGATAAGGGTTCCGTTTTCCTTTTGAGGTACGGAACCCTAAAAACTCCTCATCTTTCAATAACTCTTTGTTAATCCGAGTTAAGACCTGCAAGAAAAATCATGCAAGTTGCAATACAACGCGAGGCCGTAAAGCAAACGAGTTGGGAGTGGGCAGTCGTACGCCGCAATGTATTGCAACTTGCATGATTTTTCTTGCAGGTCTAAACTCATCCTTAAGCTGATGCAATCGAGAATGTAAGCCAGAGAAAGTAATTACTTCAATTAACTAACAGGAACTTTCTTTCACAGACAATCGAAGCAAAATGTCGTGCTGCAAAGTAACCACTAACACTAACCGCCAATGCAATATGGAGTGCAACAAACCTGATTTCTTCTGTATGCCAACCGGAGGCAAGACCTGCGTTTGCGTCTGCGAGGATAGCAAGGGTAACATTGTAAGATGTGACGACTGCAAATGCCGCCCGTGCAACTGCAAGTGTGACGACTCTAAATGCACCTGCCTTGCTACTGGAGGAGCCGATCGCATCTGTGTTTACCGTGACGAGAAGGGAAACATCAAGAAGTGTGACGACTGCGACTGTGTTCAAGAAAAAGATGATGCAAGCAAGGCTTGTTGCAAGAAATGTGACAAGGATGGGTGCGTTTGCATTGCAACTAAAGGAAAGCCTTGTGTTTGCGTCTGTGAAGACGGCAAGGGAAACATTAAGAGATGTGACGACTGCAAGTGCAGCCCTTGCGACTGCAAGTGTGACGACTCTAAATGCACCTGCCTTGCTACTGGAGGAGCCGATCGTATCTGTGTTTACCGTGACGAGAAGGGAAACATCGAGAAGTGTGACGACTGCGACTGTGTTCAAGAAAAAGATGATGCAAGCAAGGCTTGTTGCAAGAAATGTGACAAGGATGGGTGCGTTTGCATCCCAACTAAAGGAAAGCCTTGTGTTTGCGTCTGTGAAGACGGCAAGGGAAACATTAAGAGATGTGACGACTGCAAGTGCCGCCCGTGCAACTGCAAGTGTGACGACTCTAAATGCACATGCCTTGCTACTGGAGGAGCCAATTCCATCTGCGTTTACCGTGACGAGAAGGGAAATATCAAGAAGTGTGACGACTGCGACTGCATTCAATATAAGAAAGACGCAAGCAAGGCTTGTTGCAAGAAATGTGACAAGGATGGGTGTGTTTGCATCCCAACTAAAGGAAAGCCTTGTGTTTGCGTCTGTGAAGACGGCAAGGGAAACATTAAGAGATGTGACGACTGCAAGTGCAGCCCTTGCAACTGCAAGTGTGATGAATCTAAGTGCACTTGCCTTGCTACTGGAGGAGCTACTTCCATCTGCCGTGACGAGAAGGGAAACATCAAGAAGTGTGACGACTGCAGCTGCAGTGCTTAAATATACGACATCGAAGTATATTAGTTTAAACGCCTGCACATTTAAATTCGTATAATTATAATCGTCATATGATAAGTTTATAATCATTATATATGATGTTTGTATTTTTCTTACTAAAATTGGTCAAAGGGTTAATTTGTAATATGTATATCTTAAATTTATGTACCTATCTATGTGGAGTTTTATGTAACTAGGGATTTTTTTATAAATAAAGTTCCAATATACCTGTATGAGTTCTTGATACTTGTTGATGTCTTGCTCTTGTTGAGATAATAAAAACTTGATGCAGAATATTAATTGTTTATTATAATCACAATTTAATTATAATAAGTAAAATGTGTGCGCACACTAAGAATGGCTGTCGTTAACTCGCGCCCATGCTTCTACAAAGGCAATTAAAAGAAAACTCGCTGAGCGTGCGCAAAATGATATCATGTACATCGTACAATACCTCTCTTTAGTTTTTCCAACTACTAAGTACTAGTAGCTGATGTACAGAACCTGTTTGTAAATAATCTATTTGTATGCTAAAGGTGCCTTTGAAGCTTTTGAAGAGCTCGTCACGTCTTAAGTTGGTTTGATAAAAATACAAGATAACTAGCCCATTAGTCTTCTGCATGTCGCAATTTATGATCTAAAGCTTCGCTTGCTTGGATAAATACAGTATAATATACATATACCTCTATATTATATCTCGGGAGTATAAAACTAGTGCCTCTGGGAGCTACAACCTCACGAATTGTGCGAGGTCCGTCCGGATCGCTACCACCATCTTACTCGTTAATCCCGCCGCTAAGCAGCAGTGCTTGCACTGTTGTGTTCCGGTGTGGAGAGTAAGACAGCCGGTGTAATTACGGGCACAAGAGGCATTTCATCTTACCCCTCTAGGTTGGCAACGCATCTGCAAACCCTCCGGAGTTGCGGGTGTCTATGGGCAGTGGTGATCACTTACCATCAGGTGACCCACTTGCTCGCTTGCCTTCCTCGTTGTATAAAAAAAAAAAAAAAAATTTTTGTTCTTTTTTGAAAAAAATTCATAACCAATTCGACAAAAAGAACTACTAATTATCGGACCTGCTTACAAAATTTCATGACAATAATATGTTGAGAAATGCGACCTGTAGAAGAAAATAGCCGGCATACGAAAGCATTTTTGGCCAAGCTGACACGAAGACGCTTCGCTCGCTCGGTCAAAAATTAGACACCCTGTAGCCACATGTGAGGTGTTACGCTAACTAGTATAATGTGTGGTATAATTATGATCATCACTACAACACTGTTGTATAGTTAAATTGGGAAATGTTATTACATGTCAAAGTGTTTTAGCCTGAACATAAGATTGATTTTTGCCTAACCAGTGGAGAAACTTTTTCTACTATTGCTGTACTTAAATATTAAAATAGTTAATAAATCTCTCAATTCTTTATTTCCAATTCTAAATACAAACTTCGATTATCTAGTCTGACATTTAAACTGATTTACTCAAGGTGTTTTGTAACATTAGATAATAATTATGACACATAATTTATATTAATAGAACCAGTTACTAGAAACGAGGCGTCTGCATTTTAAGTGAAAAAAACATCTAGCTGGTTAGAATTCACTTACAAAAACTTGAATTTTATTCTCAAATAATTTCAACAATTTACTTGGTTTGGGTAACATAGAATTAGCATAGCTTTGGTCTCTTAAATTATGTATGTCTTCTAAGCTTTATTATTTTTATAAATTCTAGCCAGTCGTTACTTTATATAAAAATATAGTTTTTTTTTATATCGTTAGACCTAAGTCCAAATGAACACCCTGTAGGTATAGCACAACTCACAGTGCGACTTCTATCTCGCGCGAGAACAACTGCCCGTCCTTTTCTGTCACTCAGAATGCAACGGGACGGGTAATATAATTCCGCGCGACAAACAAAGTAGCGGCCAGTCGTGCTAGCCCTACTGCCGTTCATACAATTTCGTTATTTAATTCTACAACCCATAAATAAAGTCTTAAAGAGATAAGTCCGCCTTTGTACTCAAATGTTATTGTTGTAACTTGTGTTTTATCCTGTTTTTTGTACAACAAAGTGTTTACTTACTTACTTAAAGTCTAAAATTTTTTAGACTTTAAGTAAGTAAGTAAGTATAAAATTTTAAGTAATTTAGTATAAAATTTTAGACTTTAAGTAAAAGAAAAACAAAAAAAAAAACAAAAGAGAGGTTTTAAGAAAAAGTTAAAGATCCTCTGACCTTAACAATACCTATATATCCTTTTTAAAACAAGTACATAATAACTCATTACAATGTTTTTGCAAACCATCTCAGTTAACCCAATAAGAAATGAAACCAACAAGGTATAACTAAACTATGGTTCTAAAAATCTATGGTTTAACAAAACTTCGTCACGGCACAGTTAGCATCGAGACGATCGCGATAACCTGCGCGGTTAAACTTAAACCGTGAATTAACTGAGATTTGCATGTAGCTCCGAGGCTCTGTGGCCCAAGCACGAATATTCGAATCCTGCGTAACGTAATCGAGTAGTAACGTTATCGAAAATTTTGTATGACATTTGGAACAGCGCCCGCCCGTGAGCGCATTTGGAACTAATATTTGGTACTTATGCAGTTTTTCGATCACGATACGATAACGTTACGTTACGCAGGATTCGAAAACTTCGTGCTCGGCCTACAGAGGGTCGAGCACGACTTTACGAATGCTGCGTAACGTAAAGTCGAATACTAAACGTCGTCGAGTTTGTATGACGTTTGGAACAGCGCCCGCCCGTGAGCGTATTTGGAACTAAAATTTAGTATCAGGTTTCTCGATCTCGATACGATAAACGTAACGTTACGCAGCTTTCGTAACGTCGTGCTCGAACCTCCGAGGCTTTGACATGATAATTATAGTCTAAAAAAAATCTGATACATCAATTAGTATTTCAGTTACGGCAGTAGGTATGTCAACTAAGGCACTTGCTTAAAGCATAACCTAACCATGTTAGAAAAGTTGAAAAACCTCTGATATTGTCTCTGTTGTGTGTTTTTGCCATTTTGGCTACGGAACCCTAAAAACTGCTTACTTATAGTGTTTATATTTTTTGAACTAATAATTATTTAGTTATTTTAAATTATAATTTTTTACTGAATTTGCACACAAACTATTAAACAAAAACAAATTTAAAAATCTTAACCCTAATCCCGTTAAAGCTAAAAAAAGCTAATAAAATAAAAAGCTTTGTTAGCACGTTGCTCCGTTAATTCATAATAACTGAACTGTTAACCAATTAATTACAATACAGATGTATGCGCGCGCGCAACGAGGAATGCTAGTGAGAACGGGGCCAACTATATGCGGTTTACCCTAGTACTTGGACGCTTAAACGCGCATTTACCCTACCCATTTCATCTTAGCTCTCTAGGTTGGCAGCGCTTCTGCAAACCCACCGGGGTGCGGGTGTCTATGGGCAGTGGTGATCACTGATCACTAACCGTCAGGTGACCCACTTCCTCCTTTTCCTTCCTCGTCGTATAAAAAAAAACAGTCTTATCATCATCATCATTATCAAGGTCTTGTCATAATTTTTTTTCCACCAAAATAATATTTTTGGCTAAAAAACGATACAAGTAGACCAGGTAAAGCCTCAATTTTATTAATTTTATGTATCATATTGATTTCATTAACATTTTGCATTTTGTTTTATTTCTGACATAAATAATGATAATGATAATAATAATAAATATCATGGGACAATTTGACACCAATTGACCTTGTCCCAAACTAGGCAAAGCCTGTACTATGGGTACTAGACAACGGATAAACATACTTGTATAGATAAATACATGCTTATCTTACTTAAACATCCAAGACCCGAGAGCAAACATTCATATTCATCATACAAACATCTGCCCCGACCGGGATTTGAACCCGGGACCTCAAGCTTCATAGTCAGGGTCTCTAACCACTAGGCTATTCGGTCGTCTAATATGTATGCTCGTCGTTTTGCTACGAACTAATATTGAATGTGTCAACTACTAAGGGCAGTGTCATTAAGGGTTCTGAACCCATCAGCCGTGTTTCTTCTGTCAAAGACCTCGGCGTGCTTTTCGATACACGCCTTACGTTTCATGAGCACATTGTGGAGCTCTCAGCTGGCTGTTTCCGGAGACTAGGTTTTGTTATCCGCAATGTTAGAGATTTTAATAACACCGAAGCCATTAAAATTGTCTATAATGCGTTGGTTAGAAGTAAGCTAGAGGCGTCATCTCTAATTTGGCATCCGCATGAATCTGCATACGCCTTACTTGTAGAGAAGGTTCAGAAGGCTTTTCTTAGATTCTTGTATAAGAAAATGTACGGATACTACCCATATTTATATCCGACAAAGTATTTACTTGGGTCCTGCGGTTATAACAGTCTGGAGGTGAGGCGGAATTGCGCAATGTTGGAATTTGCTTGTCAAGCCTTACGGGGTGAGTTAGACTGTCCCGAGCTGGTGGGCCAACTCGTGAGGTTGTCTGTCCCGGATATTCCTAGAATAAATCTCCGAGCACGACGTCGCGACTTGCTGGCGGTGCCGGCGGCGCACACTGTTTCGCGTAGGCTCTCGCCACTGCCGCGTGCCCTTGCGCAGCTCAATGCGCTGCTGGCATCGGCACCTGAGTGCGACCTGTTTGCGTGGCGAGGTGCGGCTGTGCGTACTCAATGTTTGCGATTTTGTGAGTCTGTGTATGAGAGGGTGTCTAGTATTCCAATGTAAATAATTACCGAGTATGTTAGTTAGAATAAGTGTACTTTAAGTTTAAGTAATATTTTGTCTTTCATGGTGCATTGGTGCAAACTGTAATGTCATGTAAAATGTAATTTTCAATAAATAAATAAATTAATTCCGCATATTGAAATCAAGTTTCAAATTAAAAAATCCTTTTTAAAGTACTTAAGCCAATTGTTTATTTCATTGGTTTTTATGTAATCAGAGTCCAGAGATAAATGTTAATTTTAAACCAACCGGGTACCACCCCACAGGCAATGGCCTTTCCGAAAGGTTAACAAAATAATTAAGAAACGATCGCATGAGCCTTTGAATTTAATGTCAGTGTTCGACATTAATTTTGTCATTTAAGTACTGAATCGAAAGACCAAGTGTTTTTGTTCGAAGAATATAGCGCATGGATGTACCAACTCATTTCATAAAAAAAAAATATTTGATATTATTTGGTACCTTTTTTGAAGTAACGTGGATTGAAACTTCGGTTGCTTGTGCGCATAAATAATCGTTTTGGCTCTGCGCAGAATTAGGATCGCCTCAGGCTCTAAACTGTATTTTAGGACGATATAAAAACACATAAATGAGTATTTCTACCTTAGATATGATGATTCATCGCATTATTTTAGGTAATATTTGGTAGTTTCCATAAAAATTACAAGAAAAGATTCAATAGATATATTGCCTCTTGGTCAAATCAGCAACTTTTTTTGAATGAAAATAATCGTTTTATTGATTATTTTTGTTTTCATTTTTATGAAACATTCATAGAATGAAATTCAATTCTTCTTTTCAATTCAGCTTTTGTTAATTTAAAAATCGTTTTCATTGCGGTAATAAGCGAGGCATTGGCTTTTTATGAGTATTTTCGGAAGCTTGATAAGTGAAAATGTAAAATAATTTTATTTTGACATCAGTCAACGACCTTATTATTGGAACTAATGTGTCAAACGACGTTCACCTTACCTCGTAACACTCTAGCTTTCTATGTTGTGCAGAAATTTAGCTAAGAATATAAAGCAACTTGCTCGCATGGTTTATTTAATACCAACTGTTGCCCGGGACTTCGCCCGCGTAGATTTCGGTTATCGCTATTCTGCGGGAACCATATAATTTTCCCGAATAAAAAGTAGCCTATGTTATTCCTCAATATTCAAACTATCTTCTCACCAAATTTCATCTAGATTGGTGCAGCGGTTTTCCCGTGAAGAGGTAACAAATAGACAGACAGAGAGACAGAAAGACAGAGAGGCAGAGAGACAGAGTTAATTTCGCATATATAATATTAGTTAGGATATCCGAAAGAGAAGTGAAGTATAAAGCAGCACGTCATCGTCATCATCATCCTTTTTGACGTCCCACTGCCGAGACAGGCCTCCTCTCAGAATGAGAGGGCTTCGGCCATAGTTCCCACGCGGGCCCAGTGCGGATTGGGAACTTCTCACATACTACTAAATGAGGTAGGTAGAGTTTAGTTTAGTGAGGTCTATCTGTAATTTTTCACCAATCATAGGCCACCTTGTCTCTCATTGGTGGAGAATAACAGATATACCTCAGTCGACACTAAGCGATCCCAGCGGGTTTTTGACTAGCGATAGCCTACATTCATTATCATCATCATCATGTCAGCCGAAAGACTTCCACTGCTGGACATAGGCCTAACCCGAGGCTCTCCACTCAGACCAGTCTTGTGCTTTCCACATCCACCGCGACGCCGCAATCTTCATCAGGTCGCACATTGCTTCGCTTGAATGTCATATTTGTAGAAGAAAATATAACTTAATCTTAAATTTAATGCCCAATCCTTGCAACTAACTAACAGTATATAAATCTGTGCAAAATGACGGTACTGCTCAGGCTAACGGTTAGCTCGTGTTATGTTCCACATAACACTAAATATAAAGTTATCACGCGACGTTGCGCCTGCGCGTTAAAAACTAGCGGCGCCGTCACATCTGGCAATCTGCAGCGAGGGGCAAGTCACAACCGTAAGCGAGAGATTGATATGTGTATAAGTTGCGCCACGAAAGTTAAGCGATGACCGTTAAAGCGCAGAAGTCAAAAATAAGGCGTCGTGGGGACGAAGAGGGGGCGCGGGACAGGCCTGTTGTACGAAAGCGCTTATTGGCTCCCCAGTCGCACGCATGCGCAGCTGATTAATTTGTCCCCCCGGACCAAAAGCTGGTTACGCCCTTGGTTAATTATAACTGCTTTTCTTCTGTTGTTTTTTTCAATCTATTATGGTTGCCTGTTAGAACTTAAAGATCGCTCTGTAACGATAAGGCCGCCTGTTGTTACCAGTATTTTTTTGTGTACCTTTTGTTTGTTATGTGCATGTTCAATAAAAAGTCTTGTATTGTAGTAGTGAAATAAACGGACATAAGTTGACTTCAGCCTTCATGTTTCGGACTAATTCGTAATCATGGCCTTACAGTCTATGGCAGTCTATTTACGGCAATATGACCTACCTTTACCTTACCTTTCACTCATGTTTTCTCCCTCTTACTTTCATCCATTGTCACGACTACAAGTGCTCTGTAAAATTAATTCGTTTTAATCAATAACACACAGTTTTTTTAAGTAACTTATATTTTTAATTTATGTTTCCCTGAAACAATCGGTCTCTTATGACTTGAGCCATACAAAATCATAAGGTAACGGTGGGATCATTTCACGCAACTCGGTGACGAAGTGTCGCTTAGTGACATGCAAAATAATTGATGACTATGTCGACCGATAAAACTCGATTGCTGCCCATAACATGTTGAGTGACGGCTATTCGGTAGACATTGTTTAGTATGCAAGTTATTTTCATGTCTACCAAGATGGCCCGACATAAAATGTTAGAGATACAAAAGTTTATAATTTTTTGGTAAGTACGTGAAGCCATTGAAATTAGTTCTCATCGCAATTTCAACCGTATTAGTAGATGGTCAGTGCCCCCGATTTTGCGTTTCGCTACCGTCGACGCGTGTTCTCCTAGAAGAAAGACTACAGATTAGTCTGTGCCCTTAGTGTAATCAAAAAGCACAAAATACGTGTCAATCGCGTTTGCGTTTAAGTGTCAAATAGTATGAGAATTGTTTAACGCGAACGCGATCGAGGCGTATTTCTTGGCCTGGTCGGCGATTACACTAGGCGCTCTGAAATATGTCGAGCTATATTCGACTGACATACGTGAGTGATTTGTTTATCTCCCTATGCTTACAATATTATCGAATAAAAACTAAAATAAATCTAAGTTTAAACAAACACAAACACACAATTAATAAGTTTGCTATTAATTATACTTAATAGCAAAGTTATTTACACTTAAATATACGCAGATTACGCAGATTATTTTATACAAGCCAGCCATTGACATCAACCGTAAACAAAGTCATAAACCGAGCAAACAATAAACAAGCAGTTTGTTATTCCTTTGGCGTATGAATCAAAATAATACTTTACCCACGTAAAATTCCTTTCAATCCAGATTTCACGAAAATCACGAGCAACCCATAAAACGTACAGTAAATCCGAAAATAATATTTAAACGGCCATTGCATTCCATAAAACTCGATAAAATCTCGTAAACGGACGTGAGAGAAGCTGGATCTCGTTTTAATTGTGCCAGAACGGTTTTGATTGACATTTTGACTTTAGACGATGATGAATATGATGATGATGATGATGATAATGATGGTGTAGGTGATGACGATGGTGATGAAAAGGAAAAGAACTGCAGCAAGATAAACGGAAGAACTACAGCAAGATAAACCGTCGACGTTAGCCAAATAACAAAGCCGATGGTGATTAATTTTTAACCCCCGACAAAAAAGAGGGGTGTTATAGGTTTGACATGTGTATCTGTGTGTCTGTGTATCTGTGTATCTGTGTATCTGTGTATCTGTCTGTGGCATCATAGCTCCCAAACGGGTGGACCGATTTCAATGCAGCTTTTTTTTATTCGAATGCTAGTTTAATCGAGATGGTTCTTAGCTAAGGTTCATTAAAATCGGTTCACCCGTTTTTGAAATATCGAACTTTGAAATGACAATGTCGGGGGTTTTTCAACTTTTCTAAGTTGGTTAGGTTAGGTTATGAGCTATTTGGCTTACATCTACCGTTCATCCCGCTGCAGTTCTTGCCGTTTACATTGCCACCATCATCACCACCACCTTCGTCGTCTTCGTCGTCATCATCATCATTATCATCATCATCACCATTGTCGAGGTATAAGCATAAAAAACTATCAAAGAACGCTTTTGGTGCCCTAACCCTGGTACGTAATTATCTAAAGCGAGTGTCACGTTAATCTCCGTTTCAGCTCTGAAAATGTCAAAATGGCATTCACTATTGCCTTTAAGTGACACTAGCTAGTGCTTTAGGTTGCGAGCTCAGCTGTGAATTTATTAACATAATATACCTGGCTGACATTGCACCAAACTTTTTAACCGACTTCAAAAAAAGGAGGAGGTTCTCAATTCGTCGGAATATTTTTTTTTTTATGTATGTTCCCCGATTACTCGAAGACGGCTGGACCGATTTCAAAAATTATTTTTTTTGTTCGAAAGGGTATACTTTCTAGTTGGTCCCATTGTCACCATGTCAGGATCTGATGATGGGATCCCAGGGAAATCGAGGGCAACCCTCAAATTTTATAGGGACGTATCATGTGTTTCATATATTTTCGAAAGCTATTCAAGTACTTGCGTCTGGTAGTCATCATCTCGTGTTGATGAGGTGATGATGGAAGGTACAACTCCTTAACGGTTAGGAGTTGGCGGATATTATTTTAAATATTAACGTAACTAAAAATTGTGAAATCAAACATCTTTTAACAAAAAGTAAAACCGCCTTCAAAAAACCTCAGAAAAAAAACGTAAAATAATCCCCAAAAAGCCATGAGTTTTAGGCCTAGCAGAAATATGAAGTCGTTGTGGTGCTAGCGGAATATTCTTGGAATGAAGCACCGACTTCATATTTCTGCTAGGCCTAAAACTCATGGCTTTTTGGGGATTATTTTATGTTTTTTTTCTGAGGTTTTTTGAAGGCGGTTTTACTTTTTTTTTAATGTCATGTTAACAATGATGATAATGAGAATTTGGTGTGAATTGCTGTCTTGAAGAGTTTTTCTCTCAGAGGGTCGAGCACGACTTTTCGAATCCTGGGTCACGTAAAATCGACTAGTAAAGGTTATCGAATTTGTATGACGTTTGGAACAGCGCCCGCCAGTGAGCGTATTTGGAACGAAAATTTAGTATGAGGTTTCTCAATCTCGATACGATAACCGTAACGTTACGCAGGATTCGACAAGTCGTGCTTGACCCACAGTGTGCTTCATATTGGCTATGTCGCCTAATTGACATAATAAAGTGACATTTGTGACATTGGCGAAATCGGAGTTCTAAATTGAAAAACAAATTATGCAACGAAAATAACAGTCCTGTTATTTCTAGTTAACGTTATCTAAGTTTTTATCTACCGGCTCTTTCTATATCTTAAAGTTTTATAACAACAGTTTTAATTAATTTTGCGCTTACAATGCATAATAGCTATAATTGCTAGTGTAAAAAGAACTAGACTAGCGCGAGAAGATTTTGAACCGACTTCAAAAAAAGGAGGAGGTTCTCGATTCGTCGGAATGAATTCTAATCACGACACAAGTTTTTTTTATTTTATTTCTGGTCATGGTGAAGATAAATGTTAAATGTTACATGAAGGACAATACGTAACCACAGAATACATAATAGTACGTAACTTAATTTCAAATTGTTTACTTTGATTTTAAGGGTTTTTGCTTTTACTATTTGCTAATTCGATGTAATTAATGACGCCAATTCTGTAAAACTGAGCTATCTTTTACGGTTCGTCGTGTCGAGTGAGATCTGCCAATTCTGTAAAACTGAGCTATCTTTTACGGTTCGTCGTGCCGAGTGAGATCTGCCAATTCTGTAAAACTGAGCTATCTTTTACGGTTCGTCGTGTCGAGTGAGATCTGCCAATTCTGTAAAACTGAGCTATCTTTTACGGTTCGTCGTGTCGAGTGAGATCTGCCAATTCTGTAAAACTGAGCTATCTTTTACGGTTCGTCGTGCCGAGTGAGATCTGCCAATTCTGTAAAACTGAGCTATCTTTTACGGTTCGTCGTGTCGAGTGAGATCTGCCAATTCTGTAAAACTGAGCTATCTTTTACGGTTCGTCGTTTCGAGTGAGATCTGCCAATTCTGTAAAACTGAGCTATCTTTTACGGTTCGTCGTGTCGAGTGAGATCTGCCAATTCTGTAAAACTGAGCTATCTTTTACGGTTCGTCGTGTCGAGTGAGATCTTTCTGTCGTTCCACCAATGAGAGACAAGCTACTAGCCTATGATTGGTGGAAATTGACAGATAGACCTCAATCGACACTAGCAATCCTAGCGGATTTTTGACTCGTAATACCCCTAATTGATACGCCCTATTAAATAAAGACAGACAGAGGGACAATAAGCATATATGAAGAGTACCGAAAAGAACATGTCTGGTCACCTTAGCTACTTTTTGAGTAATAAGAACGATGTAATCTATCTATACCTATAAAACAGTACCGTGACTGACTGACTGACTGACTGACTGACTTGAAATTTGGCAAACATATACCATGAGTATCTTACAGGTGCACTAAAAAGGGATTTTTCAAAATTCCCACGGGATAGGGAACTAGCCCATTTTGAAATATTTCGCGGGGGCAAAGTCACGGGGCATAAGCTAGTTATCCATATAATTTTCGTATACTCCTTTTTTAAAGTGATAAAAAAAACAAGTTACATATACTTGTATGTGTAACTGAGTGGTATATAACTTATAGTCTATTGAGTGCTCTATACATTTTGATTAAAATCTCGTTTTTAAAAAAAGTGACCAGACATGTTGTTCTCTCTGTAAACCCTTCATATTATGTTTGATAATAGGGTTCCATCTCGCGTATAAGGAACCCTAAAAAACTAAACTCCGCTAAATACGAGTTCGCATTAACTTCACATTTTGTTTACCGTTCGCAATGATTTATCATTTACGATCTTTATCTCCGAAATGTAGGGAACAGTTATAAACGTGCGCGTAAAAGCTATCAAGTTTGGTACTTATTAAAAAAACATTCTGCAGGAAGTCATATTTTTTATAATCCAACAAACAGAATGTCTTGAGGTTTTAATGTTGCCGCGTCCGATACACGTCAAATTAGTTAAAATGCTATGGTTCGGTCATGTCAACAGTTTTACTGTTTCTAATAGCCACTACTGGCCACTACAGACTCGCGCCCAGTAGACTCGAGAACGGCAGAGAAGCGAGAATGTTATGAGCTGAGTTTTAGACGACTTTTTTTATAAGACAAGGAAGGCGAACGAGCAAGTGGGTCACCTGATTGTTCAACACTGCCCAAAGACACCCGCAACCCCGGGGGGTTTGCAGATGCGTTGCCAACCTAGAGAGCTGAGCTAAAATTCTTCTTGTGACCGTAATTGCACCGGCTGTCTTACTCTCCACACCGGAACACAACAGTGCAAGCACTGCTGCTTAGCAGCAGGATTAGCGAGTAAGATGGAGTGATGATGTGTACGTTTTGCTGCCGCCGACCCGTGCACTCCCAAAGGATGGAGTACCTAATTATTATGCTTTTTATAAATACTCACTGAAACATGGATACACAGCAAAAAACAGAAAATGATAACACCGGGAATCGAACCCGGATTACCACGTGCTAACCGTAGTATAGGGGTTATAGCACGCGACACGGAATGTCGAGGATCCGGGCTCGATTCCCGGGGTTAGTATTTTCTGTTTTATATCTGTGTATTCAGGTTTCAGTGGTTATTTAAAGAGTATAATAAAATAATGGGGGAAAAAAACACAAACACATGCTCCATTTGATATCACAAAAAGGACAGCCCAAAAAAAAACAAGCCATACCAGCACCAATAGCTTACCTGTAGACGTTTAGCCTTAACTAATTGTTAACCAGTACGACCAAATAAAGCTTTATTTCTCAAACGGAAGCGTATCAAATGCGGCCCAAAGCTGCGCCCACGCAACGCTGATGTCAGACGAGCCTTATTAGGGGTCTTAGGAAACCTGACGCGTTAGTGTCCTTTGGAATTGCATTAGTCAATGTTAAACTGATTTTGTGTCAATTTGATTGACTATTAGTGTCAAAACGTAAGGCCGGCTTGCACTGACCTGGATTAGACGCACGGACCAACCACCCTCTGGATACCAAATGTCAGGGCGAACGTTTCCGAAACGCATATGCTCATATGCACCTATAAATCTCTTTAGCCACCAATCGCGGCTCACTTTCGACCAGGCCCCCGTTTCATAAATGTGGCAGGTGACAAATGACATCGACAGTTTGGTGTAGGTTACTGGCTTGAAAAGTTTTTGTATTACCAGACTTCATATTAACTTCTGGGTGTAGATCGAGACCAGATGACAAGCGACTTGACAAGCTATGAACCAATCACGACGCATTTCCCCGGCCCGCTCACCGCGGCTTTTTTCGTAATGCCATTCCAAGTAAATTATAGAAGATGCGGTGTCCAGAGGGTGGTTGGTCCGTGATTAGACGTAACCTGGGGTTAGCTTGACGTATTCGTATCGTCTAACGTTATGTTAACCCCCACGTTAACGTTGGGTTAGTGCGTAACCCAGGTCGGATCAAGTTGGTCTTAATGATTTTGAGTAAAACCTTTGAGATAACTTCGCCTTATAATACTAAAAATAATTATGTTTTGTAGAGGTTAAAAAGTTATTCAGTTTACGTCAGCGTCCAGCGAATTTATATTTAAATAAATAGGGGAATTTGGCGGGAAACCGATGAGAGTGGATCGTGTCGTTAATTGAATCTTAATTTCTGTGTTTAATGTTATTTGGTGGATAATAAAGATAGTGTGTTATACATCAAATTAACGTGACAGTGCCCAGCAAATGAAGAATTCAAGTGAAAACGCGTATTACCTCTGTTTGTGACCCCCAAATATCCACCGGCTGCTGCTCGCCGTAGCTCGCCGTAAAGTAAAGTACACTATCGCTTTACGGACGGCATGAGCAGCTGACAGGACGTGACTAGGACAGACTGACAACTCTGACGGTGACAGGACTTTAATATACAGAAATTTACAAAACACATCAGACGTGGCTGTATGGACTCAGTTCCTTTGCCTATCCCTTATGGGATGAATTAAATAAAAATAAAATTTAAAGAAAAATACATGTATCCTTTGTTTTACCAACTTAAAAAAAGGAACATTTTTTATTGACGTTTTCTTTAAATAATATCTACTCGTGAGCAAGGCGGCAGCAGTGCCGTCGAAACATCGAGGTAATTTTGAAATTATTTTAAGTTGTTCATTAAATAAATTCAATCTGATACTCTTGCAATGAATTGTCTGAAACTCTCAAGCTTTACCCCGAATATAATAGAATGTAATTATTTACTCTACAATAAACTCTATACGACTATACGATAAGTAAGTAAGAAAAAGTATATCATTACGCTGCTGTAAGCAGATTTATCAGTGGGCGTAACGCCCCTACAATGAATAGAATCCAATAACCTAACCAACTTAGAAAAGTTGAAAAACCTTGTCATTTCAAAGTTCAATATTTCAAAAACGGGTTAACCGATTTGAATGAAACTTAGCTAAGAACCATCTCGATTAAACTATATTTGGAACAAAAAAAACCACATCGAAATCGGTCCATCCGTTTGCGAGCTACGATGCCACAGACAGATACACAGATACACAGACACACAGATACACAGGTCAAACTTAAGACACCCCTCTTTTTCGTCGGGGGTTAAAAACAACATCTAGGCTCCTAGGCCGTCATTCCTGATAATAGCTTCCCAAATTAAATAGACCTAAACGCATGGGATAATGGACAGTTAATTGTTATGCAGAACTTAATATGTATATCCGCGGTAAAGCAATAAACGAATTCTACGCGGACGAAGTCGTAGGTGTAGCGACCCTAGCGCCACACGCGTCACTGCGTCACTGTTCTACATCGCGCTAACGAAGTTTCTCAAGTCGGTTGCATAAATACAACTTCCAACTCTCTTCCTGCGGACTTCGGTCCCCAGGCATAGTATCTGCCTGGAGAGAGATCTCTCTATTGGAGTCCTCCCCAAACTGGAGACCCTCGACATTGGACAAAAAACGCAACCTTCCAAGACCTACGACAATGACGCAGTCTCACAGCAACGCCAGACTACCACACTGTGCACCACTAGCATGTTGCTATATCTCCATGCCTGGTGTCTACAGTGTGCAACCCTCTCCTACACTGCTACGCACTCCGACGAGGATCCAGACTAGCAGCAACTCATCGCTACCGCCAACACAGCGGAACAACTCATCGTTTCCGCCAGCACAGCGGAGCAACTCATCGCTCGCCAACGAGGCTGAGCAAACCTTGCAATTGGCCTTTGCAAGCGCCCTCACGACGCACAGACTGCGCTCCCACACCGGCCTCCGGTCTAAAAAAAAAAGGGGGGGCTGGTGTAGCGACCCTAGCGCCACACGCGAGTGACGTCACTGTTCTACATCGCGCTAACGAAGTTTCTCAAGTCGGTTGCATAAATACAACTTCCAACTCTCTTCCTTCGGACTTCGGTCCCCAGGCATAGCATCTGCCTGGAGAGAGATCTCTCTATTGGAGTCCTCCCCAAACGGGCAACAGTTAGTAATAGAATAAAAGAAAACATCCCTTATGAAGTAGAGATATGGCAACAAAAACCAGCTAATTATGATGTAGATATTTACAAACAAAAGCATCTATTACGTACCTTTAACTCCATAACTACCCACGTAATAAGAAAAATAGGCACAAGTTCATACATAACTCATAAACGTACCATAAACCAGAACATATGTTTAATAACTTGCCGTCTCTGCGTACCCGCATTCCAGTGTACGACAGTGTGCGTTTGTAAACAATGCTTGGCTGTATGCCAAGATACTTTTGTCTTACAGGATGTGCGCGAAAAAAGACATGGCTGACTTTGACGGGCATTTGTTAGTTTGCTGTGAGGTAGTTCTGTAGGTGAGACTGAATGAAAACTATGGAGGTATTTTTAGCGGCTAAAAATAACACCATGCATTTTGTGACCCTAATACAACCGAAGAAAAGTTTGAAAACCCCGACATTGTAATTTCAAAGTTTCAAAGTATTTCAAAAACCGGTGAAACGTTTTTAATGAAAGTATTAGCTGAGAACTATCTTGATTAAACTAGCTTTTGTGCATGTTACACACCAGTGCAAGCTCAAAAGAAAAAAAAAACTCTTTATTATATCTGTCTGTCTGTAGGTCCGTCTGTTAATACCAAGAAACTCAAAACCTGTAGAGTAGGTGTTGTTACACATATAATGACACATGTAAATAATGTTAAACTCCCAATAAAACCCTACAAATCAAGTCTCCCAGTCAATCTTGTTTTCTGTATTTTGGTTGTCTGTAAGAGATCGCTTTTAAGCGATAAGACCGCCTATTGTCTACCATACCTGTTTTCTGTAATCTCTTTGTACTATTTTGTGGTTTTCAATAAAAAATATTTGTATTGTATTGTATTGTATTGTCTCCATCATATGTATCTGAGTCAATCAGATCAATAATATACAACATTATAACTATGTCAAGGCCCAGCCATTCATAAACCTGGACATATATATCGCGACGTTTACAACTGGCGTGATACATTATTTTATTACTACTAGCTTTTTATGTTGCTCTGTTTTGATCTTAGTAATGTTTACGTTGCTCTAGACACACTCGTAAAAGTGTACGTTACTTGCGATGATTATTTTTCTTTATGTTGCAAACTTTCTCTGGTCATGTTAAGGTTATCATGATACTCGGGACTTAATCGCGTAAAATGTAACACGAAAATATTTACATAATAAAAGCAATTTACAATGACATTAAATCTAAGCTAAAAGTAAATAACTCAGACTAGAGAATACCCATCGTCTGTCCTCTATTTGTCTACACCGTGTGGTGAGCTATTTTGGTCATATCGCACGAAGGGGCGCTAAAAATTTGGAAAAACTGGTGGTGACGGGAAAGGTCGAAGGTAAAAGACCCAGAGGCAGAAGCCCGAAGTGGTGGTCGGACCAGATCTCTGAACAGCTGGAGTTACCAGTCAGCGCCGCCCTCCACCGGGCGTCGGACCGTATCGGCTGGAGGCAGACCATGAATCATCTAAGGAGTCACGATCCTCAGCATTGGAGGAACGATTAAGAAGAGGAAAGTAAATAAACTAAAACTTAAAACTAAATCTAAATAAGGCCCTCGTGGCATGGCGCCCAAAAGGCTGGCAGCGTTGCCTCGCTGAATAGCGATGCTGATTCTTTGAGAGAGAAAACTGACAGCCCTTTGGTCACAAGTTGCATCGACTAAGCGCTTTTGCAAGTCTGAAATAAAAATAAATTTAAATAGGTACCTCGACGTCGAGAAACCCGTGCAGCTGAAGATGTTGATACTCGCCTCTTCAGTCCCTTCGAGACCATGGACGCAACGTCGCGTCCGAAACGTCGACGTATTTTTACGCGAATAATGTGTGAATACCGCGAAAGTTTAAATCAATACATGTTAAGGTTAGATTGGGGTTAGATGAAATTTATTTATTTACTTAGCCATGAATTTGCACTAGAGTTACCTAATGAATTTAGAGAAGTTGAAAAACCTCAGATATTATCATTTTAAAGTTCAACAATCTCAAAAACCGATTTTTATGAAACTTAGCTAAGCCAGCTAATACGGTAGTTTCATGTTAAAAGATATCTACATTGTAGCAAAATTTGTTACAATAGAACGATAATTCTTTGTTCTTGAACCAACATAAAAGCGCTAGGTGATAAGCTACAATGTTTTATTATGGTACTAGTTTTACTATAACAGACCATTTCATGACTTCAAAGAATCTTGTAATTTACGATTGTGTTCAGTTTATCACGTTTTACAAACATTATGAACGTAGATATACTCATACAAAGTATTTGTTTATGTAAATGTTGTTCTCTATGACAGTGTGGGTAAGTTAATATGTATGAATATGTTACCTACAATATGAATATGTTATTCTCCACTTACTGAGTTGGAATTGAACACTGGTTCTGGTGACAATGTTATGTGGTATGCTGTATGTGCTGCTTAAGTATATGTATCACCAAGGATCATGTATCAACACCGAACTTCCAATTAAATGGTTTCCACCCAGGACTCATTTACATCATCAGAACTGGATGAAATATAAATGGAATCACTATAAAATTACAGCCATCAGCCGCCAGAATTCTGCCGCAGTGTAAAAAGAAAATCATTATTAGTTTAAACATATTTATCAACATGTAAGTATAAACGTGTTACACTTATGTACAAAAAATATATTATTATCGAACCTGTTCACAAATTTTCACGAGATTCGGTTGAGAAATGCGACACAGAACAGATCAGCCAGACAGACGCCGGACATACGAAAGCATTTTTATCCAAGCTTAAGCGCAGACGCTTCCCTCGCTCAACCAATTATAATTATGGTTTGTTGGTATACTACATCCCTATTATTCATAAACCTATTTTAACTAAAATGGCGTTAAAGTTCGTTTGTTCTTTTTGTCACATTGACATTTCCGTTAGTAAGAAGAAGACAAAACCTATTTTAACTAATGGAGGCTTGAGTGACGTTTATGAATAATGACAAGTATGTTAGTATACTTCGTATAACCTATCCAGCCATCTGCCGCGCAAGGCCGCGCGTGCGCCGTGGGCCGATGTTTGCCCACACGAAGGTCTGTTAGCATTGCTGTTCTAGTTCAGTTCAGATCAATATTTGGGAAACAATTTGGGCGACTGCGCAAGAGTTTGACGAGTGCTTGAGATACTCTTGCCTACTATCAATATTTTTAAGAAAGAAGGAAAGTACACTGTCTGAGGCCCGAGTACGAATATTCGAACCCTGCGTAACGTAACGTTATCGTATCGAAATCGAGATAGTTATTACAACATTTTAGTTCCAAATACGCTCTCGGGTGGGCGCTGTTCCAAACGTCATACAAACTCGATAACGTTTACTACTCGATTACGTTACGCAGGATTCGAATATTCGTACTCGGGGCTCAGGTCGCCTTAAGAGAGCTGCGTCTTATGAGTTATGATAACAATTTCTCCACTGCCTTTAAATGAGGGCGTTAAAAATCCGCTAGTGTAGAGTGAGGTCTATCTCGGTTTAAAGAACATTTATTGTCTAAAGAAATTAACAATCTCACTTACAAGACAATTTCTAAAATTATAACCTAACCAACTTAGTAAAGTTGAAAAACCCCCGACATTGTCATCTCAAAGTTCAGTATTTCAAAAACGGGTTAACCAACTTTAATGAAACTTGGATAAGAACCATCTCGATTAAACTAGCTTTCGATTTAAAAAAAATCTCATCGAAATCGGTAGATCCGTTTGGGAGCTATGATGCCACAGACACAGATACACAGATACACAGGTCAAACTTATAACAACTCTCTTTTTTGTCGGGTGTTAAAAAGTAAGTACAATTTTTTTTTTGCTTTCGCAGCAGTCGATAGATATGATATAATAATGTCAATTTATACAGTGCAATGTTATACTATATTTCATATATAAACAATGTTATCAATTACATATGATTTAACTTTGTTTTTAAAAGTATTAAATGTTTTGCTATCTTTTATGGTTTTTGGTAAAGCATTATGTAATTTAGCACCCTCGTACATCAAATTTTGGTGTCCATATCGGGTTCTAGGAGCCCGTAATGATATGTGCTCGGTGTTTCTTAATTGTATTCTCTGGAAATTGCTTTTTTTTGTTGAATGCTATTTCCGTATGTATTTTATTATTTAAGATTTTATGTATCTGTCATTCTCTACCAATGAGAGACAAGCTATACTGGCCTATGATTGGTGGAAATCTATAGACTTCACTGGAGACTAGCGATTCTAGCGGACGAAGTCTTCTATCGCTAAAAAGCTCATGATCAATTTAAAATCTACTACCGTCTGGGAGAAAATCCCGCGGGAAACATGCAATTTTCCGGGATAAAAAAATATTATAGTCCATTTCCGCGTCAAAGTTGTATGCGTGCCAAATCTCTTTAAGATCGGTTGAGGCGTTCAGGCATCAAAAGGGAACAAACGTACTACGAACAAACTTAGTGTCACATTTGTATTAGTTAGGATTAAAAGCACCGCTACTAGCAATTATTTGAAGGAAGCGCTCATTAAGGTTAAGACATACCAGCTGTGCTTAAAAGAAGGTTAGCACTAATTAGACGTGCTAACACATAACTAACCTTTCTGTCGACACGGATAACTATTTAAAAGTCTCACGGTTATTAAGATTTAGTGCGACAGTTACACCCTGCTATCCCGCGACTAAACGTGCAAGATTGCTACTTCTGTGTGACATTTTTTCTTCATGCAAGACGTGGGTCTTCTGTGATAGTCTGTACCTATTCGAAGTCCTCTGCAAGACATTTCGTTGTTCCTTCTAAAGCCATTTAACTATTTAGCTATAGCTAGCAAAGCCATATTGTTGCTATTTGTACGAATGGGCCGGCTCATCCGAGGAAGTACCACCCTCTCGCAGAAAATCGGCGTGAAACAACAGCATCCCTGTTGCGTTTCGCTCGGTCAGTGAGAGTGCTGGAGGCCCGATCCCTCCCCCTTTCCTCTATCCCTTTTCCCCCTAAAGCCCGGCAACGGACTAGTGACTATCTTGGGGTTGCTGGTTCTCATGGGTGGAGGTGATCGCTTACCGTCAGATGATCCTCTTGCTCGTTAGCCCTCGTTTGTTTCCATAAAACCAAAGAAAAAAAATCATATCGTGTTAAACAGAGGTCTAAGTGCTACACAAAATGAATGGGACAGAGACCTCTCTCTAGTGAAACTAGGTACAGCAGGCTTATTATTATAAAGGATCGCGACATTGTAAAGACTTTGGCAGTCTTCTTGGTTCTATACTCGTATATTGATATCGAGTGTGCAAATGCAACCAGTTTGCAGTTTGTTGCATTAGCTCGGATGTGCACACGTGTAGGTCACCAGACCAGTCCCCTTAGGAATATATTAGAGAACTGGGGGTCGATTTTCGAATCTCACACGGTGACTAAATACACAGATTAAAATAAACGTATTTTCAAATCTCATCTGTGACTAAAATTCTCATGCCTATGATATCAAATGAAGGGCACCTACACGGGTAGAACGTATCCTAGACACTTTTTTAAACGAGATTTTGATCTCAAATGTAGAGCACTCAATAGACTAAATTTACCACTCAGTTACAGATACAGATATTTAGTAACCTGTATTTTTATCACTTTAAAAAAGACGAATACAAAAATTACATGAATAATGACATAGTTCCAAACTTTCAAATCGCGATAACTCAAAAAGTTGCTAAGTTGAATAGACATGTTCTTTCTTCACATACGAAAGCCTCCACTCGTAAACGAGATCACTGAGTGACTTATTGACCACTGGCAGTGACAGCAAACCTAAATCTACTACAACACGCTTGTCTGTGACAGAAACGCAAATCAGCTGCATGTTAGTAGACGGGTATGACATAAAAAAATGGCTTTTGGCAAATAGTGATATCAATGTCACCAAGTGAGATTCAAAACTCGACCCCAGGCCGCTATTTCACCATCTTTACAATTGTCAGTTTTCAATGACAATTCGGTGTCAATGTCAACTGCTGACTTGAGGAGCTTTTGTTTTAGCGCGCTTCATATTGTCAAAGAAATGTAGTTCGAATTGTCATTTAAAACTGACAATTGTAAAGATGGTGAAATAGGGGCCTGGTCGAATCCTCTGCGCATGCGCATATGTATAGCCACAATTGTGAGCATGCCCTACTTCGGGTGTCCTGCAGATTTCAATTTAAGCTCCTGAGCTCTCCATGCTTGTTTTTAGATTCTAAATAAGATTCTAAATCATGTCTGTTGTATGGGAGCCCCACTTAAATATTTATTTTATCCTGTTTTTATTATTTGTTGTTATAGCGGCAACAGAAATACATCATCTGTGAAACTTTCAACTGTCTATCACGGTTCATGAGATACAGCCTGGTGACAGACGGACAGACACAACAGTGCTAGTAATTCATCTAAACCGACTCGATTAATAAAATATGTTAGACATAACGAAAACGGAATATTGTCTAATGCAATTATCAATCATCTGCAAACCCTCATGGGTTTCGGGTGTCTATGGGCAGTGGTGTACACTTACCATCAGGTGACCCACTGCTCGTTTGCTTTCCTCGTCGTATAAAAAAACCGGCCAAGTGCGAGTCGGACTCGCGCACGAGGGTTCCGTAGAAAGATTTTAACGCTTTTCCCCAGTGTTGTAAGCTGTCCAGTGTTAGCAGAGCCCTGCTCCTAAGCAAAATGTACGTAGTGTGGGGTTATCTTATATTGGTCTGTGAAATCTACAGGCAGATATAAAAATTTAATATTTTGAGACTTTTCTGAGTGGTTGTGCTATAAGAGCTACTTTCATACCAAATTTCAAGTTTCTAGGACAACTGTAAGTACCCTTTAGGTTTTCTCAGTACGGCGATTTGTATGGAAACCACCTTTTTAATGTGTGTATCTTTTGATTGCGTTCACTTGGAAGGTTGATTTTTTCACAGCTTCAAGGGACCGTAGGCTTCAGTATTTGATATTAATTTCAGCATGCTACCTCCACGCGTTCTTGGTTCTTGACAGATGGACAGACCGACGGACGGACAACAAAGTGATCCTGTAAGGGTTCCGTTTTTTCCTTTTGAGGTACGGAACCCTAAAAACCGCGAATCACTTAAAACTGTCATAAAATATAGCTATAATGTAGCTATATTAGCTCTATGTAGAATAACTATCACAATATGATACCAAAATATATCTCGTAGAGAAATCAGATAGGTGGTAATAAATTAGCTCACGATCTTTCGATAGGAGCTTGCGCAGAGAATTATTCCGTTTTAATGCATTGTTGGTAATGCTGTACCTGTTTCGGAATGAGGTTAGGCCGGGTAGTATATATATCCCTTTGTATTTAGTAAACTATTAGGTACTGAAACTTGCAGACTAGTAGGGCGATATGGGAAAGGCACGATAAAAGCTCTACCTGGGATCCCTGAATCGAAAAACGAAAGACCTATTTTCCGATACCTACTAACCATTATTCATTTGTTCTGTAATTGTTAAATAAATTATTTGATTTGATACCCCATACTATCGGTTACTTGAAAAAAGTCATCCCTACTTTATTTGTAGGACAGGTTTTTTTACATTTATTGTACTACTTTATCTCATTAATACGAGTATCTACATATTATGTACATGCACAAATTACAGCTTTCTAATAGCAAGAGTTACTGTTTATTGATTTAAACTTTCGCGATTTTCACACTCGATACTCGGGACTTAATCGCGTAAAAAAAATGCATTTTATTTAAAATTCTTATATTTTGACATGCAGTATTTATATAATGTAATATTAATGTTGAGTAAGCAAATAAAAAAATCTGAATCTATAATACATCAAATTTTAAGTTAAATACCTCGACGTTTCGGACGCGACGTTGCGTCCATGGTCTCGAAGAGACCCCTTAAGTCCAAAGGAGTCCCTTCGAGACCATGGACGCAACGTCACGTCCGAAACGTCGAGGTATTTAAATTTAAAATTGATTATATATGTTTAACGCGTTTAAGTCCCGAGTATCGTGATATAGAGTTACTGTTAACGACATTTTTATATGTCGGCATAAATAGACCTCGACAATTTAATTGCATAAATTCGTAATTTTTATACCTAGCCATTTTTCTCTATAGTCCTTAGTCGCCAAAAGGGTATTCACCAGTTCCAGACGACATACAAATTTTCTCAATGGCGATACGTTTAACGTTACTACACTCACACACGTCACGTCACACGTTCTGGTGAAAACTCGTGCTCGGAGTACTGTAGGCGGAGCACAAAGATTTCGAATCCTGCGTAACGATACGTTATCGTATCGAAATCGAGAAACCTCATACTAAATTTTTGTTCCAAATACGTTCACGAGCGGGCGCTGCTACAAACGTCATACAAATTTTTCGATAACGTTACTACGTTATTACGTTAGGCAGGATTCGAAAACTTCTAGCTCGACCTTCTGAGCTATGCCGCAGGCAGACAGACAGACAGACTTGGCGAATCTATAAGGGTTCCTTGTTGACTACGGAACCCTAAAAAAGGAAAATATTGTACGTCAACAATATCCGTAAACCTTTACTGGAAAACAATGATGTGGCAGTAAATACCGTCTTATAAGCCAACAAAGCATGCTAAGTATTTAGATAATGTATGTAAATGGCTTCTAAACGGTTACGATATAATCAGTATATTCTTACCGTTAACACAATCTCCGCTATTTTTATTGTTTCCCAGACATTATGTCAGTCTCATTATGTAACTTATCGCCGAATTATATCGCACTTTCGTTTTTTATTTCGTTACAGTTATTGTTCAAAGGAATTACGAGTTTTTTTGTTTGATTTTAGTGTGATTGCATCGTGGTCTAAATAAAATTGCACATGGTTTATAGGTAAGACTGTTGGATCAGTGAAGTCGTAATAAAAAAAATTAAGGGATTCTTGTTCCCTAAGTATTCATAGTTTAGTTCCCTGAGCTCCCGTAATAATCGGGGGCTCAGCGCTCGAAGTTGTTGACGACTATGTTTACCTGAGACAAACGGTCCAGTTAGGTAGGTCCAACTTCGAGACAGAGGTCACTCGTCGAATCCGACTCGGCTGAGCAGCGTTCGGGAAGCTTCGCAGTGTCTTTTCGTCCAAATTACCGCAGTGTTTGAAGTCAAAAGTCTTTGACCAGTGTGTGTTGCCAGTGATGACTTACGGATCGGAGACGTGGGCGCTAACGATGGGCCTCATAAGGAAGCTCAAAGTCACTCAGAGGGCGATGGAGAGGGCTATGCTCCGGGTTTCTCTGAGGGATAGAATCAGAAATGATGACATCCGCAGTAGAACTAAGGTTACCGAAGAATCCCGAAGAATTGCAAAACTTAAGTGGCAGTGGGCGAAGCACATAGCTCGCAGAACGGATGCCGATGGGGTCAGAAGGTTCTCGAATGGCGTCCAAGGACCGGGAGACGAGCTGTCGGTAGGCCTCTAACAAGATGGAGCGACGACCTAGTAAAGATCGCGGGACCGCGGATGCGGAAAGCACAAGACCGGTCAGAGTGGAGAGCCGCGGGGGAGACCTATGTCCAGCAGTGGACGTCAATCGGCTGACATGATGATGATGATGATGATGAAGTATTCATATAAGTTTGTACTTGTAAAATTATTTTTATAACTTTTTAAAATGCTTTGGTGCCAAGTATTTTGAAAATAATTGTTCTTGGCAATCATGAACTTACAGAAAACGCCGGTTGACCACAAGACAGGTAAAAGTGGCTTTTGGGGCTAATTTGTTTTTTTTTTGTTTTTTTTTTGTACATAAAGAATGTGACTCTATACATTTATGTAACTTCACAGGTAATGTAGTTTATTCCTCAGAACAACTCAGAATACACAGTTCCCGCGGGATAGAGATAAACGAATTCTATGCAGACGAAGCGGTGGGTAACAGCTAATACAGTCAGCAGCAATCTGCACAAGCTCTTATGTCTATAACAATAGAGCCGTGCTTAGATCATTGTGAACGCCTCGGTTGCTTAGCAACTATTGCTGCGACTGTACCAACAACAATTACATAACTTTTATAGCACGATGCGTACCGGTTTTATTTTAGACTAACATACATACACATGTCATCGCGGCTCGGCTAATCTTCGTGGAGATCGCGTGACTTGTAAGTTAATAATATTATTATGTTGATATATGGTGTTGTGTAGTTTTAGAGTTGGACAATGCCGTGACCGAAGCTATAAACTTTATAGTTTTGGTAAGAATGTGGTCAATGCCCTCAGTGTAATCAAAAAGCACAAAATACGTCTCGATCGCGTTTGCGTTAAAGTGTCAAATAGTATGAGAATTGTTTAACGCGAACGCGATCGAGACGTATTTCTTGGCCTGGTCGGCGATTACACTAAGCGCTCAGGTTGCTAGGTGAAGCATAGTGTGTTGGGTTTGCGTTAAGTGTTTTTAATTGTATGTACTACAGGTACAGGAGAATAAATAAAATAAATAAAAATACGTATCACGGAATTCATGGAACAATTGACACCAATTGACCTAGTCCCAAACTAGCCTGTACTATGGGTACTAGACAACAGATAAACATACTTATATAGATAAATACACACCTGTAGATAATGGATGCAGGAGCTGGGTTTACGAGGACGATAGGGAAACAAATCAGGTCGCTATGTAGTGATGTGCTTTGAGCGTATGGACATGTACGCGGCGTTCGGCTGTCAGCGGGCAACTCAAAGTCGTTGCAGCCAGGCGATACACACACATGCATGAGCCCATGCACACCGTTTATTCACACATACAAAGGCGTTCAAACAGGTAAGTACCTTTATTTTGTAAATATATTATTTAAGTGTAGATTCTACCCTAATACAATACAATACAAATATTCTTTATTGAAAACCACAAAATAGTACAAAGAGATTACAGAAAACAGGTAATCTTAATTTCTAATTGTTTATTTTTCAGGAGCAGAGTCTCAGGTCGTCTACACACACCTATATACATATTAAACATCCAAGACCCGAGAACAAACATTCGTATTCATAATACAAACATCTGCCTCGACCGGGGATCGAACCCGGGACCTCAAGCTTCATAGTCAGGGTCTCTAGCCACTAGGCTATCCGGTGGTCACAATAAAATTAAGATGGGAAAGAAGTTGGAAGGGAAGATGAAGAAGAATCTTGCATCAAGAGAGATTGCAATGGGAATTCTGTAGGCCGGTTTAGCAATTTGTAACTTACATACGTACATATTGTTACTTAAATAAAAGATCAAATTTAAGTATATGGTGAAGCGTACGAAAGTGTGGACTGTATAACTAATGAATGAAAGATAGAATTGTTAAAAGAAATAGAGCACTTTAATAATTAAACACGAGAGCAAAAACACACCAAACCAACCGAGTCCAAAATTACTATGACAAATAAAAAAATATAAAACAAAAGCTCAAAAAGAAATAAAAACCAAAAGGTATAAAAGGTAAAGAGTTTGCAACATTTTTTTTTATACGAGGAAGGCAAGCGAGCAAGTGGGTCACCTGATGGTAAGTGATCACCACTGCCCATAGACACCCGCAACTCCGGGGACTATTTTTATTATAATCAAATAGATTTTAGAAATACCAATGGGGTAGGGAGTCCTTCCACGGATGCGAAGTCGTGACCGAAAGCTAGCTAGTATGTCACAATAAAAATAAAATTAAAATAATATCGTAATTATCATCTCAGCAAGAATCTAAGTGTTATAGGGTTGCAAGGTTATAGAGGTAAAGTGTACTGGGTTGACAATTGTCAAAGTCAAATGTTACTTATCGGAAAGGCCAAACTACATCTTTGAGAAGGTCATTTAACCAGTCATTTCGGGTTTGAAACCTGGGGTCCATAGGTTCCCGGCGCTTACAAGCTTATTTCAGAGTAGCAAAAGCGCTTGGTCGATGCAACTTGTGACCAAAGGGCTGGCAGTTTTCTCTCTCAAAGAATCCGCATCGCTATTCAGCGAGGCAACGCTGCCAGCCTTTTGGGCACTATGCCACGGGGGCCTTATTTAGATTTAATTTAGTTTTAAGTTCTAGTTTATTTAGTTTTAGCTTAGATTTAACGTCAATGTAAATTGCTTTTATTATGTAAATAAACTATATTCTCTTTAACCAGATATTATGTCATATGATATTTTGATATCTTCAGTCAACCGATATATAATTTCAATTAATTCAGAGTTATTCAAACGCGAAATCATAGTATTAATATTGAAAATGTCAAATAAACCGGACGGCAGAGATTTTCGGACCTTGACATTAACATTTTTTTTTTCTATTAACAAAACTCACGAGTTAATTGCAGAAGTGTTGCTTAACGACACATTTTTTAATACAAATGTTTGATTAGCGGATCAAATTGCATTTAATGCGGAATTGAAATAATTCAGAATAATCTTAGTATAATAAAAACAGATTATTTATTATATTAATGACCAATTATAGTACGGAAGTAGCATTTTACACTTAATTAGTCCAAATGTTTTAATTTATTAACGAACTAGCTTATGCCCCGCGGCTTTGCCCCCGTGAAATATTTCAAAATTGGCTAGTTCCCTATCCCGTGGGAATTTCGAAAAATCCCTTCTTAGTGCACCTCTAGGATACTCAAGGTACATGTGTGCCAAATTTCAAGTCTATAGGTTCAGTGGTTTAGGCTGTGCGTTGTCTGTCAGTCAGTCAGTCAGTCAGTCACGGTACTGTTATATAGGTATAGATACTAACACAAAAGTGTGATCATAAATTTTACGAATTTCCTTATTTATTTAAAACATAATTATGTTATTATGTACCGGTTTATTTTATTTTAGTTCTAACCAGTTTTAATAATTGAAAATAAGTAGTAAATCGCTTTGTCGTAAAGGACATCACTACATTATTATATGTACAACAAAGCCCCCGGCCGCGTCTGTCTGAGTATCCGAACGATAATTATGTACACATTCAAATTTTTACCCTACTGCCGAAGGAGGGTTATGTTTTTAGACTGTATCTATGTGTGTCTAATTCGTTGGCACGCTCTGCAGCCTAAAACGTTTGACGGATTTCAACGTATGAGGTGTCATAAGCTTCGTCTCAGTTGTGGGAGTGACATAGGGCATATCCAGGAATTGCAGTCGGGTTTTCTGCTTTTAATTTTATTTATTTATTTATTGCACAGTACATAAAATTAACTTAAGTTAACCTGGGTACTACCCTGTAAGGGCGTAGCAATATAATTATACCTAAGTATTATACCTTTACAGGTAATAATTAAAATCTAAACAAACTAGCTAACACTGCCTAACTAGTAACACATCAGCTATTAGTTAGGTGATTAGGTAAGTATACTTTTCATTTCACAATGTACGTAACAACATTTAAAATTTATAATGATTTATAACATGTGTATTGTTGTGAGATCATACGTAAACTATTACCACTTATCATAAATTTACCTATTTTATTTTATCTTATCATCTTAGAAGTCCTCAACTGAATAACGTTTTACGTTGGTTATTGTAATCAGTGGAACAAACCGCGCGAAGCCAGGGCGGGTCGCTAGTCTCAAGTCTGTGATAAAAAACTCTGTACCCATCGATTGAAATCTTGACGACTATCAACTCATAAACATACACCTGTATTCATCAAAAAAACTCCCACAAAAAACCATCTCCAAACAAAACTACAAAACAATAACGCGTAGCTAATCACTAAATTGTTAAAAATAGCCTTTGGGTGGGCTCACAATTATATTCCAGGTTTGTGAGAGGGAGATGTTACGGCTCGATGCACACGAGCGGGTGTCGACTAACCTAGTTTGTAGCCAGCCTAAGGCGTAGTGTCAACTTTGGTTTGTAATTGTAAGTGGGTCCATTGTGAGCCTAGAAGTAAAGGTACATTCAAGGAATTAAATTTCCAACCCACCTAAGGTTTAATGTCGTATAGCAAACTGTCACCATAAGAGCTAGATAGAGCACGACGTTGCTTTGACATGTCGCGTTTACGTTGACATTTTCGACCTTAATGCATTGCGAATGTCTAACAACCTTTAAACGAAATGGGTAGGGAATTAAATTCCTTGACTGTGCTTGTTGAAGATTAAGGTTTAACTCAGTTCGGGTAACTGAGGAATACAGGTAGAACGTAGGTACACTATTGTGCATTACATTTAAAATAGCCTGCATAAACTAGATCGACTTTATTTTTTTATGTGAGATGGTTCGGATCGCTTAAGTACGCGATTAGCTTATGCCCCGCGGCTTTGCCACCGTGAAATATCTCAAAATGGGCTAGTTCCCTATCCCGTGGGAATTTCGCAAAATCCCATCTTAGTGCATCTCTAGGATACTCAAGGTATATGTTTGCCAAATTTCAAGTCTCTAGGTCCAGTGGTTTAGGCTGTGCGTTGTCTGTCAGTCAAATCACGGTACTGTTTTATAGGTATAGAAGATGCATACAGAGCCCGCCCACGTCCGCTTCCACATAAATCAACATTATAACATGTACCAAAATCTGGAGATTATTTAAGGCATAAATTAGTCATTATCATAATAATAATAGCTATGCTCTAAAAAGGTCAACACTAAGCGCTTACTTATATATTAATTTATCTTCAAACGAGATATGATTGATTAACCGACGTGCAAATATACAATATAAAACTAACGTTTACCTTTGTGAAGTCATCACCTGTTATTAATCGCCTACACCACCTATTTCAAATATAATGCCAAATCAAAGTCAAAGTATTAGTGATTGATGATGAAGGCAGTTAGGAAGTCAACTGTCAAACCGACCTTCAGTCTAATGTCACAAATTAAATTATTCATGAATACATTGTAGGTAGATCATTGGAGAATGACAGTTTTGGTTTGCCTTAGAATAGTAGTTAAATTATAAGCGAATGCTTTCTAATGATTGACTTACCAACACCATGGACTTTGGGTCTAGTACAAAATTCACGAAAATTGTGTTCCAGTAGGTACAACATGGTATTTTTCGATGACAGCCATACGTCATAGCGCTGTCGTCCGACCAAACTAAGACTGACTGACGCTCGATTGGTGGTCTTTTTTGAAAATTAGTGATCTTTGGTTTGGACGTTTTGAAGCGCTAACCCGATGTCCGTGGTGTTGGTAAGTCAATGTTTCTAATGTTCGCTTTATTTCGATAACCAAATGAGACAGAGTTACTTTCACATTTATAATATTAGTTAGGATTCCTTGCGCCTATAATTGAGTAGAGTAGAGACATATTACTGTGCTTTACCAATTAGATTAGGAAACAATAATAATATGGCGAAAAGAGACCTTGCACACTATAAAAAATTTAAAAAAGTATTGAAAATTTACATCAATTTGACCTAATTAGTTCCAAACTAAGCAAGCCTATGGACAACGGATATGCATGCTTACATGTCTTCTAACATCTCAAACATCCAACACTCATACACGTATTGCTCGTAGCACTGACAGGGGCCGTAAGGTTCTAGAGTGGCGACCGCGTAGCGGGAGGCAAAGTGTTGGTAGGCCTCCCGCAAGGAGGACGGACGGAAGCCAATAGGCTGCGGGTAGCACAAGACCGATCGACGTGGAGATCCTTGGGGAAGGCCTATGTCTAGCAGTGGACGTCTTCGGGTTGCTATGGTGATGAAATATCAAGATTGGAGAGCAACCATTCAAATCTGCTTCGACCTGGGCATCGAACCCGGGCCTCGCAACCTACTTGGTAAGTGCTACAACCACTAGGCTGTACGTGACATCTTTTTTTCTACATCTCATTATCGTCTTACGCCTTCTTAGAAGAAAATGCCGTAGTACAGCTAGTCTTAACTATAATTGATTCTCTACAACTAATCAACGACTCATTACGTCACTTGAGTCCTTATGCGAATGCTTAAGTGTCAATTAAGCATTTTATTACTAAGCAAGAACCAAGGATTGTTACTAAGCAAGGTATAGAATCATCGCTATGATGTGGTCTATGCCGTCTTTGAAAAGAAGCGGAAAATAGTAGTTTATGCAACTGCTACATAAAGAGGGTCCTTAAAACACGAGTGTGTTTTTATGAAACGAGGCGAAGCTGAGTTTCATAATAGAATCACACGAGTGTTTAAGGCCTGATTATGTGGAGTTGCATACAATACTTTATCTACACACATATCATAAGTACTCTAAGATGGGTTCAGAAGCCGTAGGCATATATCATACCCATACCTGTCACTAATTTGACTGTTTTTTTTTTATTCATAGACAAACATACCGAGCTGACGTTACGTAAACTGTTTTTTTTTATTGTAAAAAAAATAAAACATCACATTATTATTTATACATGTCGGACTGAACTCGACTTATATACGTGAGTGATCCGTTTTATTTCACTGTCATTGTAAATTACGTTGGTTTTCAAATTTGGAACATCGAATTCGATATCGAAAAGTCATTACGACATCGAATTCGATGTCGTAATGACTATTACTTTACTGGAGGTGGTGGTGGTGGTGCCGGGGCTGGCACTGTCGGCGAGAAGGCGTCGTCGTGCTGTAATGCTGGTCATTTTCTACGGTTTCCGAACGCATTATAGAGGACTTATGATATGTGTAGATAAATGTATGTATGAAACTGACAGGTCTATTGGGTGAATTGAAAGAAGTGTGTATTGTACGGTTGAATTAAAAAATCGCTCATATAGGGGATAAACTACATACATAATTCTGAATTAGTATAATTAAGTATGTATTTTAAGCCTGGAAAATTTTAATGCCATTTTTATTAAATCTCAAATTGACGCCATGGTTCCTAAGACCAGATTTCCCTATCTCTTATAGTTTCTGACTTCTCCCTACTGACCCTGAGTTCTGATTTCTGATTGATATTATAATTATTTTTAAAACACAACAATAAAGGCAAACGAGAAAGTGGGTCACCTGATGGCAAGTGATCATCATAGACATCCGCATCCCCGGGGGATTTGCAGACCGACGGTACTCTGACTCAACCTCGTATATAAACTTTGACGAAATTGGAATAACCACCTTAGGTTCGCGGTCTAGAGTGATTATTCCAATTTCGTCAAAGTTTATATACGAGGTTGAGTCAGAGTACCGTCGAGATGCGTTACCAACCTAGAGAGCTAAGATGAAATGTCTCTTGTGCCAAATGGTCGTAGTGTCCCTTTTAGTGGCGATACGATCTAAGTGTTTCAATAAAAAAACTCATGTAACGTGTAACAACTTTTGTGTAACAGAGGCTCGAGTACGAATATTCAAATCGTAATCGAGTAGTAACGTCTGAAAAATTTGTACGACGTTTGGAACAGCGCCCGCCCGTGAGCGTATTTGGAATTAAAATTTAGTATGAAATTTCTCGATTTCGATACGATAACGTTACGTTACGCAGGATTCGAATATTCGTACTCGGGCCTCTGATATATTTATTAAGGCAATACATGAGTGAGCAAATTCATAATTTTATGTTCATTAATTTTGACACCCCTGACGGCCTATATACGCAATGCAATATGTAAATATGTAAAACCAGATGACCATCAACGCCATCTTAAGCCTTTTAATCGTTGTTTCGCAAATTGGAACCGGTCGAGACGTAACGGCGAAAGTATTGCGTAAGGCGCATGCGTGGGCTTGCGAGATGGTGAAATAAAAAGTGCTTTATTTTGCTCTTGAGATGTTCGGATCGAGTGACGTATACGGTGATGAGAGTCTGTGCCTCTTGTGTAATTTTTAGGGTTCCGTACTTCAAAAGGAAAAAAACGGAACCCTTATAGGATCACTTTGTTGTCCGTCTGTCTGTCTGTCAAGAACCTTTTTCTCTGAAACGCGTGCAGGTAGCATGCTGAAATTAATATCAAATACTCAAGCCTGCGGTCCCTTAAAGCCGTGAAAAATCAACCTTCTAAGTCAACGCAATCAAAAGATACAGTCATTAAAATATCTATTTCCATACAAATTGCCGAAATCGGAAAACCTACAGGGTACTTCCAGTTGTCCTAGAAACTTGCAATTTGGTATGAAGGTAGCTCAGACCCACTCAAAAAATTCTCAAAATCTTAAATTTTTATGTCTGCTGTAGATTTCGCAGACCAATATAAGTTGACCCCAAACTGCGTGCATGTTGCTTAGGAGCAGGGCTCTGCTAACACTGAACTTCTTAAAACACTGGGGAAAAGCGTTAAAATCTTTCTACGGAACCCTCGTGCGCGAGTCCGACTCGCACTTGGCCGGTTTTTGACACAAAAAACCGTCTTAATCGCGTTCGCGTTAAATTAGTACTCTGAGTGTCTGGTGTAATCAACGGCCATAAATACGTCTCGATCGCGTTCGCGGTAACGTCTGAATTACTATGGGCAAATTGGCATGGCAGCGGCTCTAGTGGCACGTATCGACAACAAATAGTTCTCATAATATTTGACACTTTCGCAAACGCATTCGAGACGTATTTTTTGGTCGTCCATCCAAACCAACCAACCAAGCAATCGCGTTTGCGTTACAGGTGTCAAATAGGTAAAAGCTTATTGTGATTCCCTATTTAGACTAATTTCTATAGTCTAATAATAGTAGATTATTGCCTAGGACAGGAAGTAAACAATTGCTGCCTGAGTATTGGTTTCAACGGACGAGTTCGGGAGTCCGCTAAATAATAGGAAGTCGGCAATTGTTGTTCAGGCCGTGGCGAATATAGAGCTTTTTTTAAAAATCTGAAATTTTAAGTTTATTATTAAGTGTGTTTAATTTCAGTAAGTACATAATACATCGTAGAGTACAATCAACTCTGAGCAGTCGCGTAAAATCAAGTAGCATCCGACTCTTTCTTACGCCAAGACAATTGATAATCGTCTTAACCTCTAAAACAATATTTTTCTAAAACATGAAACATAACGGACTGGCGACCGCGATTGACCACCGTCGCGGTCGGGTGGTCGGCGACCATCTGGTCACCACACCTGTTGGGGTGCAACTGTACTTAAAAAAAAAAACTGTTTGCGTAATGTATTCAAATGGGCGTTGTTTTACAAATCCATCATTCATTCATGAAATTCTGTGCAATATCTACATACGTACATAATATGCTTAGTTATCCTCGAAATAAATTTTACCAAAAAGAAAAGTGTGGAAAAAAATCTTAAGTCACCCCTATTTTTCCGCCTTTAACCATGCTAGTGCAGCATTTATTATTTATTTATTGTTATTATTTATAATTTTATTTTCTTAATTTTTTTATTTCTTAAAAATTTACCTCATTGTATACACATTTCGAAAATATTCCGCTCAAATTCCTGCCCCTTCCCCATTTTCGTCTATACTAGCAGTACCTAATAGCTTTAAACGAATAGTTATCATTAAATAATGTTAGCTGATAGATAGGTTATAGACCATAAACATACCTAATTATGCATTTCCAAAAGCTATTGCAATTTGTTTTTAGAAAAAAATGACTGCGCCAAGTATCTTGCGCGGTCTTCTTGGAAATAGTGGTCTTCCAAAAGTGCTGGTTAACTCAAAAAATACGTGGAAATAGCATTTAACCGTCTTCGCACTGAATAAAAAATTATTGATTCTATTGACTAATTGAACAGGGTTCGCAGTATGCAGTAGGTATGCGGAACCTTAAAAAGTAGCCACGCTAGTTAAATCGAATGCAACACACAGCTACCACGCTTGAATAAAAACATTAAATAATCAGCTCACGACTAAGCATTTTGTACAAAAACCTTGATGTTTTATTAAACGACATTTGTTTACCAACAATACAGTTAAGTAACTGACTAAAATTGAACTTGGGATCAATGAAACCTCAATGAGCATAGATCATTGCATCACTGGCAATGGCACGGTAGTTTCTTATGAATTGAGATTCGTGAGATTGTATGAAAAAACCGGACAAGTGCGAGTCGGACTCGCGCACCGGAGGTTCTCAGTTCTGGTTCTGAGACTTGTTTAGTGAGGTCTCAGGGATTACGGGTCAGTGGGTTTTATTTACTTGGGATTGATAATACCAAAAAATAGTTTTTTTTTCTTTTGAGGTATAACCACTTACTTGAGTATTTAATGTGTTATTGGTTTATCAGGAAAGGCTTTTTTAAAGATATTAAAATACGACAGTCAGAAGTCGATTACAATATAAATGAAAACACTATTGAACACAATATACCTTCTTGATAAACGTAACAGAAATATGTACCTACTTAAGGGCCAATTTTTCAATACCCAGATAAGCTCTAGCCGACAGATAGTGAAGGGGTATCTATGGAATAAAAGCTTAACATATCTGAGGATCGAAAACACGGGTATTTATAATCTATTATCTATTGTTTGTGACAATAATTATATTTTTAATAAACTCACCGAAACATGAATACACAGAAAAACCAGAAAAAATACCAACCCCGGGAATCGAACCCGGAACCTCGACACTCCGGGTCGCGTGCCCACCCTTACACCAGAATTGGCATTTAGGTAAGGCTCGAATTTCTCCTATGTATTCAAATCTCAGCTCGTTCGATTCCCGGGGTTGGTATTTTTTCCGGTTTTTCTGTGTATTCATGTTTCGGTGAGTTTATTAAAAATATAATTGATACTCACGGGAGACCGTAAAAATAAAAATAAAATAAAAAAATGAAAAAAATAAATAAAAAATACAAAAAGATTTTCCAATTGAGATCATGTGACAATAATTGGCACACTGTCACATTCATGAATAAAAATAGCAAACTATTGAGGCAGTGCCGAGCAATTAAAAATTTTGACACAGTTTGGGTCGATTTGTCAATCCTCAGATAAGCTCTTATTGCATAGATACCCATACACAACTGTGGGATAAGAGCTTATCTGGCGATTTAAAAATAGGATCTTGAAGAAATATTCAAAATCTCAGTAACATTTAATAAACTGCCATTATATTAGTTAGGTCTGAGTGGAGAGACTTGAGGGAGGCCTTTGTCCAGCAGTGGACGTCTTTCGGCTGACATGATGATGATGATAATGATATTAGTTTATATATTTTTTCCATTAACGACGACGGTATATGTATATTTACTTCTAATCAGACCAGGACTACGTATATACATTTATATGTACATAGCTAGGTACTCAAAATGCATAAGAAGGCAAGAAACACGATAAACGAATACCTACCAACACGGCGACAACACAAAACAAGTTTATGGCCAAAAATATCTTTGATGACCTAAGTCGATCCGATCTTTTGTACGTTTTTACGAAGCTTCGCCACAAAACTCAAGTGGGTGAATTTTTTTGTTCATTATTAATATCATTAAAAATACTAATAAGTAGGTAGGCACTCTTGGTCAATGGTCGAAAGACTAGAATCCGCACACCATTTTTCAACAACTTCAAAAAACATCAACATTAAAAAAACGTGGCGAATTCGAAATTCCATCAGAGAAGGACAGGTTCCGAAATCAATCAGACTTACCTTGACAGTAGGTAGGTACTGTTTTGACAGCTGGTACGTTAGCGTCAACAACGCGAACAATAGCACTTGCAAATAACTATAAAACCATATGAAACTGTCGTAAAAGTCACCAAAATGGTTTTATAAACCTTTAATAGGCTAACCCACAAACGGTCACAAGGCACTGGCCGAAAATAAACATAAATTCACTGCAGCACTGTTTCGATTCGTTTAATTTTTAAATTTCGAACGCGCGCGTGCGCCCACGGCGGAAATCGCGCGCAAGACTGACTCCACGGCCATTTTCTAGCGGCTGGTGGGGGTACCTATAAGGCTGTGTGTGTTGAGGATACGCAAAATACTTGAATGGGATAGGAAGGCATTGTGTAAATGCGGCTTAGAATGTCTCAGATCTATAGATTCGTATAGACACCTGGTTTTCTATTAAAACGGGGATTTTTTTTATTGAAAGAGGGAGGCACGAGCAAGCGGGTCACCTGATGGTAAGCGATCACCGCCACCCATGAGAACCAGCAACCCCAAGAGAGTCACTAGTCCGTTGCCGGCTTTTAAGGAGGAAAAGGGATAGAGGAAAGGCAGGGAGGGGGATTGAGCCTCCGGCTCTCTCACTGAAAGAACGAAACGCAGCACGGGTGCTGATGCTTCACGTCGATTTTCTGCGAGAGGGTGGTACTTCCTCGGATGAGCCAGCACATTCGTACGCCAGCAAATAACTACAGTATAACTCTCCCACTTCAAAATGAACGGTCAATCTGTTTGGGTAGTTTGAAGGCAAGAATGAAACTGGCTTACAGCTTACAGTCCAAATAAAATTGCTAGAAGGGGTGGAATTCTGTAAATATGTGGTGGTTACGTCCCTGCACTAGGTCCTACCACTATAAAATATGTCTGCTTATAAAACTGAATCGTTAAGACAAGACTTGCGAAAAAGGGAGACATTTTCCAACAAAATAGGCTACAACTTTTTTTTTAGGCTATACCTTGCGATAAACTAGTTTACTCGTAATAACAACCTAACCAACTTAGAAAAGCTGAAAAACTCCCGGCATTGTTATTTCAAAGTTCAATATTTCTAAAGTGGGTAAACCGATTTTAATGAAACTTAGCTAAGATCCACTAGAAGCGCTGCCAAATGGCCTATAGTATTTCAGACGTAAACGTTCAGAGCGTCTAGTGTAATCAGCGACCAAAAAACGCCTTGATCGCGTTCGCGTTTACGTCTGAATTACTATGGCACGTATCGACAATTCTCATAACTATTTGACACTTTAACGCTAAGGCGTTCGAGACATATTTTTTGGCCGTCGAATAAACTACATAATAAGCTTTCAGTGCCCTTAGTGTAATCAAAAAGTACAAAATACGTCTCGATCGCGTTTGCGTTAAAGTGTCAAATAGTATGAGAATTATTGTTAAACGCGAACGCGATCCAGACGTATTTCTTGGCCTGGTCGGCGATTACACTAGGCGCTCTGGTTCTTTTTTCAAACGCAATTTATGTACTATGAACGTAACGTATCTTTGACCGCGCGGGACCGCGGTGGATGCGGAAAGCACAATACCGGTCTGAGTGAAGAAACTTGGGGGATTGAGGGAGGCCTATGTCCAGCAGTGGACGTCTTTCGGTTGACATGACGATAATGATGATCTTTAACCTGTAATAAATATCAAATTCATCATCATCATCACCATGTCTTCGGAAAGACGTCCACTGCTGGGCGGCGGCCTCCCCTGCGGCTCTCCACTCAGACCGGTCTTGAGCTTTTCGCATCCACCGCAGTCCCGCGATCTTTACCAGGTCGTTGCTCCATCTTGTTGGAGGCCTACCGACAGCTCGTCTCCCGGTCCGTGGACGCCAATCGAGAACCTTCTCATAAGACTTGTAAGTTAAGTTAATGTGACCTCGCTCCGGGTTGTATTTGGAGCAACAGGTCTCCATTGCCATTCAGTGGGGTAATGCTGCTGGTATTACGGGGACCTTAGAGCACATATAGAAGCCAATACATATGAAATCTTCCCACGATAACTCTGCATAAGGTATTAATTGGCAACCCTGAAAAATTACTTTTTTCATATCACTCAGACATTTCTTTAATTATAAATCATAATGATCATCATATTTATCATAAGTCCCGAGTATCATGATAATGTGCTGCACATTATCATGATACTCGGGACTCAATCGCGTAAAAAACATACATTTAAATTTGAATTTAAATACCTCGACGGTGTTCGGTCCCTTCGAGACCATGGACGCAACGTCGCGTCCGAAACATATATGTACATATGTTCTTTACGCGATTAAGTCCCGAGTATATAATATATGATAATGTGTGAAAATCGCGAAAGTTTAAATCAATACAATAATGATAGCAGCAATCAAAAGTTGTTGTTATTATTTTTTAAATATGGCTTTGCCGTTGTACGATAAAAAAATTGTAGATAACGAAATATGACTGTTATTTTAATGGTGGATGAACGATCACCTGTTTAATCTAATCAAAAGTTCAAAACGTGTTGTTTGTCTATAAATCAGTATTGCCATAAACAAACTTTAAGATTTCTACTGTTGTCAATTCATTGCAGAGTTATTGTGGGTTGACTCTACACATTTTGCTCCAAATTCCACGCCTCAATCGCTAGGAAATATATCGTTCTTCATGCTAATATTTATGTCTGGAGCGATCAAACTTCGTCTGGGTTGTGATGAACAAACACGACATACATACGGTCGTTTGGTTGTAACATTCGGTCTGTCAAACCGTCATGTTATAGTTGCCGTAAACAATACGAGGGAGGAAAGCACGCGGTTGTTTGCGATAAACGCTATGTTAAACGCGATGCGTTTGACGCACAACATTTTACATCAGAGTGTCTAGTGTAATCAACGGCCAAAAAACGTGTCGATCGCGTTTGTGTTAAAGTGTCAAATAGTATGCGAATTGTTAAACGCGAACGCGATCGAGAGGTATTTCTTGGCCTGGTCAGCGATTACACTAGGCGCTCTCAATCGCATTCTCATACTATTTAACACTTTAAGGTGGTTCGTCCCGGTCAGCTAAGCAGTCAAGCGCCCCTAGATGGCGTTGATGTTCTAATTTGACGTATTTTATTTTTTTATGTATGATAATGTGATTATTCTTTAAGACTAATACGTTTCGCGCAAATGGCATAACATTTGTGATGTATTCAACTAAGATTCTGATGAATTTTAATTCACAAAATACGTTTATTTGGATAAATACAACCGCAACAATGACAGCAGTACTATTCACGCACACATTCAAAGGAATCTTGCATACCCACCCATACGTTGCCAAATTTGAACGAAAATATCGATCTCGTTTGATCTATTACCAACTGTTGTTTTATTTTAAATGTAATTTCGCGCAAATAAACACCGAAAACAATGCTATAGGAAGTAGTTTCAGTGTAAAATTAGGTCCCATTCGCCCATATTTGGATAAATGAAATAGTATGAAAGTCGAACCGCCTTAACTCAAACGCGTAAAAGGCGTAGGAATATTTGGGAAAGCTAGGTAGGTACTTGGTATGTTTTTAATTTTAAGTATTGTGTCTGTATTTGGTTGTAGCTTATTGTTATTGTTGGCAAATTATTCTTGTTTACATAGCACAAACTTACAGGACGTTGAAATGGGCCTGAGTGGCTTCGAGAAAAGGATGGTACGGTCGTACCCTTTGCTTTGCTCGACTTGGCGGGGGCACTGCCGTGCCCCCAGATTATCTTAAATTATAAATAGATATCGTGGGACAATCGACTAGTCCCAAACTTGGCGAATCCTGTAGTTACTATGGGTGCTAGACAACCATACATACACATATTTATATAGGTACATATTAAACATCCAAGACTCGAGAACTAATATTTGTATAGATCCTACAAATATCTGCCCGAACCAGGGATCGAACCCGGGACCTCAAGCTTCATAGTCAGGTTCTTTGACCACTAGAAAAGACTTTGACCCTTGTCACCACCATATTATAATAAATACAGCTATTTTAACTCATACTATCATGATACTCGGGACTTAATCGCGTGAAAAAATATATATTTAAATTTGAATTTAAATACCTCGACGTTTCGGACGCGACGTTGCGTCCATGGTCCCTTCGAGACCATCAAATTCAAATTGAAATAAAAATTTTTTACGCAATTAAGTCCCGAGTATCATGATAATGTGTGAAAATCGGGAAAGTTTAAATCAATATAATTAACTCATATTTCTTACATATAAATATTGTAGCAAGCAGTGTAGTAAAGAAGCATCGGTGGGTTTTTATTTTACAGGCGCTTTGAATTATTCTTTACTTTTTTTTTTGCGGATTTTGTGTCCCACTGTTGGGCAAAAAGTACAGTCACCAAAATGCTTTATTAAAAAATATTTCTGTAACATTAACTCGGGATACGTCTTTAGTTCTTGAATCGTTATTGTTTTTAATCCCCGACGAAAAAGAGGGGTGCATCTGTGTATCTATTTGTGGCATCATAGCTCCCAAACGGATAGATCGATTTCGATGAGGTTTTTTTAAATAAAAATCTAGTTTAATAGAAATGGTTCTTATCTAGTTTCATTAAAGCCGGTTCAGCCGTTTTTGAAATATTGAACTTGGAAATGACAATGTCGGGGGTTTTTCAACTTTTCTAGTTGACTTGTATTTTTTCTCTGTTTTTTTGTCTCTGTTTCATCATCATCCTATTTACGTCCCACTGCTGGGAACAGGCCTCCTCTCAGAATGAGAGGGCTTGGGCTATAAGTTCCCACGCGGGCCCAGGGCGGAGTCTCTGTTTATAGCTGTCAAATTAAGCGTTTACTTACGTGTCTACTAAAAACATATATTGGTATTATATTTTTTATAAACTCACTGAAACATGAATACACAGAAAAAAACCAGAAAAATGCCAACCCCGGGAATCGAGCCCGGATCCTCGACACTCCGGGTCGTGTGCTTTTCCCCTACACCACGGCTGGACATAGAGGAAAGGCTGAATTTTTTCCATGTATTCAAATCTTAGCTTGTTTTTATCACTTTTTTGCAGTGACTAGTGACTAGGGGTTCGATTCCCGGGGTTGGCATTTTTCTGGTTTTTTTTCTGTGTATTCATGTTTCAGTGAGTTTATAAAAAATATAATTGATATTCACGGAAAAACCGTAAAAATAAAAATTGGGAGAAAAAATACGAAAAGATACTCCTACTGAGATCATATATTGGTATACCTGACACTGCGCTTGATAGCATGATAGATATTTGGTATTATTTTATTATGTTTGTAAAATTTTACGCCTGGTATAAAAAAATAGCACGATATTGCTCGTGTTCTTTTGATAACAAACAAATGTTAGGCGCGAATAATTAAAATGTACTTTTTATCGGCACTGGTCCCTGAACTACTTGTTCAAGAGAGCTCTCTCCTCGGTTTCTGTACCATCGGTTCTTGAACCTACTGGGATGCTGAGGGATGACGGCAAGAGGCCGGACGGGGCCACTCTGGTGCCCTGGTGTCTTGGGCGTGCACTCGTTTGGGATGTCACCTGTGTGGACACTCTAGCGCCATCTCATGTCGGCAGCACGGCTCGTAAAGCTGGGGCGAAGGCCGCTCTAGCGCAAGTTAGTAAATGCAGGAAGTATTCGCAACTCTGCGCGCACTACGAATTTGCGGCATTGGCTGTGGAAACTTTGGGTCCATGGTCGTCGCACGCCAAAGCGTTATGCAAGGACATCTCGACGCCATTGGTCCGTGCTTCTGGTGATTTGCGAGCGGGTAGCTACTTTGCGCAGCGGTTGAGTCTAGCTGTACAGCGAGGCAATGCGGCCAGTGTTCTGGGTTCCTTACCACGGGGTGATGATGCCTTGTTGGACGGAAGGTTAGGTTAGAGTATGCAGGTTTTTAGATGTTAGTATGATGTTTTTGTTTAGGTCAGTGTTGAGTGTGAGGTACTGGTATTATTGTTTAGTTTAGTTAAGTTTAATGTATGTTTACGTCTATTGTAATTTTTATATTTTAAATTGATTTACGAATAAAGACTTAAATGTACTTAATTCAAATGATTTATTTCGTTAGTATTATTTTATATAAACCTATATAATAATATAAGTCATTTATGATATTTAGCAGTTACAAACATTGTGTGAAGACAGGACGCCAGGGGAGGCCCATATTTCCAGCAGTTGACTAAAATAGGCTAAACATGGCCGATGATGATGATGATGAAACATTGTGTTATGCAATACACTACCTAAGTATTATCCAAATTTAACGTCACCCGAAAAAAAGTACCTACTAAATAAAGAACAAACTCGAAGTATGTAACAAGTAACAAGTACTTAGTAGTACTTACGTATGTTTATCACGACCTTTAAAGACCTCTGTCACTTGTTGACAATAGGAAATCCAATAGTGACATACTTACATCTATTTCCTATTTTGTAGTTGTGATAATGAAAGCCATCGCTAACACCTAGCCTTGTTTCTGATAAGTCATCTGATGAAATAAGATGAAGGGATGGGAAGACTAACCGACTAGCCAGAGCCACAGAATAACGCCAGAGCCCTGAGCACGAAAATTCGAATGCCACGTAACGTAATCAAGTACCAGAGCCCCAAGCAGGAATACTCGTATCCTGGGTAACGTAGTCGTTATAAATCATATCGTACGTTACGTAGGATTCGATTATGATTGCAACGACAAGTATTATGAAGGTACAGTCAAGGTCACCGATTATGTATACTCCCACAGAGTCCCAAATATACGTATCCAGACCTTATAACTGCGACGGCAAGGTTGATGTATGAAGGTTCTCGAATGGCGTCCACGGACCGGGAGACAAGCTGTCGGTAGGCCTCCAACAAGATGGAGCGACGACCTGGTAAATATCGCGGGACCGCGGTGGGTGCGGAAAGCACAAGACCGGTCTGAGTGGAGAGCCGCGGGGGAGGCCGCCGTCCAGCAGTGGACGTCTTTTGGCTGACATGACGATGATGATGAAGGTTAGTGTATATTGCTACTTTGATGCCAGTGCCGCTCTTTGCTGTACCTTGCATTTTCTTCGTAACTTTATTCTGTTTTGTGTTAAAAAAAGAGTTATTGTATTGTACAGTAGGTACCTAATCTTTGGGAGAGATGGGCCTCCTTTAGCTTTGGTCTACAACCCGTCTAGGACTTCTAGGACGACCGGATAGCCTAGTGGTTAAGACCCTGACTATGAAGCTTGAGGTCCCGGGTTTGAATCCCGGTCGGGGCAGATGTTTGTATGATGAATATGAATGTTTGTTCTCGGGTCCTGGATGTTTAATATGTATTTATCTATATAAGTATGTTTATCCGTTGTCTAGTACCCATAGTATAGGCTTTGCCTAGTTTGGGACTAGGTCAATTGGTGTCAAATTTTCCCATGATATTTATTTATATTTATTATTTATTAGGAGTAAGATTACTAAGAAACCAAACCTCTATACATGATATTTGCTATCTCGGAAACGGGTCTCACAATTCCAATAACGAAAATCGAGGTATGCCAATCAGTAGAGCTAAGTAGATCGCCTTTTCCGAGTAAAGCTCGGTCGCCCAGGTAATGAAAAAAACCGGCCAAGAGCGAGTCGGACTCGCGCACGAGGGTTCCGTAGAAAGATTTTAACGCTTTTCCCCAGTGTTTTAAAAGTCCAGTGTTAGCAGAGCCCGGCTACTAATCGAAATGTACGCAGTGTGGGGTCAACTAATATTGGTCCGCGAAATCTACAGACAGACATAAAAATTTAAGGTTTTGAGACTTTTATGAATGGTTGTGCTATAAGAGCTACCTTCATACAAAATTTCAAGTTTCCAGGACAACGGGAAGTACCCTATAGGTTTTGGTACCACGGTAATTTGTTTGGAAATGGACATCCTTTTTAATGACTATCTTTTTATTGCGTGGATTTTTAGTTTGATTTTTTCAGAGATTCAAGGAACTGCAGGTTGAGTATTTGATATTAATTTCAGCTTGCTACCCCAACGCGTTCCAGAGAAAAAAAGTCTTGACAGAAAAACAGACGGACAACAAAGTTATCCTATAAAGCTTCCGTTTTTCCTTTTGAGGTGCGGAACTCTAAAAAGCTATTTATTAATTTTATTCCGACTGCTAGGCGATTACGTGGCGATTTATGATAATTCTAGTTCATGAAAACATCTCTTAGCGACTATCTAACTAATCTGACTAGACCTGACCCGTGTACCTAATTACCATAACACGCAAATGCTCATGATGTCATAACGTTCATTGTAAATATTTCAGTACACTAGGCGATTATGATTATTCTGACTAGACCTGACCCGTGTATCTAATTACTATAACACGTAGGTGCTCATGATTGTTATGTTCATTGTGAATATTACAGTATACTTTGCGTGTCAAATAACGTTATGACATGATTTGCATTTTGCTGTCAAGTTCAGTCATTACCTGTCTGTACTTACGGACGATTATTCTTATGAGTATTTTTTTTTGAGTAATTTTACGTTGATTTAACATTTTCAGAATTGACAACATTTCATATTTTGGAGACCATAAAGAGGAGCAAACCTACGATTTTAAATTTTCATTAGAATTTGTAATTCATTTATTATTAATTTATTAAAAGGTACTTATTCCAAAAGGATGTAACTCCGAAACTACGCTAGGATGGGTCAATTGCCTTTGTCTTGTCACGATCAAAAAACAAAACCCCAAGATGTCAAATCTGACATTGTCAAATATAATATGTGTCATGTCAAATTATTGTTGTGCTTGTGGTTTGTTTATATTACACCCATTCTTTCGTAGTTTTGGTAGAATTGGTAATTTTATTTTATTCTCCTGTATTTAAAAAAATAAGTAATATTAAAAATTTATAAACATAGTGGTGTGTCCAGGAGGCAAAGCCCTTTCGATACCTATATTAATTTCCAGGTGTGAAAAATACGAAATGTTGTCAATTATCCTCCAACTCCTAACCGTTAAGAACCGTTAAGGAGTTGTACCTTCCATGTTGACTACCAGACGAAATACTTGAATAGCCTTAGAAAATATATGAAACACATAATACGTGCCTATAAAATTTGAAGGTTGCCCTCGATTTCCCTGGGATCCCATCATCAGATCATGACTTGGTGACAATGGGACCACCTCAGGAGTGACCCTTTTGAATAAAAAAAGATTTTTGAAAATCTGTCTACAATTGGCATTGTGGTCTCAAAAAACAATGCTTATTTTTATATTTTTTTGTAAAATAGGCGAATTTAAGACATACATTTTAAAGATTTTGGTTTTAGTTGGGTTTTAAATTTTTTAATCTATTTTTAAGTTACCGGAAAATTATAGCTAACCAGAGTTGCGTTGGTTTTAAACACTACGTTTGTCATTGCCCGTCACAATTGTAAATGTATTAACATCATTCTGTCACCTGTTAGTGTTATGATTAGGCGGACGGCTTTTTTTTCTTATAGCAAGGAATTTCAAAGTTAATGTTTCGTTGAATTTCAAACAAAGGTCAAATCTTATTTTGCAAATATACACACGATCTTTTAGTATTTTTTTACTAAAATGTTATAAAATGATTGAATAAAGCTATTCCTCTAAATGGTTTTGGAATTAGACCATATTGTAAAAAGTGATCAATGCCAATTGACGGAGTAATCGATGTACATACTTAGGCATATAAAAAAAACACACAGGTGCAGTGGAACGTAGAACCTCCTCCTTTTATGAGGTCGGTTAAAAAGAAAATACGAAAATTGTTCAACAATGACCCGAGCTTCGTGAAATTTTGTGATCTGGTGCGATAATTATATAAATATAACAATATATATATATTTTAAGTTACAATGACATTTAATCTAAGCTTAAACTAAATAAACTACAACTTAAAACTAAATTAAATCTAAATAAGGCCCCCGTGGCATAGTGCCCAAAAGGCTGGCAGCGTTGCCTCGCTGAATAGCGATGCTGATTCTTTGAGAGAGAAAACTGCCAGCCCTTTGGTCACAAGTTGCATCAACTAAGCGCTTTTGTAACTCAGAAATAAGCTTGTAAGCGCTGGGACCCCATGGACCCAAAGTTTCAAACCCGACAGGAACAAAATTATAATTCGGACCGAGAGATTGATACTTAGAATTTTTTCTATTTTCAGCCGTTTCTGCCGCCGCACCAGCTTTTTGTGTGGTTCCCTGGAGATGTGAGGGTGCTACTGTATCGACACAGGTCGCATCCCAAACCAGAACCCTACCCATTCTCCAGGGAATCAGAGACATACCGTCCGGCCTTTTGCCATCGTCGCGGGCAATGCCGCTTGGCTCCAAAATGGCCGGCACGTTCGCAGAGGCAAGAGCCCGGCGGATTATGTCATTGAGCGCGGCATGACGGGAGAAACGGCCGGCGCTCTTTTGACAGGAAAGACCATGGTGTCCCGTTTCGTCCACATTGGTGCCACAGAGGCAACGGTGTGGTGAACACAGCGCAACACCCAGTCTTAGCCCGACTGCAATTCTCAGTGTTTCAGGCTCAAGAAAGGTTCCGGTGTTAACGGAAGGATAAGCATGAAGCCAGTCACCGGATTCCTTTCTTGCCACAGCCAAAAGCCTTGCGCGGTCTGGGCCTGAACTGGAACTGAGAATATTAGAATAAGTTAATTTGGATAGTGTGTCATCCCAGCTCCGTTGGAAATTTGGATAAGCGGGAGGATTTTCACCCGGACAAGCCATTAGCCAAGCATTCCTAGCATCGACCAAACCCGTCGTCTCGTAGTTTGAAGGACAATCCTTTAGGATTTTACCTACGAGGGTGGACGTGCTGTGGACAGATGATAGGAACGCTGGTAAAGCAACACTAGAAATTTTGCGGATACCTAGCCCACCATATCTGATAGGAAGGGAAGCCTGGGTCCAAGATTGCCCATTGAATTGTAAGTTAAGTATAGATTCCAAAGAAGTTTTCATAAGGGAATCAATTAAGGTCAGAGAATTTTGATGTTTCCAAAAGGGACAACAACGAAGCAAATAAGTAAATTTTGGCACAAAAAGGCAAAATTTTAGAATAGTGATAGCAGTGTGAGCACTGATTTCCAGCAGCCGGTCTGCAGAATTTTGAAATTTTGAAACAGTTTTTGCGATTAAATCTGGAATGGCATCGTCGAAGATTGGTGACCCTAGGAGGCTTAAGTTTTGCTTATCGACAATTTTGATATTTGGACAAAGTAAATTAAAATGTTGGAAGAGATCGGATCGGATCGCGTTGTTTATGAACAGTTCGCATTTATTAAAGTTTAGATCTAAACCAATGGCCTTAAATTTATTTATAATTTCTGAGAGATCTGAAAGTACCGTAACTGCATCACCTCCTAGGGAACCATCATCAAGATACCATACGTTAAATTTGGACTTTAAATTTTGAATGATGGGGTTAATGGCTAAACTGAAAATGGCTGGTCCGAGGGGATCACCCTGCTGACAGCCGACTTCAGAAGATAATTCGTTGCTTTTGTACATTAATTTAGAAGGTTCATGATAACAGTTAAGTAGGTAATTATAAATTTCAGGAATATTATTCCTAATTTCTGTGAGCAAGGTGTCCCTGTTTACCGAATTAAATGCATTTTTGACGTCAATTTTGAGTAAAACCTCACACTGATCGTTATTAAGGTAGGTGCGCAGGGCATGGACTGCCGCTTCGCACCCACCTTTAGTACCGAAACCTAATTGAATTGGTTCAAACTGAGGTTGCAATTTTGAAACTATGTGACGAACTGAAATTTTAGAAGTTAATCGCCGAAATGTAGAGCCGACCGCAATGGGTCTGACACCTCCGTCTTTTTTAGTGAGCGCAATTAGGTTGGCTCCATAAAGAACGGGAACTATTTCGGGATTAACATTGCCAGACAGCATGAGGTTTATTAATTTTGTTAAAGCGAGGATTAAATGTTTGCCTGCGTCGCCCACACAGTGAGAGGTAAGGTCTTTTAGGTGTTGGGGAGCAAGTCCGTCAAGACCTGCTGCAGAACCGGTTTTAAATGAATAGATTGCATTCACTGTGTCTTTCTCGTGAATGTTTAAACAAACATCGGGCGACGTAGGCGGGTCCAAAAAGTATGCGTTTGTAGGAGCTCGAGGGTGTTTAGTTTGTAAGGCCGAGAGTGTGTCGCTATTATCTGGAGATAGTACGTCACTGGAAAAAAGTAACCGCGCGGCCCCCTTCAGGTCTCCGTCGCTAACTTTAGATTCCACTTTGTTTTTAAAATAATTTTGATTGCTATTTTTGCCTGTACTAAAAACTGTAAGGCAAGGCGGTGAATAATTGGAACAATTGTTTTTTATTTTTTGGGTAAGAGAAATCTTAGACGATTTATCGTCTTTAACGTGAAGTGTATTAAATGGGAAAAGTAACAAATTCTGCCAGTCCGCATAGCTATTATTGTCCAAACATTTCGTTATAAGTTGAGCCAAATGAGTAGCGACGGAGATCCGGGCGCCACGGGGAATTCTTTTTACCACCTTAACATTGTTTTTTAAGTGGCTCAAATGCAGATGGAAGGGAATAGTGGGTGGATTAGTAGGAGTACGGTTTGTATTTGGGGAGACAGGATTTATGTACAAGGGGGGGGCATTCTGACTTAAACATTTGTGCAATTTGGATTTGTGAATATTCAAACCTCTACTACTACTAAATGTTCTACTGCATATTGGGCATACATGTGACGTACCATCTACGGGTTGCGTTGCATTCTGCATATGATCTAAGGGCATAAAAACACAACACAACGGAAAACTAAATAGAAAAATAGTCTGACAGCCGCGACAAAACTGCACTGACGGGGCTCCGCCAAGAGCGGCGCGTGCGGGAGTCGCGGGGACTCAGGCCGGCGTGGAAAGAGGTCGAGGTGGCCGGGATGCACATGAAACAAACATTATTATTAGTATTTAATTATTAAAATATTTGGGAGCTTTATTTGAAATCGTGTTGACGTTGACGTACCGTTTTTTTTTTTTTTTTTTTTTTTTTTTTTTAACATAATATAACAATATAACATTAAAAAATTTTTTGACGATTTGTTTTTTTTTATGAAATTGAAAAAAGAAAAAGAAAAAACGGAAAACGTTCAAAAATGAGGTCGCAAGTTCTACAGCTCACAGAGCCACTAAAGTGTTATGTTATGTAGGTTTAAAATAATTCTAACTTTTAATCTTTTGTTTTTTTTTTTCACACATAAACTTACCAGATAAATGTTGTTTTGAGCTCTCTGTTTGTGTTTTAAGACGCTTCCCTGAGAGGATGACCTTGAACGCTTCGCGCCTTCCTCACCCCACCTCACTTCTACTAAACAACTTCGTTTTAGTGACGACATCTATTAAATATCGGTATAACTTCATTTTACACAGTGTTATCACAAATAACGCGTCTTTTCGAAAGAAAAATACTTATTTACAAATTTTAAAATATTCTGTATAAAGGCCTGGTGCCCAGCAGTGGGACTTAAATAGGCCGATGATGATGATAGTGATGATGATGATGATTATAAAAAGGTATTTTAATAATGTTAAACATATAAATCCTAGCCTATTAAATTCTCTATACATTTGTGTATGTCACATCAAAGTAAATTATGCGATTGATGTAGTAACAGAATATTAATTGCAACTTGACTTTTTCTCTCTCAAAGAATCAGCATCGCTATTCAGCGAGGCAACGCTGCCAGCCTTTTGGGCACTATGCCACGGGGGCCTTATTTAGATTTAATTTAGTTTTAAGTTGTAGTTTATTTAGTTTAAGCTTAGATTTAATGTCATTGTAAATTGCTTTTATTATGTAAATAAAGTAGATATTTACGTGACTTACTTGTGATGCAGATATCATAAGTATTAAATAGGAAAAAAAATATACGAAACAGAAAAACAAGTTAAGATGATACAGATACTTAATGTATTTATATATTTTGTTTTTATCGTTTAAATAATTTACAGAAAGGCTCTAAAAAGCAGCCATTTCAGCGTCTGGGTCAGGGAAGCGCCTTAACCCCAGACTAAAAAGAGGGGTGTTATAAGTTCGACCTGTATATCTGTGTATCTGTCTGTGGCATCATAGCTCCCGAACGGATGGACCGATTTCGATGCGGTTTTTTATCGAAAGCTAGTTTAATCGAGATGATTCTGAGCTAAGTTTCATTAAGAACGGGTCCCGTTTTTGAAATATTGAGGTTTGAAATGACAATGTCGGAGGTTTCCCAACTTTTCGAAGTGGGTTAGGTTATCTGCAAATATATTGGAGTGATGGGTAATTACTTAGGTACATTGTTAAGATGATTAGTTACAACTTCCTATTTGAATAATTTGAATAAATTTACCGTCATCAAACAGAAGTGTTGGTATAATGATAATGTATTATGCCTTTAAGATCACGGTTCAACTCAACGTCGGTTTTTGTATTCAGGAAGTTAAAGTACGCCTACGGTTGTTTTTTATTTTTTATTTTTGGGGTACAAGTGAGGACCAGTCAGTCAGAGTCATTTTAAACGAGCGACGACAAAAGTCTCAACTGAACTATAAAAACCGGGATAGGGCAGGGTTCCTAAGCCATTACGAAAAAGCCCTGGCATATCTATACCTAATTTAAAGGTATTTTCATCACACCTATTCGAAACCAGTGTTAGCAGAGCCCTGCTCCAAAGCAAACTGTACGCAGTGTGGGGTCAATTCATATCGGTTACTGACATAGACACACATAATTAACTATTATTCCCAAACCTGTAAAGCCTGCTTACGTATCTCTGATAGTTTTCCTTTTAAATTCATTTAATTCTTTTTTTAATTATGAACTCACTTTGTCTCGATCCCCAGTGAACTATTCCTCTCCACCACTCAAAGGTTGACTGGCAGAGATCCCTTAAAGGGATAAGTCCGCCTTTGTACTGAAATGTTATTGTTGTAACTTGTGTTTTATCCTATTTTTTGTACAATAAAGTGTTTACTTACTTACTTACTTACTTACTTAAATTCACTATTATGCACTACTATTCTGATCTTTTTCACATTTCCAAATATAACAGTTTCTCTGGTAGGGGGGGGGGACGTCGACGACGACACTGGACTCCAACAAAAATAAGCACAAGCTAAACATTTCGCAAACGAATAACCTTATCGAAAACTGATCTTATCGAGAAATGGTCTTCCAAAAATATTATAGGCGCTCAGCCTATAATATTTTTGGAAGACCTATTCCACGATATCCCACACTATGGGGTGAGCGAGAAACAAAAAAATCATTCCCACTTTACGTGTAGACGACGTACCCCAAAAAAATTTTTTTTCAACATTTTATCCCAGCACTTTTTCAGCTTAATTAATATGTATATCTGTGCAAAGTTGCAGCTTTCTAGTACCAATATTTTCTGAGCTATGTCGCGGACAGACAGACAGACAGATGAACATGACGAAACTATAAGGAAAACCTAAAAATCGGACAGTTGTGAGTCGGACTCGCTCATAAGGGTTCCTTACAAAGATTTTAACGCTTTTCCCCAGTGTTTTAAGTTGTCCAGTGTCAGCAGAGCCCTGCTCCTAAGCAAAATGTATGCAGTGTGGGGTCATCTTATATTGGTCTGTGAATCTACAGACAGACATAAAAATTTAAGATTTTGAGAATTTTCTGAGTAGTTGTGCTATAAGAGCTACCTCATACCAAATTTCAAGTTTCTAGGACAACTGGAAGTACCCAGTGGTTTTCAGGGTACGGCAATTTGTATTGTAACAACCTTTTTAATTAATGACTGTATCTTTTGATTGCGTTGACTTAGAAATTTGATTTTTTCACAGCTTCAAGGAACTGCAGGTTTGAGTATTTGATATTAATTTCAGCATGCTACCTCCACGCATTCCAGGGAAAAAGGGTCTTGACAGACAGGCAGACAGACAGAGGGACGGACAACAAAATAAGGGTTCCGATTTTGCCTTTGGAGGTACGGAACGCTAAAAAGGACAAATTTAACCCCGACCCTAGACGAGGGGTATTATAAGTTTGACATGTGTATCTGAGGGTCGAGCACGACTTTTCGAAACCTGCGTCACGTAAAATCGAAAAGTAAACATTGTCGAGTTTGTATGACGTTTGGAACAGCGCCCGCCCGTGAGCGTATTTGGAACTTAAATTTAGTATGAGGTTTCTCGATCTTGATCGATAACCGTAACGTTACGCAGCATTCGTAAAGTCGTGCTCGACCCTCTGTCTGTGGCATCATAGCTCCCAAACGGATGGACCGATTTTGACGTGTTTTTTTTAATAGAAAGCTAGTTTAATCGAGATGGTTCTTAGCTAAGTTTCATTAAAGTTGTCAAAATTGGTTCACCCGTTTTTTGAAATATTGAACTTTGAAATGACAATGTCCGGGGTTTTCAACTTTTCTAAGATGGTTAGGTTAGGTTAGGTTATATGTTTATAACAGTTTTAAATGGTTCGCAGTTAATAACATAAATATTAACTATGCAACTGCGTCGAAAATTCGGGAGCTCATCATTTCATCTTAGCTCTCTAGGTTGGCAACGCATCTGCAAACCCTCCGGGGTTGCGGGTGTCTATGGGCAGTGGTGATCACTTACCATCAGGTGACCCACTTGCTCGTTTGCCTTCCTCGTCGTATAAAAAAAATACTATCGACAATATTTGTGGTACCTTCCCTCCATGCAGCGTAGCTGTGGGGCCTGTGGGACACCCTGTATTTATAACGTCTGTTCACGCCTTAGAAGTCACTCTAACATATTAAAATAATTTATCACTTGAGTTTTTTTTCTACATAGGTATATATTTTGTGTTTGTTTCATGGTCAAAGCTAAAAAACGGGATGTTTGCGTACCCACCTCTAAACTACACAGTAACTATGTATACAGTAAAATAACTCATAGGTAGGAAGGAAGTCTATGTATATGTATTCGTTAGTTTGTCACAGATAACAGAGATAACGTCAGAACAGAAATCCAAAATGAGCATTTCAAACGAATCCATCCCTTAAAAGTTATTGTCTTAAAATTACGGATGAACCTAAAAAAAATTAGTACATTTTCGTACAATAGTAGTACTTATTGAAAATAGTGTTGGACGACCACAAAATAATAATCGCCTAACTTTTTAAAAATGTCACCTGAAATAATTATTTATTGATTTAAACTTTACCGATTTTCACACATTATCATTTCGATTCTTACTGTCTCTGTTATATCTAGTCCTTTGAAATCCTTTTTACCTGTGGCCTTTTTGACGTTTTCACTTATGTTTTGTATAAGTAGTGTATGTATTGTATATGTAGGTATATGTTTATTTATGTAGTATACTTATCTGTAGTTATTAATTTAATTTAAGTTGTTGTTAATTTTAGTTTCTCCTTTCTGTTAATTTCTGCCACCTAATTTAGCTTCTTCATCTTGGTTTCTGTATTTTGGTTGTCTGTAAGAGATCGCTTTTAAGCGATAAGACCGCCTGTTGTCTACCATACCTGTTTTCTGTAATCTCTTTGTACTATTTTGTGGTTTTCAATAAAGTATATTTGTATTGTATTGTATTATCATGATAGGTACTCGGGTATTTAAATACTTCGACGTTTCGGACGCGACGTTGCGTCCATGGTCTCGAAGGGAACGCAACGCAACGTCGCGTCCGAAACTCGAAGTATTTAAATATTATTACGTGATTAAGTCCCGAGTATCATGATAATGTATGAAACGATTTAAATTAAACCCTCAAAATGTTTGGCAGAAAAACGTTTTTTAGAACAGCAAGTGACGTCAATTTGTTTAAAACCTTTTGACACTGACATTGAAAAAACAAAGAAAATGTTTTTTTCATTGCGCCTATTCGAAAAAAATGTCAGTTGGCTTTAAAGAATAATTAAATTCAATTTTGTCTCTACGGGACTTTAGGGTAAAATTTTCTCTTCTAATGGGTCCGAGTTTGTGCTTCTGATAGATTACCGTAGTTAGGTTGGAGGTAAGGTTGAATAAGAAAAATAAATTTCAATCAACTGACATTGGAATAGGTAATAAAAGCAATTTACAATGACATTAAATCTAAGCTAAAACTAAATGAACTAAAACTTAAAACTAAATTAAATTTAATAAGGCTCCCGTTCCTCGCTGAATAGAGATGCTGATTATTTGAGAGAGGAAACAGCCAGCCCTTTGGTCACAAGTTGCATCGACCAAGCGCTCTTGCAACTCTGAAATAAGCTTGTAAGCGCAACCCCATGGACTCAAGGTTTCAAACCCGACAGCAACAAAATTGTAGTTCGGACCGAGAGTTTGATATTTAGACAAATTAGATTCATTACATTCCTTTATATCTTATTGAAAATTACATTACATTTTAAATGTCAAAAATATAAGAAATTCACTAAAAGATCGTCCAGAAAAATAAAAGTACAACAAATTATCTATGAACTTTGTGATTGGTTAGCAAGGAGTGTTAGAAGGGCATAATACTAACTCTTTATTGATAAGGAAGACAATTTTACCAAAGAAGTCGAAAGCGTAAAGTTTTGAGAAGTTAGGTTTTTTCGCAAATGCGAGCTGAAAAAAAAACTGCCACAGCATTCTTCTTTCACAGAATCCTTCGTTTTGTTCTGAATTTATAAAGTTAGTTAAAATAACACTCTCGAGGCACAAAAGATTACTTTGTCCCTTTGTAACACTAATAACTAATAATACTTACTTACTTATAATGTATTCAGCAAAGAAAACTATTTAACGACAACCCTGGCTTCACAATAATCGCAAGCAAATATACCTAATATACACCTACCTATTTATATACTATATATACCTACTTTACACAGTAAGTAGGTATATATAAAAATACAGCTCATTTCAAAGACTTTGTCGCGATTCAGTCATCGTGGCTTTCGCACATGCCATTAAACAACAAAAAAAAATTAAACTTCAAATTTTGAATCGAACCAAATTTTAAGACAAAAGACTATTTCATATTTGACACTGGCCGCGCGTACTTGTGCCAAGTACACAACACAGTAATTATTAATTAACGGTAACGTGTAATTTTTTTTAATCGGACGTTGGAAAAAGTGAATAATGGAACTGTGTTTCTTCAAAGTTGGCATCTTGGCTGTGATTTTTTTGGTGTTAGTTGAGGCGGTAAAGTTTGACGGTGTTGCTGAGGGCTATCCGGTGGGCTACCTGGCTCATTGTAAGTAAAAATTCCCTGCAGTTTTTAAGGTTCCGTACTTGAAAAGGATAAAAACGGAAGCCTTGTAGGATCGTTTCGTTGTCCGTTTTTCTGTCTGTCAAGACCCTTTTTCTCTAGACGTGGAGGTAGCATGCTTAAATGAATATCAAATACTCAAGCCTGGCGGGCCAAGATTTAGTTGTTAACAAAGGGGTTTCCGTACAAATAGCCGTGGAAACTTGAAATTTGGTAGCTCTTTTATCACAACTAATCAGATAAATCTGAAAATCTTTAATTTTTGTCTGGCTGTGACCAATATAAAATCATCATCCACACTGCGTACATTTTGCTTAGCAACAGAGCTCTGTTAACACTGAAAAAAAGCGGTAAAAATCTTTGAGACTCTATTCCCGTGATACGAGTAGGTAGTGAAACTATTTACATACTTACCTACAAATCGGAACTCTCGGTGCGCGAGTACAACTCACACTTGGCCGGTTTTTTATCGCTCACGGTTTTTTTACGTACCACTTCTGGGCACAGGCCTCCTCCCAGATTGAGAGGGCTTGGGCTATACCTAATTCCAACGCGGGCCCAGAGCGGATTGGGAACTTCACACACACCTTTGAACTGCTTCGCTGGAAGTGTGCAGGTTTCCTCGCGATGGTTTCCTTCGTGATAAATTATAAATATAGTTTAGCACATAAATTCAGAGAAACTCCGAGGTGCGACCCGGGCTGGGGCTCGAACCACGACCCTCAGCTTGAGAGGCCATAGGTCGAACCACTAGGCTATCGTGGCTTTTTTAGCTCACTGCTTCAGTATAATCCTATTCATTGTAGCCTAGCATCATATACAATCAGTAACAGTTCTCTCTTGAGGAAGAGCTCAAAAAGATTGTTTAAATTTTCTATAGTGAAATAAACGGATCACTCACGTATGTCAGTCGAGAATAGCTCTACGTGTTTCGGACTAATCCGTAGCGAAGAGTCTGCTCACAGAGGAAGGAAGGAGAATAAAGTCAGATGAAGATTATTCTTATAAGAGCAAATAATGCTGCCTATAATCTTAAGAATAAATAATAACATAGTAGAACGGAAACTCCTGCTCCGGACGGGCTCAAGGTCACGATATTAGGGTATTCGTTAAACAGACTACTCAGTCAAGCTGTCACGGCCGGCGTCGCCGCACGCGCGTTCGGTTGCTTATAATTTGGTTGTAATAGTTTTATGTGAGCCTGTACGTATTTTATTTTATATTTGTAGGTAAGTAATACTTACTTAAATAATAAATAAATTAAATAAATAAATATCATGGGACAATTTGACACGAATTGACCTAGTCCCAAACTAGGCAAAGCCTGTACATGGGTACCAGACAACGGATAAACATACTTATATAGATAAATACATACTTATATACATATTAAACACCCAAGACCCGAGAACAAATATTCATATTCATCATACAAACATCTGCCCCGACCGGGATTTGAACCCGGGACCTCAAGCTTCATAGTCAGGGTCTCTAACCACTAGGGTATTCGGCCGTCAAATTTAAATCACCTTAAATGGCTTCATTTGGTATGGCACTCATAATAACTTCTTATTTAGAAGTGTCTATAATTGTGTAGGTACGTAATGATTTAAAAATCTCATATTTTGTAAAACTTGAATAAAATAATAATTTCAAAGCAAAGAAAACTTATATCTTAGTGATATTATCTTTAGACGTAAGTACCTAATATTTAACAGCAAGCAACCCTAGCAACACGCCTGGACGACAGAGGGGTGTAACGACGTGAAGGGGGAAGTAGGTATATAAATGGCGGCGTTTTGGACTCGGTCAAAAGAGATTCCGTTCTACTATGTTATTATTTATTCTTATGCTATAATCGAAAAACTAGAACGCTCTACAACACCATTTTGACACGTTTCTCCCAAGCAACGCATAATTTCTCTGGATTTTTAAAGCAATTCGATTCGTTGATCTTGGGAATCGCGAAAAACTTGAGAAAATATGATATTGGGTGTATAAGTTTTGTATATTAAGCAAAATAAAATCGTAAGTTTAAATTTCGAGCCAAAAGCGAGTGATATATTATTCTATGCCAGTGTTGCCGTTGAGGGATAAAGAAAGCCATTCATTAATCTGCATTGCAGTCTACGGCAATTTAAAATTTCATCTATGTAATTTTTTATTGATAACATAAAGCAAAAAAATACGTGTCCAGTATTTTTTTCCGATAACCTGCCTGACGGAATAAATAAATAAATAAATATCATGGGACAAATTGACACCAATTGACCTAGTCCCAAACTAGGCAAAGCCTGTACTATGGGTACTAGACAACGGATAAACATACTTATATAGATAAATACATACATACATACATACATACATACATACATACATACATACATTAAACATCCAAGACACGAGAACAAACATTCGTATTCATCATACAAACATCTGCCCCGACCGGGATTCGAACCCGGGACCTCAAACTTCATAGTCAGGGTTGCTAACCACTAGGCCATCCGGTCGTCGGTGGTATAATTGACAACATTTCATATTTTTCACACCTGGAAATTAATGCAGGTATCGAAAGGGCTTGGCCTCCTGAACACACCACTATATTTATAAAAATTTAATATTATCTGTTTATTTAAATACAAGAGAATAAAATAAAATTACCAATTCTACCAAAAACAAAGCAATAATGGGTGTAATACTTTTGCCTTTTTCACGAAAAAAAAATAAGCAACAATCACACGTAGGTTTGACAATGTCAGCCCCTAAACTACGAAATTCGAAAATCGAAGTTCGTATCGTGTCGTCCCGCTCAAGCTAATATTATTTAATGCGAGAGTGAGCGGGACGGCACGATACGAAGTTCGAATTTTGCACTTCGTGGTCGGGGGGCAGATAAATTTAACATCTTGGTTTTGCCTTTTGATCGTGACAAGACAAAAGCAATTGATCCATCCTAGCGTAGTTTCGGAGTTACGTCTTTTTGGAATAAGTACCTTTTAATAAATTAATAATAAATTAATTACAAATGCTTACGAAAATTTAAAACCGCAGGTTTGCTCCTCTTTCAAAGTAGAATACAGACAATTAATCAAATTATAGTCTCAAAAATATGAAATGTTGTCAATTAGATGGTATGATTAGGTGGTATGATTAGGTGGTATGATTAGGTGGTATGATTAGATGGTATGATTAGGTGGTATGATTAGGTGGTATGATTAGGTGGTATGATTAGGTGGTATGATTAGGTGGTATGATTTTTTTACCTAGAGGAGACATTCCTATTGATATTGGTAATTATACCGTACCTGCATAATATATTATTCCACGCGGGTGGAGCCGCGGGCGCTCTCTAGTATAATATAATATTCATGGTTCCATGATAGCCCAGTGGTTTCACCTATGGCCTCTCAAGCTGAGGGTCGTAAGATCAAACCCCAGCTCGCACCTCTGAGTTTTTCGGAATTTATGTGCGGAATTACATTTGTAATTTATCATGAGCTTCTCGGTGAAGGAAAGCATCGTGAAGAAACGTGCACACTCCTGCGAAGCAATTCAATGACGTGTGTGAAGTTCCCAATCCGCACTGGGCCCGTGTGGGAACTATACCAAGCCCTTTCATTCTGAGAGGAGGCCTGTGCCCAGCTTTGGGACGTAAAAAAGGCTGGTGATGAAAGGCCATTATTATAATGGTTTTCTAACATTGTCACAGTCCTGCCTCCTGAAGATCCAACCTGAGAGGGGGCCCTAATAAGGTTTTTTTTTTAATAAACAATTAAGAAGATTTATTAAAAAAACCGGACAAGTGCGAGACGGACTCGCGCACGAAGGTTCCGTAGAAAGATTTTAACGCTTTTCCCTAGTGTTTTAAGAAGTCTGGTGTTATCAGAGCCCTGCTCCTAAGCAAAATGTACGCAGTGTGGGGTCAACTTATATTGGTCTGCGAAATCTGCCATAAAATTTAAAGATTTTGAGACTTTTCGGAGTGGGTCTGAGCTACCTTCATACCAAATTTCAAGTTTCTAGGACAACTGGAAGTGCCCTTTAGGTTTTTGGATTTCGGCAATTTGTATGGAAATAGCCTTTTTAATGACTGTATCTTTTGATTGCGTTGACTTAGAAGGTTGATTTTTTCACAGCTTCAAGAGACCGCAGGCTTGAGTATTTGATATTAAATTCAGCATGCCACCTCCACGCGTTTCAGAGAAAAAGGGTCTTGACAGACAGACAGATGGACAACAAAGTGATCCTATAAGGGTTCCGTTTTTTCCTTTTGAGGTGCGGAACCCTAAAAAACACACTTGCTTATATTTGTCAACGTAGGGACGTTGACAAATATAAACAAGAGAATCTCAGGTTAAGGTTTAATTTGAGGATCTAGGTTCCGAATTTTGGGGTTCTATTGGCCTGCACTTCCCTAAAAAACTGAAGCTCGAGTGGGCCAGGTCCAGCAGGTCTGTTGTCGATGCCGAGGGTGAAAGGGACCTCGTAGAGACAAGACGACCAGCCTGTGCACGAGTCTTCGCCGAAGGGATGTTCAAGCCGAAAGAAGGGTGCAGCTACTTCACAGCTGTTTTATTGTTGAAGTGTCAAAATACTGTCACCTTAGTGAACAAAATCCCAGGCTACAGCCCCCCCTGGGAGGATCAAGTGTTGTGATCCTTCCTTTTGAGAGCGGGAGCCCTGCCGTTTCGGCTAGGGCGACCGGAGGGCGCCGCTGGTGCATCCCTCGGCGCCTACCAACCCGGCAGGAGGTATGAACCAAATAGAATATTTTTATTTGCATAAAATATATACGACGCTACTTATATCAATGTAATTTTAGGTGGTATGAATAAATAGGTGGCTTATTCGCAAACTAATTATGTTTTAGTGTCCCTAACCTCGTTATAAAAAAATATAGTTAGGTATTTAAGTCAGCCAAACCATCTGGATTAAACTTGCTTTCGATTTTAAAAAAGCCGCATCCAAATCGGTCCATTCGTTTAGGAGCTACATATGCTACAGACAGATACACAAATACACCCATATATATTAAGTCCAACTCGTAACACCCCTGTGGGGTTTAGTAGGTATGCCCCCCCCCCTTTACGGAGGGAAGTTCCGGGGTGGCGAGTCCCACATAACCACCGCGTCGTCCCCACGGCGCAGGGGTATGCGTAATGCAGCAACTCCACATAATTAGGCCTTAAAACACTCGTGTGATCCTATTATGAAACTCAGCTTCGCCTCGTTTCATAAAAACACACTCGTGTTTTAAGGACCCTCGTTATGTAGCAGTTGCATAAACTACTACAGCAACAACTTTATGCGTAAAGTGTTATGACAGTCGAAATTATGACATTAGTTGCTATGCGACTAGAGGGAGTAATATAACCTTCATTATGGGTAAAGCAATCCTAATTGCTTATAAACAGCTAGTTCAGTAAAAATTACATCATAGAATTAGCAAATTAGAAAAAATGTATATTGTTAAAGAGGAAATTGAATTGTTTACGTTTATTTTTTTGGTAAGCACGTCAACGGACGTTGACGATGACGATAAGTCGTCATCAACTTTGTCACCTTGTCACCTATTGACACAAGAACACACCGTGACGCTTTACAGTGATAAATTAATGTAAAGCCACAAATTTTTATTAACTTTGCCTAAGTAACATTTTTAATAAAGGAACGTTTGTCTAAGATCGTTAGCACCATCTAGTGCGGTTAATTAGAACTAAGTAGGCAGTCGGTATGGCCTGAGGGTCGAGCACGACTTTACGAATGCTGCGTCACGTAAAATCGAATAGTAAACGTTCGTTGTCGAGTTTGTATGACGTTTGGAACAGCGCCCGCCCGTGAGCGTTTTTGGAACTAAAATTTAGTATGAGGTTTCTCGTTCTCGATACGATAACCGTAACGTTACATTTGGTTTACTCTCTGGTTTACTTTACTATTGTCAGTTTACAATGACAATTCGAACTACATTTCTATGCCAATATGAAGCGCGCTAAAACAAAAGCTCTTCAAGTCAGCAACTGACACCGAATTGTCATTGAAAACTGACACTTGTAAAGTTGGTGAAATAGGGGCCAGTATTCTGAGATAAATTCTTAAAAGTTGTTATTTACTCACCAAAGGCCTACTTCAAGGTTCTGCAAATACTGGTTCAGTTTGGCTTGGACCTTCACCTTCAGTTTTAAATTTTAATGTTTTCGACTATACAAGGTGGTCCTAACTTTTAGGGTTCCGCACCTCATAAACACGGAAACCTTATAGGATCCTTTGCAGTCCGTCTGTCTGTCTATCTATCTGTCAAGACCCTTTTTCCCCGGAACTCGTGGAGGTAGCATGCCGAAATTAATATCAAATGCTTAAACCTACAGTCCCTTGTAGCTGTGAAAAAAATCGAACTTCTAAGTCAAACGCAATCAAAAGATAAAGTAACCAAAAAGGTTGTTACCATACAAATTGCCATAATGTGAAAAGATAAAGGGCACTTCCAGTTCTCATAGAAAAATCCGAAAACCTAAAGGGCACTTCCAGTTGTCCTAGAAACTTGAAATTTGGTATGAAGGTAGCTCTTATAGCACAATCACTCAGAAAAATCTCAAAATCATAAATTTTTATCTCTGTCTGTATATGTCACAGACCAATATAAAATGACCCCATACTGCGTAGGTACATTTTGCTTAGAAGCAGAACTCTGCTAACACTGGACAACTTAAAACACTGGGGAAAAGCGGGGAAAAGCGGGAAAATCTGCACGGAACCCAAGGCGCGTGTTCGACTCGCACTTGGCCGGTTTTTTTTGCGAATAGCAACATTAAGTTGTTATAGGACCTTGTTCAAGGTTCAGCAAAGACCGGTTTAGATTGGGTCGGACCTTCACCTTAAGTTAAAAATTTTAATGCTTTTAACTATTTATGTAGGAGATAAATAGGCCTCACGGGTCGATTCATGTAATTTTAATTACCTACTTGATGTTCATGGAACTTCAACGTAACCTTAGAGTAGGGCTTATTCCACCTAATTTCCATATCTTTTTTTTACACAATGAGGAAGGCAAACGAGCAAGTGGGTCACCTGATGGCAAGGAGGATAATATACGGAGTGTCAAAGCCCATACTTTGAATCGTTCTTATTTACATTCAGCGCCATCTACCTTGCTTGAGTGACACATTCGTACCGCTGTTTTGTTTATTATTTGACCCTCTGGCTACGACCTTGGCGCCGTCTAGAAATTTCCTGAATTTTAACATGACTGCGGGGAACGATTCGAAGTATGGGCTTTGACACTCCGTATACTATCCTCCTTACCTGATGGTAAGTGATCACCACTGCCCATAGACACCCGCAATCCCGGAGAGTTTGCAGATGTGTTGCCAACCCAGAGAGCTAAGATAAAATGCCTCTTGTGCCCGTAATTACGCCGGCTTTCTTATTCTCGACACCGGAACACAACAGTGCAAGCACTGCTGCTTAGCGGCAGGATTGGAGTAAGATGGTGGTAGCGATCCGGATGGACCTCGCACAAGGTCCTACCACCCGCAAAATGCCCGCATAATGCCTAATTCACTAATTTTACTGAATTTCAAATTGCCATGGGTTCATAATACCTAAATATCAAGTTGTCTCATTCCTGAAATTAGCAAATGTCATAATGACTTTGACCTAAAACGTGTCATGTGCAAAATGTCTAATATTAAAACACGACCAATTCAAAATGACTTAAAGTGAAAACTCCAGAATGGCAAAATGTCACATGCTCAAAATGGCAAAATTCAAAAATTCAAATTCAAAAATCAAAATTTTATTCAGCAAATAGGCAGTTGAATGCTCTTTTACACGTCATTTTTTTGAGTCTACCAGCGCTTTCGGAAAGACCATGATTGCCAAGAAGAACGTGCCGCAAGAAACTTGACACAAAGTATTTTTTTCTAAAAACAAGTTACATTAGCTCTTACAATACGTAACCACAGACAAATTACACAAAGAAACCTCACTCTGTCATTATAAGATTAAGAGAGAAAAAAATACCGCATTTTAGAAACAAGCGTAAAAAGTATATATTAGAACAGCAAAACCAGAACACTTTACTTTACTGGCACGTTTTAATTGAGCAGGAGATGTATAGGGTCTCCAGGTCAAATATCTGTGAAATAGTAATTTATGCAACTGCTACATAATGAGTGTTTTAAGGCCTAATTATGTGGAGTTGCATACATTGCTTTATCTACACACATATTATAAGTACCTACTCTAAGATGGGTTCAGAAGCCGAAGGCATATATCATACCCATACCTGTCACGAATTTGACTGTTTTTTTTATCATAGACAAACATACCGGTCTGACGTTTAGTAAACTGTTTTTTTTTATTGTAAAAAAATACATCGCATTATTATTTATACATGTCGGACTGAACTCGACCTATATACGTGAGTGATCCGTTTTATTTCACTATGATTGTAAATTACGTTGGTTTTCAAATTTGAAACATCGAATTCGATACCGGAAAGTCATTACGACATCGAATTCGAGGTCGTAATGACTATTACTTTACTGCTGGTGGTGGAGGAGGTGCTGAGGCTGGCGCTGTCGGCGAGAAGGCCACGTCGTGCTGTAATGCTGGTCATTTTCTACGGTTTCTGAACGCATTATAGAGGACTTATGATATGTGTGTAAATAAAAAATGTAGGTATGCAAGCGTTTCATTGTTTTACCTGTCTCAGTGACTTAAAGACAGCAGAAAGTATAAAAACGGCAAAAAATCATGCCTGTTTGTATGAGAGTCCCACTTAAAGACAAACGGACGGACGGACTAGCGTTGCCAGACGTCCCGTATTTCCCGGAACGTCCCGTATTTCAGGCATGTTTTTAAACGTCCCGCCGGGACAGACTCTGTCCCGTAGGTATTTCAACTTTATTCGATTAAAACACGCACCGCGTTGCGCATGACTCCGACGGCTAGCTGCGCTGCGCGCGCACGAGAGCATGAGGTGTGGGTGAACGAACAATGTCCGTCCGACTAAAGTCGAATGCCTCCGATGTCGACGATCTTCTTTAAAATATAATTATTAATTAGCAATAAAAGCAACGTAAAATACATGATTTTCGTTTGTCCCGGGGAAAATTTCAAATCCCGTATTTTTTTGCCAAAATGAGCATTTGTCCCTTACAGGATCAAGAAAAATCTCGCAACCCTAGGACGGACGAACGGACAGCGGAGTCTTAGTAATTAGGAACCCTAAATATTACCCTGTGCTGTATTTACGTGTGTACTTCGTCCCCCACGAAAAGTGGCATGAAAATTGTAGTGCATAGATAACAGATAATCCAAAGGCGCCTCCCGTCTCTCTGCTTTATGAGATCTCATCTCAAAGGTTGTTAGGCAGTTAGTGATTATCAATTTGATCCGATAGCCCCGAAATTAAAAAAACTCGATATTCGAGTAGTTTAATAATAACATTGTATTTATTATCTAATCAGAATATAAATTGCCGAATTACGTTAACCTAACCAACGAAGGCCGACTTGCATTGAGGTGATACCATACGTTAAGTTAACATGGGTTAGTGACTAACCCAGATTGCAAGTCTGAATTAGTTGAAATACCCCTGATATTTGCCTGCCAATAAGTGCCGCCAGAGGCACTGCCGGTTTGACCGTAATTGTGACGTTAACACGAACGCGATCGAAAAACCTTTCAATTAGAAAAGTTGAAAAATTCCCGACGTCGTTATTTCAAAGGTCAATATTTCAAAAACGGGTGAACCGATTTTAATGGAACTTGGCTAAGAACCATCTCGATTAAACTAGCTTTCGATTGAAAGAAACCGCATTGAAATCGGTCCATCCGTTTTGGAGCTATGATGCCACAGACAGATACACAGGTACATAGATACATGGACACACAGATATACAGATAAACATATCAAACTTATGACACCCCTCTTTTTCGTCGGGGGTTAAAAAGTAAAACCGCCTTTAAAAACGCATAAAATAATCTTTTAAAGCCATCAGTATTATGGCCTACCACAAATATGAAGTCGGTGCTTTATTCAAAGATTAGGTATTCCGCCCTCACAGCATCGACTTCATATTTGTGGTAGGCCATAATACTGATGGCTTTAAAAGATTATTTTATGCGTTTTTGAAGGCGCTGCCGATTTGCGCATAGTAAATTGTTACGTTAAGTGAACGGGATCGAGACGTTTTCTCGTGTCGAAATTTACACTGGACAACGACAACCACAGCCCTGACTGTCGACGTTTATATCAGACTTAATAGCATTGAAAAATTATACAGAGCGCTTATAAAAGAACCGACCAATCCACTGACTTTGTTTAGTTTCTTCCGTTACAGGTTTCGCACATGTCACGTTGTAAATAAAATAAAAACTTAACCGTGAAATCAATTAAAACGACAGGTTTTGAGGAGTACATTGAGAATATTTGAATGTAATTGCAATAAAATCATTCTAAGGCAAAGAAGTTCGTTTAATATTCGGTCGTTATATTCGCCGCTGTGTAGTTGTGTCACAATTTTAAAATTGGAACTGTTCTGCTTGTGTTTTAATTTATCCTTTATATCTCACGTTGTAATACTTAAGTGAAGATGGAACTGTGTGTCGTTAAACTGGTTTTACTTTCTGTGGTATTCCTGGTGTCCGTATCTGCGATCAAATTTGACAAACTGACTGAAGGGCATCCCACGGGTTTCCTGTCAAACTGTAAGTAAACGTGGTGTAGGTACTTAAATATGAAATATTGTATTGATTCAGGCGTAACTTTGCGGAGGTCCATGTTACAAGTAACGGATTAAATTAATTTGCTCCTCCGCTAAGTAGTGCAGTATAGTCATGCAGAATAGCCTCGTCTGCGCTGAGTATTTATTTTCATGCAGTAATTTTCCCGCCCTCCCTCCGCAAATTAAAAATAAAATAATCAACGCAAACGCTGCTAAGCCCACAGCCAAAACTACCACCACCAGTAAAATAGTACCGGACACGTGTTTCGCCTCTCGGAGGCATCCTCAGCGGACGTCGTCGATGTTGACACCCCGACCGTCAGTCGAAGAACATCGACGACGTCCGAAATTTTATGGCAGATTTCGCAGACCAATATAAGTTGACCCCAAACTGCGTACATTTTGCTTAGGAGCAGGGCTCTGCTAACACTGGACAACTTAAAACACTGGGCAAAAACATTAAAATCTTTCTACGGAACCCTAGTGCGCGAGTCCGACTCGCACTTGGCTGGTTTTTTTAACTATGGTGCCTTGTAATTTGTCATGAGCTTTTCGGTGAAGGAAAGCATCGTGAGGAAACCTGCACACACCTGCGAAGCAATTCAATGGTGTGTGTGAAGTTCCCAATACGCACTGGGCCCGCGTGGGAACTATAGCCCAAGCGCTCTCATTCTGAGAGGAGGTCTGTGTCCAGCAGTGGGCCGTAAATAGGCTGATGATGATGATGATGATGCCTTCTGCTGGGCACAGGCTTTCTTATTTACAATTTGAGTAAAATGCCTGTGACATACATATGGACGGACGGACATGGCGAAACTATAACAAAAGATTCCGTTTTAGCGATTTCGGCTTCGGAACTCAAGAAAAAGTTTTATTTGTAACTCGACATTTTTCTAGCTCGAAAACTACGTGGCTCAAATAACAAATCTGATGATAATATTTTCGTGCTTATCTATTTATATTGCGTTATTGAAAAATAGATGGACAAGGTGATTACCGCGACCTTCACGCTATATGTTAGAAAATCTACGAGGTTTATTAACCGGTCAACCTATAAACAAACAGTAAATATATAACCAGACCTAAAGATAAACGCGCTTATCGTTCACGGACATTTTAAGATTAATATAAACTGTCTCATACACACATCAATCACCAGCCTCAGCCTCAGACTGAGAGGGCTTGGGCTATAGCTCCCACGCGGGCCCAGTGCGGATTGGGAATTTCACACACATCATTGAATTGCTTCGCAGGTGTGTGCAGGTTTCCTTACGATGTTTTCCTTCACCGAAAAGCTCATGATAAATTACAAATGTTATTCCGCACATAAATTCCGAAAAAACTCAGTTTTAGTGTCCCTAACCTCGTTATAAAAAACTAGCAGCCCGTCCCGGCTTCGCACGGGGTAGACAATTATAAAATGAAAAAAGTTGTTGTAGTGACATAACTACAATAGTTGGACATATGCTACCGCGAAGTTTTTTGTAGACATTATGATGTTCTTCAATATTGTTGTACATTATTTTGTTCTATCGCTAATAGTTTCGGCAGCGCATTCGACGAAAGATATTTTAAGACTCATTTTTCTACACCTTCGGTTACATTGTTCAAATTTTACCAAGGATCCCTAATTTTTTTCAAAATGAAATGTAGCCTATGTCAAATTGGAAGAATGTAGCATTCTATTGGTGAAAGAATTTTTTAAATCGGCCCAGTACTTTTTGAGCCTATTCATTACAAACATACAAACATACAAAAATAGGTACAAATCTTTCCTCTTTATAATATTATAGTGTAGATGTAGATTATAGTTAGGTATTTAAGTCAGCCAAACCATCTGGATTAAACTAGCTTTCGATTTTAAAAAAGCCGCGTCCAAATCGGTCCATTCGTTTAGGAGCTACATATGCTACAGACAGATACACAGATACACCTATATATATTAAGTCCAACTCGTAACACCCCTGTGGAGTTTAGTAGGTATGCCCCCCCCCTTTATGGTGGGAAGTTCCGGGGTGGCGAGTCCCATATAACCACTGCGTCGTCCCCACGGCGTGATATTAGTTATTTTATGAATATGTTATCCATGTACATTGATAATTATCAGGTTTAACTCTGGTGGACAAGATTATAAAAAGCCGGTAGCGGATCTTAAACCGGTTTTAATGATACTTATAATCAAGATGAGTAAAACCCGTCACCCTTATTGCGTCATTATTTAATTGTCAGCAACTTGACACCTGATAGGCGCCATAAATGTATTTTTATAAACTACAAAGTTGTTTTAATAACCTAGCCAAGCTAGAAAAGTTGAAAAACCCCCGATGTCGTCATTTCAAAATTCAATATTTCAAAAACGGGTGAATCTATTTTAATGAAACTGAGCTAAGAACCGTCTTGATGAAACTGGCATTCGTTTAAAAAAACGCATCGAAATCGGCCCATCCTTATGGGAGCTATGATGCCACAGACAGATACACAGATACCCAATCATACAGATACACAAATACACAGACACATAGATACACAGATACATAGACACACAAGATGTAAAATAGATATAGAAAGTTACCACTGAAAGTTAATGAAAATTGACGAGCAAGATTTCCCTTACTACATGAAAATGAAACTTAAGTTAAAAAAACTGACTAATTGGGAACCTCCTCTTTTCTTGAAGTCAGTTAAAAATGAAACATGAAATAAATAAAATATTGACTTTGCATAATATTTCGATCGGAACACGGACTGATAACGCTACCGGGAGAAGTAGCGGTATTTGTGGTATTTTTGCCGGTATTTTTCAAAGTACCGTTATTTTAGTGCCACAAAATACCGAAAAAAAAGACCGATACCTTAGTGAAATAAAAACGGATCACTCAAGTATATAAGTCAAGTTTAGCCCGACATGTTTCGGACTAATTCGTAGTCCTTCCTCTGGGAGCGCACGACCCAACGGCGGCGAGACGCACACACCGATACCTTGCTTACGATACTATACATTAACACAGCGAACTTGCCAACTCGCTCGATTAACTACACCTTTCGCCCTCAATACTCGATGGAAGAAAGAGACGCGTAGACGTAGCTAACGTTATGAGTACTGATAAAACTCTTTTCTCGAAATACCGTTACCGTATTATGGTATCAGAATAAATAATAACATCCCGGTATTTATTTGTAAACGCAATTTTTTTTATAAAACTAAAAATCACAAAAATAAATACATAAATTATTGCATGCTTTTTCTCTGTTACACTATAGTCAATATAATGTAATTTATGAAAACACAAAAATAATTAAACGAAAATTTCTTTAAACGTGAAAAAAATTAAACCGAATTACGGATTGCATGAAACATAAATATGTCATTATCATTACTAGTAAGGATCAATAAATGGCTTTTTTATTTATTTATATTTTTATCGTTATTTCGGTCATTGGTTTGAAACGAATAACTACAAGAAAATAATAATTTTAACAATACCGTTTTACGTCACTCAACATAACCATTGTTTTAAGGTGCTGAGAATATAAACACTGATCTTTTGACATTAGCAAAGTGGCTCGTTTCCGTCTCATCACACTGAAATCCTTGACTTTTGAATATCGACGTGAACAAATAATTGAATGACCTACCCAACTTAGAAAAGATGAAAAACCCCCGACATTGTTAGGTAATTCAAAGTCAAATATTTCAAAAACGGGTGAACTGATTTTAATGAAACTTAGCCAAGAACCATGTCGATTAAACTAGCTTTCGAATAAAAAAAACCGTTTCGAAATCGGTAAATCCGTTTGGGACCTATGACGACACAGATACACAAATACAAATGTCAAACTTATAACACCCTTGTTTTTGGGTTGGGGGTTAAAAAAATAACCGGCCATTCTATCACGGGAATCGAGTCTCGAAGATTTTTCCCTTATTGCCCCAAGTGTTTTAAATAGTCCAGTGTTAACAGAGCCCTACTCCTAAGCAAATTGTTTCGCTGTGTAGGGCATTATATATCGGTTACTGATATAGACAAACATAAATAAGTTGCCCAAATATTACTAGTAAATCTGTAAAGTCTACTTATCTTTTTTTTTATATACAACGAGGAAGGCAAGCGAGCAAGTGGGTCACCTGATGGTAAGTGATCACCACTGCGCATAGACACCGGCAACTTTGAAGGGTTTGCAGATGCGTTGCCAACCTAGAGGGCTAAAATGAAATGTCTCTTGTGCCCGTTATTACACCGGCTGTCTTACTCTCCACACCGGAACACAACAGTACAAGCACTGCTGCTTAGCGGCAGGATTAACGAGTAAGATGGTGGTAACGATCCGGACGGACCTCGCACAAGGTCCTACCACCCGCAAAACTTATCTCTGACAGTTTTCCCTTTTAAGTCACTATTATGCACTACTACTCTAATTTTTCACATTTCCAAATACAACAGTTTCGCTGATAGAGGGGTAGGGGAGACTTGACTCTAACAAGAATGAGCACTTCATAGCTTAATATTTCGCAAACGAATCCCTCAATCGAAAAGTGATCTTCGAACATCCTCAATATTTTTGAAAGACCTACATATGTAGATCTTACTCGACGCTAGCAATTTTAGTGGATTTTTGACCCGCGATAACCTTCATTGATCGAAGCACAACCCCATCGTTCTCTTCGCGTCCACGTGTGTCGATGATTTGCAAATACAAACAGATAAATCAAATAAATAAATAAATATCATGGGACAATTGACCTAGTCCCAAACTAGGCAAAGCCTAGTCATCATCAAACATCTGCCCCGACCGGGAATCGAATCCGGGACCTCACAAGCTTCATAGTCAGGGTCTCTAACCACTAGGCTATACGGTCGTCAAATAGTTTATTCAAATAAGCAGTTTTTACAAAAGGAAATATCAATCAGACTCCAAACTAGGCTGAGCCTGTATCTTGGGCGTCTGCGAAAGCGATTAAACAACATACTTAGTTTCTAGTTTGAAGATACAACCATCACAACCATCATTCGTCATTCCTTTCACCAGTTGCCCCACCAGCTCGTCTCCCATCTGATCCACCACAGCTGATTCATCGCTTTTCATTTCCAGGTCCAGGGTCATGGAAGCCAGCAGTAATCAAGCCGAAAAGCTTGAAAAGCCTCTACCTCTCGGTAATGGGCCCTGGGAACGTCCTCAGAGCCAAATGGACGCCATACGACTATTACCACGCTGCAGACATTGCCAAGCATCCAGGTTTTGACTTCAAGAAGAAGACGTTTGTGTATGTGGCAGGGTATTTGGATGCCACCACGCTGCCTCTGGGAAGGACCATGGGCGAGATTTACAAGAAACTTGGCTATAATGTGCTGATTTTGGATACTGTGGACTTTACTGCTACAGACTTCCCTGTGTAAGTATGTGTTTTTGTAATAAGAGTAATTAGGAAGGATCCGACAAGGTAGGTACGATAACATCACGATGTCAGCCGAAAGACGTCCACTGCTGGACATAGGCCTCCCCAAGGCTTTCCTCTCAGACCGGTCTTGTGCTTTCCGCTTCCACCGCGATCATGTGATCTTTACCAGTTCGTCGCTCCATCTTGTCCTCCCGGTCCGCGGACGCCATTCGAGAACCTTCTGGCCCCATCGGCCATCAGTCTTGCGAGCAATGTACTATTTATAAATATAGTGGGACAATTTGACACCAATTGACCTAGTCAGGCAGTTGCCTAGTTAGGCAAAGCCTGTACTATGGGTACTAGACAACGGATAAACATACTTATATAGATAAGTACATACTCATATAGATAAATACATACTTATATACATATTAAACATCCAAGACCCGAGAACAAACATTCGTATTCATCATACAAACATCTGCCCCGACCGGGATTTGAACCCGGGACCTCAAGCTTCATAGTCAGGGTCTCTAACCACTAGGCTATACGGTCGTCAAATAGCTAGCTATAATAATAATAATAGGTAGCTTAGCAAATTACCTTAAGTGGCAGTGGGTGGGGCATATTGCTTGTAGAACTGATGTCCATAGAGTTCTAGAGTTGTGACCGCGTACTGAATGGCGAAGTGTTGATAGGCCTCCCCCTAGGCGGACGGGCGATCAGGCGCCTTTTTCACCAATTTAAAAATGACAATTTTCAATGACAATTCGGTCAGCGTTTTTGTTCTAGTACGCTTCATATACACAATGAAATGTAAATCGAATTGTCATTGTAAACTGACGTTTTGTAACATTCTTGAAATAGGGGCCTGGTGAAGATTGCGAAGCTAGACGTGTACAGGCTGATGATGGTGATTGGTGATGATAACGATTATATCAAACATCTCGTCCCTGAGAACCGTAGTTTAAAAAATACACGCAGTGAAACATAGAACCGCTTCCTTTTTTGAAGTCAGTTAAATACAGTATCCAACAAACGATCATGATTTTAAATAACCTAACCAACTTAGAAAAGTTGAAAAACCCCCGACATTGTCATTTTAAAGTTCAAGTTTTCAAAAACGGGTGAACCGATTTTGATGAAACTTTGCTAAGAACCATCTCGATCAAACTAGCTTTCGATTAAAAAAAACCACATCGTAATTGGTTCATCCGTTTGAGAGCTATGATGCCGCAGACAGATACACATATACACAGACACACAGGACAAACTTAAAAAATCATGCATGCAATGGGTGCAACGACTGTCCATGGCTGTCCAACGCGGAAATGCTGCGAGCGTTATGGCACATTTGCACCTGGTAAGGCAATGGGCGGTTTATTTGATAAAACTATTATTTTTATAATAGGCGTGTGTTTTTAAAATTACAATTTTCCTTTCCAGAGCCGCACGTTTCATGCGTCCAATTGGTTACCATGTAGCTGAGATGCTGGCTAACCTAACCACTCTAGGACTGGATCCTAAGAAGCTGGAGCTGGTAGGCCTCAGCTTAGGAGGGCAGACTATGAGCTTCATAGCCAAGAGCTACCGTCAGATAACAGGCAGGAACGTTTCTACTCTCGTTGGGTTGGACCCGAGCGGACCTTGCTTCAGACATCTGGAACCCGGTAAGTTGTATATTTCTTCTTCTTCCAGTGCCATCTCCTATCGGAGGTCGGCCATCATGAGCTATACGGACTTCAGACACAGCCGCGCGGAATAATGAGCGTGTACTCTGTTTAAACCATGTTTGAAGATTTTTGAGCCACGAGTTACGTTTTCGTCCAGATGATGTTTTCCCTTGAATATTTCCTTGGATAATTAATTGAAGGAGTTCATACTTCTCGTTTCGCATGATATGACCAGCTTGCGCTTTTTAACAGTCCTTGTAACCTCGACCTCTTTATTTGGTATCTGCAGCACTCTTTTGTTAGTTACGGTTAAGTTGTTTACCGTAAACCGAAAAGATATGGAAGTCATCCAACTATAATAATTGCAAAAGCCTAAAAATGTAACTCACGGTCTCATTAACAGCCTGATTCTTGAAGAGACCCGTATTATAACTGTCTAGAAATTGTATTCGGAGCGAATAATAGTGCTTTTGTCTTACAGACTTTGCCTAGTTTGGGACTAGGTCAATTAGTGTCAATTGTTCCATGATATTTATTATTTAAAACTGTTGAAAGCACACTATTGTTAAAAATCAAACCTTCTCGTGTTCCAGACCAAAGACTGGACCGGTCCGACGCTGACTTCGTGCTGATGGTGACTACCAACATGGACGGCTTCGGCATGGCCACCCCCCTCGGCCACGTCACGTTCTACGTCAACGGTGGCGAATACCAACCAGGCGACGTCTGGTGGCTACCCTGCACCATTGAATGCAGCCATGTCCGTTCATTCTTCCTCTGGCTGTCCGCTCTGAACAACCCCCGAACCTTCATAGGCATGCAGTGCGATACCATCCAGCAGGCGAGAAACCACGACTGCTACGACAGAACACCTATGGTCACCAATACTATGGACATGTACACAGATAGGACGAAACCAGGGATATATTATGTGGCGACGTTCAACAGGTATCCCTACTTTTTAGGGCAGAGGGGGCTCAAGAGGAAGCACGAAGAGATTCTGAAGCAGTTGGAGTCGATTAATGCTAAAGAGGTGTTGACAGCGGGGTGAAGTTAGTTGATGTGGTTTTTGTTCCAGTTTAGGTATTTTAAGATTATGTGTAAGTAGATAATTCACTCTTAAGGCGCTTCACTTCACTGACCCAGACGCTGAAATTGCTGCTTTTTAGAGCCTTTCTGTAAATTATTTAAACGATAAAAACAAAATATTCACTACATTAAGTATCTATAACATCTTGACTTGTTTTTCTATGTTTCATATTATTTTTTTTCCTATTTAACACTTATGATATCTGCATCACAAGTAAGTCAAGTTGCAATTAATATTCTGTTACTACATCATAAGCATAATTTACTTTGACTTGTGACATACACCAATGTATAGAGAATTTAATAGACCGGGATTTATATGTTTAACGTTATTAAAATACCTTTTTATAATCATCATCATCATCACTATCATCATCATCGGCCTATTTACGTCCCACTGCTGGGCACCAGGCCTTTATTTTGAATATCGAAAGGGCTTTGCCTCCTGAACACACCACTATATTTATAAAAATAGTATTGGCACTAACGGAGAAGAAACCTCTCATCTGTCTAAGACTGAGCCGAATAACATGGGTCCACAGGGACCTAGGCCCACTGCTATTTTTGATTTTTATAAATGATTTGCCTCTCGTTACACATAATCATTGTACGCTTTTTGCTGATGATATCTCAGTCATTATAACAGGGAAAAATAAAGTTACATACAACACGGACATTAATAAAACTGTTGGTGACATGATCAACTGGTTAAAGGACAATAATTTAAAAGTTAATTTGAATAAAACGACATAAGTACATACAATTTCGAAACAGAACTGAAAACATTGAAAACATCACGGTAACCTACAAGAATCAAATAATAACGGAATCAAATGAAACAAAATTTTCTAGGTTTAATTATAGACAGTAACTGTTCCTGGAAACAGCATATTCAGAGTATAGCCAGCAAAATAAATTGCTTTGCTTATGCACTCTGGAGGCTTACAAAAATTGCAAATGAGCAAACAGCATTGAAGGTTACATGGTTACATTGGCTCGGTACTAAGATATGGTATACTAATATGGGGAAACTCTGTAGATATCAACAGAATATTTGTAGGGCAAAAACAATGTATTCGTGGCATTTGTGATGTTCCCCCTTTAACATCTTGCAGACCACTTTTCAAGCGACTTAATCTGTTGACGGTTCCCTGTTTATATATATTTGAGTTATGTAACTTCGTCAAAACGTATCCTAGATATTTCAAAAAAAAAAACCAGGTGTGTCACTTTAATACCAGATACCCAGACAGATTAACTTACCCAAAAACTAACACACACTTGTATCGTCGAAATTGTTATCCAATGGCAATACGAATCTTCAGTAAGCTACCCAAGAGCATAGCTGATTTGCCCTAAGTAAGTTCAGAGCTAAGTTGTATCAGTGGCTTAAAGAAAGGACATTTTATTCAATTAAGGAATACCTAAGTGCGAACTAAATAATTGTAATAACTGATAAAAATTGATTAACGTATTGACATAATTTGACATTGAAGCTTATTGGACAATTTTATTTCAAACTTATTAATTGTATTAAAAAAAAACTGTAGTAGCTCGACATAAGTTTAATATTATTTTTGTTTTTTTATTTTTATTGTATTCAATTAATTTATTCAGCCGACATTATATTGTAGACGTAGATTATAAGATAATGTTTTGCATGCCAATGTTTCTGGTTAGACATGTCACTGCACAGGAGCACTGTTTATAAGACATTTTATTTGTACCATGTCTAAAGCAAACCAAATAAATTTCATTTCATTTCATCTCGTCCACTCGTAAACGAGATCACTGAGTGACTTCTTGACCACTGGCAGTGACAGCTAACCTCAAACCACTATGTTGACTCGCTTGTCTACGACAGAAACGCAAATTAGCTGCATGTTAGTATTGTACATGGGTATGACATTAAAAAATAGGGCTTTTGACAAATAGTGATATCGGTGTCTTGGGTGAGAATTTAGTCACCAAGTGAGATTCAAAAATCGACCTTCTGAAACACAAAAAACCAGTGATCGAATTTCGTTTGTTTGAAATTTTCGTTTGCACTAATGGTTTTTCTTTTCCGAAACTGTAAATATAAAAGGATTTTTAAAAAACAAACCTACTTACATGAACACGATGATCCTGAAATAAATCTTGAAATATTTACAGTTTCAAAAAAAAAATTGCAAGGTAAATGTGGTATTTATAATTATGTAACTTGGATGAAAATACAATCAACATAAAGTACAGGTGCCAAAAAAGGGCTTTTGTATTTAACAGGTTTTTTTATATAAAATATCTTGGTTCACGATTAAGGTGTCAGATAATTAAGATTAGGTTTGCTTCATTTTCTTCTGTCAGATTATTAAATGCTTATGCCATTGTAGCTTTTTTGTTGTCATATAATGTCAAAGCACATAATCAATGTCTTTAAAAAACCTATTAGGTATGCCCACTTATTATAAGCGTTTGACATTCTCAAGACAAAACTTCTTGTCTAATGCTTATTAGGAATGCAGAAAAGTACGTCATTACATTATGATAAAAAAAAAAGAATTAGATTGATTAGTGTTTTTTTATTTCTTTTTAGAACTCCATTACCCCATTAAAAAAACAATCCAATAAATACCAAGGTAAATTAATAAAAAATATTAAGTAAATAAAGCTAAAAATGTTTTTTGCTGGCAGTACTCAAAACGCGCTTTCATTGGAATAAAACGACATAATCGAATATTAAGGAAGTGCTGCCATCTATTATTTATTTCCGAAACTAAAACGTGCTCTATCTACATCTCAAGCTCACTACACGCAAGCTGTCGTTGCTACGTTCAAGTTTGGATATGGATCACTAGATGTCGCCTTATGTTGACAGCCGTCATTTATTAGTTTCTTTTCTATCCGTCCGTCAGTAAATCTATGACATTGTACAGTCGATTTTTAACCGACAAAAAAAAAGGAGATTCTCAATTCGTCGGGTTTTTTTACCTACCTTTGAATTAATTCATTTTTAACCAGCTATGATTGTGTCAAAGGGTCAAAAACAATTTACCTTCCGAAGGTCACCTGCACAATTTAAGAATAGGATCGGCGGTCGAAAATGGCAGCTGTTTACCTGATCTTAAACATTTGCATATAATCACGGCGTGATAAAGAAAGGGTACTGTCCATACAAAGGAGTTAAAATACGGTCATCACAAAAAATACAAACTTGCCTTTGCTGTTAATGCGATCAATGCCATTCGAAATTGAACCATAACGCTCTCAACTCAAGGGCGGCGGTGACACGAATGGGGTGTTAGCGTAACTTGGTTTCGTAATGTAGGGTCAGCAAAGAAATTGTACAAACAAAGACCTTTTCACTACCGGGTATTATGCTGAGATTTTTTGCTCCCAAATTTAATGGACACCTGGCCCATTTGAATCTGTCTATTATTTTGTTGACCGTACTGGAGTATGACCCTATGTTAGTATGGATTAGAATTTATGACATTAAAAAAAACCTACTCTATTATTTTGTGTCCGCACCGCAACATGCTTTGCATATAGAGACTAATGCCCTTATTCATAAACGTCACTCAAGCTTCCATTAGCTAAAATAGGTTTTGTCTTCTTCTTACTAACGGAAATGTCAATGGGACAAAAAGGGACAAACGAACTTTAACGGCATTTTAGTTAATATAGGTTTATGAATAACCGGGTAAGTATAATAAGAATAATGTACTTAAGTATTACTTATTACAGTTTTTTTCTGATATCCTTAGGTAAGTACCCATTTTTAAGAATCCGTGCCACAAAAGGAAAACTGAGCCCTTATAGGGTCACTTCGCTGTGTGTCTGTCTGTTAAGACCCTTTTTTCACTGGAACGCTCCCGACCGCTTTCACAGCGGCAGGTTTTAAAAAAAAAAAATAACTTATTGTTCAACAATTACCTGTTCAAACACCACCACAAAAGTTGGAGCTGTTAATAGAGACATTTCCTCACTAAATTACACTCGTGACGTCAAAATATCTAGATACCTAAAATGTTCTCATACAAATCAATCGATAAAAATCTGCCGCCAAGAACCAGAGGGTCGAACACGCCTTAACGAATGCTGCGTAACGTTACGGTTATCGTATCGAGATCGAGAAACCTCATACTGAATTTTAGTTCCATATACGCTCACGGGCGGGCGCTGTTCCAAACGTCACACAAACTCGACAACGTTTACTATTCGATTTTACGTTATGCAGCATTCGTAAAGTCGTGCTCGACCCTCAGTGCTTGTACTGTTGTGTTCCGGTGTAGAGAGTAAGACAGCCGGGGAAATTACTGGCACAAGAGGCAGTTCATCTTAGCCCTCTAGGTTGGCAACGCATCTGCAATCCCTCCAGGGTTGCGGATGTCTATGGGCAGTGGTGATCACTTATCATCAGGTGACCCGCTTGCTTGTTTGCTTTCCTCGCCGTTTAAAAAAAAGATGAACTCTTTCCTTCTATCCTGATAACTATAGTTCTGAGGGTCAATTGCTGATCATTGAATTTTTGTCAAACGTTCTGTTTTTTGTGATTTAATTTGCGTAAATAAATATAATATACCTCTGTCTCATTATCTACCTGCTATTGGACGATCGGATGGCCTAGTGGTTAGTGACCCTGATTATGAAGCTTGAGGTCCCGGGTTCGAATCCCGGTCGGGGCAGATGTTTGTATGATGAATACGAATGTTTGTTCTCGGGTCTTGGATGTTTATTATGTATATAAGTATGTATTTATCTATATAAGTATGTTTATCCGTTGTCTAGTACCCATAGTACAGGCTTTGCCTAGTTTGGGACTAGGTCAATTGGTGTCAAATTGTCCCGTGATATTTATTTATTTATTTATAGAAAAAAAATCTAACAGTATCCTCTTAAATGTTTTTTAGCTCTGTGTATTAGCTACATACTGACACTAAGATTTTCATTAGACTCACATCACAGGCAAACCGTCAAGGCAGGGCTATTTAAAAAACAAATTGGACTGAAAAGCAATCTCCTTTCAGTCTGAGGCTGCGGCGCATTTTCTGCTGCACTTAATAAAGGCTTAGGTGCTTTAGATAACGGTATTTTCCCAACTCTACTGACTATAAAAACAATACTGCTATTAACTATAAAAACAATACTGCTATTAACTATAAAAACAATACTGCTATTAACTATAAAAACAATACTGCTATTAACTATAAAAACAATACTGCTATTAACTATAAAAACAATACTGCTATTAACTATAAAAACAATACTGCTATTAACCTTTATCTACACACATCATAAGTCCTCTATAATGCGTCCAGAAACCGTAGAAAATGACCAGCATTGCAGCACGACGACGCCTTCTCGCCGACAACGCCAGCCTCAGCACCACCACCACCGCCTCCAGTAAAGTAATAGTCATTACGACATTCGATGTCGTAATGACTTTCCGGTATCGAATTCGATGTTTCAAATTTGAAAACCAACGTAATTTACAATCTTAGTGAAATAAAACGGATCACTCACGTATATAAGTCGATTTCAGTCCGACATGTATAAATAATAATTTGATATATTTTTTTTACAATAAAAAAAAAACTGTTTACTAAACGTCAGATTGGCATTTTTGTCTATGATTAAAAAAAACAGTCAAATTCGTGACAGGCATGATATATGCCTTCGGCTTCTGAACCCATCTTAGAGTACTTATAATATGTGTGTAGATAAAGTAATGTATGCAACTCCACATAATTAGGCCTTAAAACACTCGTGTGATCCTATTATGAAACTCAGCTTCGCCTCGTTTCATAAAAACACACTCGTGTTTTAAGGACCCTCATTATGTAGTAGTTGCATGAACTACTATTTCAACGCCAACGACGCATACAAAAGTTGCCATCCAGACGCCAAGTTGTCATAACTTCAACGCGGACTTAAACCTTGAGCATACGTTCGAAGGTCGCAGTTGCACTGTGAAGCTGGACACCTATAAGCGTTGGTGGCGTCGTGGGCACGTCGGCTCATGACGCTTTTAAGCGTTCTTGGCGTTGAAAAGGTTAATGAACTAAAAACAATTACTTTGCTCACCCGCGACCACTAGTGAAAAATAGTTAATCTGTGCGGCAAATGTATGTTTCCATGCAGCTCCTCCGCCTCCACTGCTACACGAATCAACACATGCCACACAGACCCAACTATCACCACCACCACTAAACTACACGATGACGCGTTTCGGCGCTCTCCACGAGGCCATTATCAAAGCTAAACACTACAACAATCATTCACCAAGACACCATAATAGTAATAATAGTAGTAGTAGTATAGTGGTAATCTCGTTTTCTAAAATAAAATTCGCTCAAAAGTGATCCATTAAAGTTGAAGTAAATTTTTTTCATATCAAATCAAGGTCGTTGGAAGCGAATAAAATGTTAAAAAAACATGCATGTCGAAATGATTTTGTCACAAGCAGACAAATATTGCGGTTGAAAGCAGAACGACCCTGGTCAGCTCTCAAAGGCCCTCAAAGGCTTAAGATACAGTGAGAAGGCTATCGGTACTTGGTCACGCGCGTCTGCGCACGTGTAGGTAGATAGATTTCTTTATTTCGTTTTGAATTAAATAATCACAATTATAAATATAAGCACATAACCCTCCTTTGCATTTCGCAGTCGGGTAATAACAATCCAAAGTGGTGCAATAAAAAAATAATAGCAAAAGATGAAATAAAAAATAAAACTCACAGAAATGACAAAAAACGTCAAATTACAGAATGAGAGATTGTTGTGGATAATACGAGATTAATAATGACATCCAAAAATAATTGCAGGTACCTAAAAACATGGTAGGTACAGAAATAAAAACACGTTTCGTTGTCAACTTAAGTTTTACACTGTACCTGCTACTTTTTATAGAGCAGAGTAACAATGCTTTATTTAAAACAAGTTTTTTTTTAGCAGGCGCCCAAATGTTTCGTCGTATGTTAAATTTCAGCGCAATACGATACCATTTATGTACCATATTGTTTTATTCAATTTTATTATATTTGTTATGCTTTTTTATTTTTATGACATTTTCACTTTCTGTGATTTTGATTTCGTAAATTAACTTTTTAAATTAGTACAGTCTGGCTACTGAAAGTCGACCCGCAAAAAGGCGGCAATTTTGAAAAACCTTCAGTTGGCAACACTTCGTATAAACAATGGAATTACGATTTTGATACTTTAACATTTTTGCTTTCATTTAATTCGTATTATCAGTTTTAATACAGTCAACTTGCAAGATTCTCTTCCGAAAATCAAGAAAACTTTAATAGTAAACGGTGACTCAAGAGATAAAATAAACTGAACGAGTAAAATATTTTTTATTATTATTAAAAATTTACTAGCGACTGGATTCCTATCTCACGTTATGGTAAGTGAAGATGACGCCAAAAGCTTAGACCACTGGTTCAATAAGAACCAGGAATCAGGTCACCAGTTTTCACGCCGGATCACGACCAAGATCATTTGGCAGCATCTCTTAATTATTAAAAAAATAAATTAAAAACCTTTATTTCAAACTCAGGGTCCATAATTTGTTAGTAACAGTATTCTTAATAATGGTAAGGTTAGTAACTATGTTATAATAAAATTAAAATTAATGTAAACACACAATTAAAAATATGACATTTGACGTAATGTTGCCGTCTGAATATCTACTAGGGTCAACTCTCGATTGCCACACTAATGCCCTTATTCATAAACGTCACTCAAGCTTCCATTAGCAAAAATAGGTTATGTCTTCAACAGCTTTAAATGATTCGCGGTTGGCCCGTGATCATGATGTATGTAACTGCATCGAAATATCGGGAGCTCATCAAACCTATAAGGTAATCGCGGTCAATATTCCGTTTTCATTATGTCTAAGGTTAGGTGAGGTAACGAACTTTAACGGCTTTAGTTAAAATAGGTTTATGAATAACAGGGTTTGTACCTATTTTAGTCCACAAAACAGTGCCACTAAGGGATAAGTCCGCCTTTGTGCTCAAATGTTATTGTTGTAACTTGTGTTTTCTCCTGTTTTTTGTACAATAAAGTGTGTACTTACTTACTTACTTACTAACGACGTGTCACATTAAAACCGGCAAACCTCCTACCTCACAAAGCAGCGCATCTCAATAACCCTCTATCCGCGCCAAAAAGAAAATTGGAAAGTGCTCTGAAAGATTCCCGCATGCCTACGCCTTCCTTATTAACGGTGTAGCGGGAACACTAGGGTTTGGTACTCGGATGTTTTAACCAACCTTATGTGGGCTTGAAGCATACGAAACTGGACAGGGAAAAACATTACAGATCATCAATATTATTAGTCCGAAGGATTAAGTCCAAAATAAATGATTTGTATTCGTATTTTTATTATTCTCCAATCTATCCTCGAGCGCTCGTGTCACTTTACAATACTAAATGACAACCGATTTGACACTGTTAAATGATTCGCGGTTAATTGCATTAATTAGATATAATGAAAATGGGATATTGACCGCGATTACCTTATAGGTTTGATGAGCTAACGATATTTCGACGCCTCGTTTCGTGAGTTTGCCCGTGATCATGATGCATGTAACTGCGTCGAAATATCAGGAACTCATCAAACCTATAAGGTAAAAATCGCGGTTATTTGTAACGGGATATTTCCCGTTTTCATTATGTAAGTTATTATTTTCATTACACACGTGTAAGACAGCTCCTTTTGTTTGGGAAAAATAATGTGGGTACTTTACTTTGGTTTATGATTAACTAAAATAAGATTATGGTTTGCTTATTAGTAGAGTAACTGTGCCCTAAGCACGACTTGTCGAATCCTGCGTCACGTAAAATCGAATAGTAATCTATAACGAGTTTGTATGACGTTTGGAACAGCGCCCGCCCGTGAGCGTATTTGGAACTAATATTTAGTATGAGATTTCTCGATCTCGATATGATAACCGTAACGTAACGCAGGGTTCGACAAGTCGTGCTTAGGGCACTGGTAGCGCGTTGAACGGTATTTTTGGTGCATTAAGAAAGGCCTGGCAGAGAGTTCGAAACGCGTCAGCGTACAGTGGTGGTTGTGGGGTTAGTTGGGTCTAAGTTACGATTCGTGCGGCAGTAAAAGCGGAGGTGCTGCATGAAGACACACATTTGATATATAGACGTAACTTTTTTCCACGTGCGGTCGCGGGTGAGCAAATTAACTGTTTTTAGTTCATAAATATAGACCTCCGTAAAGTATTTAACGCCCGATTAAATCAATTACTTAATCCCTTCTTTCTATTAATCAAGCACCAAGATGTGCCATCCAACTATATTGTCTCCCCGTACATACAGGGTGTATGCTTGTTTCATTTTCGGAGCGAACTACCGTCCGTGCATAATGGACGTAAGTACGCGGAACGATACCTCCCTAAGAACAAAAGATCGCATGTATACACAGACAGGCTATAATGTATACATTATGTAAATTTCGGTGGAAGACTGGGATTTCGTTTACTAAGGTTGACTGGCACTTCGATTCCCGGGCTATGCTATGTTTTTTGGTCTTCTATGTATTTTTTTTATGTAAAAGGGGGCAAACGAGCAGGCGGATCGGATGTGAAGCAATCACCGCCGCCCATGGACACCTGCAACACGAGGGTAATCACAGGAGCAGTTCGGGTGGGTATTAACAGTTTTCAACTCCCGATCACCGATTAAAAATTACCGCTTATGTAAAAAAAAAACCCTTTGTTTGGGACTTAGAGTGCGACTCTACTTATATCAATTATTCTTTTGATGGCACATAATATCTGTACATAAAAAAAACTTTAAGATGGCTGCTCTCTTATTGTGTGTGCTCTCTTGTAAACTCTTCATTATTGAATAGTTATTTAGAGTGACGCAGGAGAGGCACTTTATTTCAAAGCTCTTAAGACACATTTTAGTATAATTTGAAACTCACTCATAATACACATTTTATTTTCTGAAGTGTAAATTCCAAGGCCTAGTCTTTGAAAATAATGTAAAAGACACTTTCGAAGTGACCCCTTTAGCTGTTTATTTAAGTGTTAATAATAGGGTTCAAAGAACGCTAATTTGCAAGAATATTTCGAGACAAGTTTTAGGGTGAAAAATTTCGTATAGCGAGTAGTTAAGTATTTATTATTGTCCTTCAGAGCGAAAGCTGAGGATTTGTTTAGATTTAATTATTACATTTTATTATCCCTTCCATTAGTTTTCGTTTATACTGATACGATTCCTCCTTCATCCATTGAAACTCCGGTTGGGTAGTATACTTGATTTATGAATTGGTCAACAACATGATATAATTGAGCTGATTCGATACGATTCGATTTCCCGTGGGAAAAACCAGCTAGAAACCTCATGGATACATTATTTTAATAGCACTCACCACTTCATACATCAATACATTACCAGATTACACATATTATTAATTGCTACGCATAATATTACTTAATTCAATTTATCAGCAGTCATAGACGTCTCTCAAGCTAAATCATTTCGCGCTATATTCTGACAGCTGTCAAAATCATCTCTGGTTGCCCAATCATGGTCGACCCTAAAAGTGCGTTCTAGCTAAACGAAGTCTGTTACTTGCCACTGTCATCCAATCGCAACGCTGGATTTTTACATATTTAACAATTCATATAAAATTAAGATGTTATGTGACTTTTATAATTAAACAAAGTTTGTATCGTATCGGACGTTCGACTCGTTTTCATAAACAGATCCGATTTCGGTTTCCTTTGCTTCGTCGAAAACTTGTAGTCTTAATGTTAATGTTTGTGATAATTATTATGACAAACATTTCAACTGTATGGGAGAAAATATAGACCCATTCGATTTTCATTGCTCTTGGCTAGCTAAGTACTTGTATTTACTTGTAAAAAAAAGGGGTTAATCCGTAGTCTTTACCTAACATGGTGTAATTTTTAACCTCTGTAGCAAAAAGAGGGGTGTTAGAACTTTGACCTGTGTCTGTGGCACCATAGCTCCCAAAAAGATGCACGGGTATCGATGCGGTTTTTTCAATCGAAATGGTTCTTGGCCAAGTTTTACTAAACTCGGTTCCACCGCTTTTGATATATTTAACTTTCAACTTCTCCAAGTTAGTTACGCCGAAGGTTTTTCAACTTTTCTAAGTTGGTTAGGTTATTATCCGTATTCTTACTTAAAAACAAAGTTCGTACGCCATGAATGTAATTAATGCAACAGGACCGCCGGCCTCGCAGGTTATCGAGTTACCAGTAAGGTCGTTACTCGGCCAGACCCTTTGAGCTTGCTAATTTAGTTAGGTAATATTTTTATTATGAGCCACCAAAGTTCCCATGTAGAGATTTTTAAATTGGGACTTTGGTTTTTATTTTATTTTAATACTGCACATTACAAACTGAATAGATTAGATTAGATTTATTTATTTCAATTTGAAAATTACGTCTATTATTTGACATGACAAAATATACTTCATTCGCAAAAAGATCGTCATTAAGTAATTCAATAATAAAAAATATAAAACAATTACATTCAAACTAGGAAGATGTCCCCGTAATATTTCAAATGTCAAAAATTAAGAATAATAAAAATATCAGCACTAGGCTTCGTCAATAGCTTCGTTTTATTTTTAACCGACTTCAAAAAGAATCAGGTTTTCAGTACGTCAGTACAGTACGTGAACGAATAAAAAAAAATGTCGTTTGACGATTGACACCAATTACCTAGTACAAATTAAGTGGATCTTGTGTTATGTGTTATGGGTGCTAAACAACGGATAAACAAACACACATATGTAGTGTATACATACATACCAATTAAACACCTAAGACTCAAGAAAAAAAAAAATTCATGCAAATATCTGCCCCGAATCGAACCCGGGGAATTAAGCTTCATATAGTCAGGCTCTCTAACTTCTAAAACGTCAAAAAAGAAAAAAAATGGGTACACTACATAAATACAAAAAACTCAATTCCGAAGTACTCATCATTAATCAGAATTTTCAGTATTCCGAAGGCTAAGTTCCGATATAGTTGTAATTTTTTTTATCATGAGCTTTTCGGTGAAGGAAAACATCGTGAGGAAACCTGCACACTCCTGCGAAGCAATTCAATGATGTGTATAAAGTTCTCAATCCGCACTGGGCGCATGGGAACTATAGCCCAAGCTCTCTCATTCTGAGAGGAGGCCTGTGCCCAGCAGTGGGACGTAAATAGGCTGGTGATGATGATGATGACATATGATGACATAATTGTAATGGTATGACTACGGCTGTCAAACGGAAGTCCCAACGGAAGACCAGCGCTTTTTGCAAGCTCAGCATCATGCTGATCTGAGATCAGTTCTTGACAATCTTTATAAGTAAGTAAACACTTTATTGTACTAAAAAAAACAGGATACAAACACAATTTAGAAAAAAAACTAATTCAAGTACAAAGGCGGGCCCTATAAGGGATCTCTACTAGCCAACCTTAGAGTGGTGGAGAGGAATAGCTTACTGTCCTGTGTCTTTTGTCCTTGTTACCTCGTATTAGGGTGGATTTCCAAACTGAAGACCTAAGGTGTAATTTGTATGGCATTTATTTCAATACAAAAATATGGCCACGCAAATTACACCACCGATCTCCAGTTTGAAAATCCACCCATTAATGTCACGAATAATTGTTTTTTAGGGTTCCGTACCTCAAAAGGAAAAACGGAACCCTTGTGGGATCACTTTGTTGTCCGTCTGTCTGTCTGTCTGTCAAGACCCTTTTTCTCTGGAACGGGTAGAGGTACCATGCTGAAATTAATATGAAATACTCAAGACTGCTGGAGGAGCAGAAGCATAGGAGCAGGGCTCTGCTAACACTGGACTTCTTAAAACACTGGGGAAAAGCGTTAAAATCATTCTACGGAACCCTCGTGCGCGAGTCAGACTCCCACTTGGCCGGTATTTTTATCTTTCTTTCTTTAAATAAAAATTCGGAGTTTTCGGGTGTTCCCCAAAAAAATGAAAGACAAAAATTAATCATAATTATTAACCTAACCTTCTCAACATTCTATATTAACCTACCGCAAAGCGTTCACCCTATTTACTCTAGGATAAATCGATGTTCTTCGATGGCGGGACGCGAGGCGCATGCGCCGAAAAAATGGCCGACGAAAAAATTGGCAATAAGAGAAAGAACTGAGGGGAGGCGCGGGCAAGGAGGACTCGCGGCACGGTGGGGGAGTCGCGGGCGATAGGGCACTGGTATAGGGGGTACCCTATACCCTGTAGTAGTACCCTATAGTGGTACAGGGTATTACTATAGGGTACAGTAAGCAGCAACAGTGGCTAAGCAACCGACGCGTTCACAATGATCTAAGCACGGCTCTATTTTTATAGACCTAAGAGCTTGTGAAGATCATTGTGACCGCTTTGATTCTCTAATCTACTAATCTGAATCTACTAATTTTAATAATGAAGTAATACGTTATGATGTTGTACAAGATCTTACAAAATATATAATTATGTCCAGAACATAAACTCTGATAAAGGATAGCAATTTGATCACTGTCGTCACTGCCCATAGACACCCGCAACACCAGGGGCTTTGCAGATGAGTTGCCAACCGTGCATTTTAGTATTAGGCAATTAAGGAATTGGAATTAACGAGCAAATGGTAAGTGTACCATTTGCTCGTTTTCTTTAATTATCGTATAAAAAAATACATGCCTAATTTTATATTACTAATAACCTAACAAACTTAAAAAGTTTAATAACTACCAAAATTCTCATTTCAAAAACAACCATCTCGATTAAACTAGCTTTTAATTAAAAAAAAGCTCCGTCCAAATCGGTCACCCGTTTAGGCGCTACGACACACAGATACGCACATAAATATTTTTTGAAATTTTATCAGATGTGTCATGTCTGTCAAACATAAACTAAATGAAAGACATTCAACCATTTCTTTCCATACCCAAAATCCCAGCTTCGTAACTACACGGCGAGCCGCAGGGGTGTGCCGCGTAGCCGCCCCTCGGGAGGGGGAGGGCGCCCCAGCGCGCCGTGCTGCGCTTGAGTCGCGCTGCTGGCGAGTTACTGGCAGGCAAGTTGTTCGGGAGAGTAAGGGGACTCGGTGTGAGGTACTTCTGAGCGCATAGAGCAAAAAATACGTCACGATCGCGTTCGCGTTAACGTCTGGACATATTAGCAGCGCCACTAGTAGCACGTATCGACAGCAAGCTATTCTCATACTATTTGACACTATAACGCAAACGCGATCGAGACGTTTTTTGGGCCGTTGATTACACTAGACGCTCAGAGCGCCTAGTGTAATCGCCGACCAGGCCAGGAAATACGTCTCGATCGCGTTCGCGTTTAACAATTCTCATACTATTTGACACTTTAACGCAAACGCGATCGAGACGTATTTTGTGCTTTTTGATTACACTAAGGGCATTGAGAGCTTAGAGCAAAAAATACCTCTCGATCGCGTTCGCGTTATGTCTGAATTACCATGGGCGAAAAACAGGCACTCACGTATATAAGTCATGGACTATTTTCTCCTAGCATTCGCATTCGCAGTTCTTAGCCGCGGCCCGTAGTGTGCGTCTCGCTGCCGCTGGGTCGTACGCTCCCAGAGGAAGGACTACGAATTAGTTCGAAACATGTCTTGTTAAACTCGACTTATATACGTGAGTGACCCATTTTGTTTTACTATGATTGAGTCTCACGGTAGTTTCATGTAAACGCAACAAGCTATTCTCATACTATTTGACACTTGAACTCAAAGAGCGTCAGTGTAATCTACGACCGAAAAACGTCTCGATCACGTTTGCGTTACGGATGTCAAATAGTATGAGAATTGTTTGTTGTCGATACGTGCCACTAGTGGCGCTGCTAATGTACCTATAGTAATTCAGGCGTAAACGCGAACGCGATTGAGACGTTTTCCTTAGCCGTTGATTACACTAGACGCTCAGAGTCCTTCAAAAATACGTCTTTGAATGTCATACCCGTCTACTACCATGCAGCTGCGTTTCTATCACAGACAAGCATGTCAACATAGATGCGCATGACTTATTTGTCATCCAAAAGAAATGCCTACGTATAATCGCCAACCTAAGGCAAAGAAACAGTTGTCGCCCTCATTTCATAATTCTTGAAACAACAACATTTGTAAGAAAGCATATCTCTCAGTACATCTACAACACAAGCGAACGCTGTCAACACAAACTAGCCCTTCCCGAACCAAAAATTAGTATGTATAAAAATAGCCCCTATTGACATAACGAAAACGGGATATTGACCGCGATTACCTTATAGGTTTGATGAGCTCCCGATATTTCGACGCAGTTGCCCGTGATCATAATGCATGCAACTGCGTCGAAATATCGGGAGCTCATCAAACCTATAAGGTAATCGCGGTCAATATCCCGTTTTCGTTATGTCTAATGCAATTAACCGCGAATCATTTAAAACTGTTATAGCCCCTATTATAATCTGTAAATATATATGTTTTAAAAGTGTTAAATAAAATACCTGTCAATATTAACAATGAGGGGAAAGATAGCACTTTTAGAAAAAAACTGAAAGCATTTTTAATAACCAAATGTTACCATTCAGTTGAAGACTTCTTAGATGATAAGATAAAATAAAATAGGCAAATAATTAGCAATTACACAATTACGGGCACAAGAGGCATTTCATCTTAGCCCTCTAGGTTGGCAACGCATCTGCGAACCCCTCCGGAGTTGCGGGTGTCTATGGGCAGTGGTGATCACTTACCATCAGGTGACCCACTTGCCCGCTTGCCTTCCTCGTTGTATAAAAAAAATTTAAAATAGTAAGTACTTAATTAGTCTTATGATAAGTGGTAATAATTTACATATGATCTCACAACAATACACAGGTTATAAATAATCATAAATTTTAAATGTTGTTACGTACATTGTGAAATGAAAAGTATACTTACCTAATTACCTAACAGCTGATGTGTTACTAATTAGGCAGTGTTAGGTAGTTTGTTTAGATTTTTAACTATTACCTGTAAAGGTATAATACTTATGCATAATTATATCGCTACGCCCTTACAGGGTAGTACCCAGGTTAACTTAAGTTAATTTTATGTATTGTGCAATAAATAAATAAATAAATAAATACGAACATTTTAGAAATAGTGAATTTAGTCACCGGGTGTTATTCAAAAATCGACCCCCAGACATACGAAAGCATTTTTGTCCAAACTGAAGAGGAACGCTTCGTTCGCGCTTCTCGATCGTTCGGTCAATTAGTCGGGTGTGGACTGGAATTTAAATTTAAATTTAAATACTTGTACGAGTACTGTATTCGTTGTAAACTCGCACATGTACATAGAAATGAGGCGAGCATCGAAACTTAGTCGGATCTTTGAGGAACCCGCAGAAACATGGGCTGAAAATAAGTGTCGTCACTTCTTTATTTTTATGTGACCTTTTTCGCTCACTTACTGTACAGTCGAGGAAATTAATTCCTGACGCACCATAGAGCATTTCGCGCTACCAACTGCGCCATCCTAGCAATGAAATGAAATGAAAATGAAACGAAATGAAATATTTTTATTCCGGAAATGGCTTCCATAGTTGATTAATTACAAAATAAAATAAAATAAAACAACGAGTAGGTGTGACTATTTCGGGCACCCTAATGGGCATCAGTGATAGCAGCGAAAAACTCTGTATTCACACATCACATCACATCACCAGCCTTTTTTACGTCCCACTGCTGGGCACAGGCCTCCTCTCAGAATGAGAGGGCTTGGGCTATATAGTTCCCACGCGGGCCCAGTGCGGATTGGGAACTTCACACACGTCATTGAATTGCTTCGCAGGTGTGTGCAGGTTTCCTCACGATGTTTTCCTCCACCGAAAAGCTCATGTTAAATTACAAATGTAATTCCGCACATAAATTCCGAAAAATTCAGAGGTGCGAACCGGGATTCGAACCCACGACACTCTGCTTGAGAGACCATAGGTCAAACCACTAGGCTATCACGGCTTCTGTATTCACGTTTTAGTTTAATTCAAATTACTTAGCGAATACTGACTCGCTATTTGTCAAAAATAATAACACAAAAAGTTGCTTTTTAGATTCGTTTTCGTTTGCTTTTTTTAGGGTTCCGTACCTCAAAAGGAAAAACGGAACCCCTGTACGATCACTTTGTTGTCTGTCTGTCTGTCTGTCTTGGTTTGGAGGTAGCATGCTGAAATTAATATCAAATACTCAAGCCTGCGGTCCCTTGAAGCTGTGAAAAAATCAACCTTCTAAGTAAGTAAGTAAGTAAACACTTTATTGTACAAAAAACAGGATAAAACACAAGTCAACGCAATCAAAAGATACAGTCATTAAAAAGGCCATTTCCATACAAATTGCCGATTGCCAATAACCTAAAGGGTACTTCCAGATGTCCCAGAAACTTGAAATTTGATATGAAGGTAGCTCTTATAGCACAACCACTCCTTAAAGTCTAAAATTTTTATGTCTGTCTGTAGATTTCGCAGACCAATATAAGTTGACCCCACACTGCGTACATTTTGCTTAAGAACAGGGCTCTGCTAACACTGGACTTCTTAAAACACTGGGGAAAAGCGTTATAAATCTTTCTACGGAACCCTCGTGCGCGAGTCCGAAACGTATTCAAAAATGAGCTCGCAAGGTCTACAATTCTCACAGGCACTAGTATTAGCATTTTATTGCATTGAAACATTGAAGGTTAACTGGTAGAGATCCCTTTAAGGGAGAAGTTCGCCTTTGTACATTTGCTTTTGTTCTATTATCTGTATTTTTTAGTTTTATGTGCAATAAAGAGATATAATACATACATACATACATTATTATTGTACGGTGTCAATAACAGAGATCTATTGGGATTTAAAAAACTATGGATGGCTCGAGAGTGCGCTGTAATCACAATTAAAGTATTCTTTTAGAACCCCTTCCAATTAAACCGCGGTGTTATTGGGGGAGAGTATGTAGGGTGTGAAGAGTCGGCCATGTTTCTCTAGAGTTAGTATTGCTGCGCACGAGTGGCTTGTGTGGCGGGTGGTTAGTGAGGAGCAGTACTACAAAATGGCGGAAAATTATTAATACAATGTGTAGTCTATGTTAGACTAGTGGCTGTGTGTGACTACGCGAGCTCATTTATGATTTTTGCACAGTTTTATGCCATTATTCATAAGTTAAATAAAAAATAATAATGGTAATAATACCATGGGACAAAACATTCGACGGCGCGGGGGCGTGATGGCGGGTGCAGGTTGCAACGTGTTTCTACTTGTAGGCATGTTGTAGCCGTTGTAGGCATTTTTTTATTACTTTGTGGTTTGATATTTATGTTACTCAAATATTCTGCTTACAATTAGGTAGGTACTAAAATACTATCCAGTGCCCTAAGCACGACTTGTCGAATCCTGCGTTACGTTACGGTTATCGTATCGATGTCGAGAAACTAAATTTTAGTTCCAAATACGCTCACGGGCGGGCGCTGTTCCAAACGTCATACAAGGTCGTTGTAGTTTATTATTCGATTTTACGTGACGCAGGATTCGACAAGTCGTGCTTAGGGCACAGTATCCGGCCGGATACTACGCAACGACGACCGGATGGCCTAGTGGTTAGCGACCCTGACTATGAAGCTTGATGTCCCGGGTTCGAATCCCGGGCGGGGCAGATGTTTGTATGATGAATACGAATGTTCGTTCTTGGGTCTTGGATGTTTGATATGTATTATAAGTATGTATTTATCCATATAAGTATGTTTATCCGTTGTCTAGTACCCATAGTTCAGGCTTTGCCTAGTTTGGGACTAGGTCAATTAGTGTAAATTGTCCCATGATATTTATTTATTTATTAACCCCTGAAGAAACAGAGGGGGTATCTGCGTCTCTGTGTGTCTGTGTATCTGTCTGTGGCACCGTAACTCGCAAGCGGACGGACCTTTTTTCGTTTGAAACCTAGTTTAATCGAAACGGTTCTTAGCTAAGTTTCATTAAAATCAGTTCATCCGTTTTTGAAATATTGAACTTTGAAATGTCAATGTCGGGGGTTTTTCAACTTTTCTAACTTGGTTAGGTAATTTATTTTAGTATCCGGTATTCGGCCGGATAATAAAATGTTTCCGGATAGGCCGGATACCGGATAGTTACCGTTGCATCTCTAATGATGATGATGATTCATTACCACACCCACAACTACGAATCCATCACTTCACCCACCCCCATCGTGTCAATGAGGACAATATGGGGTGCACGAAAAATTAGGGTGAGACCCCACACTTTTTTTGGGGCAATCAGAATGACGACCTAATGTATTTATGTATTTATTTATGGCTCGTGGGGGAGGCAGCCCTCTTTTTTTGCTACGTGGGTGTATGATTTGTGAAGACATAGTAGAAAAAACCTTCCCACGGCCAGGCAAAAATCAATCTTATGACATTTTTATAAGCATTTTGACAGGGGAAAGCTTTTCTCACTTTAACTGTACGTAGTGTAGAGGTGTTTAAATATTATGTACTAGCTGTTGCCCGCGACTTATCGCTGTCCCGCGGGAACTATATTATTTTCCCGAATAAAAAGTAGCCTATGTTATTCCTCTATATTCAAACTATCTTCTTACCAAATTTCATCTAGATTGGTGCAGCGGTTTTCCCGTGAAGAGGTAACAAACAGACAGACAGGGAGACAGAGTTACTTTTGCATTTATATTATTAGTTAGGACGTTACGACTGGAGAAGGTTACCTGTCGTTTGTCCGAAAAACGTTTAACCAATTTTTAGTTTTATGGGCAAGTTTGGGCTATAGTTCCCACGCGGGCCCAGTGCGGATTCGGAACTTCACACACACCATTGAATTGGTGTTTTCCTTCACACAGTCCAAGCCTCTCATTCTGAGAGGAGGTCTGTGCCCAGCAGTGGGACGTAAAAAAGGCTGATGATGATGATGATGAGAAAAATTGAATGTTTGTATGTTTAGGAGTTTATATGTTTGTCTCACGAATTTGGACGGATTTTAATGAAATTTGAAATGAGTATAGCTCATACCCTAGATCACGACATTAGCTATTTTATCCCGGAAAATTACATAGTTCCTGCGGTATAGTGATAGCTGAATTACGCAGACGAAGTCGCGTGTTGTTACACTACTGCTTTAGTACTTACTATTACTTTTTTTTTCTTGCTCTTAATTTGACTGAGGGTCGAGCACGACTTTACGAATGCTGCGTAACGTAAAGTCGAATAGTAAACGTTGTCGAGTTTGTATGACGTTTGGAACAGCGCCCGCCCGTGAGCGTATTGGGAACTAAAATTTAGTATGAGGTTTCTCGATCTCGATACGATAACAGTAACGTTACGCAGCTTTCGTAAAGTCGTGCCCGACCCTCTGTTTGCCAAGTTTTCCTTACTCGCCAGGTCAGCTGGAAGATATCCTTTTATAGGCATAAGCTCGCCTTTGAACTATATTTTCTGTTTTGGTGTATTTTTTTGCAATTGTATTATTATGTGCGACGAAGTATTTCCAGACAAACATACAAATAGTATGTACGATAATTCATATAAAAATCTACACTTAATTTTATTACTTAGTAGAGCGCGCGGTCGTTTTATGCGATTTAAACGCTGCGTTAAACGCAATGCGAATAACGCTCGTCATTTTACATCAGAGCGCCTAGTGTAATCGCCGACCAGGCCAAGAAATACGTCTCGATCGCGTTCGCGTTTAACAATTCTCATACTATTTGACACTTTAACGCAAACGCGATCAAGACGTAGTTTGTGCTTTTTGATTACACTAAGGGCACAGAGCGCCTAGTGTAATCAACGGCCAAAAATACGTCTCGATCGCGTTTGCGTTACGGGCGTCAAATAGCATGACAATTGTTTGTTGTCCATACGTGCCACTAGTGGCGCTTCCAATTTGCCCATAGTATTTCGGACGTTAACGCGAACGCGATCGAGACGTTTTTTTTGGTCGTTGATTACACTAGACGCTCAGAAAATCTAATTACCAAACATTGTTTTACGCGGTGAACGCAGTTGAACAAACAAGGCAAAAGTTGATCGCATGCGACTAACGCTGCGACTTTCGCACAAAACAACCGCATGTGCACCTACCTAATTAAAAACACCTCTAAATTACATCTACCTTTACGACCATAAATCTCACATCACAGTTTTAATATCGCAACGCCATTAAAACAAAGTTAACGCCTTACAATGTTTCTACCCAATTGTAAAACAATGGAGGCGTATATAAAAATTATACAAAATTACGAACTACACTTCGACACGACGCCACTATCAAACAAAACTTACCAACTTAGTATGCAATGTTGTTAGTTCAAAGTCTTACCACCAGTAAAGCTAAGTTGGTGCGTCACGCTAGGCCAATTATAAGGCCACGCCTTACCTTTTAAAACAATTGGAATTAATAGTAGTTTTTTAGAAGTTGTAATAATTTCACTTTCTAGTCATTTCGTAGTACCGCAAATAGGCTACGCGTTTTATGAGCATTGATCACGCAAGAGGAATTTTATCTTAGCCCTTTAGGTTGGTAACGCATCTGCAAATCCTCCTGAGTTGCGGGTGTCTATGGGCAGTGGTGATCACTTACCATCAGGTGACCCACTTGCTCGCTTGCCTTCCTCGTTGAATAAAAAAAAAAAAGTGTGTTTTCTTAATTGAAATCAGATTTTTTCTGCCTTTGTATAACTATTTTCTGTTATATCTAGAGCTACATGATTACAATACAAATATTCTTTATTGAAAACCACAAAACAGTACAAGGAGATTACAGAAAAACAAGTATGGTAGACAATAGGCGGTCTCATCGCTTAAAAGCGATCTCTTACAGACAACCAAAATACAAAATTGCGGGTGGTAGGACCTTGTGCAAGGTCCGTCCGGATCGCTACCACCATCTTACTCGCTAATCCTGCCGCTAAGCAGCAGTGCTTGCACTGTTGTGTTCCGGTGTGGAGAGTAAGACAGCCGGTGTAATTACGGGCACAAGAGACATTTCATCTTAGCTCTCTAGGTTGACAACGCATCTGCGGGCCCTTCGGGGATGTGGATGTCTATGGGCAGTGGTGATCACTTACTATCAGGTGACCCACTTGCTCGTTTGCCTTCCTCGTCGTATATAAAAAAAAACAGAAACCAAGATGAAGAGGCTAATTTAGGTGGCAGAAATGAACAGAAAGGTGAAACTTAAAATTAACATAACAATTTTAAATCAAATTAATAACGATTTAACGTGATCAAAATTTTCTAAAGTTTATAGATACCTAATTCTACTGGACTATTCTATGAAGATCCCTATTGGAGACGTATTTTTTATTTGTATTGTTTTTATAAAATCATTTTACTGACATGAAACTACCGTGAGACTCAATCATAGTAAAATAAACGGATCACTCACGTATGTCAGTCCAGTATAGCTTGACGTGTTTCGGACTAATCCGAGCAGCCGTGCGAGCAGAGCCGCGGCGCGCAGTTTACGTCTCGCCACCGGCGTGGCGTGTGCTCCCAGAGGAAGGACTACGGATTAGTCCGAAACATGTCGAGCTATACGCGACTGACATACGTGAGTGATCCGTTTATTTCACTATCATTTTATTGACTTCATTAATCTGTTTTTTGCCTTGACAACTCCCTTCTGGGGTCGGTCTGTTCCCATACGAATTAAAGAACTCTTTCCTTCTGTCCTAATTTAGTTCTGTGGCCAAGATTTATTACAAAGGATCTTAAGAGTGAAACCCACTCTTCGGTTCTTTTGCCGCTATATAAAAAAAAATCGGCCCGTTCCTCCCAGACATCTTACACAAACAGACAAACTAGCCTACAATTGCGACCCTCTATCTATATTAATTTACAAGCTAACCCCAAAAAAGTGGGCAAGTTCGAGACGGACGCTAAGAGTTCCGTACAAACGTAGGTGTGATAAACTCGATTCAGAGGGTCGAGCACGACTTTTCGAAACCTGCGTCACGTAAAATCGAATAGTAAACGTTGTCGAGTTTGTATGACGTTTGGAACAGCGCCCGCCCGTGAGCGTATTTGGAACTAAAATTTAGTATGAGGTTTCTCGATCTCGATACGATAACCGTAACGTTACGCAGCATTCGTAAAGTCGTGCTCGACCCTCAGGGACAAACTTATTGCTGTGTAGCATCGACTAGGTCACGACCGGTATAACTAATTATGTACATAATATTATTAATTATGTTGTAGCATTGGTGCGGTGTGTGTGTGTGTGTGTATATACATGGGAATAGGTGAGTACTACTTTCTGTGTTAAGTCCAATTTAACAAGAAATTTGGAATTAGGTATCTATAACTAATACAATACAATGTGCCCAGTGCCTTAAGATTCTATACTCTATTACTAATATAATAAATGCGAAAGTAACTCTGTCTGTCTGTTTGTTACATCTTCACGGAAAAACCGCTGTACCAATCTAGATGAAATTTGGCAAGAATATAGTTTGAACATTGAGGAATAAAACAGGCTACTTTTTATTCGGGAAAATTTTACAGTTCCCGCGGGATAGCGATAACCGAAATGTACGCAGACGAATTCGCGGACAACAGCTAAGCTATAACTTTAAGACATAATTATAGCTTTTAGCCAAACTTTCATGATTGTAGGTAGGTTTTGATTTACTTGGGACTGACAAACGGACAGACGGATGGACAACAAAGTGATCCTTATTTATTCCGGTACTGAACACTAAAAAGATAAAAACTCTACGGCTCTTTAAAAGAAAAATAAACGGCGTCAGAGAGGGAAAGTGAGCGAATTATCCCTCCCCAGAGTGAAACAAACCGTGGTTAACAGATAATACTTCTTAAATTAAAATGCTTGTTTGTAATTGGCTGAAAGAAAAAAAAATCTTAAGAATTAGGGTGAGATTGTGTTTATGAGGATAACTTAGTTTTCTCGAACGAGAAATGCTAACAGTTTAGATTTCTGACACTAAAATAGTGTATTTATTATGTATTCATTTAAACTTTCGCGATTTTCACACATTATCATGATACTCGGGACTTAATCGCGTAAAGAACATTTATATACTTAAATTTGAATTTAAGTACCTCGCGTTTCGGACGCGACGTTGCGTCCATGGTCTCGACGGGACTGAAAAAATATAAATAAATGTTATAACGTTGTGTCATGTGTTGTGTGTGTATATATATATATATATAAATGTTTTTTACACGATTAAGTCCCGAGTATCATGATAGTGTATTTATTATTATATGAGTTATAACGTTTTGCGTCAAAATGTGACATTGTAGCAAAGAAAAATTAATTTAGGTAGGTAAGTAGGTACTAAACAATCAGGAACAGTGTAATAAGCTTTACTATTTCATATAGGCATTAAAATGCGCAACTAAAAAAAGTGCACCACACCGCATGAAATTGCTTCTCAGAAGTTTGCAGGTTTCCTCCTCAAAAGCTCATGATAAATTACAAACGAAAATTGGCACATGAATTTTGAAAAACTCAGATGAACGAACCAACATGATAATCTTACGTTCACAAACCAAACGGCAAAACTGCGTAAGTCATAATTGCAGTAAATATGGAATTGTGAAAAAAAAATCTCCTAACAAAAAAGAAAAATCGCCGTCGAAGAATATTCCGAACGCACCGTACTGAGGCGGAGTAATAGCGTTATTTAGTTATTTATTTAATATTTAAAAAAATATTCCCCAACTCTTAACGTTAAGGTGTTGTACCTTCCATCATCAGCTCATCAACAAAAGATGATGACTAGCAGACGCAAATACTTGAATAGATTTACAAAATAGTGATAGTGACTTGTGCCTATAAAATTTGAGGGTTGCCCTCGATCTCCCTGGGATTCCATCATCAGATTTAGACTTGGTGGCAATGGGGTTACCTCGGGAGCATGCCCTTTTAAACAAAAATATAATCATAAAAATCTATTCATAATTGGTGAATTGGTATAACATAACAAATATTTAAAAAAACGTAAGAGTCGAATTGAGAACCTCCTTTTTATTTCTACCCGACTACCCAAGGAGGGTTATGTTTTCCAATCGTACCTATGTAGTATGTACCTAGTTCTTGGGCACACCCTACAGCCTAAACCGTTTGACGGCTTTCAACGTAAGTATGAGGTGTCATTGGATTCGTCTCGGTTGTGGAAGTGACATAGGGTATATTTTTGTTTACCAGAATTACAGTCAGGTTTTCTGTTTTTTATTCTTAATTTTAAGTTGGATACGTTATTTCAAGTCGGTTAAAACATCTGTAGTGGGAGAGCCATACTGTAAGTAGCTATTTGCTGCCTTACGAATGGGCCGGCTCGTCCGGGGAAGTATCACCCTCGCGCAGAAAATCGGCGTGAAGCAACAGCACCCGTGTTGCGTTTCGTCCGGTCAGTGAGAGTGCCGGAGGCCCGACCTCCCCCCCTTTTCTCCTTAAAGGCAGGCAACGGACTAGTGACTCTCTTGGGGTTTCTGGTTCTAATGGGTTTCGGTGATCGCTTACCATCAGGTGACCCGCTTGCTCGTTCGCCTCCCTCTTTCAATATAAAAAACCTAACCAACTTAGAAAAGTTGAAAAACCCCCGCCATTGTCATTTCAAAGTTCAGTATTTCAAAAACGGGTGAACCGATTTTAATGAAACTTAGGTAAGAACCATCTTGATTAAACTAGCTTTTGATTAAAAAAAACCGCATTGAAATCGGTCCACCCGTTTGGGAGCTATGATGCTACAGACAGATACACAGATACAGATACACAGATACGAGGGCTGTTTGATAAGTACCCGTTTTCTAAATATATTAATATCACTGACCGAAAATAAGTATACCACCCTTTTAAGCCACTTTTCAGAGGCGGGAAAATTAAAAAAAAAATGGCATTATTTCGTTTTTTTTTCTCATTTGACAACGATTCAGTGAAGGCGTGAACTTAAAATTGTTAAAATGGAGAAAGAACAGTATCGGTCTGTAATTAGATTCTTATTTTTGGAAGGAAAAACATGTGATGCAATAAAAGTAAGAATGCAAGCGGTTTACCATGAATGTGCTCCTTCTATGACAACCGTCAGATATTGGTATAACGAGTTTAAGCGGGGGAGAACAACCGTCTTTGATGAGGATCGCCCAGGCCGGCCAGTTGAGGTGACTACAGACGATATGGTTAAGAAAATTTAAAATATCGTTTTAGCCGACCGCCGAATTAAACTTCGAGAAATCGTTGATGCTGTAAACGTTTCAATCGAGAGGGTACAACACATATTAGAAGAAAAATTGGGTATGAAGAAAGTATCGGCGAGGTGGGTGCCGCGTTTATTCACGGAGGAGCAAAAACGGAACCGACTGACTACTTCGGAGCAGTGTTTGACCGTGTTCAAACGTAACCCGAAGGAGTTTCTGCGTCGTTTCGTGACCGTGGACGAAACGTGGGTCCACCACTACACCCCGGAAATGAAAGAGCAGTCGAAGCAGTGGATTTTACCGGGTGAACCTGCTCCAAAGAAAGCAAAAACCGTCCCATCGGCTGGAAAGGTCATGGCGACCGTTTTTTGGGATTCGCAGGGTATTATACATATTGACTATTTAGAAAAGGGAAAAACAATAACAGGGCAGTACTATGCCAATTTATTGGATGAATTTGACGCCGTGTTGAAGGACAAACGACCCCATTTAAAAAAGAAAAAGTACTGTTTCATCACGACAACGCCCCGGCTCATTCGTCCAGAGTTGTGACGGCTAAATTAGCACAGTTACGCTACGAACTATTGTCTCACCCCCCGTATTCTCCAGATTTGGCCCCATGCGATTACTTTTTGTTTCCCAACCTAAAAAAATGGCTCGGTGGCAAGCGATTTGGATCAAATGACGAAGTTATTGCCGCCACAGAGGCCTATTTTAATGACTTTCCAAAATCATACTTTTTGGATGGTTTATTGAAGCTTGAGTATAAGTGGAACAAATGTATAGAGTTAAAAGGTGACTACGTAGAAAAATAAATGCATATATACAAAAAAAAATGTTTTTTTTTTCCATAAACGGGTACTTATCAAACAGCCCTCGTACACATGTCAAACTGGAGCTATGATGCTACAGACATATACACAGATACACAGACACATGTCAAACTTATAACACCCCGCTTTTTTGTCGGGAGTTAAAAATAGTCCAAGTTCACATAACCGGTCCCGGGGTTGAACCCTAGCGGTCGCCCCGGTTTTCCAAGGACGCGTGGCGTATGAGTGGGAACGCGATTTGCGAAGTTTAGGACTTACGCGTTTTGCTGCGAGGTCACACGGACAGAGACCCGTATACGAATATTCGAATCCTGCATAACGTTATCAATTAGAGCAGTGCCCTCAGTGTACTTGACACTTTAACGCTAATGCGTTCGAGATATATATTTTTGACCGTCAAATAAACTATTAAGCTCTCTGAGCGCCTGTGTAATCGCCGACCAGGCCAAGAAATACGTCTCGATCGCGTTCGCGTTTAACAATTCTCATACTATTTGACACTTTAACGCAAACGCGATCGAGACGTATTTTGTGCTTTTTGATTGCACTAAGCACGACTTCACGAACGCTGCGTAACGTAAAATCGAATAGTAAACGTTGTCGAGTTTGTATGACGTTTGGAACAGCGCCCGCCCGTGAGCGTGTTTGGAACTAAAATTTAGTATGAGGTTTCTCGATCTTGAGACGATAACCGTAACGTTACGCAGCATTCGGAAAGTCATGCTCGACCCTCAGGAAAGGAATGGAGATGTGAACGCGCGATTTCTCCTCGCCCAAACTCTAACATTAAGTCTGACCAAAATGGTCAGGGTCTGTTGATTGTGTGCGTGTTTTTGGCATTTACGTGTGACAGTAAAGTTTTGTTTTAGTGTGAGTTTGTAGGGACGTTTGAAGTTTTGACGTGAGCAGATGTGTGCTGTACGTGTGTTCCTCGTCCCCCTCAAAAAGTGGCTGAAAGTATGTAGTGCACAGATAAAGCCAAAGGCGCCTCCCGTCTGTCTGCTTTATGCATTATCGTATCGAAATCGAGAAACTTCATATTAAATAGTTCCGAATACGCTCACGGTGGGCGCTGTTCCAAACGTCATACTAATTTCTTGGTAACGTTAATAGGTAAGGTATAGACGTAGTAGAAAAACCTTTGACATTGTCATAAACATTTTGACAGGGGAAAGCTTTTCTCGCTTTAACTATACTCGGTTACGTTAGGATTCGAATATTCGTACTCGGGCCTCTGTACCTAGAGGTTTTGTTAACGATTTGGGTAGAGAAAAGATGCGATTAACATTATGGGCTCGGTTTATGTGCATACATATATACAATACAGGAACTCTTTAAAACAAAACAAAAAAACAGGAAATAACAATCATTGATTTTTTTGTACTATCAAAAATCAAGAAAGTTACGGTACTTAGGAACTAGCAGATACGTACCGAGAAGTTACGTGAAATGTCAAAGATTCCGACCCTTGAAATTGCTAAAGAACTGTCTTGGGGGACTGGGTAAAATATATTCAAGGGAAATACAAGGTAGCAATAGGCGGCCTAATCGTTACAGAGCAATCACTTCCAGGCAACCATAGTGGATTAAAGGAAAGAACAGATTGAAGCTATAAAACTCATGCAAAAGACAGATAGTGCTCTAAATTATAATCTTAACAAAAGAAAGTTGGCAGATGTCCTGTTAGCTAAAAGCTTTTCATGCCGCCATTATAGAAAAAATATCGCAGGAAGAACCTCCTTATTAACATCTAATATTGAAAATAACAAATTGACACATTACCATGACTATGAATCTATAAAACAGGTGGCAAAAACACAATCGATAGGGTAAAAACCCTAATTATATCTTCGAAAAAAATGGCGCGTGCCTCCAAGTAGCTTTGTACAAAATCAATTTGGCGATCGATTACATTGATCCCTAAAAAAAATCTTTCTTTCTATATAACCCCTCAGCTACAACTAATAAAGTCTAAAGAAGAACGCATCCGATTTTTTGCCCCGACATCCTGGGTGTTAAGATCGTGTCGAAAAATTTTGCATTTTTTTTGTTATGGTTTTTTTTAATCTCTTTTTTCGACTCGAAGTTGATCCGATGTGTGAACTGAATTTAAATTGTGGGATACAGTATTTTGCATTCTGGGGTCATTTTTTTACTAACCACTTAACTCTGTACGGTAGATGGATTTTGAATCAAATGTTTGCGTTCGCAGTTTTTTGGGGTTTTTTCACTTAGTTTTTTAGGTTTGGCTGTTAATTTTAATGAAAAAACGTGGGAGAGACGGTTCTCGGCCCCTTGATTTCAGGTGATTGATATTTTTATCTATTCTGCTTTTTGAAAGTCGTGTGAAAGTGTCGTTTTTTTAATTCCTTTTGGGTATACAAAAGATACAAAAATGAAGAATAACCATGGATGTGATAACGTATAGTATAAATTTTCATAATCCTAACTTCCTAACTAATATTATAAATGCGGAAGTAACTCTGTCTCTCTCTTTCTGTCTCTATGTCTTTCTGTCTCTTCGTCTCTCTGTCTGTTGTTTGTTAGGTAACTTCACGGGAAAAACGCTTCACCAATCTAGATGAAATTTGGTAAGAAGATAGTTTGAATATTGAGGAATAACATAGGTTACTTTTTATTCGGGAAAATTATATAGTTCGCGCGGGATAGCGATAACCGAAATCTACGCGGACGAAGTCGCGGGCAACAGCTAGTGAACCATAAATATTTTATTATTATTATTAAGCAAGTGATTGATAAATTAAAAAAAAAACGTATCAAGTTTTTTTTTATTAAAAAGTAAATATTGTCCTATAAATAGTACATTTATGGAGTTGATACATTTTGTGGTAGGTAGTACTAGTCGAGACATCCTGGGTTATTTTTATGATAGGTACCGTGCATAACGCTGGTGAAATAACAAATATTTATTAAGTAAGTAGGTAATCTATATTTATAGCAGTAAACATTTTTATCTTCCCAACAAACAAAACAAAATCAAATTAGTAAAACTTCAAAAAAGAAAATACAAAAACGCCAGCGGCACAATTAAATTCAAAATCCCCGGAAAATAACATCGACAACGAAACTAATTATCCCGACGCATCGAAGAAAACGCCAAATTATCTAACTTCAAAAACCCCCTATTTACTCTCTAATCCTTAAAATTAAAGGCATAATCAACATAGGAACGTGTTCCCTAATTAATTTTCGAGGGTAAAAATTGAATTCGGGGGGAAAAATTCGTCGAAAACTTAAAAATAAAAATGCAGATTGCTCCAAGTTTTTTACCCCTCTTCTTTTGAAGTCATTCGAGCGTGGGTAGGTATTTCGGGGAAAAAATACACCCTTAGATATTGGGGTATTTGAACCATTGAGGCGTAAGGATTTCGTGTTAGCACGTGCTCAGTGAGTATATAATAGGGTGGTTTAAATATCAGTATATTATGTGGAGGGATGGAAATTGGTGGCATCGACATTATAAGACTCGTAAACGTGATTTTGCGCTTCATAAGTTTAGGTCTTCAGAAGTATGTAAAGCGATATGAATAGAAATGTACTGGCCCCATTTCTGTACGTACCTATTGTAAGATTATATGTAATTGAACTTACAAAAGTTGAGAAACCCCCGACATATATTTTTTAATTTAAATATGTCAAAAACGGTGTAACCGATCTTGACGTAACTTACCTAGTCCACCTGTCCAATTTGGTTCACCTGAGGAGCTACGATGCCACACACAGACAAAAAGATACATACATAATTATATACAAGTCAAACTTATGAATTACTAGCTGTTGCCCGCGACTTCGTCCGCGTAGATTTCAGTTATCGCTATCCCGCGGGAACTATACAAATTTCCCGAATAAAAAGTAGGCTATGTTATTCCTCAATATTCAAACTACCTTCTTACCAAATTTCATCTAGATTGGTGCATCGGTTTTCCAGTAGAGAGGTAACAAACAGACAGACAGAGAATCAAAGTTACTTTCGCATTTATAATATTAGTTAGGATTAGGATAAATAACACCCTATTTTTGCGATGAAGAGAATCAGTTTGTAGCTTGCTTTCTAAGTGTGTAAAATGTTCATACCCTATTCAATCAATGGCTTCCAACTTCGGTCTTAAATTTCCGGAATCTTCGACTTTTTAAGTATTACTTATTGGAGATGATTTTGTGACATTTTCGCCCCCGAAAAATAATACCAACGTTATTATTTCCGCGGGGGGAATCTAAATGAAAATGCAAAGAAGTGGCCCCCTGTTTGATTTCCATAATTGCAATGGTGAGAGGCAAAGAAATGCTCTTTTGGGCGCGGGTGTCGAGTCAAATATTTTTTTGCTGATAAAATTTGGTAGGGACAGCAAAAAAACACTAAAGAGGCATAAGTCATGAATATAAATAAATTACCTAAAAATTCTAAATGGCACCACCTGCTTTAATCTGATCCCACCTTTATTCTGTTATGGTTGCCTGGTAGAGATCGCTAAGTAGCGATACGGCCGCCCATTGCTACCTTAAATTTTTCTTTGTACCTTTTTCTGTTTTGTTTGTTGTGTGGTGTTCAATAAAGAGTTATTGTATGTATTGTATTGTATTGTTGTGTTGTATAAATTTTTAAACTAAAACAAAAATCATAATGTCAATTCAACCTGTAATACTTGAGGGTTAGACGGTTTTCGAAGTCAATGCTAATGTTTTATTTTGAACGGTACTAAATAGCCTATTAAAATAGTACCTAAATGGAATCAGGCGTTACTTTTAGTGTTCGACCGAAACAGAATTTTATGCCGAAGCCGAAACCGAAATCGAATCTTTTTTTACTTTTGCTTTACATGAACTAGAAAATTATTAACCTCTCACTGCACGAAGACATACATTTTGTCGCATACAAGTCGCTAATCTTTTCGCTCGTATGGCCATGGAGTACCAAGTTTTTAGCTCAGGCCTGTAATTTTTTTTACAGTATAATCTATTATTCAGGCAGATTTCCTAACAAATACCTGTTATAAATAAAGTGAAAAAAAAACTCATACAGATTCAGCGTCATTTGTTTTGTTATTTAATGCAATAATCAGCATTAATCAGAGTAGAAAAGAGAGAAAAGGGAAGGAGGAGAGGACTGAGACATGTGGCAGGAGAAGGGGAAGGCCCTTGCCCAGCAGTGGGACGCCGTATACTCCGTATAGGCTACGGAAAAAAAAACAAAGCGTTATTATTATACCTATCGAAATAGAATATTTTATCCATGTTAGTGTTAAATTATTCTGTAGGTACGGTATTGTGTGTTGTGATGGTAATGTCGTGCGTCATAAAATTATAGTACGAATTGTAATTTAGCAACACTATTGCATTAGACAAGGCGTCGCCTGTAATGACGATTTTATTTATGAGTTGTTTAATTAAAGAAATAAGATAATATTTGTTGAGTTATTTGCCGTTTCTGTCCTTACGCGGCAGGAGCGACAAGTTAGGGAGGGATTGGGCGAGTCGAAGCTTTTCGTTATTTCTTAGACCCTCAATATCGAACGCAAATAATACTTAGTGGTTCCTTGTTTTTATTTAACATTATATACAACGTTGTATATATTATATACAACGTGTTACAAAATAACCCGTAAAAAAAATGTAAGGTTAGCTTTGTAAGAAAAACAGGTTTTTTTTTATACAGTGATTAGGATATTGTAAACGGGCTCTTTATAATGGACCATTTACTCTTTCGGCTTTACAGGTATTTTTGTAACAGCCTGTATGACTATAATTGTTATCGGCAACTTCGTCGGGATAAAAAAATAGCCTGTCAATTAGAAATAGCGTAGCTTTCTAAGAGTAATTTTTTTTTTATCGGTTTTGACATTTCCTATACTTCCCAAGAAATATTGTCTGAATTTTAATAAATTATTATGTAATAGCATTTTTGGTCTACGGAACCCTCCCTTAGCCTGTTAAGGCCCCTCGCAAAGTTCTAACGCAAAGAAAAACCATTAAACACAATCTACGGTAATAATTCTCCGGGTTCGAGTCCCGTCTGTCGCAGGCCCAAATAATTATGTAGGGGTTTAGCCAGAGATAGATTCTGACAGTATTTTGTGACAGATTTGCTTTTAATCACTATGAAAATAAGTGAATTCGAAAATGGAAAATGGGACTCATTCTGTCTGATATAAATTCAGAACGGGATATGATGAATACGAATGTTTGTTCTCGGGTCTTGGTGGTTTAATATGTATATAAGTATGTATTTATCTGTATAAGTATGTTTATCCGTTGCCTAGTACCCATAGTACAGGCTTTGCCTAGTTTGGGACTAAGTCAATTGGTGTCAATTTGTCCCATGATATTTATTTATGTGTGCGATGTCATTCTGCTGTCTCTCATAATGGTCTTCTTCCTACAACGTTCGTGAATCGTAAGAAGCATTGGACTGTATTTAAATAAAGAAAGATGAAATATAACGAAATAGAACATTTTAATAACCAAGGGCCTCAGCACGAATTAAGGATGTAATTTTATCGATGGCGATACGAGAACGATAACGTTACGTAGGATTTGAATATTCGCGCTCGGGGTTCGTATCCACAGAAATCACTGCTCTTCAGACTAAATTGTTAACAATACTGACACGATATCAATAATCTAACGAACTTAAAAACAAAAACAGAAAACCTGACTGCAATTCCGGGTAACGATATTTATACCCTATGTCACTTCCACAACTGAGACGAATCCGATGACACCTCATACGTTGAAATCCGTCAAACGGTTTAGGCTGTAGAGCGTGCTAAAGAATAAGACATACATACATACAAAATATCAAGAATGAAACACTAGCAAAGAGTATGCAACAGCCCTCTATATGGAAAATGGATAAACCATTTAATAAACATTTAGTTAGGATATTTCTGACAATAACCTTACCCAACTTAGAAAAGTTGAAAAACCCCCGACATTTTCATTTCAAAGTTCAATATTTCAAAAACGGGTAAACCGACTTTAATGAAACTTAGCTAAGAACCATCTCGATTAAACTAGCTTTCGACTGAAAAAAACCGCATCGAAATCGGTAGACCCGTTTAGGAGCTATGATGCCACAAACAGATACACAGATACACAGACACACAGATACACAGACACACAGATACACAGACACACAGATACACAGACACACAGATACACATGTCAAACTTATAATACCCCTCCTTTTTTCGGGGGTTAGAAAATAGCAAATAATTAACTACTTATTGAAGCCAATTAAGGATGGATTTTATTTAGTGAGATAAATAGACTACCGCTATCTCCCTGGTTTATCGGATTATTTATGTAGCGGTACATCGGACCTTATGTAATGTAAATTATGTATATAATTTATAAACCAGTAACAAGACGTGGGGGAGTGAGTGATTTAATTTAAAAAAAATGGAGGGTGGCGTGGCGGGTACTGACGGGGAAAAAGGTGAAAAAAAAACTTTTAATGGGTCTTCTTTTAGGGTGCCGTACCTCAAAAGAAAAAAAACGGAACCCTTACAGGATCACTTTGTTGTCCGTCTGTCTGTTTGTCTGTCTGTCAAGACCCTTTTTCTCTGGAACGCGTGGAGGTAGCATGCTGAAATTAATACCAAATACTCAAGCCTGTGGTCCCTTGAAGCTGTGAAAAAAAATCAACCTTCTAAGTCAACGCCATCAAAAGATAGTCACTAAAAAAGGCTATTTCCATACAAATTGCCGAAATTCGAAAACCTAAAGGGTACTTCCAGTTGTCCTAGAAACTTGAAATTTGGTATCAAGGTAGCTCTTAGCACAACCACTCAGAAGGTGAGGGAGGCATCGTTTGTTTCCAAAAGTATTAAAATTCTTTTGACATACCTAATCATTATTATTAAACTTATTTTGTCATAAAGTTATCATTTGTTACAAGCTTTTATTTAACTCGCACTGTTCGTATGTCAGTAGTACCAGGCCGCTATTTCACCAACTTTACAATTGTCAGTTTTCAATGACAAGTCTGTGTCAACTGCTGACTTGAAGAGCTTTTGTTTTAGCGCGCTTCGTATCGGCAAAGAAATGTACTTAGATAGAATTGTCATTGCAAACTGACATTTGTAAAGTTGGTGAACTAGGGGCCAGTTGAACCATTTGATTTCTGAACCGCCATAGAACGATAACAGTTTTCAATGATTCGTGGTTAATTGCATTAGACATAATGAAAACTGGATATTGACCGCGATTACCTTATAGGTTTGATGGAAAGAAATATTTTGCATAAGTTTTTGATTTAAAGTCAATTCGGTTAAATTATTTAAAAAAAATCAAAGATAATTATGTAATTCACTCCCTTTGTGCAAAATTATATTAAAAAAAAAACCTACCTAAGCTTAACACTTTTTAGACGACTGTACCCTATAAGGGGGCAACATAGGGCGCAACTTTTTAGTTCAAAACTTCGTTTTCTTACGAATTGCTTTCATTATCACGTGGAGCCATCTTGTCTGACAAACATTTAATTTGTGAGGAATGTATATAGGTAAGACATTCGTCTATAATGATAACGGGTGTGGGATGCATAATGATGTCGTGGCAGTTGACAGGAACCTCGCGCCGCTCTCCATGGCGAACGAGAACTGGCGCAAACCCATGGTGCTGAGCACGAAGGGTCGCAAGGACATATGGAAGAGCAAGGCCCTGACTGGACATGATGTAGATCTGCTCGCGTCGGTAAACTGGCTACGCTTCAGCAACCTTTTTGAGGAAACCGAGGGTTTTGTATGTGCAATTGCTGATGAAGTTATCTTGACGAATAACTACTGGTATATCCTGAAGGACGGTACGGTCGACATATGTCGGGCATGCCGCCGTCCTGGGGAGTCACTCAGGCATATAATTTCCAGTTGTTCTCATCTTGCTAACGGAGAGTACTTGGACAGACATAACCTGGTAGCCAGGATTATCCACCAGCAACTTGCGCGTCGATATGGCCTTGTTGACTCCGAGGTGCCGTAAATAAATACGCACCAGCGCCCGTTCTCGAAAACGGTCGTGCTGCGCTCTATTGGGATCGATCTGTTATCAAGGACATGATTGTTGCCAATAAGCCTGATATCGTGCTAACTGACCGATGCCAACGCCGGGCAGTGCTCGTCGACGTGACTATCCTCCATGACGAGAACCTCGTGAAGGCCGAGAAGGACAAACTCAGCAAGTACCTTGACTTGGCTCATGAGGTAACCGCCATGTGGGATGTTGACTCGACGATCATTGTACCTATAGTGGTGTCTGCGAACGGCCTCATAGCAAAGAGCCTCGACCAACACCTAAAGAGGGTCTCGGTTGACGGTTGGGTCAAGGGTCAGCTACAGAAGGCGGTACTCCTGGACACGGCGCGCATCGTCAGGAGGTTCCTCACTGCGGCCCTAACAACCGGTAGCTTCGACCCTGCCCGCTACCGGTGGCATCCTAGGTTAGGTTTTTATAATGTGTATATATTGGGTATTAATGTTTTTTTATTACTTTTTATCTACACACATATCATAAGTCCTCTATAATGCGTTCAGAAACCGTAGAAAATGACTAGCATTGCAGCACGACGTGGCCTTCTCGCCGACAGCGCCAGCCGCAGCACCACCACCAGCAGTAAAGTAATAGTCATTACGACATCGAATTCGATGTATCGAATGTGACAACCAACGTAATTTACAATCATAGTGAAATAAAACGGATCACTCACGTATGTAAGTCCAGTTCAGTCCGACATGTATAATTAATAATGTGACTTTTTTTGTTTTTCTTTACAAAAAAAAACCAGTTCACGAAACGTCAGCTCGGTACGTTTGTTTATGATTTAAAAAAAACAGTCAAATTGGTGACAGATATGGGTATGATATATGCCTTCGGCTTCTGAACCCATTTTAGAGTACTTATAATATGTGTGTAGATAAAGTAATGTATGCAACTGTACATAATTAGGCCTTAAAACACTCATTATGTAGCAGTTGCATAAACTACTATTATGATATCTGTCAGGAGCCGGAACGCGTCATGAGTTTCTCAGTAATTTTGTCACGCGTAGTAAATACTTTTCCCTTCTTTTCTAGTAAGCTATTCCTCTCCACCACTCTAAGGTTGGCTGGTAGAGATCCCTTATAGGGATAAGCCCGCCTTTGTACTCAATTTTGATTGTTTGTAAATTGTGTTTTTATCCTGTTTTTTTTTCGTACAATAAAGTGTTTACTAACTTATTCTTTCCTTGTGTTCCGATATAGTTATGTGCATTAGCATCACGTCTATATGTTATAGCCCAGAGCCCACTTAAAATTTCTAAATCGATCCAAAAAACCCCATTTTACACATCCAAGCACATAACGTTGTTTAAATCTATAATGTCGAGGGTAGGACCCCTCAAACGGTTCTACTTGGCAATATGGCGGATCGAAAAATCAATAGCAAACAAGTTTGTTGGACGCAATTTATTTTTGAATAATTATGGGAGTAGGTAAACAACGGTGGTTGTTGAACCGCCCAGATCAACCTCTGGACACCGCATCTTTTATAATTTACTTGGAAAGACATTACGAAAAAAGCCGCGGTGAGCGGGCCGGGGGAATGCGTCGTGATTGGTTCATAGCTTGTCATCTCGCTTGTCATCTGGTCGAAAGTGAGCCGCGATTCGAGGCTAGAGAGATTTATAGGTGCAAATGAGCATATGCGTTCGGAAACGTTCGCCCTGACATTTGGTGTCCAGAGGGTGGTTGGTCCGTGTTGAACCGACAATATTTTGCCTAAGTTTTATTTAGGTGGGATGCGTAACTATAAGATATCATCATATCATCATGTCAGCTGAAAGACGTCCACTGTTGGACATAGCTATCCACTTAGACCGGTCTTGTGGTTTCCGCATCCAGCGATCCCGAGATCTTTACCAGGTCGTCGCTCCATCTTGTTGGAGGCCTGCCTGCAGCTCGTCTCCCGGTCCGATAATTATAAGATACTAGCCCGATGTTTCGCTCCGGTGGCAGAACTCTCTATCCCGTGGGAATTTCGGAAAATCCCGCCTTAATCCGGACGTACATTATTAAAAGGAACCTCTATGCCAAATTTCAGCTTTCTAGGTCCAGGGGTTTGGGCTGGGCGTTGATCAGTCAGTCGGTCGGTCAGTCAAGACTATCTTTTTATATATACCTATGGATTGAGCTTGAGTGAATATCTTTAATCAAAACATACATAAAAAAGTATAATCTAATTCAGGACCACCTCATTTTCTGAAGTCAGTCAAATACAATTGCAAACTACCTATCCATTTTACACGTATTCAATTTATTTTAATGTCTATACTTTTTTTCGGTTTTCGACGAGACATTTTGCTTGATCAAAAACCCTTGAAGAACAAACAAAGATAATTCTTTTCATCAACCTGCAGGACACAAACTAATATTCTAATTCCGAATTGCACCGACCTGTGATAAATACTAACCCGGATTAAAGTAACGTCAGACGATACAAATACGTCACTTAACCTTGGGTTACTGCCTAACCTAAGTCAGTGCAAGTCAGCCTTAAGCAAAATAACAGTTTTTTTTAATCCACCGGGTCGAAGACTAGTACCATAAAAGTCTTACAACCGTTCTTTTTTTAATCTTATTTCTCATTAGCAAGTTCGCAGTTCAATTTGTTTTTTTAACGAGTGCTGGCTGGTTCGTATATTCTAGATTTTTTTTTAAATAGAACACGCTGAATTATTTTGAATAAGGATTTGTTCTTCTTTTTGCGGTAGCTTGACGTTATACAGAATGTTAGGTTATAAATAACTAACCCTTTAACTGCAGCACGGGTCTGAGTGGAGAGCCTTGGGGGAGGCTTATGTCCAGCAGTGGACGTCTTTCGGCTGACATGATGATGATGAAAGAAGAACCTAGATATCTACCACAGATATCTAGAATAATAATTATTACGCATACGATACCATAAAAAATATGTTCCAACGAATTGCGAACCCCCTCCTTTTTTCGACGTCAGTTATAAACATGTTGCGATTGAAACTTATCGCTAACATGAATCCTAACGTCCGCAGCCGTAAAGAAATACAAGGCACTAAAAGAACTATTACAACAACAAAGTAGTTCTTACAAAGTGTTTCTAGCAAATTCAAACCGCTAATAAACTGCCACAGATAAAATAATAGATACTGGCACAGATAACCACCATCTGCCGACCATAAACAAAACGAATAAAACAAACGCATTCAAATACCGAACAATAAGTTCTAACGTCCGAACGCTCGCGGGTCAACCCCTTTCCGTTCCGTTCCCACTAAAAAAAGTAATTTTAATCTCATCTGCATACTGGCACCTTCTTTTATTAAGACAATAGACAAAGCAGGTTTTTTTTTAAATTGTTGCGTTGCGAATTTTAGTTCCGCTACCAGATGTTCTTTTGTTTGGAAATTCGGTTGACACAATTATGGGGTCGTAGCGTTAGTTGGGTTAAAACAAAAAATGGATTGTTAGAACCCGAACAGGTTTCATCGGAAGGGTTAAGTGAGATGTAAAGTGAAGTGTTTCTTTAGTAGGGTTGGCAATGGCGTCGGATTCTTGGAATTTGTATGTGGAATAAATTTTAAAACGTTTTCAAATTGTGGCCTAATTTTGTAAGTTTCCTAAATTAAAGTAGTTTTGCAATTTATGAGTTTGACCGCTGTGTGTGTTTGTCTGTCTGTGGCACCGTGGCTATTAAACGCGTGAACCGATTTGGATGAGGTTTTTTTCAATCGAAAGCTTGTTTAATCGAGATGGTTCATATCTAAGTTTCGCAAAAATCGGTTAAGCTGTTTTTGATATATTGATCTTTGAAAATGAAAATGTCGGGGGTTTTTCAACTTGGACTTATATGTGTCAGGGACTTGTCGGGGAAGCGAGACGCACAGAGAATAACCAGAATGTGAGATACTTCCTCGCACGGCCTGAACAACTTCAGAGGTAAGTAGGTACATTTAACAATTTTGTTATTAAATACCTTATTTTTTACTAATTTAATTTATGGACTTAGAACATGTCAGTACTTACCAAGTAATTTAAAAATAACCCTACTACCTGACCTGACCTGGGACCTGAAATAAAATATTTTTCATTCTTTCTTTCTTTCTTACTTTTTTATAAAATTAATTTTAGACCACAATTAGTAACTTCGGTACTGTTGTCAACCCTATTTTATCCAGTATTTTAATTACAGCTTCTTCCCTTCTCAAAGATTTCGTCCCTTTTGTAATTTATTCACACGTTTCATTAAAAGTAACTCCGTTTCCGACCCTTTAACTTCAAACGACTTAAGAGTCTTAAATTTTCTAAACACATAAGCCCTTTTAAAATTTCGCTCACACGCTACATGCAAATGATTCCAAATTAAAATCATAGACAAAGCAGGTTTATTTTTAAAAAGCTTGTCACTGCGTTCTCACAGGATTCCTTATTTGAAATTTGAATTTGACATTCTTTTTTGCAATTGTTTTTGCATCTTGTGTTTTGAATCCGGAACGGACTTTATGCACGTTTCGAAATATTATTTTAAGAAAAGGATTATATTTATGGCGACGGAGTTGCGAAATTATGAAGGGTGCCTGGTTACATTTTGTTTTTGCTGTAAGCATCAACATTAGTAAAATAAAATATCAAAACACTCGTAGTTCAATGCTTTGGAACTTTTTTAAATTTACTGTTACTTCGATGGACCAGATAAAGGAGAAGGCAGGTGTCGTGTCGTATCAGGAGGTCAAGGAACTGGCTCATAGGAGAGATGATTGGAAGAAACTCCACCGACAAGAGTGTAACTCTTAAGTTTGATGATGATGTAATTTAAGTAAGTCGTAAGTTTTTTAAAGAACTTTTTAATTTTATTTCTGTTTTAGTTTTTTGATTGGGCATACAACGTCTCTTATGACATTAACATGTACCTTATCTTACCGCAGAGCCATCGATCATGTCGCGCAGAAATTAAAAAAAACTTTCCGATATCAAAAACTGTAACCCAATTATCTAGCACAGCGTAAATAAAACAGCTACATCACTGCCAACGGCGGCGGCAATCAAATTATCAATTTGCGCGATTTATAGCATTAAGTGTGTAATATGCAGTTAATTGCCCGATCAGTACGCGTCAAGCGGCTGCGCTGGACTGTTATTATTTTTGTAGCTACTATGGCCTTTAGGGATCCCTGGGAAGCAGGTTTCTTTAAAAGCGACCTGCAGGGTGAGGGGTTCTTCTTCACAGTTGTAACATGGCCAACCTCTTTGGCGCGCAACTGGCCGCTTACAATTCGAACTAAATTCAAAATTCAAAAGTACCGATTGGCTTTTGTTTTTTCCTGTGACTTGAAAAAATTGAATTGAATTGAAGAATTGCGAAACTTAAGTGGCAGTGGGCGGGGCACATTGCTCGCAGAGCTGATGGCCGATGGCGTCAGAAGGTTCTCGAATGGCGTCCACGGACCGGGAGACGAGCTGTCGGTAGGCCTCCAACAAGATGGAGCGACGACCTTGTAAAGATCGCGGGACCGCGGTGGATGCGGAAAGCACAAGATTGGTCAAAGTGCCTTGGGGGAGGCCTGTGTCCAGCAGTGGACGTCTTGCGGCAGATATGATGATGATGATGACGCTCACGGGCAGGCACTGTTCCAGACGTCGTACAAATTTCGCGACAACGTTACTACTCGACTATTACGCAGGATCCGAAAACTCGTGCTCGTCCCGCGGATAGCGTTGTCCCGCCTTTGTGAATAAACTCCGACCCCAAAAGTATCTATCGCCTTAAGGTACTTGGGTGGAAAGCAAGAGCCGGTAGACGCGGTGTAGGTCTAGGTCGACCTCCTGCTAGGTGGTCCCATGGAAGAGGAAAGCATCTTTGGGGGAGGCCTTTCTCGGTCGCATCACGAAGGGGCGTGACAGCTTTTTTTCAACTTTTCACTAGAGCGATTTTTAGATAAATCATAGTCGTTAGGGCTTTTCGTTATAGTTATAAGTTTGGTTCTAATAGGAATTCAGTTACGTCTTTTAGTGATATAATAAAACATGCACTTTGCAATACGATGGCATTACTTATCTTAAATTCGATGTTTTATCACTTACGCCCTTTCGTGATTCGACCGACGCTATGTCCGGCAGTAAACGTTTTCGGGTTGAATAGGCAAAAATATTGAGTTCTCGGAACCCTTCAGTTAAAACAACGTATCGATACAATTTTCAAAGAAAATTATAGAAAAAGTGGCATTTAGTAATTGACGTTTGAGTGTTGTCAATTAGAGAGCACTTAAAATGAGTAGTTTAACTGGTTGATTGTTACATAAAGTGACACAAGTAGAAACTAGAACTTCATATTATTACTAGCTGTTGCCCGCGACTTCGTCCGCGTAGATTTCAGTTATCGCTATCCCGCGGGAACTATACAATTTTCCAGAATAAAAAGTAGCCTATGTTATTCCTCAATATACAAACTATCTTACCAAATTTAATCTAGATTGGTGCAGCGGTTTTTCCGTGAGGAGGCAACAACCAGACGGACAGAGAGACAGAGTTGCTTTCGCATTTATAATAATATTAGTTAGGATTAGGATTTATATTTGAATGATTTAAACGGAACTTCTTCTCTCGCACGACGAAGATATGGAATCGGCTTCCTGCAGCAACTTTCCCGGAGCGATACAACTTAGGAATCTTTAAAAAACGAGCCTACCTATTCCTTAAAGGGCTGGCAACACATCTGTGATTCCCCTCGTGTTGCAGGTGTCCATGGGCGGCGGTGATTGCTTTACATCAGGTGACCAGCCTGCTCGTTTGACCCCTCTTATATAAAACAATATTTAACTAGTTTATGCCCACGACTTTGCCTGTTTGAAAAAAACATCTAGTTTATCTATATCTGTCTTGGTTTGTCAACAAACTGATAGATGACCCAGTCAGTTCACAATTATATATACTTACGTAAACATAATATAGATTGATTGAACCATTTCACCATCTTTACAATTGTCAGTTTTATATGACAATTTGCACTACATTTCTTTGAAAATATGAAGCGCGCTAAAACAAAAGCTCTTCAATTCAGCAGTTGACACCGAATTGTCATTGAAAACTGACAATTGTATAGTTGGTAAAGTAAAGGTGTTTTTTTTCGGAGGTCCATAATCATGAACTCAATGTTTCGAACCCAACTTGATATCGTTTTTAGTTCTTGGTCTATAGACCAAGGTGTAACGAACATCGGGGCTTACAATGAAAGAGTCCTTAAAAAAAAATTCCCCTCACTACCTCGGAAAGCCGTCTTTTATCCTTAAATACAAGCGGGTAAAATCGCGTTTTATCCACTAGTGGGGAAAGTAATTTAACCTTGGAGTGGAGCGTGTTTAAGTAGCTTTTGACTGATAATAAAACGTAAACCGCTCATAATAAGGATTCGTTCGATATTAATTATCATTAAACAAATGACGAATGGTTTGAAATTCAATAAAAAATCAAATTTAGCTTTATTCTTAAAATTCGATAAGAATCATTTGTTTTTTTTTATAATGGTGTTGAATATAACTCTGAACGCACAAGTTGAGTCGATGCAATTTCTAAACTTATCGTCAGAAATGTCAACATTGTCAACAAAAATTTTCTCACGTACTGCGACTCACGTAAAAATACACAACTTGCAGAGTTTTCTGTTAAATTGTCGTAAAAAAAATTGTGATTCCGGTGATGGTGATTTATTTTTATGAGCTGTTTTTTTGCATGTTGCGCTTTCCTCGCTACAGTGAGGTGAAATTTTTTTTACTGGACTATGGCATACTGTTGCTTTTAAATTACCCACTTAATCTTATATAGGATTTCTATAGAACATTAGACTCGCTCTGCGAGGTACTTAGTCACTCGCACCTGTCTATTTAGTAATCTAACTAGCAGTACTAAGGCAGGTATGTACAGGCCGCAGCAAAAGTAGCTAAGCAACCTAAGCGGTCACAATGATCTGCACAAGCTCTTATGTCTATAACAATAGAGCCGTGCTTAGATCATTGTGACCGCTTCGGTTGCTAAGCAACCTAAGCGGTCACAATGATCTGCACAAGCTCTTATGTCTATAACAATAGAGCCGTGCTTAGATCATTGTGACCGCTTCGGTTGCTAAGCAACCTAAGCGGTCACAATGATCTGCACAAGCTCTTATGTCTATAACAATAGAGCCGTGCTTAGATCATTGTGACCGCTTAGGTTGCTAAGCAACCTAAGCGGTCACAATGATCTGCACAAGCTCTTATGTCTATAACAATAGAGCCGTGCTTAGATCACTGTGACCGCTTCGGTTGCTTAGCTACTTCAGCTGCTGACTGTACATTTAACATCTAATTTTTCATGAGCTAAAAACAAATAGATAATTTGCTCGTCTGCGACCGCATGCGTAAAATGTCTATTCTACTCTACTCTCTAGATAACTTCATCAAAGAATAATTAAATCCAGTAAGGAAATTCCATGTCACCGATTAACGTGTAGCGTCCAATTTTCAGATACTATCTCTTACAAAAGGCTGGCCCGATACCGATGCACCGGGAACGATCCCAGGCATTGTTTGTGAACAATAGCAATTAATTGTTAGGCCTGCGCGTACGCAACTCAGTGTTACACTAGATCAGTATCTGTGATAGAGCTACGACGGTTTAGACCACCCATCTTTGAAAACAAGGCAGATTTCTGGGAGATTCAGATAGCGAGCATCTTTATTTTTGCTTTCTGAGTGTATTTTTCAAGCATCTGAAACAAGCCGATGAAATGCCCCGAATCCCTTACATGACTCGCCGTCTTTCCCGTAAACCCTAGTAGCACAGACAAGAGATGACGGGCAAACTTGTAAGTCGGTGAATCAATTTGGCTCACTATGGGTCTTAAGGGCCAATCAGGTTTGTGTATTTTTGGCAAACCATATATTTTTGGTGCTACAGGATTCTGTGATCAAATTTTTGTCTGGTAATTTCTGCAAAAGTTTGTTTGTTTCTGTTTTGTTTAGTTTGTTTCTTCTTGTTTTGTCGTCACTTTGGCGGTAGGGTTGTAATTGACTTTCTTGTAAGTACCCACATCACTCAAAAGACTGTACTTTTATGTATGACGTACCAATAAATAAATAAACACTTCAAAGGTTGACGAATTCAATTAACATTATCAAAGCCTATTTACGTCCCACTGCTGGGCACAGGCCTCCTCTCACTATGAGAGGGCTTGGGCTATAGTTCCCACGCGGGCTCTGTGTCGATTAAACAATTTACACAAATCAATGAATTAATTTGCAGAAGTTACAGGTCTCCTCAACATTTCTATACCAGAAGAAGCTGATAAATTACTAATTTAGAGGTGCGAGCATAAGAATAAATAATAACACAGTAGAACGGAATCTCTTTTGACAGAGTCCAAAACGCCGCCATTTATATACCTACTTCCCCCTTCACGTCGTTACACCCCTCTGTCGTCCAGGCGTGTTGCTAGGGTTGCTTGCTGTTAAATATTTGGTACTTACGTCTAAAGATAATATCACTAAGATATAAGTTTTTCTTTGCTTTGAAATCATTATTTTATTCCAGTTTTGCAAAATATGAGATTTATAAATCATTACGTACCTACATAATTATAGACACTTCTAAATAAGAAGTTATTATAAGTGCCATACCAAATGAAGCCATTTGAGGTGATTTAAGTTACTTACTTACAAATATAAAATAAAATACATACAGGCTCACGTAAAACTATTACAAACAAATTATGAACAACGACCTTGAGCCTGTCCGGAGCGGGAGTTTCCGTTATACTATGTTATTATTTATTCTTATGCGAGCCAGGATCCGATCCGACAACCTCGAGAGGCCACATCTTTTTTTTTTTCAGAAATTCAATACTTTTGAAGTTAGTCCACGCGCCCCAAGACATAACTTGTCTTAAGACATAACAAGTTAACACGTCCACTACATGTTTTACACAATACAATGTCTCATAATATGCAACTTTACGAGTGTTCACTAACTTTCCCAATAAGGTAATTCATGAATATGCATGAAAGCAGCAAAACTGGTTTTGATTAATTAATTTCTCCCATATTTATCAATGTATCATCAGTGACCAATTTTAATTAACTTGTCGCATTTAGTGTTCCCACAAAATGCAGCTGGCCCCTTATTTCACTTATGTGAATTTACAATGACAATTCGAACTAAGAACATTTCTTTGTCAATATGTATGTATGTATATCTCTTTATTGCACATAAAACAAAAAAAAAACAGATAACAGAACAAAAGCAAATGCACAAAGGCGAACTTATCCCCTAAAGGGATCTCTACCAGTTAACCTTCGGGCGATTGACAGGACATCAGAAAAAAGAGTAGACATACCAATAAAAGTAAGAGGATCCGGAACCGGAAATTAAACTAAATAACTGAAGCATTTAAAATACACATACATAGAAATACAGATACACTCTAGTACATACCAATAGCATAACGATAAATTAATACATGTAAAAAAATACACTATAAATATAAAAATAACAAAAGCTCTTCACGTCTGCAATGAGAGCTATCCTGAGTCAAGAATCCGCTAGGAGCGCTAGTGTCGATGTAATTCTCCACCAATAAGAGAAGTAAGTTAATAGGAAATGAATAGAAATACAATGACAAAAACAGTTTCGTCCCCAGGAGGGAATTGTCAATACAAAAACAATTAATTAAACAATTTATTGAATCAGGCGTTACTTTGCGGAGGTCCATATTTATGAACTAAAAACAATTAATTTGCTCACCCGCGACCACTACTTTTGTGACTTTTGTGGTCGCGGGTGAGCAAAGTAATTGTTTTTAGTTCATAATTAATTAAGTCAGTAAAATAATTCTAAAGCACCACAAATAACACACCACAAACATCTCTTCACTATGGATCATCACAGAAAAATAACACATAAAATAAAATAATATTAGAACAAAGCCAATAATAAAAAACAATGTCAAGAAAAAAAAAATGTCGCTATTCACCTAAGTATAGAAAAGTGGCAATGCTTGCACTGTTGTGTTCCGGTGTGGAGAGTAAGACAGCCGAGGAAATTACATTCACAAGAGGCATTTCATCTCTAGGTCTAGGTTGGCAACGCATCTCCAAACCCCCGGGGTTGCGGGTGTCTAAGGGTAGTGGTGATCACTTAAGTACCATCAGGTGACCCACTTGCCCGTTTGCCTTCCTCATCGTACCTATATATAAAAAAAAAAACTGATATGTACGTAAGTGGCATTGTTTTTTATTGTGGCAGTTCTAGACTATTTTGATAGTCTAAGTTATCTAGTGTTAGTTACAACTACCGTTAAGTTACGCAAGGGGTTTTTACTACGAACGTTAGAACTTTTTTATATGGTCGAGTGTCCATTGTATATTTAAATAAATTACTTTTTACTGGTGAAATAATTCGTGTTTTGCTGTAATTTTTTACACTGTTTTACAAATAAATAAAAAATGGATTAAGTACCTACCTTCAAATAAAATAATTAATTAATTAGAGTAAGATTTTAAAATAAAATGTCTATTTTAAAGTTTTGTCAATTGCCTCTGGTCTCCTCGTCAGAGTCCAATGTGAATTTGTAAACATTTTTATGTTTAATAAATACTTACTTTTTATTAATAATATTATAATTAAGTGTATTATTTTTCGCTTTTCATTCTGAAACATGGTTTAATAAATAATTTGTGTTTATGTGGGTAATAGTACTCTGTGGACACAAGTTTATATAATTGATTGAAGCTGTTACTGAAGGAGTTAATTTTCGGAGGTTTACATATTCATGAACTAAAAACAATTAATTTGCTCACACGCAACCACACGTTTAAGGATGGCAATGTAAATAATGGAAACAAAATCCCTCTCTCTTCACCGTAGTTGGTTAAAAAATAAGTAGGTACTGTCAAATATAAATAAAATAGTGAATTAAACAGATCACTCACGTACATAAGTCTTTAGCCTGCCATTTTTTGTACGCTATAGGTACTTCGCTTTTTTTAGCATTAGAAATTCAAGGTACACAAACTTGACACTGTTTTTTATTGGAAAACGTGTTTTAAAAATAAGTAACAACAAGTAACAATTAAATAAAAATGAAATCTAATTATTTATATTGTTACGGTTTTATATATATCGGTTTCTTATTTTTAAAAACAGTTTTTCAATAATAAGACACGTCAAGATTGTTCACCTTCTTTCTAATGTTAATAAAACGAAGTATAGGGTATTTACTTTACGTGATTTTTTTTTTACTGCAAACAAATAGTTTTTCATATCACCAATGCACATAATTTTGTCGTCTGTCCCTGGACACGGGTCGGCTGGCCACCCCTGTCGCGTGTCCGCCATCTTGGATCAAACGCGGTTTTCTAATGGCTTCCAACTTAGCGCGTGCATTTGACAGCTGCCGGCCAGGGGTCGACGACCCCTTTATGATTGTTCTAGTGTTTAAGTATATCTATCTATACCTGTAAAACAGTACCGTGACTGACTGACTGGCTGACAGCCAACGCACAGCCTAAACCATTGGACCTAGGGACTTGAAATTTGGCAATCATACCTTGAGTATCAGAGCTGCACTAAGAAGGAATTTTTAGAAATTCCCATGGGATGAGGTACTAGCCCATTTTGAAATATTTCACGGGGGACAAGCCCCAGAGGAGTTGCATGGAAACATATATTCGCCGCACAGATGTAACTATTTTTCGCTTGTGGTCGCGGGTGAGCCAAGTAATTAACTGTTTTTGGTTCATAAATATGGACCTCGCAAAGTAACGCCTGATTCAATAAATAATATTATGTCTACAAATCTTCAATTACGAATTTCGCGCTGACATCTTTAGTATTTACTTTACAGATAAATTCGTATCTTCTATCGGTATAAAAATGGGTAAATAAAACCATCGCTGAAGAAATTGTCAAATACCTACTTTTTTAAAGTCGGTTAGCAAATTGATATTCAAAAGTGTGCACGTTATGCTATAAACTAAAATGCTACTGCACTAACAAAAATAGAAAAAAAGTGTGCACGTTATGCTATAAATTAAAATGCTACTGCACTAACAAAAATAGAAAAAAAGTGTGCACGTTATGCTATAAACTAAAATGCTACTGCACTAGCAAAAATAGAAAAAAAGTGTGCACGTTATGCTATAAACTAAAATGCTACTGCACTAACAAAAATAGAAAAAAAGTGTGCACGTTATGCTATAAATTAAAATGCTACTGCACTAACAAAAATAGAAAAAAAGTGTGCACGTTATGCTATAAACTAAAATGCTACTGCACTAACAAAAATAGAAAAAAAAGTGTGCACGTTATGCTATAAATTAAAATGCTACTGCACTAACAAAAATAGAAAAAAAGTGTGCACGTTATGCTATAAACTAAAATGCTACTGCACTAGCAAAAATAGAAAAAAAGTGTGCACGTTATGCTATAAACTAAAATGCTACTGCACTAACAAAAATAGAAAAAAAGTGTGCACGTTATGCTATAAACTAAAATGCTACTGCACTAACAAAAATAGAAAAAAAAGTGTGCACGTTATGCTATAAACTAAAATGCTACTGCGCTAACAAAAATAGAAAAAAAAGTGTGCACGTTATGCTATAAATTACAATCAAAAAATCAAAATCAAAATTAAAAAATTTATTCAGCAAATAGGCAGTTGAATGCTCTTTTACAGGTCATTTTTTTGAGTCTACCAGCGCTTTCGGAAAGACCATGATTGCCAAGAAGAATGCGCCGCAAGAAACTTGGCACAAAGTCATTTTTTCTAAAAACAAGTTACATTAGCTCTTACAATACGTAACCACAGACAAATTACACAAAGAAAGCTCACTCTGTCATTAAAAGATTAAGAGAGAAAAAAAAACCGCATTTTAGAAACAAGTGTAAAAAGTAAAATGCTACTGCACTAACAAAAACAGAAAAAAAAGTGTGCAAATTTGGAAATGACTAGGGTAGTAAAACTACTTTTTAAACGAATAATAATTACTACTTCAACACGAACAGTTTGTGATAGTGAAATTAGGAAATTACAAAAAACACGTCTTTCTATCTTTTTTTTACAATCTATTTTTCGCTTTCTATTCGCTTTTTATTCGCTTATATTTTTATACTGTACGTATAATGTGTCAACTCTCGTAAATTATAGTATCAATTACCATTTTTTAAAGCAACTAGTTACTAACCCTACTACAAAATTAAAAAAAAAGTCTTAATCAGAATTAACCAGAATTCCGATCTAAATTTTTTTTCCTTAAAAAAGTTCTCTTTTGTTTCGGTATCCTTTATTTTTAATTTAGTTACACGGTTCGAACGGTTTAAATCATTCAGTTAAAAAGAAGTAGTCAAATTTCGTCCTTTGTTTCATTGTAGTGTCAAAGTGAGGGGCAGTTTTTTTGCAACATTCGAATTTAAATTTGGAGTTCTATTGTCACTTTTTTTTTAATTACGAGCGTGGAGTCATTTTTCATGCATCGCTTCTTAGCTGATTTACCTGCCAGTGCGTTTTTTTATTTTTTTTGGCAAAATACACGTTCAGGGTTGCCGGAACGAACAATAAAATTGTACCAATGTTAAAAATTAGTAAGCGGCGGAATTTAAAAGTATATACGAAATTTAGGATTTGTACGAGGAAGAAATGGTGAGTAAGAGGAATAATCAAGGTAAATACCTTCATAATTATAGTTAATTTTTGATATTGTTCCTAACAATGATTTTTTATTTTTTTTCTTTGTAAGAAAGTAGTGCTTGCTCATCTATAAGTTACACTGCGGTAGAAGATATGTACTTACAACTACTGTTTTGACTAAATATCATTCTCTTCTAAGTCGTTATAGAAATAATTTAACCTATTCCATTATTGAAGAAACAAGACAAATCAGAAGACAAGAATTAAATCACAGAATAAAAACTTTAACGAGTTGTTTTAATGACGATCATTATAGTCTTGAAAATAATTGAATAAAGAAACGCGAGTGTCACTAGTGTCAAATAATGAACTGCAAGTACTTCACCAAGAAAATGAACAAGACTAGGACAACAATGCTGTGAAGTTTTTTTTATTAATAAAAACATATTAAAGATAGGTATTTTATTGTCTCGCATATTATATCGATTAACCAAACATTCATGATCTCAATTGTAGTATCTTTTTGCATTTTTCCCCAATTTTATTTTTATTTTTACGGTTTCCCGTGAATATGTACGATTGACCAAAAATTACATTGGTCGAATGATTGTTTGTTGTAACTGATATTATACTGAAAATATACACTTTTCAGGACAGTAACAAGATAAAACAACCTTTAAAAAAAATCTAAGCCAATTGCAGAAAAATTATGACAAACAATCGAAAAAATATATATTATCGTATACGGCATTCATTGCCTCTGCTGGTTGACTTCTGACTTGAGTTGATTTTTTTCCTAAAAAACTACACATTGGCTTAGTTGTTAAATATTTACGCTACTATATCTGACGCCATGTAAAGGTTGAATTTGAAAAAACGACAATTATTCAATAACATTTTGCTCTACCTTTATTAGAACGAAGACGCTATTGCGGTTTTGCCATTTTTATGAGAAAGCCATTTTTTGTGTGCGCTGTTCTGATGTCAACATAAATTTCGTTCTCCTTCCTTAATTGATTATAAACTATTTAACAGACTTAACAAATACATATTGAAAACAGCAGCTTTTTAAATATTTTCAACGTATTTAAGCACCGGGTTTTAAATAGATCGCCTACGGGTTGCCTTTGCCTTTAACTGAAGCCATTAATTATCTAGTTATCAGCTGTCGAACACCCTGTTTACAGGTTTTGTATGTATTCAAATTTAAATAACGAGATAATGTTTGTTTCTATAGGTTTAAATACTTTATTTACATAATAAAAGCAATTTACAATGACATTAAATCTAAGCTTAAACTAAATAAACTACATCTTAAAACGAAATTAAATCTAAATAAGGCCCCCGTGGCATAGTGCCCAAAAGGCTGGCAGCGTTGCCTCGCTGAATAGCGATGCTGATTCTTTGAGAGAGAAAACTGCCAGCCCTTTGGTCACAAGTTGCATCAACTATTTGTTTCTACAATTTCTTCAGTTGTTATTTTTTATAGAAAAATATCTTATATCTTCAGAAAAAAATTGAAATTGTTTATTATTTCAGTTTTTTTTTAATAATTTGTAGGCTACCATCATAATCATCATGTCAGCCAGAAGAAGTCCACTGCTGGATGTAGGCCTTCTCCAAGGATCTCCACGACGATCGGTCTTATGCTATCCGCAGACAATGGCTTCCCGCGGTATTTACCAGACTACTAATACTCAGAAATAAATAAATAAATCAATTTACAAGTTACAACGTCTGGAACATGTAGGGTACGTAATTAGTTAATTTATTAAGCTATTTAAAATCAAATTCAGAAATGGCACATGGAACCAACCAAACCTTAATAAGGAAAAAAATGTATACGAAGTTTGACATAGTGAAAACGGGATAAATATTGACCGCAATTGCCTTATAGGTTTGATGAGCTCCTGATATTTCGATGCAGTTTGCCCATGATCATCATGCATGTAGATGCTTAGAATTATTGGGAGCTCATCAAGCCTATATAGTAATCGGGGTCAATATCCCGTTGTCATTATGTCAAATGCAATTAACCGCGAATCATTTAAAACTGTGATACTTATAAGAAGTAATAAAAAACAGCGTGAAAGCGCTATTTCACAGATATATTTATTACTTTACATTCTAGTAAATTAGGTCTATTTCTACTCTTTTTTTTTATATGATGAGGAAGGCAAACGAGCAAGTGGGTCACCTGATGGTAAGTGATCACCACTGTCCATAGACACCCGCAACCCCGGAGGGTTTGCAGATGCGTTGCCAACCTAGAGAACTAAGATGAAATGCCTCTTGCGCCCGTAATTACACCGGCTGTCTTACTCTCCACACCGGAACACAACAGTGCAAGCACTGCTGCTTAGCGGCAGGGTGGGTGGAGGATGGCTTATACTTGCAACTTTAATAAACGAAGTAGTTATAATTCACTAAGCGAGACACTTAACTAATTTAATTTAACTAAAGCTTTTAATGTATGAACATTTTGATAAACGTCGGTGAAGGCAATATTTTTTTATTCATGTATCCATGCAGTGCCTTTTTGTGTTTTTTTCCAATTTCTTATTTTTACTGTTTTCATTTAAAATCTATGATTATACTAAATAATACATAAGATTACACTTTTTTTTATTACTCACTGTAACATGAATACGCAGAAAAAAACCAGAAAACGCTAACTCCGGGAATCGAACCCCGATCCTCGACATTCCGTGACGCGTGCTATACCCTTACACCAAGATTAGCATACGCCCAACGCTGAATGTTTTCCATGTATTCAAATCTCAGCTAGTTTTTATCACTTCAAAAACAAAAATAAATTGTAAAAATAAAAAATCGGGGAAAATTACGAAAAGATACTCCATTTGAGATCATGACATAAAAGATCGCCTTCACTCTAACTTATTGCCTAGTGCTTAACTGTATGCTAACAACTCTTTTGCCAAGCTTTCGGCTGAATGCGTACAGTTGTTTATTTATAAAGCTTTCTTTAGAGCTTTTGTCCTTACGGGTAAGTGGCCATTGTAAGCACAATGGAATCTTCGAAGCGGGTTAATTCATTAGCCCGATCAAAAGAACTTTAAACCTGAGCTTTTATTAGACATTGGGAGCTTTATCGAAGCTTGTAAGATAGACTACAGGTAGTAAGTTACTTCTTTATTTAAAGAATTAGAAATTTAACGGTTAAGTAAATTCGCAAACGTTTTTAAATAAAGCGAAGTCACGGTTTTTTTGCCTACTGCACTTTTTTGTTATCTGTACGTGTACTGTCATCCAACCTACACATCCATAGCAAATTTCAAGTCGATGCCATTAACCGTTGAAGAGTTCCCTCCTGTAGAGACGATCCTGGCCGTACCACCAGAATTTCACTACCAGATAATTGCATCGTCACTGAACTTACATGTAAAAGTTTGCAAAAATTGTGTGGATTGCTATGAGGAAAACATAACAAGTACCGCTTATAAATTTTATCAGTATTATAAGCGGTATTTTCTGAAAAGTTGCAGACTTGTGTAAGTCCGGTGACAATACAATAATCTGGTAGTGAAATTCTGGTGGTGCGGCCAGGATAGTCTCCACAGGAGGGAATTCTTTGATGGTTAAAGTAATGTACTTGAAAATTTGTTATTATGTGTGTACTGTTGAATTCCGATTTGCCTTCGAATCTTCGAAAAAAAAAAGGTTTACAAGTTTACCTACAACTTTTCAACTGTGCTCTTAAAAAATGACGTGTAAAAAAAAATCGAAAATCGGTCTACAATTGACGGAGTAATCGATGTACATACATAAAAAAAACATACAGTGGAACGTAGAACCTCCTCCTTTTTTGAAATCAGTTAAAAATAGTTTGCACGTTGATTCTTAATTCATAGCAATAAAAGTGACGGGCATTGTGTCAATTACTGGAGTTGGCGTTAATACTTAATTTAATTTCATACAAATGCCCTTATTCATAAACGTCACTCAAGCTTCCATTAGCTAAAATAGGTTTTGTCTCCTTCTTACTAACGGAAATGTCAATGTGATAAAAAGGGACAAACGTACTTTAAAGGCATTTTAGTTAATATAGGTTTATGAATAAAAGGGTTTTATAGTTTAATTTTATAGCGCTTGGAATCTTATTTAATTCGCGATATCTTTTTTAATTGCCCCAAATGTTTACTAAAATCAATGCGAGTGTCTAAAACACTTCAAAGCACTTTTTTTAAAGCATCTCATTGTCTTCTTATCTGAAAATCGAGTAGGGTGCAATATTTATATATCCTTTATAAATTTTCGTCACTTTCTTCAGTTCATTAGAGATTATAATGACTAAGTATCAGCGTATTGCAATCTGCAACAAAACGCGGTAACGCGTCGTGCTATTTAAAGTTTGTTTTATTAAAATATTTACGAAAGTTACATAAACTTATTGTTCAATATCCCGGTAAACATGAAGCTTAAATAACTAAACGTCGTAAATAATCCACTGCAATAATTAAAAGCAGAGCTCCAGCACGGTCATTAAATTTTTAATTCACAACAAACCGTAACGAAGCAAAAATAAAGCGCTAAAAATTCGCCGCGTCTCTTTGAAACAAAAGGCTCTTTAAAATCTCGTGCAAACTTCAAGTGCCCATTTTGAATTTCTAGCGGGAGCGATGCTCGTGCACGCACACATGCACAACCCACCCCTGTGTCTACGTAAGGGTGGGCTCAGTTGATAAAGCAGTGATTAGTTCCGCTACTCGGCACTAGATGGCGCTGTAATTAAAACATAGCAGCGGGAATGTGAGACTATTATCATACTTTGCATTGACTTCTAAGATACTATTAATCTTCAACTAGTATTTAATTGGGTAGTAGAACATTAAGTTTTACGAAAAAAACATCAAAGTACGGTACAAAAATAATGTATCATAAATTAGAAGTTTGAATGAATAAAACTAGATGGCGCCAGTAGGCTCATTTCGCCGACTTAAAATCCCATTTCGGCTCGTACGTGACTTTCTAAGTAAAGTGTCTCATTTTCCATCTAAATTGCCTCTCGCGTCTTATTTGGCAGGCTTTTACGCATTCAAAGTCATTTCTCTCCTCTTTTATGAGAATATACGTACTTTAGCCGTCCTAATAAGAAATAGATGCGAATAAGATTCAATTATCAACGGATTTAGACTTATTCCCGATTGTCTTATTGGAATTTAAATTGAATCTGTGTATGGTTCAGTTTCATGTTTTCATTACTGGCTGCTTTACCGGTATCCAGTTGCCTTTCATAGTGTTAGTTTATCTAAGTATATGTTACTTCTGCGTTTTTATAGATTACAGTGCCCTAAGCACGACTTGTCGAATCCTGCATCACGTAAACTCGAATAGTAAACTATAACGAGTTTGTATGACGTTTGAAACAGCGCCCGCCCGTATTTGGAACAAAAATTTTGTATGAGATTTCTCGATCTCGATATGATAACCGTAACGTAACGCAGGATTCGACAAGTCGTGCTTAGGGCACAGTTATCGCCCGCGACTTTGTAGACGTTGAATTCCGTTATCGCTTTTCCGCAACACTGTTTTTCTTGGTTCAGTCGTGTAAAAAGTCCTGTCTGACTTACTATCGCTCAGCCCAAACCATTGGTCCTAGAAAACTGAAATTTTGCATAAAACTTCGTTTTACTTTGTTGATTGGTCATTGCGAATTTCTCACGGGATCGGGGAGTTTTTTTTGCCTCTGGAGTGAAACAGCATGAATAGTATTTAATAGTATAGTAATTATGTATACTAATACTATAGCTTTACTACTTACAAAATTATAACAGTACGAGTATAAAATATAAACGGTATATCATCATCATCAGCCTATTTACGTCCCACTGCTGGGCACAGGCCTCCTCTCAGAGCGAGAGGGCTTGGGCTATAGTTCCCACGGGGGCCGAGTGCGGATTGGGAACTTCACACACACCACTGAATTGCTTCGCAGGAGTGTGCAGGTTTCCTCACGATGTTTTCCTTCACCGAAAAGCTCATGATAAATTACAAATGTAATTTCGCACATGAATTCCGAAAAACTCAGAGGTGCGAGCCGGGGTTTGAACCCACGACCCTCTGCTTGAGAGGCCATAGGTCAAACCACTAGGCTATTTCGGCTTTTTAACGGTATTAGTGGACTATTAGTGTTGTTATGACTATTGATGATGGTAATGATGTGGTAAGGCTGCTCCGTCGCCGAAACCGAATATCTGTACCTATAAAACAGTATCGTGACCGACTGACTGACTGACTGACTGACTGACAGACAACGCACAGCCTAAACCACTGGACCTAGAGAGTTGAAATTTGGCAAACATGTAGCTTGAGTATCCTAGAGGTGCACTAAGAAGGGATTTTTCGAAATTCCCACGGGATAGGGAACTAGCCCATTTTGAAATATTTCACGGGGCACAGCCGCGGGGCATAAGCTAGTTTTGTATACTAATTAACAATATTTACAAGATTTAATGTTAATTTATGAAAGTGATCATCAAAGATACTTGTCTTACCGTAGTTAGATTTGTCTATTTCTTATAAGAATTTTTATTAGATTTTTTTATTACAAGTTTACACGATAAGGACGTACCTACTTACACATAGTAAATTAGTGAAAAAAAAAGCTTAAACTGTAATGTCTGTATTTTACAATTCGATATGTTTTCAGTAACCAAACAATCTTTTGTGAAAATAATGGCAATGGAAATATTAAGTGTCATAATTATGTTGACTTTATTATTAATTCTTAGCTGTTACTTAGCCAGATTTCATAGAAATCGGTTAACCCGTTTTTGGGAAACTTATTGGACTTTGCGGCAAAAACGTCGGGAGTTTTTCAACAATTTTTTTTATTCATATTCATTTATTCTAAGTAGTTCAGACCTACTTGAAAAAAAAAAATGAAAATATTTATTATTAACAAATACGAGAGAAAAATACATTTAGCAGTGTCCGGGGGACCCCAAACTAGGCTGAGCCTGTATCTTGGGAAGGGTCCCAAGATACAGGCTCAGCCTAGTTTGGGGTCCAGTTTGGGACTCGCAGGGGCGAGTCGGTTTACATTCTGAGAGATTTCCTAAAATTCTATATTATCAGATAGGTAACTAGAAAGAAACAAGAAAAAAAAGATGTACAATGGTTATAAGCTTAACATCCTTTAGAAGAAGGCATGCATGTGTGTGTGTGTGTGTGTTAAGGGAGATTATGCGATGCACTTATAACTGCAGATTCACATATTCCCTGGGAAAATACTAGTCAGAATATAGCCAGCCAATATTATAAAATAGCAATATTCCTTCTTGTTACTTATATTAAAACATGCCTTTATATGCAAAGTAGAAAAACAAAACATTAACGTTTATTTGTACAATTTTAGTTCCGCTAAAATGTAGGTAAGTGCGAATTCAACGAAGACATTTTTTAATTAGTTTTTTTATAACTTCTTCTCAGTAACAAATAGCTAGGTAATGTATTAATACTATTTATAAGCGTCATATTTTTATTTTTATTTCTAAATGGGCAGAAACATAACCTACTAGGCTCAAATCTGGGTACAAATAGAATACGGTACAATAACTCTTTATTGAACATCACATAATAAACAAAACAGATAAAAACCGGTCCATCCGTTTGGGAGCTATGATGCCACAGACAAATACGCAGATTCACAAGTCAAACTTATAACACCCCTCTTTATGGGTTGGGGGTTAAAATTACAAAGCAACAATAGACAGTTTTATCGCGACAGATCGAGATCTCGATCTGTCGCGATATAGGTTATAGGATATAGGATATAGGATGGGATATGCAATATGGTGCAACCATAATATATGTATAACCTATATCCTAATCCTAACTTCCTAACTTAATATTATAAATGCGAAAGTAACTCTGTCTCTCTGTCTCTCTGTCTGTCTGTTTGTTACCTTTTCACGGGAAAACCGCTGCACCAATCTAGATAAAATTTGATTAAAATATAGTTTGAATGTTGAGGAATAATATAGGCTACTTTTTATTCGGGAAAATTGTACAGTTCACGCGGGATAGCGATAACCGAAATCTACGCGGACGAAGCCGCGGGCAACAGCTAGTCTAATACATAATGCCTTGTTAGGTACCTACCCACTTAATAAAAGAGCCAATAAAGTAAGAAAAAGTGAAGTTAGTTCCACTCAAACTAAAATTATTCCATACAATTACCTACCAACCATTTTCAATATCCGCTCTACTCCAGTGTAGACGCATCTTTACAATCAATAAAAAAAAACATCTAAACATTCTAAACATACACCGATCTCTCTCTAACTCGTTAATTACAGCATGGTACAATTTTTTGCGCATATTCCGATCTCTCTCTAGACCCCACCCCTTTTTTGCCAATTTTGCCGAAGGGAGTTTTTTGTTCAGTTCGGTCGCCAAAGCTGCGCACGAGTGCGTCGTGAAGAAAAAACAGTAAGTACGCCGTTTGGTGCTTGTTTTTTTCTACGGTGATGATTATACTTATTTGTGATGTCAATTAATTTCATTAAGGGCGACTTGTGCTTGCGCACTAACTTGGGGTTTATCTAGTAGGTATTAGTTGTTATTGTAATGGAGTTATTTCATAACCTTAAATTTCTTTGTAACTTTGGCGCATATTCCATACTATCTTATGCCCTGGCTTTGCCCCGTGAAATATTTCAAAATGGCCTAGTTTCCCTATCCCGTGACAATTTCGAAAAATTCCTTCATAGTGCACCTCTAGGATACTCAAGGTATAATGTTTGCCAAATTTCAAGTCTCCAGGTCCAGTGGTTTAGGCTGTGCGTTGTCTGTCAGTCAGTCAGTCACGGTACTGTTTTATAGGTATAGATAAAACAATTACTTTGCTCACCAATGTTCACACGTGAAAAATAGTAACATCTGAGCGGCAAATGTATGTTTCCATGCATCCTCATCATCCCCTTCCACTGCTACACGAAACAACACATGCCACACAGACCCAACTATCACCATCATCACTACGCTAAACGCCGACGCATTTTAGCACTCTCTACGAGGCCATTGTCAAAGCCCCAAAACAACCGTTCAGCATGCCACCAGTTACTCTACATAATATAATAATACAATAACTGAATCTGTAAAATCTCTAGATTAAAAACATGTTAAGACTTCTTTTTTTTTAAAATGCTTTCTCATATCTGATAATGGCTTTCACACGCAAAATCACCTTTAAGTATATTTATTTTTAAAATTTTAGACATGTTAACAACGGGATATTTACCGCGATTACTGTACTAAGATTACTTGAGCTCCCCGTCCGATCTAATGTAATCTAATGTAATTACCCGCGAATCATTTAAAACTGTTAAAACATATTGTTTGTAGCTTGAAAGTACATTCTACCTACAGGTTTAAGCTTAATCATTAGTCCATTCCTCGATAATTAATACGCACTCTGCGCATAATTATATGTTACGCGTACAAAAAGCCATAAAACTATACAGTATGATTCTATTTTCTTTGTGTACGGCCAGCAGCGTGGCGAGATCGCTATCTGATGTAGCGACAGCAACAGCGTTGGTTAGGAATAAATTAACATGTGAAACATTGGTTTT